>CM031243.1:556678891-557296391 GCA_018340775.1 Taxus wallichiana var. yunnanensis | reverse complement strand
ACCCCAAAACAAAGGAAATTAAATGAAAAAAGTAAGGTTATGACATGCCCACATGCACACTCCAACATGCACCCCATACCCTTCAAGGAAAAAATAAATGTGATAAGAAGAGAAGTGAATTTATTTTCCCTTTTACACTCAACAAGGCATTAAATGGTCAAAATTAGCCCCATACTTCATAAGTATGGTTGGTAGATGATTATGAGAGACAAGGGAAAAGGTTTACTTGTCCCAAAAGTCTCATAAAGTGCCCTCCAAGTCAAATTTCGGGTTTAGAGAGGGAGAAAGAGTGCACACAACACAAATGCAATAAATTTCATTCATCATCATACATAAATCAAGAACTACCTACCACATTTATTACCCACATGTCACCTCTTCTTTTTAGTTAAAAAAATAAAATTAAAATAAGCTAATCAAGACACATTAACAAGTGTCAATAAAGTGACCAAATTTTTTTCCATTACTTAATTAAATACATCACAAAATAAAGGAAAGGAAAACATCACCACCCAAGACCACATGCATAATGTCATCCCCATGGGGAAACCTCCTACCTTAGCAAATGAAAAACACAACACTCACACAAGTTGTCAATTGGCCTTGATTGCAAACACAAAACTTCCTTCTCGGGTTGGTACCCTATCCCCTTTCGATGTATTGCGATATAATTTTCCGCAATCACAAAACAAAGTACCACTCTATCCTCAAGGCCATATCAACATGTCATGAAAATTAGTGCATATAAAACATCCATCGTACAATCCTCATCATACATTGAGAAATATAATACGCACATATATCGTGAATTAACATCATTGTATAACGTGGCTAGATCATTATCATCAGATTTACAATTTTTTTATCAATTATTTGCAATCAATTAACAGTTCAATTCTACTCTAGTAGATAATTTACAATCATCAGTAGTCCAATTTCGCATTCTACAAAATCATGAAATTCCTTATATCTTTTGTGAATCCTAACTACTAGATACACTCAATAAAATATTTTTGACCCATAATACTATCATATTATTAGCAATTCAAAAAATCAATGAGACCACATGGTTATTCCAATACTCGAATATACTCAATACATCAAACATCCAATGTTAGTATATAGCCAAGTAACCAATCTTAGCTCATCATCATATCCTTAAATGTCCATCAAGGTCCAAAATGCATCCATACAGTCTAAATTAAAAATCAAAACATAATAGTAATCAAGGTGTCCCTCGTATCTTTACAACATGCTAACTACAATATAACAACAAGGTCTAAGTCTCTAATCAAACGAAATTAAAATCATAGTCTAACCAATGTCGAAGAGGATTAGGCTTTACATCCTCATCCCCTTAGATTTGAATTCCTCTTGGAAGTCACGTAAACAAAGCATATGAATAGAAGTTACGTCCTTCACGAGATTTATTTATTTCAAATAAAAGTTGGTTGTCAAAACCCAAGTTTGGTCCAACAATATTTAATAAAGATAAGGGAGATGGTTAGGAAAAGATACTAAACCTTCTCCAAACAAGGTTACAAACATTCAATTCTACAAAGTTAACTCCACGAGGTTAACCATGTTACAACACAGAGCATCAAAAAAATAAATTATGCATGGAACCCAAAGAATGACAACCAAGGTCCAAGAAGATTAGGAAGAAAATTCATGTACATAAGATGTCCACATAGCAACACGTGGATATAACACATAATAACAAGGAAGAATACGACTCCCACTTATGTTGAGCTACACTTCAATGTTCACTCTTTTAGATAGGGTTAATAACTAGTAATCATGGCCCTTAATTGGCATGAGAAAAAACACCCACTCATAGGTCTAAAAACATCAGGACCACACAAGATGAGGTTTAACAACAAGGAAAACACCTAATTTAGCAAAAGTGTCTACAAGGATGCAGACTATTCATTGGAAGAACTTTTATAACTCGAAAGGATTCAATTTGATTTTCATGGTAATACTAAGCATAATCTTGGCCACAAGGTTCTTATAACTTAAATTTATACTCAAATATAAAACACACAAACACTAATCCTGATTTAGAAACTTCAAGCACTTAGATAATATTTCCACTTTGAATGATAAGAAATATTTTCCCATACTAACATATCAATACAAGAGATACTAATCACTCTATATAATACAACGGACCTTATTTATTATAAATCCCACCCGAGTTCAATATAATCATAAAACAATCACACACTTAATATCATAACACAACAAAATACTCAATGGAGCTAGGAGAAAACAATAAACAAGAGGGGTCCAACTAAACTTTACGAGAGCAACACACAAGACATTCATGTAGAAATTTATGAAGATAAACTTGCACCATTCTCTTCCTTAAAGGATCACGGTTCCGAAAAAGGAAAGACGATTCCAAGATTTCTTTATATCCTTAACATATGCTGCCTAAGCTTTCTAATAAGCCTAAGTCACTAATGGCGTAATCCAACAAAAAGAGGTACCTCTCTTAAAAATTGAGATATAGACTCAAACCTACAAGGAGAAATCACACACATTTAAGTTCAAGGGAGTACAATGCAACTAGAACACATCACTATCAACAAGGGGTTTTACTAATTAGGGTAGGAAGACATACCTAAAGGTCCAAATAGTTTCCACCCTTGGCATGATGGGACATAGGGTCCCTCAATAAGAATATATCAATTAATTCACGCTAACAAAGTGGTAACATCTTTACATACTTCTAAAACTTGCACTACTTAAAGAGAGGTCCAAAAATGACCCGACATATACTTGTGTTATAACCATTTTACATATGTTTATTATTTGATATAATAAGGGGGATTGAAAGTGCTCAACCATATCACAACTCCAAAATCATAGGCGAGAAAAGAGGTTGGACAATCCTATTGTAGCTTAAGGGAACCTTCCAATTAGTTCAACTTTTCAAATTATGTCCTTTATAAATTTTATGGCATTCAATAGCCATTTATACAATCTACTAGTACTCAATCTCATAAAATTATTCATTCCATAATCCAAATTATAAGACACAAGCTATAGTTATATTCGTTAGGAATATTTCTTATAATTTTTCTTAATTAATGCATCCCTTTTATTATGATATCACAAATTTTGCATCATTAAGGGTCATTACCAATGTTTGTATGATAACTCACCACTCTATTTAGGTGACAAAACTATTTATTTTTGTTTTATGGAGGGTAAGGGAGGATTCCTTGCAATTTTCACATAGTTTCTTTTTCTTGTTTTTTTAATTCTTCTATTGAGCTAGAAATCTAGGGTAAGGAGCCATTTTCCCTTAATGTTCCAGTTAACTTATTAAGCTTCGAAAGTCCAAGCTCCTCCATTAGAGTTCTAATATGTTTAGGTTTATCACATTACTAAATGCATTTTCATGAGTAGGAAGAGTCAAACATATCACATTTTTAATTTTATAGATGTAAGAGAACATTAACCAAAATGGAACACACCAAGTTTACAAGAGTTTAACAAAATAATTACATGCATCACCAATGCACTCCAAGTGGGTCTCCACAAGTATCAATAGGAGTTATGATGAAGAGCACATTTTAGTTACCAATTTTCTTTTACAAGTTCATGGAGTTTAGATCAGTATGAGGGAGAAACAATTTTTATGGCTAATACTCAAAGCAAGTTCACTATATAAGAAAGAGAGAGTTTCCAAACAAAACTTATACCTCCACAAGATATCATCAACCAATAAATAAAGATAAAAAGTGGGAGATTACCCCATGGAAAACCACACTTCCCTAGCAAGAGGGCATTAAATAAAAAGAGGAAAGTCGGATGAATCACTCAAACATGGCCCCTACGGACAAGATTTATAGTTTGGGATGAAGGGGCATGATATAAACACAACTAGGATCAGAAACATAAGACCTATAAAACCAAAATTTATAAGAAAAATGTCCAAAAGGACTTCAATGCATCCATAGATGTCACACCATAACTCACTATTAATAGATTATAGTGTGGTACACCTAAACAATTTAAGAGGTTAAGACAAGCGTAGTTATATCTATGGGTCATCAAAATAAAAAAACCATCCTTACTTAAGCACAATTCCCGAAGGGGCTTAAGTCTAACCATATTTACCCAAGGTACATACATGCCAAAAGTTGATATTTTCTAAAATAAAGCAAGGAAACCACTTTAGAACCCAATACACCCATCGGTGGACCATCATATCTAATAATACACCATTGACCAAAACCTATAATTATCCAAGATTTAGTCCATCCCTAACATAATCCATAAGTCCATAGTGAATATCACATCTATTTTGACGATCAACAAAGCTCCTAGTAGGGTGCAAAAGAAACACAACCACCATCAAAACTACCAACTATAGTGCATGACACAGAGAAATCTCTCCTAGGTAGGAAAGGATGAGCAACAAAAGAGTTACTCCAAGGTCTAGGCATACAAAGTTCCATCACTCCAAAATAAAAGGCATGACTTGAAGCACCTAAGAAAATGATCAAGTCACATAGGGTGTACCCCCATACGATGAGAGATCACAATATAAATAGTGTAGAACCAAATCATTAGCAGACAAGAAAAGATTCATATAAAATTCTTGAAAACATTTATCCAATTGGCCAATGAGAAAAATGATATCCAAGTCACCAATCAAAGGTAAAATCCAAGAAATCTCCGCAATCAAAGAAAATGGCTAAGTAGCCACATTGCAATCCTTGAAAATTTTGCAATAAGACAAAACTATCAAGAAGAGCCCCAAATATTCTCAATCAAATCATTAAAATAAAATTCTGGTCCTTGATAAAATATTTAAGTTTACAAATATAAACACGTGAAATGTCAACATCACAATCACTTCGTAGCCTTTTGTGGCTGCCGGTAGGGGTACTCTATATCATGCTTCTATCTAAGAATATACATACAAAAATGGATCTACTATGATCTCATGTGATGATACCTATTATCCCAAATAGGAATTACATCCTCTAAGAGACAATACCCAACTTTCCACCTTAGAAAACCAAATTTGCATAGCAGTTCCACTTCAACAAGCAAGGCCACTTCCAGGAGGCATAACTTTTGTACCGTAGCTATGATTGTCTCTGTTTAAAAGGCGTAATAAATATTAGGAACCAAAGAATGAGGTGAAGGGTGAAAAATTTGTTTAAAAAATTTTGACCACCGTAAATCTCACAGAAGGCTCCAAAAGCTATTTTCACAAGTCTTTGTCAAAAAAATAGTAATTTTAGAAATAACAATATTGCAAAAAAAATTCATAGGTAGTCCATGGAAGTTGAAGGGATTCACCTCCCTCAGGGATAGTGACCTTCCACATTGGGGAAAAACAACAATCCAAACAAATTTTATTACTAATATTTTAATCCCAGAGGTTCAAGTGTCTGAACCTCCACTCTGATACCAAGTGTAAGGCCACAAAATTGGTTACACAAAACCCAAGTAAAACTCAACAATTAATTAGGAAAATTGTGGATTTTTTTTTGGTTTAAAAATGTTGCTACAAGCTATTCACCAAAAAGATTTAATTATTTCATGATCTATAATTTCTACATCTATCAAAATGTTGATGTAATTAAATTAACAATTAATTACTATTATTATATTTCAATCACTTCGTGCTTGAATCCCCTTCTAGGGTTCCCGTTAATCCTTATTAATTAAATATTATAAATCATTATTTAAGATACGTCTTTTCAAAATTTTATTTAATTCATCCTCATGTTGTTAATATCATTTACAAAATCATTTATCTATAACAATATGCTACGCCCTTAATCATATATCTTATTTTTGATGTATATAGCTGACTTGTGGCTGTCATAACTTCTTATCATTATGTATCTCTTTCATATATGTTATATTTTAATTAGTGGTTCAACCTTGGTGTTGGCCATAACATAGGAATAGTATATATAGGGGTTAGTAGGTAGTAGTTGATATCATATTCAGCATTTGAGTCTTATTGTTTGGCTTGGAGGTTTCCCCCTCGAAGTGGCTAAGCTATTATAATTGCACATTGAGATCATTTATCTGAAATATTGTGTTCATTGGTGTTATATTGTCGATAATAATCAGATTTATATAAGTAATTCCATTAGAAGTGGTATTAGAGCTTGAACTCAGCCAACATTGCATCAAACCCTAATTGTGAAGGTTCGTCCATATCTCAAAATCAGTAGCAAATGTGTTATAATTTTTTTTTGTGGTGTGGCGAAATAAGTCAAGTAAGATCCCTTCTAAATTGTAAGAATTTTTGAGTTGGTTTGCAAATGTTATAGTGGTTTTATAATTTGGCTACCTAGGGTACAATTTGTGGAATTTTTCAAAGTTATTTACATTTCCAGAAAGAAGATTAAAAATTAGTTTGAGTTCGTTCTTTGAGTTTTATAAAAATTCACTGAATTCCTATTGAAATCTAGAACCCTAAATTTTTACCTTGATCCTTAAATCTTACCTTTTTGGGGCATCGTGGTTGGGCCTTCGACAAGAGGAAAAACGAATCCCATCACTCTAGGTAAAAACCTTGATAAGGATGAGATAATAGTTGAGGAGTTAGAGTCAGAAGGGGTATCTACATAGTCCTCAAGGTTAGGGTTTACTTCAACAGACCAAAAGGTCAGCTATCTTGAGTTAGAGTTGTGAAACCTCAAGGGTAGAGTGGCCAACAAAGAAGATGTAGACAATATTGGACAATGATTGGAAGATTTCATTCACCAATTTAGTGAAAATTGTTAGGAAAATAATGTAGTGTTCACATTATTAATGTGATTATTGTAAAATGAATAATTACGTCAGTAATTGTTCATTATCGATTAGTCATATATATATTGTTATAACCAACAATATATATGCATATATGTTGTATTATTAAGTTGGTTGTTAGTAAGATAGTTAAACGTATTATTGTTATAAACAATAATACGTAATTAAGAATGTTGTTATACCAGTTTCTATTTTATAGGAATAACTTATTCCTATATATTTGTAAGAGTTCTCGTATGAATTGATAGAGAAGAATTATCACTATGTATTTAGTGTAAATATGTAGTTGCTCTTAGATCTAGTATCAGAGTGATATAATCTTGATTATTACATGGTTTCTGTGTGAGATAAATTATCTATTAACTATGAGAGTCCTGTGCGACCGTGTTGGGCACGTAACCATCATCTTAAAAAAGATAGTGGAGTTGTATATGTGTGAAAGCATTTAGCCGCACATCTCCACTCAGCTTGTTCCTTCAAAATTTTATGAGTGCAGATCCATTGAAGGCACTGTAATTCAGACCAACATTATGTAGATTGAGAAACAGGGACGGAAGCCTGTGTAATTTTATTAATCTCAATCAACTAAAAAAGTACAGAGGATGGGCTGCAATATTTATAGATATTGCACTGAGCCAAATACATCCGGGAAAATGAGTTACACAGTGCAACCAAAACCGAGAATAAACAAGCTTCCAAATCACCCGAGGAAACATTTACATAAAAAATATATATTGTTTATAACAATATAACAATGTGCATATCTGAGACAAATATGGTTGATTAACCATATAACAATATAACCATTTATTATTTAATTAATAAAATTAATTAAATAATTCAACTATGCATAATTAATATTTAGGATAATAAAATTTATCCTAACATTCCCCCCCTTAATTGTGCATTGTCTGAAGAGATGAGGAGAGAAATGCTCTGAACAACTCGAACTTGTCACGTGCAAGTGACTTTGTGAAAATATCTACTCGTTGTTCAGCCATTGGACAAAAGCGGAAAGTGGATGTTGTGCTTGACACATGTTCACGTATGAAATGAACTGAACTTCAATGTGCTTTGTTCTCTAGTGAAAAAGCTGGATTGTGAACAAGTTTGAGAACACCTTCATTGTCTACATACATGGTAGTAGGTTTGTCTGTGGTATTCCAAGTCCTTCCAAGTATGCGCGTAGCCAAATCGCTTCACTGACGACTTCTCTGTAGAACGATACTGGCTTACGTGGAAGAGCGAGAAACAAAGTGTTGTTTCTTACTTCCCCATGATATTGGTCCAGATCCCATAAAGAATACAAATCCAGTGGATTTTCTATCATCAATGTTACCTCGCATGATCTCGAATCGAATATCCATCAAGAAGAAGTTTTCGTTCTTCTTGTATTCTGACCAAGATCCACCGATCCTTTGAGATATCTCAAAATGTGCTTTGCTGCTTTCCAATGACAAATTTTGGGTTCTGCATGAATCGGATAGATAGCTCACTGTAAAGCTGATATCTGGTCTAGTGTAGGTCAGGTAAATGAGACTCCTAATCAGCTACCGATAGAGAGTGGCACTTACCTCAGGAGATGGATCTGAACGAGATAACTGTAATCTGTTCTCCATAGGTGTAGCAATTTATGTGTAATCCATCATCCTAAACTTCTCGGCGTTCTCTTGGTATATTTCATCTGAGAAACAAAGATATGATTCTCTTTCTGCCATACTTCTAGTCCAAGACAGTAGTGCATAAGCCCGAGATCTGTCATGTCAAATGATCGCTTAAGATCTTTCTTTGTTTCATCAATCATCTTCACTGAACTACCAGTGATGACTAGATCATCGACATAAACTACAACAATCACCATCTCCCCCCCTTTCTTTTTGAGGTAGAGATTGGGATCGTATGGATTTCTGACGAATCCATGTTGTACGAGATGCTCATCAATCTTGATGTACCATGCCCGGGGTGCCTGTTTTAGGCCATATAGAGATTTCCTGAGTCTGCATACCTTTTCTTCTTGACCAGGTACAACATATCCCTCAGGTTGAGTCATGTAGACTTCTTCTTGTAAATCTCCATTCAGGAAGGCACTTTTTACGTCCATTTGGTGAACTTTCCATCCAAACTGTGCAGCTAGAGCAAAGATCATCCTGATCATTTTGATCTTAGCTATGGGAGCAAATGTCTCCTCATAGTCAATGCCTTCTTTCTGTGCGTACCCCTTTGCTACAAGTCTTGCTTTACACTTGTCCACTGTCCCATCTGCTTTGTACTTAGTTTTGAATATCCATCTGCATCCAATGGGTTTCTTCCCTGGTGGAAGATCAACAAGCTGCCAAGTGTTATTCTTCATCACTGATTGATATTCAGAATCCATGGCATCTTTCCAAGCTTTTGACTGTAGGGCTTCCTGGACTGTAGAGGGCTTGTCTGATTCAATGACTCTACTCATCAAAGCAAAGTTAACTTCTTCTCTTGCTTTACTGCGAGTCCGTGGTCTAGGGGTGGATGTATCCGGTGGAGCATCCAATCTTGCATCTCGTAATGTGCTTGTACACCATTTAGGCATACGTTGGCTTGTTCCCATGGGTTGTGGTTCTATCTGATCAACACCATCATCCCCATCATCACTTTCATCTTCTGAGGGAACATTAGCTTCAGTTTTTACAACTGGTGAAAAATCTACATCTTGCGAGTCCAGAGGAGTCTCTACTTCCTTCTTCTTGAAAAACTCAACATCTCTCGCTTGTGTAGACTTTTCGGTCTTAGGATCCATCGGTCTTGTTGGCCGTCAAATAGGACTTTTAAGAAGAGCAATAAATCAGGGGGACAAGAAGTCCCTCCTCTTTAATGGGAGAGGTTCCCTTATTCAGAAATGAACTTATTTACAAATGTATAGGACATGATTTGTTGGTTAAACTTGGATACCACGAAAGTGTTTTCTATGAAGGTCATCAATTACAAAAGGACTGAGGAAATGAGAGTGCGGGAAATAGCAGAAAGGCAACATGCAGAATTATAGATATCAGAGTAATTCTTTATGTATGCGAAAGTCACAGTGAATTGAAACAAGATCATTCGTATCGTATAAATAAGATGGAATTTAGAGACACAAAGTTCTGTAAATAACATCCGTAGTAACACAAAGTTTCTTAATGTAACACAAATTTATTAATCAAGGACACAAAGTTCCTTCTTGGTTATACAAGATCACCAATCGGCAAAACTAACAAACTGGAGACAAATGATCTTCACAAAGAAAATAAATGAAAGCTCAGAGATAACGGAGATCAGATAGACAAAGAATAGAAAGCCCTTCTGTATTGATTTCTTTATGATCTATTTACACTTTCCGAAAATAAGCCAAGTTCTTCCTCCTTATGGATGGCGTAGAAATGCCATTATATAGTTTCTGAGATCAGTTACTCTTCGTAACCACTTCTTTAATCAAGAAACGATTAAGGACCGCCAATCATAACGCCTTAACTTCTTTCAAAGAAAACAAAAAGAAGGGGAAGAAGAGAAAAGAACAAGGAGAAGAAGACAGTGGCAGATCATTGAGAGAGGCCCATCGACTTGAAACCGCTGTCGAATTTCTCTAACGCCTTAGCTATGTCTCGCCATAAGGACCGACGTGTTGGTTGGCCGTCGAGTCCAAAATCCGGGACACACGGAAGTTTCCTCTTGAAGATGACAATGAAAATCCTTGAAAACCGATATAACCGGCGTCTGAAAATTTCGTCCTTTCTGCTACATTTGTTCTTGATTCTCCCAAGCCCCCTCCCAAGACTACGATCTTTTTCAGATTTTGATAGATCATCCTTGACATCATCGAAAGCTCTATTCGCTAGCAAGATGCTCGAGCAAGAGATAGCAAGGAAGCAAGTGTAAGAAATGCAAAGGTGACTTTCTCGTTATATAGCCGTTGAGAATTTCAAATGCGCATTACATTCACGTCCATCGTTTGAAAAACAACATATTCAGTAGAGCGGGAAAAACTAAGTATGAATGACATTTGGTTCGCTTGGGACATATGAGACGCGAATGCGCGAAACACGCGGCTCGGCCGATTCGGGTGAAACAGGGAGAAGACGCACAAATGCATTTTGGGACATTTGGGACGAAAATGTGCGAAGGACGCGATTCGGGTGTTTCGCCCGATATTGGAACAACTTGCACTTTTTGACTTCGGGACGGTTGGAACAAAAATGTGTGAAGTGCGCGACTCAAAGCGGTTCGGCCGAAAATGGAATAGAGCACACCTTTTAACTTGGGACAGATGGGACAGGAAAGCGCAAAGTGACGCAGTTCGGCGGTTCGGCCGAAACGAAAAATGGAACGACTTGCACTTTTTTACTTGGGCTATTTGGGACATGCAAGAGCGAAGTACGCGGTTCGGGAGTTTCGTAGAAAAGGTTCCAACTTGCACTTTTTGACTTTGGGGACCGGTTGGGGACGAAAACTTCCGACGGGCCGAAAATCGAACAACTTCGGGATTTCGCCAATCGGGAACAAAACGCACCGGAACTTGGGACACGTGGGACAAAAATGTCCGACAGCCCAAAAAAGGAACAAAATGACCCAAAACACAGATTTTCTCAATTTCACAACTTATGCACTTCAGAGAAAAACACTTAAACTCAAAATTTTGAAATTTTTTACTTTTATCAGAGCAGGGAATTTTGAGTGGACAACAGCTGGCTCCTTCTGGGGATGACTTGGCATAAATTCAAGGAATGAGACAAGGCAAGAACTTAGACAAACTCGGTGAAGCAGACCAGTGCCTTATCCATTGGGCAACGGAGTCAAAAACAGACCAATACAGAGGGCAACACACCAAAACAAAAGGAGGAAGGGAAACACGCCAAAACGCAGAAGCAAAAGCACTGTACAGAATATACAAGGGACTCCCTAATCACCTAGGACTTGAACAACTTGAGATACTGCCCACTATAAGGAAGTGGGAGAGAAGAACCATCCATGTAATCAAGATAAAAGGAGTTCTCACCAGCAAAGTGTCTGATCTTGAAAGGTCCGAGCCACAGGGAATCAAACTTTCCATGGCTGCCACGAGGTTCATGTCTTTTGTCCCATAACAACACAGTGTCTCCAACTTGGAAATCTCTGAACCTAGCTTTCTTGTCAAACAGGGCCTTTACCTTTTCTGTTGGTGAACAGATATCCTATCAGCAACCATGAATCTGTCCTCATTCAGCTTGTGCAGGTACATAATTCTCTTGTCCAAAGCATCTCTGAAACTAGTATCCTCAATGGCCTTCATTAGGTGCAAGGCCGGAAGTTCCACTGTCACTGGCAATTGAGCTTCTACTCCATATACCACTTGAAAAGGAGACATCCCAATAGCTCTCTTTGGTGTAACCCTGTCTGCCCAAAGAGCGTCATAGAGCTTCTTGTGCCAGTTTCGTTGAGACTCATTTACTAACTTTCTGATAATAGTCACCAAATTTTTGTTAGTAGATTCTGCTTGTCCATTGCCCTGAGGGTAGTAATCTGAAGAGTGAGACAAAGAAATGCCATACCCATAGCAGAAGTCCATTATCTCAGCTGAAGAGAAGTTCGAGGCATTATCTGTTACGATCTTATTAGGTACACCATACCTTACCAAGATGTTCTCTTTGATGAAGCTGCATACCACTTCAGAAGTAGTGCTCTTAACTGGAATAGCTTCCACCCATTTGGTGAAGTAGTCAGTGGCAGTTAGCACATGAGTGTGACCAGCACTAGAAGCAGGATTAAGTGTACCAATGAAGTCCAAACCCCACTGTTGAAATGGTTCCTCAATCACAACTGGCTTGAGAGGCAAAGAAGCCAATTTAGGTCTTCCCACAAAGGTCTGACAAGCCTCACATTTCTCCACCCACTTGGATGCATCTCTGAACAAAGAAGGCCAGTAGTACCCTCCACGGAGTATCTTATGTGCTGTGACCGTTGATGAATAGTGCCCTCCACATGCTTGATCATGAAAAGCTGAGAGCAATTTTCTCTGTTGTTCCTTGTCCACACACTTCAAAAATCTCCCATCTAAGCCACGCTTGAACAAAGCATTTTCCCATAATACATATTGTACTGATCTCAATTTAACAGTCCTCTTTTCTTTGGCAGTTAAATGAGAGGGGCATTCCCCATAGGTGAGAAAATGGGCGATGTCAGCATACCATTCGTCAACTGAACTAAGGAACAGAATAGTAGGAAGGTCAACTTTCTTTTCCAGCAACTCATGTTTAGCTCCTTCAGCAATGAGCTCACAAAGACCTTTTCCACGAACCAGCTTGGTCGGCTTAATGTCAATGTCATACTCTTGGACCTTAGCAACCCAATTCCCTCTCTTGGATCCAAATTCTTGTTGTGTGAGAATTGACTTAACAGTGGTATCTGGAACCAACACCATGGAGTGAGAGTTGAGGATGTAAAAGTGAAACTGGCAGCTGATGACTTTGACCACCGCAAAAGCATGCTTCTCCATCATGGTGTATTTTAACTCATGATCCTTCAGAATATAGCTCATGAACGCAATTGGTAGCTCATGCTCATCAGAGTCTTCTTGAGTTAACACAACAGCCAAGGTATTATCTGTAGCATAGCAATAGATGATGAAATCTTTGCTGAAATCAGGACAGGCTAAAACTGGAGTTTTAGCGATAGCTCTCTTGATACCTTCAAAGGATTCCTTTCCTTTAGAAGACCAACCAAATGTTTGTTTCCTTTCATCATCTGAGAAATATTCAAAGTTAATTCTGCAAAATCAGGGATGAATCTTCTCAAGAAATTGATCTTACCGAAGAAGGAATGCACGCCTTTTTTACTGGTTGGAAGAGGAATTTGTTGGATGGCTTGAAATCGTTCAGGATAAATCTTAATACCATCCCTGGAAACGATGTGTCCTAATAAATTTCCCTCAGTGACAAAAAATATGGATTTTTTAGGGTTCAGAGAGATCCCATGCTCTCTGCATCTCAGCAGAACTGTCTCTAGGTGATCAAAATGATCCGCTCTTGTCTTGGAAAACACTGTCAGGTCATCAAGGTAGATGACAATACACTTCCCTTTTAAGCTTCCAAAAGCCAGATCCATAGCTCTCTGGAAAGTGGCACCAGCATTAATAAGCCCAAAAGGCATTCTCTTGTAAGCAAAGGTGCCCCAAGGAGTAGTGAAAGCTGTTTTATGTTGATCTACAGTATCAACCTCTACCTGATTGTATCCAGAAAATCCATCAAGCATAGATAACATTTCAGAGCCTGTTACTGCTTGCAATATTTGATCCATCATGGGCAAAGGATAATTATCTTTCAGAGAAGCCTGATTCAGGTTCCTGAAATCAACACAGATGCGGATCTCACCATTTTTCTTCCTGACAGGCACAATATTTGCAATCCATGTTGAATGGTGAATAGGAAAGATAATTTTAGCTTTCAACAACTTCTGTATCTCCTGAAAGATGGTGTCAGCTACTTTGGGGTTGTATTGTCTCTGTTTCTGCTTGAAAGGCTTAATTCCAGGCTTGAGGGGAATAGAGTGTTGCATATCTTTTGGTTTGAAAGCTTTCAAATCTTCATAAGAGTAAGCGAGAACATATTTATACCTTTTTAGAAGATCAATTGCTTTTCTCTACTCATCTCTTGTCAACATTTTCCAATGTTCACGAGCTTGGGGTCGTAGAACTCCCAATATCAATCTTATCATACTCGGTGATTCTTTGAGGTCCAAAGAAAGCCTTAGATTTCACATACCTGTCATGTTTATCAAACAATTCCTCCAAACTCACCAAACCTTTAGGAATCTTGTTTCCTTTGAGTTTAATGCACCCTTCCTGATCTGTTTCTTCTCCTTGGGTGACAGCTTGGTCAAAGGACACACTTTCACGAGGCAGGTTGTCACTTCCCTCAAAATACAGTTGTTCAAAATTACCCTTGAGTTCTAGGAAGGAAAGCAAATGCTGATCATCATTGAAAACCTGCCAGTTATTGGTGTTGTCAGGTACACTAGGCCGATGGACCATTTCAATAGTGAACTTATCCTGAGAGAATTCAGGATGGGGAATCAGTAGTGACCCTGAGACAGCTAGTGAATCAGCCCTGCTGTTCTTTTCCCTAGGTATTGCCTCAATGGAGAAAGCATCAAGGAATTCAATGGAATCCCAAACCTGATTCCGGTAATGCTTCAGCCTCCCATTTTTTACCTGAAAAAGGCTTCTGACTTGCTTTACAATCAGCTCTGCATCACCACGAGCCAGAAGATTCTTCACACCTTGTTCTTTGGCCACTTGTAGTCCAAGAATGAGAGCCTCATACTCTGCTGTATTATTAGTGTTTTCGAACTGCAACTTAAATGAAAAATGGTGCAGGCATCCTTCAGGTGACACTAGCAGGACACCAGCTCAGAATCCGGTTGAGGAACGGCTTCCATCAAATTCTAAAATCCAAATACTATTAGGATCTTTAGGAGACACTTTGGGGGGTGGGATTTCGTCAGGGGACATAATCATGTAGTTGCCATGACCCATATCCTCATAGAGTATTTGTGCTCTAGGATCATCCGTTTTCTGCACAATATACTCAGACTGCTTTTCAGGCAACAACTTCTTCATTTGTCCATTGACAGGCACGAGTGCATGCGACCAGTCCATCTGGATTTCCCCACCCACATCTTTGCAGAAGTTCCTACTTAGCAACATCCCATATGAAGGAGGGATATCTGCTACTAGGATGGTAGCCAACACTTTCTTTTCAGGCAAGGCAGCAAAAGCCACTTGTGCATCTTTAATCCTTCCAACCAGAGGCACTTCTTTACTCTCCATAGAGTAGCAAGATCCATAAGTACGAGTGAGGGTTAAGCCTAAAGCATGAGCTACTTTAGCTGGCATGACATTGTCCGAGGCTCCTGAATCTATGACACAATTACTGAGTCTATGGCCAGCTATGAGAAGTGTTACATAAAATGGTTTAATTTTGTCACCAGGCGAGGTGACAGCAGCTACCAGACTGGGCTGTGGTGCAGAAGGAGGAGTAGGCAAAAGACCTTTAGAGGTGGTCTTGGAATGGGAATTAACAAATTGAATCATCTTGGCAAAAGCTTTGGGATGGGTTTGATAGTATTCAGCTTCTGAGATTTGTACCTTGGTCTTTTTCAGGTGATCAACAATATCAAAGGATCCAGAAGTGGACGGGCCATCATCATTTGGAATTCTAGGCTTATCAACTTTAGGAGAAAAAGAAGAAGCAACTTTGGTAACTGGATTGATAGGACTCACCTTTGGTGTAGACGAAGTAGGGATAGGAGATCCTCTTCTTGCAATTACAGGGATAGTTGCCGACTGCTCCTTGGATTTCTTAGGTGGCTGGGTCACCTTCTCCCTCTGCTTTGTCTGTTCTCGAGTCATGACAGCAAAAGATTCATTGTTCATGTCTGCTACCACTTCATCATAATCATCAATGCCCTCAGTGGTAAAGAAATTCACTCGAGATCCCTCAAGTTCCTCTGCCTCATCATCAAATTCTCTCGCAAACTCTTCGCAAGCTTCGTTATCTTCATCATCATCTGGTTCTTCCACCTCGCAGGTCGCATTGACAGGGACTCTAACAGGAGGTCCTTCAAGTGCTAATCTTGTTTGAGAAGCAGGCAAACGATTCCTGGGCTGGAAATTTCTCCTTGGAACGTCTGCATAAGGAGCGTGCTGAGCCAATTGTTTCTTTATAGCAAGAAGATCATTCGCAAGCTTCTGAACTAATGGATCAGTGTTAGGTCCAGGGGTGGAAGAGGAAGAAGCAGCAGACTTAGATTTGGAAGTGTCTCTTCTCAACTTCCCTGACATGATCAAGTCATCCTCGACACTAACAGCCAGTTCTTGATCCAGAGCTAACGTTCCGAGATTAGCCCTTCTTAGTGCATAACTAACTTTAGGTGATTGGGCATTCAGAAAGAAACATTTTTGAATTTGATCAACAGGTCGGGTAGGCTGCGGAATTTTATTTATCAACCTGTTGAATCGAGCCACGAATTCTCTCATGGGCTCTGATGAATCTTTCTTTATCTGAGAAATTTGGGCAAGCAAGGCATGCACATCTTCTGCCGGCTTGAAACGGTTCTCGAACTGGGTTCTCATTGTGTCCCAGTCGGTTATAGCACCGGCAGGAAGGTGATAGAACCAATCAGCAGCATTATCCTGTAATGTCTCCACGAACAGCCTTACGGAGACGTCTTCATGTTCAACTCCCAAAACTCCACAGGCAACAATGAAAGCTGCGATGTGTTCATCAGGATGCACTTTTCCATCGCCTTTGAACTTGGGGAAGTTCTTCCGGTTACCTCTAGGTAACTCATGCAAAGGCTGAGTAAGGGCCAGGGGCCCGACACGATGACCCCATGGTAATGGTGCCGCCATTCTTGGAAAAACGGCTTGGAGAGGAACTTTAACACCAGCGAGGATCAAAGCTCATAGATTGGGACTAGCAGGGTTCAAGGAATACCACCCGTAGGACCTCTATCTTGAACAGGTGGAGTGCTTGTTGAATGAGTTCTTCTATTTCTTGTTGAAGGGAAAGGAAAACCCTGCTGCTCCAAAAGCTGGCGAGAGTCTTCAATACCAAGGGTCGTTCTCCCTCGAGTAAACGCTGAGTCTCCAGATCAAAAGATGATCAAAATTACAGAAGCGGAATGTGATTTTCCCAGTGAGTCGCCAAAAGCTGTTGGTCGTCAAATAGGACTTTTAAGAAGAGCAACAGTCAGGGGACAAGAAGTCCCTCCTCTTTAATGGGAGAGGTTCCCTTATTCAGAAACGAACTTATTTACAAATGTACAGGACATGATTTGTTGGTTAAACTTGGATACCACGAAAGTGTTTTCTATGAAGGTCATCAATTACAAAAGGACTGAGGAAATGAGAGTGCGGGAAATAGAAGAAAGGCAACATGCAGAATTATAGATATCAGAGTAATTCTTTATGTATGCGAAAGTCACAGTGAATTGAAACAAGATCATTCGTGTCGTATAAATAAGATGGAATTTAGAGACACAAAGTTCTGTAAATAACATCTGCCAGAACACAAATTTTCTTAATGTAACACAGATTTATTAATCAAGGACACAAATTTCCTTCTTGGTTATACAAGATCACCAATCGGCAAGACTAACAAACCGGAGACAAATGATCTTCACAAAGAAAATAAATGAAAGCTCAGAGATAACGGAGATCAGATAGACAAAGAATAGAAAGCCCTTCTGTATTGATTTCTTTATGATCTATTTACACTTTCCGAAAATAAGCCAAGTTCTTCCTCCTTATGGATGGCGTAGAAATGCCATTATATAGTTTGAGATCAGTTACTCTTCGTAACCGCTTCTTTAATCAAGAACAGATTAAGGACCGCCAATCGATAACGCCTTAACTTCTTTCAAAGAAAACGAAAAGAAAGGGAAGAAGAGAAAAGAACAAGGAGAAGAAGACAGTGGCGATCCATCGAGAGGGGCCCACCGACTTGAAAAGCATTTGTCCGAATTTCTCTAACGCCTTAGCTATGTCTCTGCCATAAGGACTGACGTGTTGGCCGTCGACTGAGTCCAGAATCCGGGACACACCAGAAGTTTCCTCTTGAAGATGACAATGAAAATCCTTCAAAACCGATATAGCCGGTGTCCCTGAAAATTTCGCCCTTCTCGCTAGATGTTCTTCGGGATTCTCCCAAGCCCCCAAGACTACGATCTTTTCAGGATTTTGATAGATCATCCTTGACGTCATCGAAAGCTCTATTCGCCAAAGAAGATGCTTGAGCAAGAGATAGCAAGGAAGCGGTGTAAGAAATGCAAAGGTGACTTGCTCGTTATATAGCCGTTGAGAATTTCAAATGTGCATTACATTCATGTCCATCAGTTTGAAAAACAAAGCATATTCGGGTAGAGCGGGAAAAACTAAGTATGAATGACATTTGGTTCGCTTGGGACATGTGAGACGCGAATGCGTGAAACACGCGGCTCGGCCGATTCGGGTGAAACAAGGAGAAGACGCACAAATGCATTTTGGGACATTTGGGACGAAAATGTGTGAAGGACGCGATTCGGGTGTTTCGGCCGATATTGGAACAACTTGCACTTTTGACTTCGGGACAGTTGGAACAAAAATGTGCGAAGTGCGCGACTCGGGCGGTTCGGCCGAAAATGGAACAGAGCACACCTTTTAACTTGGGACAGATGGGACAGGAAAGCGTGAAGTATGTGGTTCGGCAAGTTCGGCCGAAAATGGAACGACTTGCACTTTTTTACTTGGGCTATTTGGGACATGCAAGAGCGAAGTACGCGGTTCGGGAGTTTCGGCCGAAAAGGTTCCAACTTGCACTTTTTGACTTTGGGACAGTTGGGACGAAAACTTCCGACGGGCCCGAAAATGGAACAACTTCGGGGATTTCGGCCGATCGGGGAACAGAACGCACTTCGGAACTTGGGACACGCGGGACAAAAATGTCCGACAGGCCCGAAAAAGGAACAAAATGACCCAAAACACAGATTTTCTCAATTTCACGACTTATGCACTTAAGAGAAAAACACTTAAACTCAAAATTTTGAAATTTTTTACTTTTATCAGAGCAGGGAATTTTGAGTGGAGAACAAGTCGTACCTAAGAGTCTCTTCACTGTATCCAATGAAGATGAAATTTTGTGACTTCATGTCCAATTTCTTTCTGTTCTGTTTGGGTATGTGCATGCTGGCTTTGCACCCGAATACTCTGAGGTGTGCAATGGATGGTTTCCTTTTTGACCATGCTTCTTGTGGTGTAATTCCATCAAGAGCAGTTGTGGGCACTCTATTTAACAAATACACTGCTGTTTTTGCTACTTCTGCCCAAAATGTCTTTGCAAGGTCGGAATCATCGATCATGCATCGCACCATTTCCATGATAGTACGATTTCTTCTCTCAACAACACCATTTTGCTACGGTGTGTGTGGAGGAGGCATTTGTCGACGAATCCCGTGAGTTTGTAGGTAGTCTCTGAACTCATCACTGGTGAATTCCCCCTCAACGGCGGAGAATTCGATGTGACGACTCAGTCTCTTTCTCAACTTCCACTTTGAACTTTTTGAATGTTTCAAAGGCTTCACTTTTCTTGCGAAGACAAAAAATCCACATTTTTCGTGAATAGTCGTCAACACAGAGCATGAAGTACTGGAACCCTGAATGACTTGGCTACATCGGACCACACAGATCGGTATGAACCAGGTCAAGTTTACCATGAGCTCGAAAATTACTCGTTTGGAATGAAACTCTGTGTTGTTTTCCTGCTAAGCAGTGAGGACACTTGTCTGTATCCTTCTGAAGAGATGGTAGCCCATGTACCATATTACACCGGCAAAGTGTTTCGAGATATTTGAAACTTAAATGACCAAATCTCTGATGCCATAACTGAGATGAGGTGGAGTTTTTAGCCACAAGTGCTTGATCATTTTTGTGAATGAAATCAAGTTGAAACATTCGTCCCACATTAGAGGCTTTTGCAATTATTTTCGAGCCTCTGGATTTATCTCGAATTAGACACATTTTCTTGCCGGATTGACTATCAAAGTCAATTTTCAGGTTGTGATCTAGGAGTTGACTGACCGAAAGAAGGTTTTTTGTCAACCCAGGGACATATAGAACATCTGATAGTCTGCATTTTTGTGAACCAAGGGGTAGAGAAATGTTTCCAATCCCCTGAACTGTATATAAAGAATCATCTCCCAACGAAACATGATTTTTCGATGGCATGTCTCTCATTGAAATAAACCAGTCTCTGTGGCCGGTCATGTGTCGAGTGGCTCCCAAATCAACATACCAGACGTCACTAGATGACGTGGATGGTTCACTTGATCGAGCAGTGAACAAGAAGTCTTCATTGTCTAACTGTTCTTGTTGCTCAGCAATATTACCTTGCTGATGGGGTCTTCTTTTCCAGTTCCCCTTTTTCTGCCCGTGATAGTTGTTTGAATGTCCCTTGTAAGTTTGTTGTTGTTGTGGTCCATAATTGCTTGATGAACCTTTCTTATATGTGTTAAACCAACATTCTTGCAAGTCATGTCCTCTTTTGCAAATTGGACATCGCTTCTTCTGTTGATTGTCCCCATGATACTGATTCTGATGTGGGGACTTCTGATAGGATTTAGGTTTTCCTTTACCTTTTCCTTTCCATTTTTGATGTGAAGACAGTGCCTGCTCCTCTTCATCATCCTTGTTGTGCATTGCTTCCTCTTGTTGCAGTAAGTTTACTAGCTTGTCAAAACTAATTGTTGTATCTGACAAGTTTAGAGTTGTGACAAAAATGCGGTAAGAAGAGGGGAGAGCTCTCAGAACAATTGGAATGAGAGATTCATCTTTGACCTCTTCTCCTAGGGCTAGAAGTGAAGCCCTCAACTCTGCAACTCTTCTTAGGAAGGCTTCAATTTTCTCATTCTGTTTGAATATAAATGTATGTAATCGACTGTAAATTGAGTATGACATTCTTGTTCTTGGTCTCATATATTGTGCTCGGTGATCCCAAGCTTCTTTTGCTGATGTGGCATCTCGAATGTGGGCTTGCACATCGTCGGACACTCCAAACAAAATGATGAGTTTTGCTTTCTGATCTGCTCTATCAAATTTTCGTTGTTGTGTTGCATCCGTTGGTGATTTGGTTAGAGTACTAGTCACAACAGGCCATATTTCTTCAAACTCAAGTTGTGTTTTTATTTTTGTCTTCCAAGCAGCATAGTTGCTTCCTCTGAGCAATTGTGAATCCGGAAGAAAAAATTTGGGGGCATTGGTGCCCATTTTACAGAGATCACTGACAGGGTTTGGCTCTTATCACTCCAGGTATAAGGTCTCCCAATCTATATACCGTTAGTCCGATATACCGAACCTTTCTATATATGTGCCCTTCCAATATACTCGTCGGTACGTGGAAGAAGCTCGCCCTTTCTATATACCCGGCGATACGTGAAAGAGGCATTAACGTACGTGAAAGAATTCGATACGTGGTACCAAGACAATACTGATGGGGTCTGTGCGATTATTGACACCGGCTCAAAGAAATATCCTCATACGCGCGCGTAACTTCGCTATATACTCGGATAATTTCTCAGTCCGGATTTATGTCTTGCAATCGTTCACAGACGGATGGGATGGTTCATAGTGTGTGCACTATGACCTTATTACTCCCCGTCGATTTATAGGGACGATGCCCAGATGACGTTGTTGCAGCTATATTAGGCGTTAAGTGCAGTAGTAGTCGCGACGGCTTTACTCGTAAGCGCTTCCCAGAGGCACCGTATATACCGAATCGTTGCGAATGAGATCTAGGATCTCGTGAGTGTTACAGAACCAATTTTACTATTTTTTATTACAATTCTGCCAGTTTCTGAGTAGTTACAAAGTTTTGCAGTTGACTATGGCAACCTGCAAATTAGTACAATATGCAGTACAATTTGAATAACAGGAAAAAAATTTCAGTTTCGGGGTCCTGGTGACCTCCTGAGCCCAAAATGCTAAAAATTGCAAAAAAATAGCTGAAAATGCAATTTTTAGGTGGGTCTCCTTTTGCAAAAAATGTCTGGAATGAGAAACAGACCAGATAGGAAAAAAATTTTACCCTAAATTAGGGATTTCTCCGCTAAATTTAGTTAGTTGTAACTAAATTCAAAAAAGCCTGCTAAATTTAGCAGTTCGCCAAAATTTCCGCCAGATGCAAAAGGAGAGTTTTTGAGTGTTTTTGTGGGATTTGATCCTCAAACCTCTCACTCCCAAGGCACATGCACTAACCAACTTGCCCACTTGGGGCGCTTGGACTATGAAAGGAAGCAAATTGTATTTATTGACAAATAAATTGACTTACCTCTAAAAAAATGTGCCTTGGTGAGCCTCCACGTGGCGCATGCTGGTGAAGAGGCATTTTTAGGGTTGTATATGCTCAAAAAATGGATCTGAAGCGTTTCTTTTCACCTCCACGCCTTTGTATTCTCCTTTGGCCGCGTTTTTAAGCTTCCCACGCACTGATTTGCAAGTGCAGGCCGCGTTTTTTTGTGTTTGGGCATTTTTTTGTCTTGCCACGCACTGTACAGGCCGTATTTCTTCCTTTGGCTGTGTTTTTTCCCTTGCTACGCACTGTACAGGTCCAGATCTGAGTTGGGGCGCTGTTCTCCTTGCTTGGGCGCCTCTTTTTTCGCTGTTTTTTGCTTGTACAGGCCGCGGTTTCCTTTGGCCGCGTTTTTTAATGCCTTGGCTGCGTTTTTTTGTTGTTTGCTTGCTATCTAACCCTGCATTTCTTTGTGCAGGTTGCTGGAGACTGAGAATGGCGTGGGCGAGGGAGAATGGCGCCTCTTTTGCTAAAAAAAAAGCTTTTTTATCTTGTACAGGCCGCGCATGGGCGCATTTGCTTAAAAAAACATTTTTATCTCCTTTTTTTTTATTATTCTTTGCTCTGTTTGATTCTTGATCACTGTTTGGATTTCTTCTTGTGCAGGTCACGAATGGACCAAGCTTTTAGCACTACCAGATTTGATCAGAGTTCCAAATCCAGTCTGAGGAGGCTGTTTGTTCACTGCAGGTGCATATACAGACCTCCAAAACAAGCCAAGCAAATTCCAAATACAGTAGAGACCAAATAATGTAGAGAAAAAACCTTTATTGGAAAAAAATATTATTTCCAATACCTGTAGCTAATTTTGCCTGGTGCTGAGTGCACCAGTGCAAAAAAATTTGCCTTCCAAGCACCTGGAAGGAACAGGAGGATGTGGGGGAGGCAGGGATGGGGCTGGGAGTTTGCACGAGGCTGCACAGGCTCTCAAATGCTGCAAACACGTCTCCAATCTCCTCTCTCTCTGCTGCTCTCTCTTCCACACCTTCACAGGGCCAGAATTTCACTCTGGTACCAAATGTAGATTGAGAAACAGGGACGGAAGCCTGTGTAATTTTATTAATCTCAATCAACTAAAAAAGTACAGAGGATGGGCTGCAATATTTATAGATATTGCACAGCCAAATACATCCGGGAAAATGAGTTGCACAGGTGCAACCAAAAACCAGAATAAACAAGCTTCCAAATCACCCGGGAAGCAACAATTACATAAAAACAAATATATTGTTTATAACAATATAACAATGTGCATACAGACAAATATGGTTGATTAACCATATAACAATATAACAATTTATTATTTAATTAATAAAATTAATTAAATAATTCAACTATGCATAATTAATATTTAGGATAATAAAATTTATCCTAACACATTAGATCTGATTGCTTCAAAAATCCATTGTCTGCTTCTATCTGCACGTATTTTCATCATCTACGACCTGCTCATTCGAAGGCTTGGATATTGGATCTTTTTCTGAATGGTCTCTAGCAGGTTCCATCGCCAAAGGGAATTCCGTCCATCATACTCCACTCAACGAGTTTGATATATATGGCTTTGGCCCATTTCAACATTGTTGCGGCTCACCTGATTTAACAAAGAACTCTGAAACTCACAGTCCTCGGTGGATCGATCAAGCTCAAAGATCCTTTCCTCCTCGTTAATCTAGCAGTCGTGTTTCTCAAAGTCCATGCATGACCGCATTCCAGACCGCGATCAAGAGTCCCACTTCTCTTGGTTAAATACCTATCAATGCACAGGTCCAATCATTCTATTCCTTCCTCTACGCCATTCATGTGTCTTTTACGAGGTGTTCAATAGTCTCGAGTTGTTGAGTTTTTACTATAGATTTGTTTAGAGTTACTAGTAAGTCTTTCATGATAAAAGTGTCATCAAAGTATTTTTTTAAAAAAGTGGTCAATGTAACACCGTAGTGTATGCCCATATATGTTTCATTTTTATAAAGTCATGTCAATGTAGTTTTAATTATATTAGTAGATTGTCAATGTCAAAAAAGAGTCATTAAAAATGTTTGTCATTGTTTTTCATATTGAATTTAAGTTATTTTGTCAAGAGTCTCCAAGTACTGTCATCTTGTTGTTATAATTGTGTCTAGGTGAATAATAGGTTGTATCTTTTTTACAATGGAAATGCCATTGGAAAAATTCAATGGTCTCAATTTTCACACATGGAAAGTCAAGATCCAGATGCAGTTGATGAACAAAAATCTTTGGAGGATAGTGGATGGAAAAGAACCAGCACCTTCAGATCCGACCAGATTGGCAGAATGGGAAATACGGGATGATAAAGCCAAAGCCATTATTGGCCTTGCCCTCTCAGATTCTGAATTACATTATGTTGATCTAGATAAAAACTCGAAGGACATCTGGGATAATCTGAGCAAATTATTTGGTTCAAAAGTAGTCAATGCAAAGTTTTCCCTGAAACTTCAGCTGTTCAAGCTCAAAATGAGTGATGGAGATACAATGTCTAACGATCTCTTTTGAGACAACTTGCAGAAGTAAAAGCTCCAGTAGATGACGAGGATGCAAAAGCTATTCTGCTGAATAGTTTACCACCCAAATACAGTAATGTTGTTTTCACTCTTGGTCAGATGCCTTCCAACTCATTGGAAGATATGATATCAGCTCTTCTGTCTGAAGAAAAAAGGACTAAAGAAGATATAGAAGAAGAAACGAAATGTATGTGAAAAATAAATACAAAAAGTTCTTTAAAAAGGAGGACTTAGAATGCTTTTATTGCAAGAAAAAAGGACATATGTCTAAATTTTGCACGACTCGAGCCAAAGATCTTCTCAGTGGAAAATTGAAGCCACATGAAGCAAATATAGTTGTAGAAGAATCTTCTGAATCAGAAGATGAACGAGTGACTGATGAACCTGATTATAATTCTGAAGACTACTTGTTTTGAGTTCAGATAACCGGAGGACGGAGAACATCAGAGGTTAGAGGTCAATCAGCGACCTCTCGTCAGTCACCAATGACGGGGCTGCACATATGATTTGGTGGCATTTTTCAGTGTGTGTTTCAGTTTTTCAGTGTTCCTGTTGTGTTGTGTGCTGAATAAACCCCTTTCCAGAATTTTGGGAAGTTTCATGTTTTCAGAAGACTCATTTTTGGGGAGCAGGAGAAGATTTCAAGGTAGACTCAAGGGATGGTTATCCAGCTAGTGTGAAGCTTGTGGATCTTGGAGATTTAAAATTCGGGTGCCCAGGGAGGAAGGGAAAGTCCCACAGGAACCCAAAGAGGAAGGGAGCATTCCTACATAATTCAGCTCAACACTACGCCTTTACGAGGGTAAAGAGATAATCTATGGAGTTTGTACCTGGTCTAAGAAGTGATTTTAGAAGGTGTTTTAACTTCTTCGAATATGGTTCTTCGACATGTTCACATTAAGGGGGTGAATATTAGATATTAATAATGTTCACACTAAGGGGGTGAATGTTAGGAAAATAATGTAGTGTTCACATTATTAATGTGATTATTGTAAAATGAATAATTACGTCAGTAATTATTCATTAATGGTTAGTCATATATATATTGTTATAACCAACAATATATATGCATATATGTTGTATTATTAAGTT
This sequence comes from Taxus wallichiana var. yunnanensis, assembly GCA_018340775.1. Taxonomy (NCBI): domain Eukaryota; kingdom Viridiplantae; phylum Streptophyta; class Pinopsida; order Cupressales; family Taxaceae; genus Taxus; species Taxus wallichiana. Next base: position 557,270,116 of record CM031243.1, on the reverse strand, counting down.
GGTTGTTAGTAAGATAGTTAAACGTATTATTGTTATAAACAATAATACGTAATTAAGGAATGTTGTTATATCGGTTTCCTATTTTATAGGAATGACTTATGAATTAAGGAATGTTGTTATAAGAGTTCTCGTATGAATTGATAGAGAAGAATTATCACTGTGTATTTAGTGTAAATTTGTAGTTGCTCTTAGAAAAATATCATCATTCGTCATCACCACAACTCAATCATACTCAAATTAACCAAGGTGGATCTTCAATTCAAAGTAATATACAAACTAGCTTGGGTGGATCTCCAAACATGACCAATTCAAATACAAACAATCTACAAACCTATAACATGATTCCAAAAGTGGAAATGTGTAATTTTGATGGAAAGGATCCACTCAATTGGATTAACCAGATGGATAATTTCTTTGATCTTCATCAGATTCCAAAAGGGAAAAAAGGCTACCATGGCATCATTGTATCTTGAACCTGACCAATTCATTTGGTATCGATGGTTATGTGCTCAAAGGAAAAAGGGTGGCCTCAATGTTACATGGACAATATTCACTGAAGAGTTACAATTACACTATAGTTCTAGTGTGTCAGAGAATTATTTCATTTAATTAGCAACGCGAAGACAAACATGAACAATTAGAGATTACATCGATCAATTCCAAAACCTTTCCTTATAGGTGGAAAATATTCCTGAAGAGAATATGATTGACTTATTTCTTGGGGGTCTTATAGAAAAAATTGAGACTGAGGTGCATATGTTTAATCCTCATAAGGTTTCAGACTCTATGATCATGGCATGTAGGGAAGAAGAAGAAAATCTTTCCAAAGTAGGAAACAAATTGTTAGTAGTATCAGAGATCGTAGCACCTTTCCACCATCATTCCCTCGGCAAGTTAGAATGACACCTCAACAAATTGAAGAAAAGAGAGCCAAAGGGTTATGTTTTAATTATGACAACAAATTTGGACCACGACATAAGTGTGGTGAAAATAAGTTGTTCTACATTGAGGGGCCTACTGAAGAAGAAGAAAATGAAGAAGATGAAGAGGTAGAGCTAGAGGAGGAATTAGAAGATCCCCAACCAACAATATCATGCCATGCAATTTCCACTATTAGCACTCCCAAAATTCTCAAAGTAGTCGGATTCCTAAAAAAAATAGAGGGCACCAGTGTTGATTGATTTGGGAAGTACTCACAACTTCATCAATCATAAGTTGGTGGTACACTTGAACTGCTTTGATTATCCATCTCCAGAATGTCAAATCATGATCGTTGATGGGAAACATGTTAGTTGTTTAGGAAAATTCCATAACATTAATCTCACCATGGGAGACTACTTGCTAACTAGTAATATGTATGCCATTTCCATGGGAGGAGTAGACATTGTGTTAGGAGTTCAATGGCTTACCACCTTGGGAACCATTGAAATGAATTTTCAAGAGTTCTTCATGCAATTTTAGTCAGAAGGGAGGACTTTTAAACTAAAAGGACTAGGAGAAAAGTCCCCACAGATGGTAATTTCTCATCAGATGTAAAAATTTCTTAGAAAAGTTACAAAGGGGTTTGTGGCACAACTATTTTCATTGGAAGCACATAATTCCAAATTCCAATACATTTATACCCACAGATATGTAAGCAGTCATAGATGAGCACTCAGTGATAGTTAGAGAAATTCCCAAGGGTTTGCCTCCAAAAAAGACAATGAAAATGCCATCCAGCGAGTACTAGGGAGTCAACCACCCAACATCAGACCTTATAGGGACCCCTATATGCAAAAGAGTGAGATTGAGAAGATATTTCAAGAGATGTTAGAAGCATGACTTATTCATCATAGACAAAGTGCTTACTCTTCTCCTGTAGTGATGGTACGGAAAAAATATGACAATTGGTGCATGTGTCTAGATTACAGGGAACTCAATAAGAACACAATTAAAGATAAGTTTCATATTCCTATAATTGATGATTTGCTAGATGAGTTACATGGTGTTGTTTACTTTACAAAACATGATCTTCATTCTGAATATCATCATATTAGAATCAAGGATGAAGATATTCATAAAACAACCTTCAAGACACATGAAGGACACTATGAGTTCTTGGTAATTCCTTTTAGACTAACAAATGCACCCTCTACATTTCAAAGATTGATGAATTCCATCTTTAAACCATTTCTTCGAAATATTTTTAGTGTTCTTTGATGATATATTAATCTATAGTAAAACATGGGAGGAACACCTGTATCATGTAAATAAGGTGTTGGAAACTCTTAAACAACATCAACTTTATGTAAAGCCTTCTAAGTTCTCTTTTGGTGTTAAGGAGGTTGAATATCTGGGTCATATTTTCTCTTATGAAGGTGTTAAAGTGGATCATAACAAGATAAAATCCATGCTTGAATGGAAGGTTCCCAAAACCCTAAAAAATCACCGAGGAATTTTTGGGATTACATGTTATTATCATCGATTTGTATGGAATTATGGCATCATCGTAGCATCCCTCACAAATTTATTGAAGAAGGAATTTTTCCATTAGAATGAGCAAGCTACTATGGCATTTGAGAAGTTAAAGGAGGCCATGTGCACCACTTTAGTTCTAGCCACCCCATATTTTTCCAAAACATTCATTTTTGAATGTGATGCTTCAGGTTATGGTATAGGGGTAGTAATCATACAAGAAGGTCTAGTCATTTACTTTGAGAGCCACCAATTCAAAGGTAAGAATATATCTAAACCAATTTATGAGAAAGAAATGTTAGCAATACTTCATGTAGTGAAGCAATGGAGACCATATCTAATGGGAAGACATTTCAAAGTAAAGATAGATCATGATAGTTTGAAATAATTCTTAGAGCAATGTTTATCATCAAAAGAAAAACATAAATGGGTCTAAAAAAATTTTGGGTAGGATTTTGAGATAATATAAAAGAAAGGGAAAGAGAATGTAGTTGATGCTTTATCTCAGAAGGATGAATCTGCCGAGGCATTGATGTGTGACATATCTGTATTACAAGAAGATTGTATAGAGGATGCAAAGTTTGAATGGAAAAATGATCCATGTACACAAAATCTCATTCAAAATCTCCAACAAGATCCAAGCATGTCAAAAAAATTGTATGGAAAGGAGATGCTTTATGGTATAAAGATAGATTATATCTATGTAAGAATTCAATCCTTAAAAATAGGGTTTTATCTGAGCTCCATGCTTCTCCAGTAGGGGCATTCTGGCTTTTTGAAGATTTATCATCGAATCAAGCATGATATTTTCTTAGAAGGGATGAAAGGGGATGTCTAAAATTTTGTGGCAGAATGCATGGTTTTTCAACAAAATAAGGGTGGGACAGTTAAGTTCCCAGGTCTTTTACAACCTCTATCTATTCCTAGCTAGAGGTGGGAAGAGGTGTCCATGGACTTCATCATAGGATTGCCTAAATCAGAAGATAAAAATGTAATCATGTTGGTGGTGGAAGACTCACCAAATATTCTCATTTTTGTGCTTTATCACATCCATTTGTCGTAAGAACAATAACAACAACCTTCAGGGATACAATTCAGAAGCTACATGGGACACCAAATATTATAGTAAGTGATCGAGACCCTATCTTTACTAGTAATTTTTGGACTGACTTGTTCTCATGTTTGTGCACACAACTAGCTTGTAGTTCATCTTATCATCCCTAGTCTGATGGGAAAACAGAGCTGGTAACCAAGTGCTTGGAGGGATATCTTCGTTGTTTTACCTCAGATAAGCAAGTGAGATGGGTCTAATGGTTACCACTAGCAGAATGGTGGTATAACACCTCCTTTCATACTTCATCTAAAATGTCTCCTTTCTTGGCATTATATGGGTACCATCCACCATCCTCACTTCATCTTTGAGAGTCTAGGTAAGGGTTTGAGTAGTTGAAGAACATATTCAACACCAACAAGAGGTGCTTTCTAGCCTCAGGGAGAATTTGTTCATGACACAAACTCACATGAAGCAATAGGTAGACCAACATGTTGGGGTTAGCACACACGGTCATACAGACAATATATCAAATCTAAGAATCCATGCAAATAAAAGTGGATATTCTACCACAAGAATTATACAAAATACGAGACATAAATTAACACCAAATTTAACGTGGTTCACCCAGTGTGGGCTATGTCCACCAAGAAACAAGCCAATCTATTATCCAAAGCTTTGACAAGATATACAATGAAGATTTACAATCTTCTACACTTCTCACATGTTCAGTAATTTCTTCCTTCAAGATTTTTTATTCTTCACCAAGAATTCTCTATCACATAATTATCTTGTAATTATTCATCCATTACTTCTAAACACTAGCTTTTATGCTTATATAGTCATTTATAAACTTAGGGCACTTAGCCATGTAATTACATCCAATAAATCTAGTTTAATGCTAAAAATATATTTTATTCCAAAGAGTTAATTAAAAATTTCTCACACAGGTAACCGATGTCGGTTAACCCTAATCTAGAGCGGATTACTTTTCCTGAGATGGACCGACGCCGCTTATTATGCGACCTAGTGTAGATTACTTTTCCCGACGTAGACCGATCGAAGCCGGTTAGCCTAACTAACGCTGATTCATCGTATTTTCTAGAAAGTTCTAATTGCATGGTAAAATGAAGTAATTAAGCTTCACAACTCAACAATCTCCCACTTGGAGTTTAATTACTGCACCATACATGTACAACATCATTCTTAGATCCTTCCTTGGCTTTGTTTCTTCCTCTTGAGTCTCAAACTCAAGACCAAAAGAAGTGGAGTGTAGCTCCAACTTTTCCTTTTCTAATGGCTTCGTTAGCATATCCGTAGGGTTCTTTCTCGTGTTAATCTTTTCCAGATTCTATTGTCCATCCTCCAATATCGCCGTATGAAGTGATACCTCAACTCGAATGTGTTTCATTCTCGAATGAAAATATGAGTTCTTTTCCAAATGAATTGCACTTTGACTATCATTTGAAAAATTTACAATTAATTTACTCATTTCCCAACTCTTCCATGAACCTACTCATCCATATCATCTCCTTGCTAGCCTCTATAGCTGCAACATACTCTGCCTCTGTAGTAGACAAAGCCACAACCTTCTACAATCTTGAAATCCAACTAACTGTCATTCCACCTACTGTGAAAATATATCCAGTAGTGCTCCTCCTACCATCCAGATCTCCAACCATATCCGAATCAACATAGCCACGTAATGAAATATCCAAACCTCCATAGCATAATTGCATGCTAGATGTCCCTTTCAAATACCTGAGTATCCATTAGACTACTTTCCAATGCTCTTTACCCGGATTAGTCATATATCTACTCACAACTCACCTTTGCTTGTAATGTTCTAGTCTTATACAAACCATAACATACATGAGACTTCCAAATGCTAAAGCATATGGCACTTGTGTCATGTATTTGACCTCCTCTTGTGATGAAGGACACTGATCTTTACTCAATTTGAAGTGTTTATCCATAGGTGTACTAATAGGTTTACATTCTGCATGTTGAACCTTTCTAACACCTTGTAGATATAATCCTCCTAAGGCAAATACAATTTCTTTTTTTTCCTGTCTCTATGTATTTGCATTCCAAGAATTATTTTTTTAGCTCCAAATCCTTCATTGCAAATGTGTTAGCTAGCTTTCTCTTAAGCTCACCAATGTCCTACATACTAGATCTTGTAATAAGCATATCATCCAATATTAGTAACAAAATAATATAGCTCCCATTTTCAAGCTTCTTGAAATAAACACAATAGTCAAAATCACATCTCAAGTAACCATGTTCATGCATAAAAATATCAAACCTCATGTACCATTGCCTTGGAGCTTACTTGAGCCCATATAAGCTCTTTTTCAACTTGCACACTAATTTCTTCTTACCCAAGTGACTTCATACCCAAGCGGCTGCTGCATATAAATCTCTTCATCCAAATCACCATGAAGGAAATTTTTCTTCACATCTAGTTGCTCTAAATGCAAATCTTCTATTACAACTAAACTCAATACATTAGGAATAGAATTCATCTTAACAACAGGAGAAAATATTTCACCAAAGTCAATACCTACCTTTTGTGCAAATCCCTTTACTAAACTCCTTGCCTTGTACATTGTCTATTCACCCTCTTCTTCCTTAATTATGTAAACAAACTTGTTCTATAATGTTCTCTTTCCGCTAGAAATTTAACCAAATCCCAAGTCTGGTTTCTGTTCCAAAGATTTCATCTCCTCATCCATGTCATGCTCCCATTGAACGTGAGTTTTACCCTGCATTGTTTCTTCAAAGATTTCTTGTTCACCAATATCAATCAATAATAGATAAAATAAAGAAGGTGAAAATCTTTCTAGAAGTTTACTTACCCTTTATGACATTCTCATAGGAGTTTGGGGTACTTGAGGCTCAATCTAGATCTCCTGGACATTAGTATCAACTTCTTACAGTGATCGATGCCGGTCACCTATAACTGACACCGTTTCAGCTAACCGACACTGGTTTTGATCCTCTATAACCGTCAATTGTTCATCTGACTGATACCGGTTAGGGCCTAACCAACCACGATTCTTGTGTATTTCTATAGGTGTTTCATTAAAACCCGAGAGTTCATTTTCATCAATAAACTTCTCAATTTTCTCATCCTTAGGTACCAAAATTTGATCCTTGTACATTCTCTTTTCATTCCATTCAAAATAATGACTCCTAAAAATTTTAGAATTCTCTAAATCCCAAAAATGAAAATTGAAATCACCAAATCCATAACCAATGAAAGTGCACCTCTTGGATTTTGCATCCAACTTTTTTCTATTTTCTTTATCAACATGCACAAAATCTTCTAAACCAAAAACTTTAAGAAAAGAAAGATCTACCTCTTTTCTAGTCCATGCTTCCTCTGGTATTCCTCCATCTAGTGAACTTGAAGGCCCACGGTTAATCAAATAAACTGTTGTATTAACTACTTCTACCCAAAACTACAAGGGCAATCCATAATGTATCCTCATACTTCTAGCACGTTCCATGATTGTCCTGTTCATTCTTTCTACAACACCATTCTCTCTGTGGTGTTCTTGGAACCATTCTTTCTCTACATATCCCATTCATTGAACAATAATCATTGAAATCCTTGCTACAGTATTCACCACCATTGTCAGATCTAAGGCACTTTAACTTAGAATTTGATTCATTCTCAACAAGGGCTTTCCATCTTTTAAAAGTTTCAAAAACATTATATTTGTGTTTAATACAATAAACCCATACCTTTCTTGTAGCATCATCAATGAAAGTAACATAATACTGGGATCCACCATGAGAAGCTACCTGAGCTGGTCCCCACACATCTGAGTGTACAAGCTCCATTTTCTCCTTCTTAGTTACCCCAACTTTGAGAAATATCACTCTCTTTTGCTTTCCAAAGATACAATGCTCACATAAATCAAGATCTAAATCTTTCAAATCTGATAACTTACCCTTAGCCTTTAAGATTTGTATTCCTTTTTTACTCATATGACCCAACCGATTATGTCACATGCATGCATTTGAATCTGAAGTAGATAATGCAAAAAAGGAATCAGTAATACAATTAGATAAATATAACATTCCTACCTTCTTACCTCTTACCACAACAAAAGCACCCTTGGTGACTTTCCAAGAGTCTCCTGTAAAAGTAACCATGCAACCAGATTCACCTAGTTTCCCTGCAAAAAAAGATTCCTCCTAAGGCTTGACACATGCTTCACATCTTTCAATACCCATGTATTTCCATTCTATAATTTTAGATGAACTTCCCCTTTACTAGTAATACTGCAAGGTTCATCATCACCCAAATAAACATGCCCAAAATTGCCTGGACATAATTTCTGAAATAACCCTTATTAGGGGTTGCATGGAAAGAAGCTCCTGAATCTAAAACCCATGATTCAATTCTACTATCTAAAAAAAGAATAAGAGAATCTTGCATTACCTCTAATGCAACAAGATTTTCCTTTTTACCTTTGTCTGGTTGTTGGTTCTCTTTATTCTTTGACCAACAATCTTTCCTTACATGTCCTTTCTTTCCACATTTCCAACAAGTAATTCCCTTACTTCTTGATTTAGATATGCTATCCCTTGACTTTGATTTCCCATTACTCTTACTCTTGGATATCTCTCCTTCTGCCTGCCCCTGCTTTCTACATTCAAAGCATTTCCGGATAATGTTTCCTCTATACTTTCCTATGAATTTCTTCATTTAAGATTATACTAACCACATCATAAAACTTAAAAATATTATTAACAGATGATGTATTACTAACATCCATTACCAAGTTGTCCCAACTATCGTGCAAAGAACATAAGAATAAAAGTTCTTTTACTTCATCATCAAATGGTATTGAAACTAATTTTAACTGATTTACAATAGATTGGAAATTATTCAAATGACTAGAGACAGATTCAAATTCATGCATTTTAGAACTAAAAATTTTCTTCATCAAATAAACTTTATTTGAAGCACTAGTTTTTCATATAAATTAGCAAGAGATTTCATTAAGTCTACCGTAGAAGCCGCTTATGTAATATTGGAAGCCATGGATGCTATCAGGCTCAATCTTATAGATCCTAAAGCCTTTCTATCGAAATCTTCCATTCTTCATCAGTCATCTTCGTAGGTCTATACTTCTCATCCAACGGTAAGTACAAATCTCTCTGATACAGATAATCCTCAATCTACATCTTCCATAATTGATAATTTCGGCCGTCAAACTTCTCTACCTTGTATTTATTATCTTTGTCATTGTTGTAGCTCCCACTCAATTAGAAAACCCTCTGTGAGTAAATTTGTCAACACACAAAACCCTCAAAAAATACTCGATACTAGTTGTTGGGGTTAGCACACTTTGGTTGTCACATGCATAATATATCATATCTAAGTATACATGCAAATAAAAGCGGATATTCTACCAAAATCATTATAAAAACAAGAGACATAAATCAACAAAATATTTAATGTGGTTCACCCAGTGTGGGCTACGTCCACCAAGAAACAAGCCAATCTATTATCCAAAGCTTTGACAAGATATACAATGAAGATTTACAATCTTCTACACTTCTCACATGTTCAATACTTTCTTCCTTCAAGATTTTTGATTCTTCACCAAGAATTCTCTCTCACATAATTATCTTGTAATTATGATACATCCATTACTTCTAAACCCTAGCTTTTATGCTTATATAGTTGTTTATAAACTTAGGGCACTTAGCCATGCAATTACATCCAATAAATCTACTTTAATGCTAAAAATAAATTTAATTCCTGAGAGTTAATTAAAACTTTCTCACACAAGTAACTCGACGATGGTTAACCCTGATCCAACGTGGATTACTTTTTTGACTATACTAACCAACACGGTTCTTGTATTTTCCAGCAAGTTCCAATTGCATGCTAAAATGAAGTAATTAAGCTTCACAACTCAACACAACATCGCAGTGAAAGACATTTTGAAGTCGATGATTGGGTTTTTGTGCGTTTACAACCATATAAGAAAATGTCCTTAAAATAACAGAAAAAGGATAACAAGCTTTCACCTAAGTATTATGGCCCTTATCAAGTGTTACAAAAGATTGACAATGTAGCATACAAGCTGGAACTTCTTCCAGCTACTTGAATTCATCCAATCTTCCATGTATCTTTCCCAAAGATGGTAATTGAACATACAATATCAACCTAGACAATAATACTTGAGCTTGATGAAGAGGTAGAATCATCTTGGAACCAAAATGCATCCTTCAGACACACACTAAGAGATTGAGGACAAGGGTCATCATTGAGTATTTGATTAAGTGGAAAAATCTAGACAATGAAGACGTAACTTGGGAGGATGCACACTTCCTACAGTAGCATCCAGATCTTCTCAACATTGGGGACAATGTTGCTTCGAAGGGGAGGGGCATGCTACGCCCTTAATCATATATCTTATATTGGATGGATATATCCGACTTGTGGCTATCATAACTTATTATCATTATGTATCTCTTTCATATATGTTTTATTTTCATTAGTGGGTCGGCCATGGTGTTGGCCATAGCATACAAATAGTATATATAGGGGTTAGTAGGTAGTAGTTGATATCATATTCAACATTTGAGTCTTATTGTTTGGTTTGGAGGTTGCCCCCTCGAAGTGGCTAAGCTATTCTACTTGGACATTGAGATCATTTATTTGAAATATTGTGTTCATTGGTGTTATATTGCTGCTAATAATAAGATTTATACAAGTAATTCCATTACACAATAGATGCAACAAAATATGTCTAACTTTCTAATACTGTAAGTGGCCCCAATCACTATTACCCACAACATTTTATTAAATCCTATCCCCACAAAAATCCCCATCACTTAAGTGATGTAGGGTTTGTTCCCAAACCTTATATTTGATGGATAAAACCCTTAGATCTAGGTTTGACTAAGGAACCCTAAATATCCTTCAAAGATCTCTTTTATTCATTTTCACTTATCTATTCTCTCATTTTTATTTTTTCGGGTTGGAGGTAGAGCCAAGGAGCATGAGGAAACTATGGAGGATTGTTGGTTTGTTTTTAGGGATGGATACACACAATTTGTATTTATATTATATTTGTATTCCTATGTTATAGATATTTTTCCCTATGTGGATATATGGGCATTTGCCGCATTTTTATTTCTAGTTTTAATTAGTGATATATACACAAAATGAGGATTATATATTCACACACATACCCACATATATAAACATTTTTATTTAAAAATTATTTATAATTTACAAATTTAAAATATTGAGTCCGGATATAAAATTTATATAGATATATATAGTTGTGTGTGTGTGTGCGCGCTAAAGTGTTTTATACGGTCAAGAATAAAATACACAATGTATGTATTAGGACGCGACCTATAGATATGTGTAGGTTTAAAATAATAAGTGGCCGCATAAGGGTTTTGAATTGGTTGTATTATGTTGGGGGTGGTGCTGCGCCTTGATCCCACTAAAGTTCATTATCCTGCCGAAGGCATGGATATTGTCTTCACCTTAACAATTAAACATTTGCATTGTTTTCAATCAGATTGTGACATCTGTATTTAAATGGGGCTGAACTAAAGTTTTAGGTTTTGATTTTTTTATGTTGGCAACATTTTATTGGTCATTGCCTTTATGTAGCACTGTTCAGTGAAAAAGCGCAGCAGTTGTAAAACATTAATGCATTGACTGTGATGCGTACAGATTAGGTCAGTTTTGAGTGGCTCGAGGGGAAATATGTTTCTTCCTTTCAGGTTGTTTATCTTGCCATTTTCATCTGCCCGCCAGGAGGTAAAGGACTCTGAAGAGCAAGGTGAATTTTCAATTTAAGTTCTATGTTTTTGTTTATGTTAATTTTTCTGTGTTTTTCTGTGTTTATGTTTCTTGTGATTTGAAGTTGCCTCTACATTATGAACGATTTTACTTTGCTATGGATGTTCTACAACATATTGTAGTCGGTCTTGAGGATATCATGCTCATGCTTAAGGGCATTGTAATCTTTTTCCAGCTACTTGTTCTTCGACTGGTGTTATTCGAAATGATATAACAATCATTCGGGTTGCGAGTCATAACCCCATCACCACTACATTTTTCTCTATCGATATAGACCACTGTACTCACTCTATCACACGAACATGCAATCAAGGGTGATAAAGAAATCTGATCTTAAAAATTATACAGAAGAAGAACATAGTGATATATATATTTTTCCATATATATTTGTTTGTTTAGTTTTATCAAAGGTATCTTAACAAGATCAGCTAACAAGATCTGTGTGAGTTGCAGTCCTAACCCCATCGCCAGTTGCATTTTTCTCTCCGGGTCTAGTTTGTTTCCCACTTCGAAGCTTCTGTTCAATTTCTTCACCTGGTCGAATGTCTTTATTCAATGGCTTTTCAACCATGTATGCAAAACATGTTATTGCAAGTATAAAAGCCCTTTGAATTTTTTTCGGTAATGGTGTCTCCAAAAGAATTAGCATAAACAAGCTTAAACATGCGGAGATGAAAACTTACAAAACAAATATCGGTTGAATATATTTTATGTGCTTTCTATTGTCGGGCCTAGAAAATTCCTTAAAAGCCCAAATATATTTGGACCCAAAAAGCCACAAAACTATCCCCTGAATAGAAAATAATATGCTGACCCCATGGATTTTTATAAGAACACAAAAAACATAACAAAGACATTAGGATGAATTTGATTGAATAGTAAGTAGCTTCATAGCCTACATACATGCTTATGCTAATTTTTCTCAGGAAACCATTTTAAGAAGCCCTTTCCAATAAACCCATTTTATAAATATGCTGCTACCATTGCATTTCTAGAGATGACATCTGGTCACATTCATTTCTTTGAAAATCCTGACATTAACATTGTAAATTTACCATTGATCAGATAGTTGTAGTGAGTGTAGAGTCATAGCTCTGCTTTGACAGCAAACTAGTGCCTGCCACTGATTTGTTTGTTGTATCCAAATGTATTTGACACAACCTCAAAGAAATGCTTTCTCATGGACAACAAACAGGCTATGCCCAAAATGGATTAGTTCAAAAGACTTTAGAAACTTTCAAGACAACGCAATTGGCAGGTGTCAAGCCAAATTCCACAACCTTAATCTCTGTTCTATGTGCATGCACCCATGCAACTTTAGTGGATTACAAATGTACATACTTCAATCACATGAGAAACCTTTATTGCATTACACCTGCAATTGATCAATATGTGTGCATGATTGACCTTCTTTCCCGTCCTCCCTATATGCATATAGGCTTACAAGTATTTACAGCCACATTGCAATTTCATTTGGATCCTAAAAATGATGCAACCTATGTTCTTCAACCTACAACTGTTTAAAAATGATTATAATAATAAACAAACTATAGCAGAGGATTGGTCTCTCTCATTATCTCCAACCCACTGAAATAGTATCTTATTCCTTTTATGCCATACAAGAGTATATGTAGTTTAGAGTATATATAGTCATCAATTGCCTTTTCATTGGATAGTGGCAATGTTGGCGTTTTTGTAGACAGCTTGTGGAGTAGCATCTATTGTTTCTGAACCTCACTCATTTCATTTGTGTTGTGTTATCCGTACTTCTTAGTTGTTTTCCCATTGACTTTTCTTGTTCCTTCTATTTTCATAAAGTCTATCTCCTTTTTTATGAACAGTCAACAATTTGCAGGTGATGAAGAAGTGACCAGGTTTAAACAAGTTTTTATCCTGTGTTCGAAAACCATCAGTTTGAGAGCAAAATTTTGTTTGGCTTTTCAACCATGTATGCAAAACATGTTATTACAAGTATAAAATCCCTCGTGATTTTTTTTCGGTAATGGTGTCTCCAGAAGAATTAGCATAAACAAGCTTAGACATGCGAGAGATGAAAACTTACAAAACAAAGATCAGTTGAATATATTTTATGTGCTTTACTCTCGGGCCTAGAAAATGCCTTAAAATCCCAAATATATTTGGACCCAAAAAGCCACAAAACTATCCCCTGAATAGAAAATAATATGTTGACCCCATGTATTTTTCTAAGAACACAAAAAACATAACAAAGACATTAGGATGACTTTGAATGAACAGTAACCAGCTTCATAGCCTACATACATGTTTATGCTAATTCTTCTCAAGAACACCATTTTAAGAAGCCCTTTCCAACAAACCCATTTTCTAAATATGCTGCTACCATTGCATTTCTAGAGATGACATCTAGTCACATTCATTTCTTTGAAAATCCTGACATTAACGTTGTAAATTTACCATTGATCGAGATAGTTCCAACGAGTGCAGAAGTCATATCTCTGCTTTACTAACAATGATAATACCTCCTTATTTTACTATACACAAATTGATTGATTGTATCTGTATCTAAAACGGGTTCAATTGTCTATGAAAACAAACTACTGCCTGCCATTGTTTTGTTTGTTGTATGCAGAAGAAGAAGAAGATTGATGATCCACTTCATTTTACTTTGACACATGTCCATCCCATGTTCTAAAGCGCTTCTTTCAGCACAACCTAAGCTACTACTACAAATTTCTTGTGTTATATGTCTTTTTTCCAATTTTCTATTTAACTTTTAATCGAATATGGCTACAACTAGCCCGCATGTTGTATCCAAATGTATTTGATACGGCCTCAAAGAAATGCTTTCTCATGGACAACAAACAGGCTATGCCCAAAATGGATTAGTTCAAAATACTTTAGAAACTTTCAAGACAACGCAATTTGGTGTCAAGCCAAATTCCACAACCTTAATATCTGTTCTATGTACATGCACCCATGCAGCTTTAGTGGATTATAAATGTACATACTTCAATCACATTAACAACCTTTATTTCATTACACCTGTAATTGATCAATACGTTTGCATGATTGACCTTCTTTCCCGTCCTCACTATATGCATATAGGCTTACAAGTATTTACAGCCACATTGCAATTTCATTTGGATCCTAAAAATGATGCAACCTATGTTCTTCAACCTACGACCATTTAAAAATGATTATAATAATAAACAAACTATAGCAGAGGATTGTTCTCTCTCATTATCTCCAACCCACTGAAATAGTATCTTATTCCTTTTATGTCATACAAGAGTATATGTAGTTTACAGTATATACAATCACAAATTGCCTTTTCATTGGATCTTGCAATGTTGGCATTTTTGTAAGACTGACTTGTGGAGTAGCATCTATTGTTTTTGAACCTCACTCATTTCGTTTGTGTTGTCTTATCCATCCTTCTTAGTTGTTTTCCCATTGAATTTTCTTGTTTCTTCTATTTTCATAAAGTCTATCTCTTTTTTTATGAATAGTCCTCAATTTGTAGGTGATGAAGAAGTGACTAGGTTTAAACAAGTTTTTATCCTGTGTTAAAAAACCATCAGTTTGGGAGCAAAATTTTGTTTGGATTTTCAACCATGTACGCAAAACATGTTATTGCAAGTATAAAAGTCGTCGTGATTTTTTTCGATACTGTTGTCTTAGAAGAATTAGAATAAACAAGCTTAGACATACGGAGATAAAATCTTACAAAACAAAGATCAGTTGAATATATTTTATGTGCTTTACTCTTGGGCCTAGAAAATTCCTTAAAAGCCCAAATATATTTGGACCCAAAAATCCACAAAACTATCCCCTGAATAGAAAATAATATGTTGACCCCATGGATCGATCAAATAGTTATAGTTGCGAGTGCACAAGTCATAGATCTGCTTTACTAACAATGATAATACCTCCTCATTTTACTATACACAAATTGATTGATCTGTATCTATATCTGAAATGGGTTCAATTGTCTATGAAAGCAAACTACTTCCTGCCTCTGTTTTGTTTGTTGTATGCAGAAGAAGAAGAAGATTGACGATCCACTTCATTTTACTTTGACGCATGTCCATCCCATGTTCTAAATCACTTCTTATGCCAAAACCTAAGCTACTACTATAAATTTCTTGTGTTACATGTCTTTTTCCAATTTTCTATTTAACTTTTAATCAAATATGGCTACAACTAGCCCACATGTTGTATCCAAACGTATTTGATACGGCCTCAAAGAAATGTTTTCTCATGGACAAGAAAGACTTTGGAAACTTTCAAGACAATGCAATTGGTAGGTGTGAAGCCAAATTGCAAAACCTTAATATGAGTATTTACAATAATAAATATAAAATAAAGGTATTATTTAAAATAGAAGCTTCATACTCAGGAATCTCCTCTTATTCCACATAATACGACTTTAGTGCATTGCAAAACAAATTACGACACACAGTTCTATCCACACAAAGTTAAATTGAACGCTTCCAAGAAGTCCTCTCTTGCAAAACAAATCATCTATCCCCTTTCCAACAAACCAATTGCAGCCCTAAAACATAGACCCAATGCATCCAACACAACAAAAATAAAGCATTACAGAAGAAGAACATAGTGCTATATATATTTTTCCATATATATATTTGTTTGTTTAGTTTTATCAAACTTATCTTAAGAAGATCGGCTAACAAGAAAAATAAATTTGATCGCTTGCTTACCAAGGATTTGAATCTTCCCCAACTATTATGGTTCCACAGATTCCATCAAGTGGAAGATAGGTTATCAGCTTCACTAAACTTGTTTTGAGATTCTTAGCTATGTAGAGTGACCTTGTTTCTATGAGTTTCAACTTTTAATTCTAAGTCTTGGATATTCACGGTCTTCAAACTTCTTGATAACAGAAAATAAATTAAACTCTTCTTCCCACCATATTATTTCAAGCTTCTAAGGTTCCATACCTTCAAGTCTTCACACACTGCAACATTAGTTTCATTACTTGAAAGAGGTTATAAATCGATCAATCATCATGCACTTAAATAGTAAGATTATATCTTCGATGTCTTAACACTTTTATATTCATTGATTCAATCAATCTTAAGCTTATAACAAAAGATTTGCCTTACCTGCTGTCTCACAGTCATGCTTGCTACTTGTCAATCTCAAGGTGTTTGTCACCAATCACTTAAAAACCTTGCTTGCTCATCATAGATTTGTATTTTCATTTCAAATCCACAAAAACATTTTACAACATTCCTAATAATGATTCATTAGCCATTTCATAATCAATCAATCTTCAATTGAAAATTCTGCAAGTCAATAATAAAAACAATCTTTCTCATCCCCTTAATAGACAACAAGTATTTATTCTTTACAACTGCAAGAATGAATTTTCACTAATTCAGTTGCCATTTTCTCCTCTTATTTCAATGCATACGACAAGTATTGATCCTTAGAATGCTTCTTTACAACTCCAAGAATGAATTTTCACTAATTCAGTTGGCATTTTCTCCTCTTATTTCAATGCATACGCTTAATCTATTGTCAATCAAACAGGACACTTAACAACTTCTCATTAGATAACATCCATGGTTGTGTTCTATGATATAGATCCAATCCCCACACAAATACAACACTAAGATCTGTAATGAAGATCATCATTTTGTAGAGCTTAACTCTTCCTCTTAAGGATCTTTTACCCCTCAACAAAGCTTTTCACTTTCCAAGATATTTCATTTCTGGTGTTCCAACTTCTGTCATTTAACATTTGCATTCTATCCATTTCGACACCACTACATCACTGTTTTTGGTCTGCATGCACTCTATACTCCTGTCAAATTCATTTTTCTTCTACCTCCTTGCAAGTTACGAGTTACTTTTGATCACCAATTGCAGCATGGTGAAAATTGTTTCTACCACTTGCACAAGATAAGAACTGTCAAATCATTATTCTTCTTAAAAGAAAATGACAACATAAGTGCATGCCTTAGTAACTGTAAATGTAACCTGAATTGCATTATAGAAACAAACTATTAAGTTGCTTTTCATTTCATCTAGGCTTGACTTTTTGACACAAGTCATGAAGAAGGATACCTTGTACCATGCAAGTGAGAAATACCAAACATTTTAGCATCTGTAGAACTTTTTCAGCTTCTGCTTGGGTCACTCTTGCATTTAGGTCCTTGAAATTTCCACCATTGGATCGGCTTATTTGCTAATGCCTCCTGTGATGAAAAAAGATCTTACTTCTGTTTCTATCATAATGAAGAATGATCTTATGGATGAGCAAGTTTTACTACTCTAGCGGAAAACAAGTAGACTTAACTGGATGAATGGGTAGATCTATTATGCCCACTCAAATCAGTTATCAAAAAATGGGCATCTGCAAAAAAATGTTTGTGTTTAACTAATTTGATTATATGCTCCAAAGCACATGCCCTACAACATTTTAAAATGAAAGGTTGTAAGTCCTTTGCTTTCCACATTTGAATATGCGTTGTTATAACTATTGTAATTTCTCCTTCCTATTTTTAACGCTCACCTGACTTTATTGAAATCCATGTTTTCCCCACATTGATTAAGTATTTCTCTCAAGCACAATATAACTTTCGTTGATTTTAAATGACTGCTACTATAAATGACTGCTCTTTCTTGTGTATTTCATTGTACTACTTGCTTTATTGTATGTACAAAGATTCTTTTCCTACCTACTCCTGTTTGCAATACTGACTAAATGCATAACATCTATTGTGTACATTTCAGATTCGTGACAAAAGAAAAATCAGAGAACCAGAGATATTTCATTGCTACTTGTTTGGATTGCTCATGCTCCATTGGAAAAGGTATAAACATTAGTCTTTTCTTCTATATTCTGCTGAGGAAACCTTTTTGTAACAAAAAAGAACAAACCGCAAAAAAACATCCATGGCAACCACACTTGTTGATGTTGAGCAATATACATTATCAAACCACGTCATAGAATGCATAGACAATGTGTTGCATAGGTTCAACCTTTTCCGAGACTATGCTTTCAAATACGGAGTGGGTGATTGCTTGTTTGATTCCTTCACATTGTGTTGTTCCATTTTCGATACACATCTCTTGAACTTAGAAGTGGTGTCATTGAACACTTTCAGACTTTGCTCTCTCTATCTGATCCTGTAGCATTGGCTTCTCTAGAGTTAGAACTAGATCCTGAAAGCCTTTTTCTTTTGCATGGTGTTCATAGCTGGGAAACATATTTACATCGCATGAAACTATCTACAGCGTACTCGCCCGAAGCTACCGAACAAGGCCTATGGGGCGACATCTTTTGCATAAAATGGCTTTCCAAATGGCTTGACTTGCCAATATGGGTTTGGTCTACAACAAGAGGCACAAATTATCTTCAATTCACTCCAAATAGTGAGATACTGCCATATTGTATTCTCTTCCATGATTCCAACCCTCTTAGTGGGCATTATGAACCCTTATTCTGGAAAAAGTATGTGCAATGCCCTGAACCAATAAACAATGCTCATCTATTATCTCTTCAAATTTATGTAGAAATGCTTTGGAGGGGCTTATCTCGATCAACTACAACAACTATGCCTTGTTAGGCTACAAACAAGTGACACTATTTGTGTTGATAGCCTTTTCACTTCTATTTGCCACATTCGCAACAATGAATTTGACCCTCGCTGCCTGCGCAGGTATGCTGCTCAGGATTTTTGTAGTTCTATTCTTCGAGAAGACCATACAACTGTTCACTTTCTCCATACCTGGCTTCACCAGAACCCAATAACAAACATACCACACATTGGCACGTGGCAAGGCCTTGTAGTAAACATAGCCACGTTCCATGACCACAACAATATACACGCAGATGACTTCAGCATCCATTGGTTATGCCTACTTTTCGAAATAAATATTCAATTGTGGCATTCACATCCTTTCCAAGTTTTTAAGATTTATTCTAGTAATGCACCACTTGAAAAAGCATACAATCTCATACGATTTTCACTTCCCGAAGGACATTTTCATTATGAACTATTGGCTACAAATTCTCACTATGTTCGATACTCGCTACTGCGTATACATCTGAAAATACAACTACCCAAATGCATACAGAAATTCAAAGCATATCTTCGGAAACATGTGCAGAAACCACTATGCACAATCAGAACAAAAAACCATCGAAATTTTCTGTTCACTCAATAAAAAAGCATATACGAAAATAGACACATGAAAGAGCTATAATAGATTCCAATGTTATACATTCCCTGCTACTCAAAGGCCATTCATGTACCAATTTCTTCACTGCCAAAACAGCTTTCATGTCCACATCGCTTAAAGCTGGAACAGATGACGTTCTCTCCACTAAAACACTCAAGCGAAAAACAAATGACTCTTTGCAACCACAAATGTCAACCACCATAAAACAATGCAATCCAACAATGCCGAAATTGTCTTTGCGAAAGCTAAAAACAACTATACGTAAACATACACAACAAACAACCAACTCTGCACAATGTATTGCCCATTTTCATGCCCGAACAAATGACACACCAATCCATACATGTGAAATTTGTAACCAGCTCCACTTCAAGCACAACCTGACATCTTTTACAAATGCAACAAAAAAAACATATCTTCAACTCACATCAACGAAAACAATGCCCAAATCCAATAAAATTTGTCGCCCATGCTCAACAAGCTTATTAAATGGCAAGTTGCCAAGATTAGCATGCCCTCAACAAATCCAACTGATTCCAATGCTTCCAACAGTTGCAATGCTTTCTGACCTTGAAGAAAGACTCGTGTCTCTTCGACTCGCATTTGGTCAAATAAGGTGCCAAAGCCATAAACGTCCTCAATACACGTTAAAGGGAGCAATTATAAATGTTCCAACAAATATTGATATAATCCAACAAGCATTGCCAAGATACCCAGAAGAAACAAAAACAATTGTTGTGGCACTTAAACGACGTCTTGAATACATAAAAGCATACCATTCAGGAAATGTGTGCCCCATAATCACTATGGCTGCTCTTAAACAATTATGTGCAACAACATTATATCTTATGCATGAAATCAAACTAAACCATGACTGGGATCAAACACTTTCTACCACACTGAACTTTGAAATGATTAACAATGAAGAACACGAACATATCCCCTCCGAGAATAGCTCTTCTGATGATGACATCGATAATGACAATGCACATGACACACTAATTCATGGTTTCACTGACTCCTCAACTATCCACTATCTTAAAGACAAGATCATAAATATCGCTCCTTCAGAGGGCTTTACACCATTGGGTATTTTTCAAGACAAATTCTTAAGAGATGAATTTCCCAACTTTGTTTTTGGCCAACCTCGCAATGAAACAACTACAAAAACAATTCCATATCAAAAAATAGCACAATGGGAGTTAATGCACTCAGATCATAGATTTTCTTATCACATAACGAATATATTTTTCAAAGCAATAAAAATACTAATTGACCAAGTGGGTCATTCAATATGGCTCAGAATCAGAAAGGGACAATTAAAAGGTCGAACACTATTTGCAAAAGATGTCAAATACAAACCAAATCTAGAAAACATCTTGAGATCTGATATCAGGTACATTGATTTCAAAAGAATACGCATTTCCCCGGACTATATGCAACAAACAAGGAAAAACCTTTTTGCCATGATTCGACAGCTCGGCCCACCTACCTTCTTTGCGACATTCTCGAGCGCAGAACATTGTTGGCTGCCACTAACCGAGACCCTCAATAATTTATACACCCAATATCAGAATACTATCCCTTTAGAGAAGCCAAGACGTTCAGATTACAATGACTCTAACTTTTTTGTAAAAAGATCCCGTTACATGCACTCGTTACTACAAGCATAGACTCTATGCATTGAAACAATTACTTTGCAAAGACAAATCCTTCTTTGGCCATATAGAAGATTACTTTTGGGTCATGGAATTCCAAAATAGGGGAAATGCTCATAGCCATTGGCTAATTTGGACAAAAAATGCACCGGTCTTTGGAAATGATGCCAATGACATTATAGAGTCATACGTTGATCGCTACATTACATGTGACACTAGTTCATTCCCTCAACATATCGCTCAATTGCAATGCCATCACCACACGCAAAGTTGCCAAAAAAACAATCCAAGTGCAGATACAATTTCCCCCAACCTCCAATGAAGTGTACAAAAATACTTGAACCTGTAGAAGAGCCAACACAATTTGCTATTGCAATTGCACATTCCATTTTCTCTGTTCTAGAGAGAAAACGATACGATACTTGCATTACACATGATATGTTCCTCCAAGAACTAGGTCTCAATGAAATAACATACATAGAAGCAATACAATCAACACTCAAACAACCAACATTGCTCTTCAAAAGAAAACCAGCTCACGCATGGAATAATAGCTTTTCTAAGAAAATGCCCATGATTTGGCAAGCAAATACCGATGCTCAATATGTGCTAAATGCTTATGCAGCAGCAACATATTGTTGCTCATACATGACTAAGATTGACCGAACAATGACAAAAGCATTCACTAGAATTCGGGCTGAGCACCAAAAATGCATCTCGATGCCATTCAAATGATTCGAAGCCTAGGCAATGCAATGCTAAATACCCACCAAATGTCTGCACAACAAGTAGTCCACATAGTCCTTTCCATCCCTTTAAACAATACATCATGAAAATGTGTTTTCATAAACACTTCAAATCCCGAAGACCGTACATTCATTCTAAAACCTCCAAGTCTACTTCAACAAGAACCAGATGAATCAACAAACATCATGTGCCGCTCTGTCATAGATCACTACATAGCACGACCTCATTCTTTGCATTCCATTTGCTTAGCTGACTTTGTTTCCATTCACAATGCTAGTAAAAATAAAAAACCTCGAAACAAGCCACTCATCATCAGATCTGTCAACTATAGCAAACATCTTGACATAAACAACTATTGCCGTGAAAAGATTTTGCTTTACATCCCTTTTACAGAAAATGAACACACCCTCAAAAAAATTTGCAACTTGGAAAGATGCATATGCATTTCACGAACACACCATCCATTCCAATGAATCCAAATTCCGCTACGCTACCAACAACAAATGGGGTGACATGGACACAACAATTCACGATGTACAATTGTCTCTCCAATCCTCTGAGAAAATGACAACGATAACTACACATGAACACCTCCCCTTTGAAGACTATGACATACAACATGATTTTCCTTTCCATAATCGACAACAACATTCAGACATTGCAAAGAAACAATTTCAACTAGGAAAACACCCAAGCATCCAAGACAACACAACATATTTCAAACAAATGCAACTTCTCAATAAGAAACAACAAGCCATTGTGAAAGACATCTCCTTTAAGAAAAATAAAGACCCATCAATTGCTATCTACCTTTTCCTAACAGAGGCACGCTGCAGGTAAAACATTTGTTGCAAAATTGATATTTGAAACATTGGCTCGTATTTATGATAGCTCCATGCACAGCGACCCCTTGAAAATCAAAGGCTTGATCTTGGCATTCACGGGAAAAGCTGCTTACAATGCTGGTGGAATAACACTTCATTCCGCTTTCCTCTTGCCTTTCAATCGATCTGAACTATGCCCATTAACCAATGAATGATTGGATTCCTTGGCAAAGCACTACCAACAATTACAACTTGCTCTAATAGACGAAATATCCTTGGTCGGAGGTCAACTTCTATACTTCACAGACCAACGACTTCGTCAAATAAAACACATGCCCACAACTTGGTTTGGAGGAATTGACATGATCTTCTGCGGAGACTTCTACCAAGCACAACCAGTCAATGACTTGTCTTGTGTTTAAAAACCCCAAAATTTCTAGAGAATTGATTGGCTATGACTTCTGGAATACACATGTAAAAATATTTGAATTGACTGAAACAATGCATCAAAAAGATGTTGCCTTTGTCTCCGTCCTGAACAGAATTCGCATTGGACAACATTCAGAATCTGATCTTGCATACCTCAATCATACCTGTATTCAGCCAATCCTAGTTGATCCAACACTTCCATTCCTTTTCTACAAAAACATAGATGTTCTTCAACACAATAAAAAAATGCTTGCTCTTGCTCCAGGCCAGAAAATTGTCATCAACTCTATCGATGAACAAGATACAACAATCGAACAAATGGAAGCCTACTCTAAAACTATAGAATTGCCACAACATATAGAGCTGAAAGTTAACATGCTAATTGAAATTTTTTCGTTGGGAACTACGACATCCAAGACGGATTGGTCAATGGTTCTAATGAGTTTTCAAAACATATACAACAACAAATGACTTCGATGCCATATGGATAAAATTCAATGATCCCTGTATTGGAAAACAACAAAGATCTAAACATCCACAATTGTCAACAACAATAACAGAACTTGATTGGACTCCAATTGTTCGTGTCGCTAGACCCTTGCATAGAACATCATACAAGACACCAGTTACAATAAGAAAACAATTCCCCATACAACTTTGTTCCGCACGCACAATACACAGAGCACAAGGCCTCACACTAGAATGGCTTGCTTTCAGCCCCCTTGGCGTATCATCACATGGCTTAGCATATACAACTCTGTCACGAGTGAGAACCATTTCCAACCTTTACTTGCTATCCCCGCTTACGAAAAAGAATTTCAGCATTAAACAAACAATCAACACAGAAATGGAATGACTCCGAAATGAAGCTAAATGGAATATTCAACATGAATTTTCTGTTTCACTCGGAAATGCTTCGTTCCTTATAGAAACAGATAAGGTTAGGGTTAGGAGGAATACCTGTAGAATGTCGAGATGATGTGCGCGTACCGTAGAGAAAGATCAGGCTGACTGCGAAGAACTCCTTTTTGTCTTGGAAGGACTACCTGCAAATAAGAACACAAGACCACAAGATTTTGATTAGATAGTAAATGAGGGAACTGCCTTGGGCCCAGGAAATATGAAACTTCCTTTCGAAGGTGGTCGGTTCCCCTGCCGATGTGAATTAACACAAAATACTATAAAATACCAATTAAATTGCTTATTTGAACTGGGTAGGGGAAAGGCTGTTTTTCTGGTTTTGATCAAAGGAACCGA
Organism: Taxus wallichiana var. yunnanensis; assembly: GCA_018340775.1. Taxonomy (NCBI): domain Eukaryota; kingdom Viridiplantae; phylum Streptophyta; class Pinopsida; order Cupressales; family Taxaceae; genus Taxus; species Taxus wallichiana. The sequence continues at coordinate 557,245,648 of CM031243.1, read as the reverse complement.
TGCCGGTTACCTATAACCGATGGCGGTTACTGATAACCGATACCGGTGGGTTCTAGGATCTTCTGGGCTGGTTTTGGAGTTTTTAATGGCTGATTTTTGGATAGTATTGGGAAATGGGATGGTTAGAAGCTAAGGAATGATAGTTAGAGGCAATGGTACGTTGGATAATGGATTCAGGAACGGATTTGGGAGGACTGTAATTCCAAAAGCATAAGAAATGTTATAATGGAGGACATGCAAGATGTAACTTACTGGTTTTTGACGAAGATGCCAGTTGATCTCCTTGGCTGCCAACTCTTCTGGTTTCTTCACTCGTCTCTGCTTGGTCAAGTGAAGTTCTGGACTCTGCTAATCGCTTTGGACTCTCCTTTGATTCAAAAATCCTTCGACTGATCCCCAAAATGAAATTCCGATCCGTTGTTTTGGTTTGGGGAGCCCATTTACAGGGAACCGATGGCGGTTGCGTAACCGACGGCGGTCGAGTAGGAACCGGCATCGGTTAGGAAAAAGTAGGCTATTTTTAGTAAAATAGCCCACCTTCCCTGCTTTTCTCCCGAGAGATCAGTTGCGGGCTTGGTCAAGTGGCTAGAAGGTCGGCTTTTGGTGCGAGTAAGGAGGCATTAGTTATGGATGTGAGTCTAGACTAAGTCATGGGTCTTAATTAGGTTAGTTTAGGGTTAGGGCTAGGTCATGATGAGGTGGCAAAGTGAGGTGGCGGGTAAGGTGATGTGGATTTATCAATTATGAGGTAATTAATAAATAATTGTGTAAGGTTTAGGTAATGAGGTTAGGTTGTGAAATGGGATGCGGGTCACAAGGGGTCGTAAGACATGAATTTGGTGTCTACATTAGCCCCTTATTGTCGTGTAGCTTGTTTTGTAAAGCTGCGCGGACAATAATATGAAGTGGTTTCTCATGTTAAGGATATAGGTAATCCCCCTCAAATCTATCACAGATTGAGTGAACGGGAAATCAGGGATAGGGTTGATAAAGGGTACATGTTGTAGAGAGGATGGTAAGGTGGTGGGGTAGGTCCAAGGAAGCAGACGCATGTTGAAATGCAATAGTACGACTAGGGTACATGATTTGACTAGCAAACCAGCAATGTATAGGCAAAGGTCGATAGTTTATCCAAACAAGGGTGATATAATCCTGGTATCCAAGGCATAGGAAGTAGCTCCAGGGTATATAACAGGTAAGGTACCGGAACGTTTAGGCATGTTCGGCAGTACCAAAAGGTTGGTTTGGTTGAGATAAACGTCACGGTCTAGAGTGCAGGCAAAGTGGTCGTCGACAGATCAAGTCAAGGACCCTAATCATGCTAAAACACGAACAGGTGAGCTTGATTGAACACAAGGTACATGATGGATGTATAAAATAAAACATTGATTATGGGTATGGTATGGAAGTGATACGGCCTTGGGTCAGGCCAAGTGGTTGGGCGGTGGCCCTGGGTCAGGTTAGGTGGGTAGGTTGAGGCCTTGGGTCGGGTCAAATTGTTAGGGCGAGGCCTTGGGTCGGGCCAAATAGGTAGGTTGAGGCCTTGGGTCGGGCCAAATAGGTAGGTTGAGGCCGTGGGTCGGGCCAAATAGGTAGGTTGAGGCCTTGGGTCGGGCCGAATGGTAGGTTGAGGCCTTGGGTCGGGCCAAATAGGTAGGTTGAGGTCTTGGGTCGGGCCAAATAGTAGGTTGAGGCCTTGGGTCGGGCCAAATGGTAGATTGAGGCCTTAGGTCGGGCCAAATGGTAGGTTGAGGCCTTAGGTCGGGCCAAATAAGTAGGTTGAGGCCTTAGGTCGGGCCAAATGGTAGATTGAGGCCTTGGGTCGGGCCAAATGGTAGGTTGAGGCCTTGGGTCGGGCCAAATAGGTAGGTTGAGGCCTTGGGTCGGGCCAAATAAGTAGGTTGAGGCCTTAGGTCGGGCCAAATGGTAGATTGAGGCCTTAGGTCGGGCCAAATAGGTAGGTTGAGGCCTTGGGTCGGGCCAAATAGGTAGGTTGAGGCCGTGGGTCGGGCCAAATTGTTAGGGCGAGGCCTTGGGTCGGGCCAAATAAGTTGGGCGAGGCCTTGGGTCGGGCCAAATAGGTAGGTTGAGGCCTTGGGTCGGGCCAATTGGTAGGGCGAGGCCTTGGGTCGGGCCAAATAAGTGGGGCGAGGCCTTGGGTCGGGCCAAATAGGTAGGTTGAGGCCTTGGGTCGGGCCAATTGGTAGGGCGAGGCCTTGGGTCGGGCCAAATAGGTAGGTTGAGGCCTTGGGTCGGGCCAATTGGTAGGGCGAGGCCTTGGGTCGGGCAGACAGAGGCGATATTGGTGAAAAAGAGGCAAGGAGTAAGGAACGGCAAAGAATGGGGTAAAAGGGGTATCAGACCAACGTCGATTCATCATGACCGATATCGGTTAAGGGACCGATACCGGTTTCCTAGGGCAGAAAGGAAACCGACATCGGTGTAGGTCGAAATACCTATAAAAAGAAACATACGGCCTGTCATTGTCACTTTTGTTATTTGTAATCCAAAATTGACTTGTCTGACGTGGAGAGTTGATTTGGAGGGGTATTGAGTGAGGTGGAGCTATTTGATTGGCGGAGAGAGTTGATAGTGGGCCCGAATAGTTGAGGAGGCAGCAGGTGATTGGCCGGGGACCCAGCAGATCAGGATTGGAGCCATGGCACAGGCAGGAGGAGCCGGAGGAGGCTGGACCAGCTGGACCGCCACCACCCATCCCACCACGACGACGTGTCGTCGTACCGGTAGGTTCTAAACTCTTTAATTTGGTGATTTGGTTGAGTTATGTGGTTTTTGGGATTTGGGTAGGAATTGGTATTTTGTAGGAAATAATGGGTAAATGGAGGTAATTTGAGAAAGGGAGAGGGTAGATAGGTTAGATAGGCTAAGGCGGCTAGGTGTGTAAAATTTTAGGGTTTTTGGGTGGGTGGATGGGTAGAAATAGGTAAAAAATGAGTTTTGGGGGCCGTGCGCGGGTTCGGCTCGGGTAGTGGACAGTGACCGATGTCGGTCACTAGGCGACCGGCATCGGTCGAAAAAAAGAATAGAGTGAGGTTAAATGGGGGACCGGCATCGGTCTCGTATCGGCCGGTATCGGTGGGGGAGGGATGGGTTGAGGGTGTTGGGTTGGGTTGAGTTGGAGTAGGGGATTGGGTTAGGGGTTTAGGGTTTAGGGTTTAGGTTTTGAAGGTGGGTTGGGGGTCTTGGTGGGGTGGGTTGTGTTGGGTTGGGTTGAGTTGGAGTAGGGGATTGGGTTAGGGGTTTAGGGTTTAGGGTTTAGGTTTTAAAGTGGGTTGGGGGTCTTGGTGGGGTGGGTTGTGTTGGGTTGGGTTGGGAGTGGGGTAGGGGATTGGGTTAGGGGTTTAGGGTTTAGGGTTTAGGTTTTAAGGTGGGTGGGGGGGGCTTGGTGGGGTGGGTTGTGTTGGGTTGGGTTGGGAGTGGGGAAGGGGATTGGGTTAGGGGTTTAGGGTTTAGGGTTTAGGTTTTAAGGTGGGTTGGGGGGCTTGGTGGGGTGGGTTGTGTTGGGTTGGGTTGAGTTGGGGTAGGGGATTGGGTTAGGGGTTAGATTTTGGGTGTTACAAAAGGGGGTTTAGATGGTAAAATAGATGTTATAATAAAGAGTGGGTCTGAGAATGTGGGTTGGTTTTTTTTTTTTTTTTTTTGGCAGGCACGTCAGCAGTTGACGATGCGTGATAGGATGCCTCCCTACTGAGTCGGATGAGGCCACACATATCTGCGGCGCATTGGGCCATCATGCGCGAGGTGGGGCTCGGCGGGGTCCAGAGGTACAGAGCGATCGACAGAGATCACAGCCTGATGGTCGCCCTCATCGAGAGATGGGATCCGGCGGCCAATGTGTTCCATCTGCCGACCGGGGAGATGACCGTCACATTAGAGGATGTGTATCGCATCCTGCGGCTACCGATCGAGGGAGAGGCCGTTTCGTGTAGATTCAGAGAGGCGCCATGGATAGCATCTGCGCAGGTTTTGGGGATGCGGCCGCGCTTCTTACATATCATAGCGCGAGCATTGGATATGGTGACATGTACCGCGCACACAGACATGAGACACGGCTTGCCGTGTTGATGATGATAGGGATCACCTGCTTCGCCCTCCCGGATTCAGAGGGAGGCCGCTTCCCACGGGCATTGATGGGGGTGCTACTGGAGATGGTGGAGGAGCACACTGTTTGCATGGGCACCAAGTGTATCAGTGCAATTATCTGAGGAGTTATGGGGCTATCGCCGAAGGAGGCGATTTGGTATTTGTTCTACATTTTTGTTGCACTGTTGGGCATACGAGCACATCGTATGCATCAGCCAGTGAAAGGGCTACCCAGCAGCCGAGGGCCATAGGTGGGTACCGATATGGATTTCGAGAGGTGGTTGGGGATCGTGAGCCGACCACGGCGGTTGTTGCAGTCGGGATGTGGCCTACTATAGACATATGTTAGAGGGCCTTACAAAGAGAGACATTATATGGAGACCCTACGCAGAGGTCACCACGGCTGGCGAGAGGAGCCCGCGTACCAGTGCCCGATCCAAAGTATACATTACGGATAGCAGACTGAGGCCGGAGAAATCTGGCGGATACCCTTAGAGAGGGTACGCAGGCAGATGGGGCTGCCACGGGGACGAGCCACCTCCCTTCCCTCGGTCTGGGAGGGATGATGAGAGCCCCACCGCTGCCAGCACCACGGCCTTGGGATCAGGTGGGTAGCGGAGAGACCAGCGAGTGAGGTGTAGATGATGCGGGTGCACGGCGGCATCACAGTCCAGGGGGCGGAGAGAAGCGAGATAGTACCGCCTGCGCAGCCAGACTTGGCTGCAGTTCTGCAGAGAGAGATCAGCTCCGGGCGAGTGCGGTTATTACGAGGAGACGGTTAGGCTGCTTTGCGAGAGCACGATAGGGGTCCTACAGGGGTAAATTAGCTTGAGCTCGAGTACGAGCACAAGCAGCACCACCAAAGAAGACAGCCGGCCACGGAGTGCAGTACAGTACAAAGCGGCCGTACAGAAGAAGCCTGACCCACGGCCCAGATACCACCACGGCCACGAGATGCGTGTACGAGCACAGTAGCACCTCCACCAGCACACACAAAGCCCACAGTGCAGTACGAGCTCGTGGGATATTGGTGTTAGGTGCCAGGGGACCAGCCCCAGTTCCTTCAGTGGCGAGAGATCGTTATATGGAGGTTAGAGCAGAGGCCCGTTATTATCAGGATATTCTTGATAGTACCGGAGTCGAGTATCAGGCGTATGCAGCGCATAGGGCAGAGACCTCGCACAGCCAGAGATCTCAGGGAGGGGCAGCCATAGCTGGCGTGTCCGTGACAGAGGCGAGGAGGTGAGAGGCACCACGGGGACCGGTGGGGAGAGGTGCCGAGGGGCGGTGGGGGAAGCCGATAGATCCCGACATGGTTTTGTATAGGGACATGGGCACCGTCTCGCGAAGCAGTTGTATTGATAGAGGCTGCGTGCCGACATTTATTCATTGTTTTGATTCATTTATTTATTATATACCGGCCTGCGAGCGAGTACGGGTTGTACATTTGATACCGGCCTGCGAGCCGAGTATATTTTTGACATGAGAGACCGGCTGCGAGTCGAGTCGAGATTTTGGTAGGGATTGCGGCTGCGTGCGGCTTTGGTATGTTAGGAGATCACGAGAGGCCCCGATGTAGGGCACATTGTATTTTTGAAAAGCTGGTATACATATATATGGATGATGTTTTGATCCAGATCTTTGTGTTTAAAATGTGTTGAAATATGTGGTTAATGGTTGGTAATATATAGAATGTGTGATGAGTTTAATTGACATGTTGATAGATAGATAGATGATGCCGATGTTTTTGTTTATTTGTGCGTATATATGAATGTCAGGTTATGTGATAAATTGGTGGTTTTGTGACAGTGTGATATATATGGATGAGTTGGATCTAAATGATGTATAGAGTGATAGTTTTTGGTATCTGTAGTTGATGGTTTGTTTATTTATAAAATAAATGGTGTTGATGAAATTGTAATGCTATGTGTGGTGGATGAACAAAATGTGGTAAATTGTGTTGTTTATGTAGGCAAAGAGGCGGGCGCGACAAAATTTTAGAGGAGAAATGAAGAAAAGAACCCCTGTTTCAAAAAGGAAGGTGTGTAACCGATATCGGTTAGGGAACCGATATCGGTAGTCATAGGCCGATGCTCGGGTCAACTAACCGATACCGGTTATTTAGGTATGAGCTTTTCTAAAAATAGAAAAGCTAGGGTGGCAACTTAAGTTTTAATTTTAGAGCCATGCAAGAGGTTAAATACGGGAACGCGACGCTTTTGTGACCGAGACAGGTATTTGCATGAGAGATTTGGGTGAGAAGGAGAAAAGAGACAAGGAAAGTGAATGTGATCCGAGATCGGAAGCGAGAAAGACAAAGTTGAAAAGGGTGGTGATCATGGCGTAACGAGGAGAAGCATCCGGCGAGCAGGGACGAGAGAGGGAAGACAAGGGCCACCTCAAGCTGCTGCAACCCAAGAGGTAACGTTTTGTTTGTGATTTGACTACTACATGTTTTGTGAATAAGATGGGGGAGAGTAGGTGGGTAGATATGAGAAAGAAAACATGATAACAAGGGTTGCAGGTGAGGTAAGTGTCACGGGGTAGGCAATCGGGGGTTTTGGTATGTTTGCATGTAAAGAAAAGGAATAAACGAGCAAATTATAAATCGTAGGTGGTTATTTTTAGGAAGGTGTCTAGAATTGTGATGGCCGTGACCAGTTAGGGAGAACCGGTATCGGTTACTTAACCGCTTATCGGTTATGTATAACGGTACTAAAGCGATTCTTGGAGAAATTTCGAGAATGTTTGAAAAAGACTCTAATGGATTGAATGGTTGTTTGTCGCGTTTTGGCGTATGCGGCGAGAGACGGGTTGAGGATGAATGATAGCGTGCTGTAGCCATTGTCGCTTGAATCCGAGCGGATGTAACACCAGCGGAATGGACATTGATAAATCGTTTGGGGTTAAGTGGAATCCGTTATTATTCACGAATCGCACGTAACCATGGTATGTTACAGGCGCTGATTGAGAGATGGAATCCTGAGACAAATACCTTCTATCTGCCAACAGGTGAAATGACAGTAACATTGGAAGATGTGTTTCGGATTTTGAGACTCCCTATTACAGGAGAACCAGTTTATCAGGCACTACCTAGCGCGGGGCGGGCAGCGATAACAGAAGTGTTTGGTCCATATGCACGAGACTTAACACAGCGAGGTTTGTCATTCACATATGGGGTAATGTATGCAGCACACCCTGAGGAGACAAGGTTAGCAGTGATTTTATTGATAGCGGTAGGGTATTATGCGTTACCAAGGGCAGAAGGGGGAAGATTTCCAAAGGCATTGATGTGTGTTATTTGGGAGATGATAGAAAGGAATGTGACTTTTGCATGGGCACCTGCATATTTGGCGGAGCTATACAGGGGTTTATGGGCTTGTAGGCAAAATCACAGGACGACACTTTGGATTGCTCATACTTATTACCTTTGTTGGGCCTATGAGCACATTGTTTGTGTGCGACGGTGAGGCCAATCCTTCCGAAGTAGGAGAGACCGGAGTACGAGGTTGGGATTCCAGACGATGGGTCAGAACAAGAACAAGAGGCAAGATCTCAGGCCGTGCCGGGTGACATTGAGTATTACAGGCAGGTATGGGAGAGAGTGACAGTTGCGGATATCTGTTGGAGGCCCTACGGGAACTATATGGTAACCGAAATCATAGCTGAGGAGTTGAGAGGTGTAGAGCGATTGAGGTGGATCGCGGGGCACAGGCCAGGTGAATATGAGAGGATTCCTATAGATCGCGTGCGGCGACAATTTGGATTTGTGCAGGACATACCACAGGCTTATAGACCATATATGAGGATCGATGCCGAGGCAGCATTCTCACCACCCCGGCCAACACCTCCAGAAGGGCCCGAGGAGATAGCAGCCGATCGCAGGGTAATGGATGCAGGAATGACAGAGGCCTATAGATTATGGTGGGTAGCAGAACTGCGAGGTGTACGTGAGCGCCCTGACACAGTGGTGATTACAGCAGAGAGGGATCGTCTGCAGCGTTTGGTTCAGCAGCTCCAAACGCAGGTGAATGAGACAAGAGGATTGTTAGTGGTTGCGGAGTCACGGGCGGCGAGACTAGAGGCTGGAGTTCTCCATGCGAGAGGGCGTATTCATATGTTACAGGAGAGATTGGCAGATCAGTGGGCGGTACCAATAGCCGCGGTACCTTTGAGGACAGAGAGGCCCGGCGAGAGAGGTCGACGATCACGATCATCACCTAGTTCGGGATGAGTTGTGATGGTCTGAGTATATGTTAGCGAGGTATAAGAATAAATAAGGATGCCGACCTGCGTTTCGATGATAGAGAAGATGTATTTGTTTAACATCTAAATAAAATTGAATATGTATGTTGATTTGAGTTATGATAATAATAAGATTGTCGATGTTTTGATTTTCGGTGTTTGAAAAAGGATAAAGAGAAATGTGATTAAAATAAAAATACACAAAAATATTTATATTCACCACACAAGATAGGTTATGGTAGGGGATGGTCGAGCTAACCTTGGGAGACCCCATGTCTCCGAAGTGCTGCCTACATAGCCCATTGCACAAAGCAAGGAAGGGCCTCAGACCGATGTAGTTCTCCCTTAGGATCAGGGAGGGGTGAATTTAGGCAATTTGGTATGGTTTAGGCAATTTGTCGTTTGGTAAAAAAATTTGATGTTGGTAAGATAATGGTGTTGGTCTTTGGTATAGGTAAAGCAAAGGTTAGCATACCCAAGTAGTAGGGAATAGTGTCCTGATTAAGATCAACACACAATTCTAGATGCGAGGCAAAGCGGAAAGAGTGCTCCGTAGGTGAAAAGAGCTAAACAAACCACACAACGTAGAACGAGCCTGAAGCCCTAAGTGCCGGTGTATAGCGAGAAGTCCATAGTTGAAAAGAGTTGTATGATCACAATATATAAAGGTGTACGTTATGTCCCTTGAGTGGAAACAAATGGTGAGGTGATGCGGATGATATAGTGAGAGTACAAAGAACTTATTCTGGTGAAAGAGAACCTACCCTAAATAGACAAGTCCATGACCCAAAAATTTCTTTTGAATGAGGCTTTTATTTTATTGAATGTAGACTGATCGATGCGGGAAGTCTACAAGGGATATTGATTGTTTTATTCTTGAGGTCTTCACGAAGCTGATCAATGCGAGAAGCTTCTGATAAAGGCTGACTGTGTATAGCTGTCCTTCGGGGGAGCAGTCTATTTATAGTAGCAGAGATGATTTTAGTGCATAGCTGTCCTTCAGGGGAGCAGTCTATTTATAGTAGCAGCAATAGTTTGGCATATAGCTGTCCTTCGAGGGAGCAGTCTATATTTAAATTTAGATGACTAGATGTTCTTTTGGCGTGAAGCATCTAGTTTAGTAGGAAGTTTGACTCAAGAAAATCCCATAAGAATACGGCTTATTTTAATACTTTGAAGTCATGGACTAGACTAAAAAAAGGGGAAGGCATTATCAAGGGGAGGTGCGAAGTGATTTCGATTTTATTTAGAGATATAGAAAACAAAGTGTATGTAGCGGTAAATGAGCTCAAGGGACGAGCAGTAGGTAGATAAGAAGTGATATAACCCTAATTTCAACAGTAGAATGGTCGAAGATGCAAGGCATTAAGGGGTTCAGGCTCAGGTTTACCATTAAGCGAAGCTAAACGATAAGTGCCTGATCCATAGGTGTGAGTGATTATATAAGGCCCAATCCAATTGGGAGCAAATTTTCCGCGTTTGCTCTTTTCCAGTTTGGTTACATGTTGATTCTCTTTGAGGACGAGATCACCAACCTTAAAGGTACGCTCATGAAGTCACTTATCATAAGCACGCTTGATGCGTTTTTGATAGATTTGAAGATGATCAAGAGCTGTAAGACGACGTTCGTCAAGAAGCTCCAATTGGGCTAACCGCTCTTGGCGGAAATCATCGTTAGTGAGAATATCCTGAAGAGATATTCTAAGGGAGGGTATTTGTATTTCGAGAGGCAAAACAGCCTCGGTACCGTATACCAAAGAAAAAGGTGTGGCATTAGTAGAAGTACGAATGCTAGTACGATAAGCCCAAAGGGCAAAGGGAATGTGATCTTGCCAATTTCTTCCAGATTCATTGACAACTTTCATGAGGATTTTGGTTAGTGTTTTATTAGAAGACTCGGCTTGCCCATTGGCTTGTGGATAGTAAGGTGATGAGAAACTAAGTTTGATACCAAAGTTGTCACAAAGGTCTCGCAACAACTTGTTTTTGAAAGACTTTCCATTATCTCTGTTATCGGGCGGTGAGGAACACCAAAGCGCGAGATAATGTGGTGGTTAATGAACTCGACAATTTTTCTTTTTGATTGAAATGAGTGGAATAGCCTCCACCCATTTTGTGTAATATTCGGTCATTTGTGAGTATCCAACGGTGACGTTGTGAAGAGGTTGGGTGAATCTCACCAATAAGGTCTAAACCCCACTTGTGAGAAAGGCCAAAGATCTCGAGCAACTGGAGCGGGTGGCTAGGAGTATGTTGAAGGTTGGCATGTTCTTTGACACATAACACAACGCTTAACATATTCGTAGCAGTCGTTATTGAGAGTAGGCCAATAATAACCAAGGCGAAGGATTCGTTTGGCCACGGCAAGGCCGCTAAAATGTCCACCACAAATACCGTCATGGACCTGTTGGATGGTATGAGTGGCCTCCATGCCAGTTAGACAATGAAGGAGGATACCATCAAAGCCACATTTATAGAGGAGTCCCCCCATGACAACATAACGCGAAACACTTTTAAGAAAAGCACGTTTGCCGTTACTAGTAAGATCAGGTGGGAGGACAGAGATTGTAAGGTAGTCGTGAAATTGGTGGTACCAGGTATCCTGTGAATTAGTAGACACAGTATTTATCATACAAACTACCGGGGTTGAATAAGATGGGGCAAAAAGTTGTTGGACCATGACGAATAATTCAGAGTCAGTTGGCGCGGCGGGAATTTGCGAGGCTAAGCAAGCCATAGTATCCGCAAATTTGTTAGTGGAGCGGGGAATGGTTTGTATAGAATAGTGGGTAAATAAAGCTAGAAGTGAATCCACATAGTGTTTGTATTTTTGAAGTTCCTCATTTTTGCATTGGTAGACGCCCATAACTTGATTGACTACCAATTGAGAGTCACCAAAAATGTTGATAGATTTGATACCTAAGTGTAACGCAACTTGGAGACCCAGAACAAGGGCCTCGTATTCTGCTGTATTATTAGTGCAAGGGAAATCAAGTCGGAATGAAAGAGGCATAGGTTCAGTGTTGAGAGGAATGAGAACAACGCCGGCTCCTCCGCCGCGCTGGCATTTAGATCCATCGAAGAAGAGGGTCATTGGGTACGACTCCTCCGTGAGGGAAAGAGTAGCGATGAGTTCGTCGGGAAATGTGAAATTGGTAAATTGTTCCCCCGGTACAGGAGCGTCCGCAAGTTGGTCTGCGATGGTTTGTCCTTTGATTGATTTCTGGTGGATAAACTCAAGGTCGAGGTCGGCGAGAAGCATGAGCCATCTAGCAATGCATTGGTTCAGATGAGGTTTGGCGTACATGTAATGGATGGGGTCTGTGTTGGTGATGACGAAAGTCTTGTGATTTAGAAGGTAGTGTCGGAGTTTGGTGGCAACGAATGATAGGGCAAGGCACAATTTTTCTACATGTGTGTACCTAGTCTCATAGTCCACCAAAGTACGACTTATATAATAAACGGCTTGTTCGTGATTCTCAGAGTCACGATGTGCAAGCATGGCTCCTACAGCGTGGTCGGTGGCGGAAAGGTAAAGGTAGAAAGGGTGGTTGTCTTGGGGTGGGATAAGCACGGGTGGCTGTAAGAGATAAGATTTGAGAGCTTCGAAGGCTTGGTGACATTCTTTGCTCTATTGGAATGCAATATCCTTTTTAAGGAGGTGATGGAAAGGTTGACACCGATCCGAGAGTTGGGAGATGAAACGCGTCGGATAGATTGGAGCTTACCTTGTAAACTACGCATTGTTTGAGATTTTTGGGTGGGGGCATTTCTAGGATAGCTTTGACTTTCGATGGATCGACCTCAATGCCACGCAAAGAGACGATAAAGCCAAGAAGTTTTCTGAAAGAACACCAAAGACACATTTCTTCGGTTGAAAGGCAGAATATTATAACGAGCGATCAAAAATAATGGTTAAAACATCGAGATGTTCACTACGATGTTTAGACTTGCCAAGAAGATCGTCGACATAGTCTTGAGGATAGTGTGCATAATGTCATGAAAAATGTAGGTCATAGCCCACCGATAGGTAGCACAAAGCATTCTTAAGGCCAAATGGCATGACACGATAACAAAAGGTTCCCAAGGAGTTATGAAGGCGATCTTGTGTTGATCGGCGGGGCGACCAAAATTTGGTTGTATCTGAAAAGCCATCCATGAGAGAAAGCATTTCATGACCCGCAGTGAGATCAACAAGTTGATCAATACTTGGGAGGGGGAAGTCATCCTTAGGGCAAGTGAGGTTAAGATCTCGGAAATCCGTGCATATCCGAAGTCCCCGTCGCTTCGTGGCCAGTGCACGATGTTAGAAATCCATTGAGGATAGTCAATAGGCGAGAATGAAGGAAACGAGAAAGGAGTCGTTGGAGTTCCTCTTTGACCAAGAGAGCAATGCGTGGATGCATTTTTCTCAATTTCTGTTTGACTGGTTTGGAATCGGGGTTTAGGGTGATGTTATGGACGGCAATGGTAGGATCAATTCCTGGCATGTCAGCGTAAGACCATGCGAACGCTTGGTTGCGAGCACAGAGAAAGGTAGTAAAGGCGGCTTGTTCTGATGTGTTAAGGGATTGTCCAATCTTCACTATGTGAGGATCTTCCTCCGTGTGGATGTTGATTTCTATAGTAGATTCATTCAGCATAGTTTGGGTTTCAGATGGTAGGGCGCGTTGAATATAAGAATCATCCGCGCCCAGGTAAGTGAGTATGGAGTCGTCATCCTGGCATTCAACAACATTAATCAAAGGCGAATCCTCTTCGATCATGTCTGGATACAGAAGGGGAAGAGAAGATGGGTCCTCATTATCGCGTTGATAAGTGAGAGGACCTATGAAGATAGCATTTATGAAAAAAAAAAGTTAGGAGGGATAGATTCAGGGTCCATCGATTCTGTGGGTGATGATGGCAAAGTAGGTGATGATGTTTCGGTAGGGGCAACGCGTCTTCCTCTTCCGGAGATACGGTGACGGGGAGGTGTCTCTTGTGTAGGTGTTTCGGAAAAACCAAGACCACTGCGATCATTATGTTTGTGTGTGGTCACGGGAATGAGTGTATGTCGGCCTTGTTCGTAAAGGCCAAAACCAAAGCCTTTCCACGCACAGCGAGTCAAGAAGGTGAGGGCGAAACGATGATTTGTCAAGTATTGAAAATCGGATTGGAAGGGAACCACACCAAGAGGAGGTTCAGGGATAATGGAGGATGTGTCAACACCCCCATACGTTAGGTTAGTGTGGCAATGGGGTGGTCCGTAAGAGATTACCTCCCCACGCGGCGATCGTAGGTGGGATGCGCATGTAATTGTCCGTACTCTGGGGTAGGGAAAGAACTAACGTTATATAGGCGGTACTCCCCGGCGTGAGGCGATGAAAAACATCTACTAAGGGTCGGAGGAGGTTGGGATGTTAGGCTGCGGGAAGAGAAGTGGTTTGTGCGATGGTGGTTTCATCAGTTGAAGGCGTAGGTGCAGTTGAGGTGGATGGTTGAGGTACATTTGAAGAGGAAGGTTGGGTTGAATGTATGGGTGTCTTAATTGGTATAAGCACATCGTTTGGGCGGTATAACATATTGCAAGTTTTGAAGGGGGGAGGATCAGCTTTTACAGTGTAAGACTTCCCCTCGTACTCAAATTTTATGCATCGATGTAATGTTGAGGGAACACATCCCATGGCTCGAATCCAAGGACGACCCAGCAATATATTATATTGGAACTCTCCTTCAAGAACATAGAAGAGTTCGGGCAAAGTACGTGGGCCTACGCGAATGTTGAGGATCACGGTGCCTAAGGTAGAAGTAATAGCGTCATTGAATGATCGCAACATGATGGGGTTGGCACACATGCAACTAGAAGGGATGTTCATTTGTTGGAAGGCTTTTGAAGAGATGATGTTTAGCTAGCGCCCCGTCAATCATAACCCAGCGTACTCGAATGTCTCGGACGTAAGCGGAAATGAAAAAAGGCGGTCGGGGTCTTCTGCACAAAGTCGATAATTTCATCTTCCGAGAAACTAACCGCGGCTTGTTGTTTTGAGACGAAGTGGTGGGGAGATGGATTGTTTGGTGAGAGAGGCAACGTGATTGGGTGTTAGAATGGAGGCAATGGGCAGGGTTTCGTTGGGTAAAACCTCTATCCCTTGAAGGATCTCAACGAGCTTGTCAATGAGATTCGAGAAGTCTGAATGAGATCATATAGTGTCATTTTACGGGCGATTGATGAAGCTGTTTGATCATGGTTCGGTGGGCAACTCCATTAGAGCGGGATAGGCGGGTCCGTGAATAACCACTTTAGGTGGTGGTGTGTCGGGATGGTTGAAGGAGAAAGAGATGCCGCAGTGTGTTTTCTTTCGCTTTCCCATTGTTTTTACGTCCTCGAGTAGCGACACTAATCATATTAATCTCGTAGACCTGAGATGAAGAAGATGGTTGGGATAATTCATGGTCTTCAAGAGGTGGGGTTGTAATAATGATCGATCTTGGTGAGGCGGGGACAGATGGTATAGTAGAGGGAATTGACGCTAGAGGTCTCTCCCTTCGTAAGTTGTCTTTCTTAATCTTTCTATCCGGAAGAGGTGGTGGCGAAGGATGGTTTTTAGAGCTTTGCATCCTTCCATATCATGTCCAGGTGTGCGGTGATAAGCGCAGATTTTAGACTCATCGTAACCCATAGGTCGGGGTTTAGACGGGTCATAAGGTCTAAGTGGAGGTAGGGAAATGGTCGCATTCTCCACCAACATAGCAAGGATTTTGGCGTAAGATCCTTTGAGGGGGTCAAAATCGGATGAGGGTATTGGTTGTGCGGGTTTTGGTAATGTTTGGGCGTGGTTGGTTCGTACAGGTGGTGGTTTAGCCGAGGGGTGCTGACACATGTTTTTCACTAAACGTGGTTTCTTGGAAACGAGTTACGTTAATTTGGTTAGATGATGAGGCTACAGATGGCATGGTAGCGGGAAACAACCACGGAGAAAGGGGAGTGACAGAAAATAAATCCTTTGATGATGGGATTGGTTTAGGGTTGATAGGTGGACCGGATACGTGGGGTAACGATGTTGTGATACCCTTTGATCTCTGTATAGGTGTAAAAGGCGTAGGTCGTTTTGCAGAAAACAAAGGAGGTATGATATATTGGTGTAATGTGGAGGGATGAGGTCCCAATATGGAAGGTGGGTGTGATGATGAGGGTTTTAATTGTGATAGAGACCCGGATTGCGTTCGTCTCCTAGGTGGCGGGACGGATTTATTTTTGGATAGATCGAGTCGCTTAGGTGGGTGTGTCAGATTGGGCATTGGTGAGGTCCCAAGCGTAGGGGAAGATCTGGTTAAGTTGATAGAAGTGGACGGGGCATTTGGTAGAGGTGAGGGGGGTGAAGGCGAGAACAGGGGCATTTTAAGCTTCTGTAAGCACTTCGGGTAGATGGTGGAGACATCAGGATTAGTCATTTGCATTTGAGTAGGAAAAGGGGTACTCAAACGTTCCCATAGGGCCTGTCTATCTTCTGTGGAATGACAGTCTCCAGGTGTGATTTGTAATTTTGGTACGGAAGAAAGGTGGGTTGTAATTCCAGTCCATTGCGGGTGTGACACAGGAGGCAGATGAGGCACTGTATCAATAGATGTTAGGAGGTCAACCGGTCGTTGAAAAGATTTAGGCGATGAGGGACTAATAGGTAGGAGGGCGTGTTCGAGGAGATCTGTCACATTAAAAGAATGTGGTGATGTTAGTGTAAGAGATTTCTCGTCTAAGGATGTCAAAAGGAGTGGTGAGCCTTCCTCTTGTGTAGCAAGAGTGGTAGAAGGGGACGTTTGGGAAATAGATAAATTAGATAGCATCCGCTCACAGTCTTGTAGGGATGTGGTGTAAGAAGACTCATTGATGAGAAGAAGAACAGGCGATTAACTCTTCGATGGGTAAAGGAATGATTTCGCTTTGGCTTGATGGTGGTAAAGGAGGTTCGGGCTCTGTGTTAGTGAAGAGGCTTTATTCAAAATTTTCTCGATAGAGGATTTTGGTGAGAATCGAAGGCGCATGGATCTCATGAACACTCTCCTCGGCTAAGATATCTTGGTTCACGTTCTTTCTTGGACGAGTGATTCAGGAATGGCTTGTTGAAAATTTTCAGATTTCGGTTAGCGTGGGCGTTAGGATTATCGAGTGTTATATCCCTGCATCAACCATTTCTGCACTATGTTTTTCAACATCTTGCAGTTTTCATGACTATGTCCTTTTACGCGGTGAAAGTTACAAAAGTCATTTTCTTTGTACCAGGAAGGTATTGCGCGGGTGGAGTCAAACCTAGAGTGAGGTTTAACAGGGCAAGGTGATAGCCCTGACTTTGAGCAATTTCTCTAGGATGACGCCATAAGTTTCTCCCAAGGGAGTGTAATTGGTGGGCTCGGCTTTGTATTTATAGGTGGTTTTTGGTGGAGTATTGGACGGTGATTGGGATTTGACCATCACCGCGTGGACAGCTCCTTTTGATTTAGAAGAGGTGGATGCGTGAGGAGTGGTGGTATTTGGTTTATTGGTAGAATCAGGAGTTCGGAAAGTGGAGTTCTTGTTGCGCAACCACAATTTCTCTTCCTCTAAGGCTCGAATTTCTAATTTTCGAGCCATAGTAAGGCCTCGTCGAATGTACGGAAAGTTTAAATTTGGAGGGTAGGGAGATGTGCTTATGCAGCCCGCGTAAAGAGTTCGATAAGTTCGGTTTGAGGCAAGGCATACGTAAGTTGGTTGATAAGGCCCGCCATCGTCCAACGAAATCTGCGATAGATTCGTCTTGAATTGTCGGATGGCATAGAGGTCGATGATAGATACTTTCTTGGCAATGTTAATGGAGAAATGATCCAAGAAAGATTGGGCTAGTTGGTTAAAGAGAAGATTGAGTCTTTGGGTTAAAGCACCTGTACCACTCCAAGCGAGGCCCGATAAGGACATGGGAAAGGTGCGGAGTAACAAGGCATCATCATGGGCAATCAAATAACAAGCATGTCTAAATGATCTCAAGTGTTGTTGAGGATCCTCTTTCTTGTTAAAACGAGTAAACTTTGGCAACTCCCATTGAGGCGGATATGAATGAAGGGGATAGAAGGGTGAATGGGCTCCCGACAAACTTGCTCGTATGTCAAGCGCCACGACTTCAAACGGAAGCCTGGTTTTGCATTTTGTCCATCATTTGCTTGATGAAATCTGTGGTTGGATGAGATGATGGTGCCACAGAATAGGGATGTCCCATATAAGGTGTTGAGGTTACTGGATACGTATATGGGAATGAAAAGGTAGGCGGAGCTTGAGAAGGAAAGCTCGTTTGAATAGGTGGCAGAGAGTAAGTCATGAATGGAGTGGTCTGAAAGAGAGATGAGATAGGGGCAGTTGGTGGTAGCGATACGTGGGGTCCAAGATTAACAAAAGGAAAGCTAATCGGGGTCGTATGAACCTCTGCCGCTGTCGGATTGGGAGACGGGGCTAGTGATGCAGGAAGTAAGGTATTGTTATCAGGAGGAGTAGGAGCTAAATGAGCAGCTATACTAATAGGCATGCCCATAAGGAGCTGACCATCAGGCGTACGGTCAGGGGTATGAGACAAATAGTATTGTACAGCGCTGGGATTAGCATCCAGAAATTTGGCAAAGTCCTTGTCTCCTACAGGAATTTGGGGGATCTCACTGGTGTCTGTAGGGTTCCCTATAGAATGTGAAGGGGGTGATTCAGGCAAAGACACAGAGCAGGCATGTGAAACCATGGCGGCGGCTTGCTTCCGAGTGATGACAACCATAGACTAGAACACCCAGGAAAGTTTCAATCTATCCAGAACAAAAACAACCACGAAGGTGAATTTGGCATTTGCTTTGGTTTGTCGGGGGTGATGAAAGACGATATCGATATCGGTTTAGTAACCGGTGTCGGTCACAGATCAAACGACGTCGGTCCATTAACCGATGTCGGTGTCAAAAATTAAGGATAAGAAGATATAAAAGGCTGCTGATTTGATATTGGTAACGTTGAGTATGTTTAGCAACTTATTGATCACAGAAGACAAAGTATGACAGAGAAAACAGGATTTGAAAACAAGCAAGAGGCACACGCAAATCCAGAGATTAACCTTAGGGTTAATTTTAATTATTGTGGGCTTATGCCTTTATACGTAAGATGATGTCAGAATCCTAAACAACAAGACTTAGGGGAAATGTCAAGTTTGTTTTGGCTTATAAGGTTACCTCAATCGGGCGGAGGAATACCGCGGAAAAGGGGGGATGTTTGAGATGTTGTGTTAATTGTGAAGTGATTCGGTATGTGTTGTGCAGTGAAACTAAGGTTAATTTCCTGTCAATACCGTGGATATCACCCCCACGTGTACGACCTGTTACTTAATCTATGTTCACTAGAATTGGAGAACAACAAGCAGGAATGCAATGCACGTGTTTTAAAACCCAAATCGAAAGTGATATTCGATGAAGCAAAAGAGATGACTTTCACTAATGCGAAACCAGGAAAGCAAGACAAATTCTTTACTAAAATATATAACAAAAACAGCAACAGCAAATATGCTTCCTAAAATGAAAATAAGCAAGAGAAAGAAACCCAAAATGGGTCCCACCGGGCGTGCCAAAATGTTTCACTCGGAAATGCTTCGTTCCTTATAGAAACAGATAAGGTTAGGGTTAGGAGGAATACCTGTAGAATGTCGAGATGATGTGTGCGTGCATATAGAGAAAGATCAAAGCCGATGCGAAGAACTCCTTTTTGTCTTGGAAGGACTACCTCCGCAAATAAGCACAAAACAACACAAGATTTTGATTAGATAAAATATGAGGAAACTGCCTTGGGCCCAGGAAATATGAAACTTCCTTTCGAAGGTGGTCAGTTCCCCTGCCGATATGAATTAACACAAAATACTATAAAATATCAATTAAATTGCTTGGCTGAACTGGGTAGGGGAAAGGCTGTTTTTCCTGGTTTTGATCAAAGGAACCGATGCCGGTTACCTATAACCGATGGCGGTTACTGATAACCGATACCGGTGGGTTCTAGGATCTTCTGGGCTGGTTGTGGAGTTTGTAATGGCTGATTTTTGGATAGTATTGGGAAATGGGATGGTTAGAAGCTAAGGAATGATAGTTAGAGGCAATGGTACGTTGGATAATGGATTCAGGAACGGATTTGGGAGGACTGTAATTCCAAAAGCATAAGAAATGTTATAATGGAGGACATGCAAGATGTAACTTACTGGTTTTTGACGAAGATGCCAGTTGATCTCCTTGGCTGCCAACTCTTCTGGTTTCTTCACTCGTCTCTGCTTGGTCAAGTGAAGTTCTGGACTCTGCTAATCGCTTTGGACTCTCCTTTGATTCAAAAATCCTTCGACTCCTCCCCAAAATGAAATTCCGATCTGTTGTTTTGGTTTGGGAGCCCATTTCTGAGGAACCGATGGCGGTTGCGTAACCGACGGCGGTCGAGTAGGAACCGGCATCGGTTAGGAAAAAGTAGGCTATTTTTAGTAAAATAGCCCACCTTCCCTGCTTTTCTCCCGAGAGATCAGTTGCGGGCTTGGTCAAGTGGCTAGAAGGTCGGCTTTTAGGTGCGAGTAAGGAGGCATTAGTTATGGATGTGAGTCTAGACCAAGTCATGGGTCTTAATTAGGTTAGTTTAGGGTTAGGGCTAGGTCATGATGAGGTGGCAAAGTGAGGTGGCGGGTAAGGTGATGTGGATTTATCAATTATGAGGTAATTAATAAATAATTGTGTAAGGTTTAGGTAATGAGGTTAGGTTGTGAAATGGGATGCGGGTCACAAGGGGTCGTAAGACACGAATTTGGTGTCTACATTTCCATAGCTGATATTTCTTCCTCTATTATAGTTGCTTCGCTAAATACCCGAAGTCTTCATGCTCACAGACAAGCCATTCTCCACGACCATGAATTAATGCAATCTCACATTCTCTATTTACAAGAAACTCACATTCCTTGCCCCATTGCAATTGACTACCTTGACGGATACCAATGCTTTTCTGCACACCATGTACATGGTCTAGCAATTTTCATTGCAAACAATATAGCTTTCCTAGAAAAACATTACTTTCAAAGCACACACGTAGAGTCGCTACTCGCAAACATATTACTGCAACATCAATGCATAACAATTGTAAATGTCTACGTTGCGCCAAATGCACATCTGGAAAACATCTTCATTGTTCTCGACAATGTGTTCCGATCCCTTGATTTAACCATTCCCACCTACATTTTTGGAGACTTTAACATCGACATGCACAACAAAAATAGGAAAACAACAATGCTTTTAGCATTTATGCAAAAAAACAATTTCAGCTTCTATATTCAACATCCAAGTGTCTTCACTAAAAACATGATTGACCATATATGGTCAAACACAATACATCAAACCTGTAATACATTTGAAAGATTTGCATATTGGACTGACCACCCAGCAATTTTTGCCGTCTTGAAAAACACCATCAACAACACTGCACAATTGTAAGTGCACATACGTTGTTCTATTGATTCACCAAAACTAACATCTAATTTGTTGATTCTTTTCTTTCCTTTTCATTTGACACTCTATAACAACTATTTACATATTTCAATGCTTTGCAGATAGTTACAACAACAAAGACATGGAACACCCCTCCAAGAACAAGGACATTGCTACCAATGATCTTTTCCAAGAATCCTCTAAATGGTAATCTCTTTCTAACATTTCTATACTTTCTTCTCATCATTCATTTATTATCATACTTATCCTTTCAATAAAAGCATCCTAATACCATTCAAAATGCAGCCCAAAACCAGCAACACAACAACCATCCTCCATACTTGACATTTGTGCAGGAAAAGTTGCAACTGTCTTTGAAGGTGATATCCTAGTCGTCTATGGACCAACACATGCAACCAACATCTCCCCCTCAAAAGCTGAAATCCTCCATGCTGATTTGGTTGACAAAAATGGTCAAATGACAATCACTTTGAACATGAGCAACACCTTCATGCACAAATTTGTGCCCATTATAGTTGCTGGCAGTAGCCTGCGTGTGACTGGTTTCACTGTAAAAAAAAAAAATTATGAACGAGGAGATGCAAACTGTTCTTTGTCTTCCAATGCAACAACCACCATGGAAAACATACCAACAGTTTGCAAAACATGAAAACTGACACCTGACATGACAATACAAGAGCTTGTTGATTCTAATGCAACATTCTCCGTCGGGTCATTTGCTGCAATTGTGACAGGAATCCACCACACCAACGACCTGTTCACCCTCTACGTTAAAGACTCTGACGCTGAAAATGGAAAAGCAACAGTATCAACACACTCCCTTCTTTCATTTTAATATACATTGCACTGCATTATTGCCTTCAATTTTAACCAAACATGATACTTTGTCCTTGCAGGTACATTTGGGAAACTTTCACGTTTCACTATGTCATACAATAAGAGACAACATTGCAGCAGGGAACATACCACTATTGCTTTTCAAAAACTTCATCAGACAAGGATTAAAGGGTTCGCGTGTTGTACGTGCAGGCCATTCATCCTTCATTGACCCTTTAAATGATGAACCTACAAAAACATTTTTACAATCTCTCATAAACACAAACACAGAGGCAAGTACACTGCAATTTCTCTTTTTTAAGTTATCTTGCATCAACAATTTGTCATCTATCAAATATGCCTATTAACAATACATCCCTCTAACAACTTCATCTCCCTTGTGCAGATTGCAGGCGTACTTCACACAAAGAACATATACCTTTCTCCTTTCCAAGCATTCTGTGTAGAATGTGACCATCTCATAGAACCTGATCCAGCCGAACAAAAACAAATTTCCCTTTTGTAACTTGCAATACATCAAAACCATACAAGTATAAGCACTTTCTCCATTGCACTTTGCAAACAAGAGATGACTCCCTCCACTGCACACTGCGAGAGCCATTACTGGGAAAAGTCTTCCCTCGCCTTTTGTCAAACACAATATGAAGAATATCAACAGGACATCTCAAAGGTTGTATTTCTTCTCCGTCAATTCCAAATCAAAGGTACATTCACTTTGATGGTTGACAACTCAATATCCACAATCAAAGAAACATAGCTTTCTCTCTTCTCTGGTAAGCATCTGCATTTTCCAGCTCTATTCATTACATTTTAGTTTAATTCTTTGTTTCTAGTCTAACATACCCATCATGTTCTTTCAGATTCCTGCAACGATTTTGCACCCCATGCACGTACACGAACAAATTTCATGACGGGCTCCCCGTATGACCAGGAACAATCCACTATTATCGTCTATGTTTTTGGCAATATTAAAAAAAGGCAAAGCACACTTGCAAAGTATAACAGTCACACAGAAAACAAACAATTGCCTATGTTATTACATATTTTTGGCCTTGCTTTTCTTTCAGCCTTTTTGTAAATATGTTATTCTCAAACAACTAATACAATCAAATCATAATCCGAAACAAATATTGGCAACAATTATTCTCTTCTTGTGTCTACTTTAATTACTTTTTACTTTCCTGTCATTTGCTTAAATATCTAACTATTACTTCGCTGTGTATTTTTTCTATATTATTAAAATAGTTTTTAAAATAGACTAAACTTAAAACTCAACAAAGCTGCTTGCTATATGTTACATATTTGTTGTATAGTTTTTTATTGTGTCGCCTACAGTTGCTTGTTATTTGTTTGCTAATTCTTACAGAAGTCTATGGACTAGATAACACACGCTTATGACAATAGAAAACTAGACCACACAAAAAGCCTGCAATCACAAATGTGTTAACAGAATGTAACTCTGTTTAACTAGTTATTTTGTTGGACTGTAAGTCTCTTTGCTAGTAGCCAATCGCCACTACAAGATAATGCCTCTGTTGGTCTTCCCAGACCTAGTCTCTCCAATCACAACTAGAACATGTTTTTCATTTACTGCCTGGATTAATTCCTTCTTCAGCTTGTACATTGGAAGACTGTCTCTTCTCTCTTCAATCGTAACTAGAGGAGGATTTTTGAGCCTCAAAATATCTTGCCCTATTTTCTGATCAACATTTTTCATGGAAAGTCACTGAATTGAACAAAGCAGTTGTTATCTGTCACACTTGAAACCCTTCCCAAGTATACCCCAAACAATTCAGCCTCGGGATCATCTACTTCTTCCCAATTTCTGCCTCTATGTTTTTCCCTCCTACAAACACAATTTTTCTCACTCTCGCCATTTTATTTTCCTCGTGGATCCTCTTTATCAATCTCCTTCTCCATTTTTGTAACACTGACTTTGTTATCCAGCACAGGGAACTCCATTTTGTTCCGACAAATCCCTATAGCCACCAATATCTAGCTTTCATTTTCTCCACTCTATGCACCAGAATGTTCTCCCTCAGAGCCTTGCTCAGAATCTCTGTTTACCTCTGATTATGCCCATGTTCCTACTCCGGATTCATCACTTGCATCAAAAGATTTAAAGATAGGGGATGGTTCCCAGCAATCTTTTTCTTCTTCAAATAGACTGAGTGCGGGAAATCTCAAAAAATTTACAGGTTTATACAGATTTTACTCTCAACATTTTAGATATGTACGCTGGATCATGTAAGAGATCCCATTTGCTATATTGTATATTGTATGTATGCTAGAGCTATATTGTATATTGCCATGAATAAGGGACATTTACATAACTACTTGATATCAGTTTACTTTTTCTTAATTAAGAACCTTTTCTGTGTTGACTCTGAACCTTATAAATCCTCTGCTATATACATGGATAAAAAACAACACATGCATGTTCAACTTCGCATTTTCCAAACATTGCAATTATAGGAAACTGAACTTACCTTAGCCTGATTGTTCATCTATTTCCAGCTGCTGTTCTTCCACTTCGCACGCCTGTTCTGAAACCATACAGTGCCCACTTTGAAGCTTCTCTCCAATGTCTTCACCTGCTCGAATGTATTCATCAGATAGTTCAATGAAACTACCCATCGATCTCTTATGTGTATTCTCTACCCATTCATAGTGTCTGGACACATGTCGCTTCAAACAACTGACAAAGTATAATGCACATGCATGGCAACATTGTAGTTTAGTCATATTTAGGACATGTTGCTTTCAACGTGATGTGGGGTTTTGGTTTTTCTTACTTCATTGCTCACGAGACCTATATAATAACACGTGCTGAAATTGATTTGGGGGGAAGTTGTGTTCATATTAGTCTCCTTTGGGAGTATGGGCAGCTAGATGTAATTTAAGATACTAACTAAACTTTCTCATCTACTATCTGCATATTCTAAAACAAAAAAATTGTGCACTGATGCACCCAGTTATGACTCCGTAGTTCGCAAGATGCCATTAAATGTTTTAATTCAATTTGTGCATCAAATTTCTATTACTATGCTCATTTCATTACACCTGCTCAAATACTCCCTACAATTCCACAATTTGCACAATTTCCATGCAAAAAACATAGAACAAATACATGAAGCACAACAAAAAAAAACAAAACCTTTGATAGGATTTTCCATATCATGGCCTTGTTTAATATAAAAACCTTACTATGTAAAAGCCATACAACTTTATCAAATTTCCCTTTTTATATAATATAAAGAAAAACTTGCTTAGTTATAATCTCCGATGGGATATATAATAGGTCACATTCCATATTACCAATTTACTCAATAATATATATATTTGGATTATATTAATACTTATTAACATATTAATATCAAACAAGTAATTATAAATTATATTGTTTTATTTAATAAATATATATTTATATTATTATAAATATATTAGAAATCGCATGTATACAATGCAATGTGAATGCCGAACGGTATATGTTATTTGATTTAGAGGGATAGTTATTACTTTTGTAGTTGATGTTGATAAAGGGTGTGCCCAATTCAGACGCACCATCTGTTTTGGGGGTCAAAATGTGTATTCTTCCCTTGAGTCTTTAGAAAAATTGTATATTTTTACGCAAGGAACATTTTGGACCAAATTTTGTGGATTTTCAGTCAAGTGAAAATTTGGGTATTATAAAGCGAAGAAGGCAAGGTGGCGCTTCTAAGGAATACATGAATGGAGAAATCCGATTAATACAGATGTGATTTGATGTTTTTAAAAATGGGCCACAATCTACCAAAGTCATTCAGAGCCTTCAAAAGCAATATTTAAAAACTGTTCTCAATGGCAATGTTGTACTATCTTTAAACAATAGAATTCATTAGATAGATTGAGAAGCCATGTCACCTATCCTTAACGTTGAACATGTGATGACTACTTCTGCACTGAAAATCTATACACCATAGTATGACGGTAGATTTGCCCTGGTTTGTAAACTGTATTGGGAAAGTTTGGGTGGTGGACACCATCAGGGAAGGTCTGGGTCTCCAAGGCCAAGGCTGAATATTTCCCATAGATTGCACCTCATTTTCCCATAGTCATCTTCATCATATTGGAACTATAAAATTGCAAGCTTAGAGAAGTTGTCCACAAATTCAGAATCCTGCCACTGAAATCATCCTTCACTCTAACTACATGTCTCAGACCAGGGTTCTTCTTTGGAGGGTCCAGAGCCATATTTATATCATACCCTCCAGGAACATTATTTATTCTACTCCCAATAGTGGTCTCTTTATTAAAATCATATGGTGTTCCTTTTACAGGCACAACAACCCCTGTTGGAATAAGATGTTGATCCACCGGAGTATAAGAGGAAGCCCATATTTTCACTTTGTTATCAAGTATGGTTTTTCTTGTTATATGGCCTACAAGGTTCCAATAAGTATGTTGTGCCAAACACACAGGGGTGGGCTTATTTCTGGGTATCGCCCTCATAACAAGTGTCAACTCCTTATTTCGAGTTATGGTATATGTAGCATAAACATCAAGGGAATCCTAACAACCATCAATCAACAAAATTTACATTAAACAACATATAAATCAAGATCATCAGGAATCCTAACAACCATCAATCGATAAAATTTACATTAAACAACATATGAATCAAAATCACCATGGAATCCTAACAAACATCAATCAACAGAATTTACATTAAACAATGTAGACTTCTTGCCAAAAATATAATCAATTTTATTTTGAAAGTAATGAAAGCAGACACTAATTGGTCATGGAGTGTATTATTCCCATCATTGGCAGTCAAATGGTTAGCTACTCGCCCCACAATTGCATCAAAGTAAGGGTCCAAAGTGCCATTATGTATGCATAGATTTAAAACAAGAAACACAATAAATTAAATCAACATTATCTTTACTGAAGTTTAATATCAAGGGATTCGTATTATCTTTATCCAAGAGAGTTTACTTTTTTGCATTGCTATTAAATTGCCCACAAAAGGCTACCATTCATGATATAAATATTGCAAATGTATACATGTCTCATTATGTGTATGGAGGTCTTCATGTGTATAAAGATATTCATGATATGGGCTTTTTAAATATCAATGTATTCGATGTATCTTACAAACTTTATACATAGATTATTTAGTACATATTTACATACTTATTTTAGTTTGTATGATTAGAAATGGTGGGGGCAAACGAATGACCCTTAATTAGATCTCATGGACTGTAATAGTATAAAATCTACCAACAAAGCTTAAGGTTTTATGATTACTAAATTGAGTTTAACAAAATGCTACTGTTTTTTCTTCTGGCAGTTGTTGCACTATCCCATCATTTGCATGTAACTTAGATAACACATAAGATTTTAGGCGGCTTAATGTTTTACCTGCCCTTCTTCTCCACTTCCTACAATAGAAGCCATGTTTTCTCCTTGTTCATTAGCTTGTGTCCCTTACAAGTGGATAATTATAGAGACTAATATTAAAAGTAGAAAAAATACAGAGGCAATCGCCATTGATGGGTAGTGGCCCATTGTTTGGGGGTGCATTGGGCCACGTTGATGCCATGTGGATGATGAAAAAAACTGCAATTTATTCCCCACCATTTGGAATACTAATTCATTAAATTTTACGTGGTTGATGAATTTATATTGGTTTCTCAAAATTGTTTACAATCTTGCTTGGTACTCATAGTGGACTATTTTAAATGCCAACTTTAAACCATGCTACGATTGTTTATTAAATGTTAAAGTGCTTTGCATTGAATCATCTAGCTGTGTTTATTTAATCCTCCATCGCCAAAGCACAAAAATGCAGTCATGTTGATCAAAACATGTCATTTTTAATGCTTAACAAGAATAAATTTTAATATTGGCAATCATGGACCACCAAAACACTCACAAGTGCCATTTGTTACATTTTTTTCATCCTTCGTTGTCTGATCAACATCTATTCTTGGCTATGCAACTATTTTGTGGTTACCAATAATATTGTGTTCTTATCACCATTACTTCTTTCCTTCACACCACTTTCTTCTCATTTTGTTTTATACATTTAGGGGAGCTATCAACTTGTAGGAGATTTAGAAATGTGTGGATTTGCAATTCAGTGTTATCCTTTGCTGATGAAATTTATCCATTCCATTTCCATGTTTTACATTTATTATATCATAATTCTAGATTGGTCCATTTAAGGGTTGGAAAAACCTTCCCCATAGTTAAGGAAATTTTTCTATATGAACGAGCAAAAACACATTTCCCCATTTGCAGAGTTAGTGGGCTTATTTACATGGTAGGAGTATTAGAGTGATCTCAATAGACACGTTGATCAAAACATGTCATTTTTAATGCTTAACAAGAAGAGCTTTTAATATTGGCAGTCATAGACCACCAAAACACCCACAAGTGCCATTTGTTGCATTTTCTTCATCCTTCTTTGTCTTATCAACATCTATTCTTGGCTATGCAACTATTTGTTGGTTACCAACAATAATGTGTTGTTATCACCATTACTTCTTTCCTTCACACCACTTTCTTCTCATTTTGTTTTATACATTTAGGAGAGATATCAACTTGTAGGAAATTTAGAAATGTGTGGATTTGCAATTCAGTGTTATCCTTTGCTGATGAAATTTATCCATTCCATTTCCATGTTTTACATTTATTATATCATAATTCTAGAGTGGTCCATTTAAGGATTGGAAAAACCTTCCCAATAGTTGAGGCAATTTTTGTTGTATGAAAAAACACATTTCCCCATTTGTAGAGTTAGTGGGCTTATTTACAGGGTAGGAGTATTAGAGTGATCTCAGGTCATTGATGTTTTCCTTTAAGGGTTGAAAAATTTTATATATAGTGCGGTTCGGTTCATCACGAGATGACAGCTAAAAATTTAATCACTTTCCCCTTGGATCAAATATTTTTAAATAATTTTTTAATGATTTATTATTTGTTTAGGTGGTGACAGTTAGAGCTCAATCATATCACCATATACTTATTAGTATTCCCTTGCACTTCTTTAGTCGATCCATTAAAGAACTGACAGGATTTTATATCATCCTTGAAGAGTTCTTCATGGTAGAGAATGTAAGGAAGGCTATCAAGATTGATGAGTATATTCTTGATGACCTTATTACTTCAATGGTGGATGATGTATTCTACATCCTACAGAGTTGTTGCAGTAGGAAGAATGGTATCAATATTTCTAATATTGGAAATGTGGGAAAAGAAGAATCCATTAAAAATCACTTGGAAACGTGGTAGGAAAACACAAAATAAATATTTTATGCAAAGAGGGAAGGCTAAAGGAGGCATTTGACATTTTCAATGTTTTTTTCAACAAAACAATGCCATGAGCTCCTTCATATATGGTTTCCTCTTACATGGTTGTGCCAATATGAGAGTTTTGAAGAGGGCAATCAAATCCATGGCCATTACGATCCACATTTGGAACACCTGGATCAGGGGACTAATACAATTAATTCTAGGAGGAATACTCTCTAGCCAGTAAATGGAGGAATCCCAATGGTCAAAATAAAAAACCTTATACCATTCAACATTCACATTGCATTGTACACATGCGATTGCTGATGTTTTTCAATTGCTTGATACAAGAATACCTAACCCATGCTTTATCCTCATCTAAACATTAACTTCAACTGCACTCACATTCCAATACTCCCTTAGTAGGATCCCCTATCCTAAGAAGGTGAAATGGTCTTAAAATATTTTTAGCTTTAGTCGTCAGTCATTTATCTTTAAGAAGTTGGCATATCCATTAAGAACAAAAGCAATTACTTGATACTAAATACACACCCCTTACTTTATCACCATTTAAACATTCATTTTTGCAAAAACACAGGATGATGTTTTCAAGCACAACTCCCCTATCCTAAAAACTAACATGCTTAGTATGCAAGCACGTAAGAAAGGGACATGCTTGATGAAAATAATATGTGAAATCCAACACAAAAATGAATGAAGCTTGAGAGCTCAGGTGTCATATGAGTTGGGCACATTATACACATGAATATTTGTAAGGTAATAGAGGGCATTGACACTGTACTCTTGTTGGGTCACTGTTGAGGATAAGTTTGATCAATTATGACTACTTTACAAGTTCTTGAAGTACCTCATGACCTGAATTAAGATTCCTATTTCAAAATATCTTACAAGGATAGGTTTCACCTTAACAGTAGAAGAACTTGTTTGAAGTATAATTATATCACAAAAACATGGAAGATGTAATTGACTATTGACCACTGGTGAACTTATGACATTTAATCTGCAAAAGAATTAAAAGGTTTAACCAATGCAGAGCCCTCACACACTGTTAATCTTACAAGGATACACCTGAAAATTTGTATGCACTTCAATGGGAAAAACAAATTTTTAGGGGAGAGGACACCAAAATCCAAATCTGGAACTATCTCTTCTACTCTCTTTTTTAACCAAAACAATTTATTAATAAAACATACTATACACAATTAAAGCAGCCAGTTAAGGATACACATAACCATTTTTTTTTATTCTTCACTCCTGACAATGCCCCTGAGGAAAAAGCTCCAAGAAATTTTATACACCAATGATTCCTACAGAATAACAAAAAATCAGCAAAGTGAAAAATTAGGTGCATATAGAATTATCTGCTCTCTAAAATTTAACAAACCATATAGGGTCGTATAAATGTTGAAAATTAATGTAAGGTAGGTAGTTATTTCTTCATTAAATCAAACAATTGAGGGAATTGAATATTCCCTTTTAAACCCTTTCAACTATCTCTAATTTCCCACATCTAGGCATGCACAAAGGCAACCAAAATGTATAGTGAATGCTTGATGTACTTTTATATGGCAGAAATTGAACAATATGCAGTTTTGTTTATTAAGAAATGCAATTCATATTACTTCAGAGAAAAAACAAGTTATATCAATCTACCATATTCATTTGAATTTAACTTTGGTAATCAAAGCCAAGTGTTCTTGAAAGATGAAAAAACTCTTCCAGGAATCCAGATAGGAACAACCCTTACAACCCTTTTGGATGATAAAATATCTATCTTGATCTCATAAAGAATTTTGAAGCTTCTCCCACTCAAAAAAATTGTTTTATTTACATAGAAACATGTAGAGCCAAAATATGTAGAGATGTTTAACCAACACGTTATCCAAACTCTCACAATTATTCTCATTGTGATTATGGTGTTGTTTTATTTTCACACTCTGAAACACTTCTGGTGAGGCTTCTTGTTTCTCCTTCTCAAGTCTAGAGAGACGTTTAACCAAGACCTTATCTAAACTCCCCTATTATTCTCGTCATGATGGTGTTGTTTTCTTTGCACTCTCTGGAATGCTTTTGGTGAGGCTTCTTGCTTACCCCTCTCCAGTATAGAGACATGTTTGATCAAAATTTTATCTAAGCCTTCCTTAATTTTCACATCATTCTGCTGTTGAATTTTCAAAATTTCATCTAAACGTTCTTGTCTCTGCTAACATTTTCAACTTCTCCAGTTTAGAAACATGTTTGACTAAAATATTATCTAAACTTTCACACTGGTATTGATTTCTTTGCACCCTTTGTGATGATTCCGTTTCTGATGCTAATGCTTCCATTTTCACCTTTTCCAATCTCGAGACATGCTTGACCAATAACTTATCTAGACCCTCCTCATGGTTTTCATTATTATAATGTTGTTTCTTTTTCTCTCCCTGTACAACTTCTGAGGCATTCTTCATTGCATGATTGGTACCTAGGTCATATACAGGTAATGTGGAAGTGAAATTGGAATTTTGTATAATCTCCAAATTGTTTGTATTTTCAGAATTGGCCTGGTCTATAGCATATGCATTAGTCTTGGTTGAAGCAGTATTTACATCTCTATTCTCTTTATCATAATCGTTGTTGGCATCTGCAAATAGATCCAAATTCATTTCCATGCTTGTTTTTGACAGAGCTACTTTTTCTAAGAGAGCTTGGTAGCGTTTTCTCCTTCCACAGCTAACTTTTCCCTTTCCAATCCACACATACTTCTTCGTTCTTCTCTTTGTGGTGATTTTATGAGTTCTATAGCCCCTGTAACTTCTCTTTCAAAATTTGAAGCAACTAAGCTTCCAAGATCTCTTGAATCTCCAAGCAAACTTTCAACATGCTCTTGTAACCCTCCACTATGTCTCTAGTCTTCAGATTGCATTGCTTTTGCCAACTTTCTGGCTTCTTGAACTTCTCTCTCAAGTTTTGAAACATGCTTTACAAGGATGCTTCCAAGATTAGGTAAAATTTTAGGAATGGATTTATTTTTAGGTTCTCATGGCACTTTAGATGCAACAATCTTTTTGCCTCTAACCGAGAAACACGTTTCACCAAGATATCTCCTAGACTTCAGAATTGCACTTGAATTTGGTCCTTGTTCCTTGTTCTCCTCCCTAGGCATGGCACTAAGGCCATGGGTTGCAACTATCATTGCAAGAGAGACAAGCTCGTCTTCTTTAAGGAGTTTCATTCTCTCAAGCATCAAGTCAATAAGCTCTTCAGAAATTCCAGCTTCATTAGCAGATTCTTTCTTGGAATTTGGACATTTTGGCTGGTTTTCACGTGTCCGAGGTACAATAATAGTGTGTGTGTTGTTTTTCAAATCAGAATCAGTCATGTTGTTCACCTTGGATTTGAGCTTCACTTTCAGAAGATAAATCATCAAAACCAACTGAATTGTTAAAAACTGCAAAGTCCTTTTCATCTGGCTTTATGCTTACCCTTCTGCATGCATCGTCATTAACGTTAAAAATATCTGTAATGGCAGAAGCTGGAAGAAAATCCAAATGGGAAAAGGCTAATTTTACAGCTCCAGCGACTTCCTTGTCCACTTCGAAGGCTGTTTCAAAATAGTAAGTACTAAATTTTTAAGACCCACATACACACGGCCACCACACATGTTGTCGCTCCTTTTCGTGATCCATTCTAATAAATTCTCGGTTCTTTTCTTCTAAAGCAAGCCATCCACCATTCAATGGCATTGACAACTCTAAACCGACCCTGTAAAAACAGAGGCATTTAATCAAATATAGCATGCAACTACAAAACACAGAAAAACAAAAAATGGCGTCAAAATTAATTGCTTTAAAAACATCCAAATGGACATCAAATTTAACATAGCTGCAAAAATGTCTCGAGGTCCTTTACCATAGGGGAATATTTATTGAAAATGAATAATAACTATGTATATTTGTAGATAGAAATTTCTTTTTAAAATAAATAAATATTCATTTTCAATATTATTTCTTTCTAAAGTTATAACATGATATATAAATAAATAAATATATATATATATATATATATATATATATATATATATATATATACAAAGTTGTGATTTATATAATCATTAAGTAATGGATTATACTTTATATAGGTATCTAACTTATATAAATTTCTCTATTTGTATATATACATTCTTTGTATAGTTTAGATATATTTGTTTGCATAGGCAAGGTAAAGACTATATTTGTATTGAAGAAATCTATATACAATTTGTATGTGAAGTAGTAGAAAATATTGTTGTTCACATTCAAAAAAGGAAGAGAGAAGAAGAGAATTTTCTTTCTTGATTGAAATCACTAAATGTACAATCTTTTCTTTTCCCTTTATAATTGTTATCCAATTTTGCCCCTCGGGAAAAATTGGACAAAGAACTTGCACGCTTGGTGAAAATAGAGGAGTTGATTCATTCATGGAGGTTTGCATTCTGAATTTGGGTGGAGAAAGTTAAAGTAGGCCCGAGAAAGTTGCAAATATTTTTAGGACTCAAAGCAAGGATAAGAAGTTTCCAAAACGAAACTCGAAAGTCATAAATTTTGGACTTTCGAGTTTTGGGGTTTCGGAGTTCTCGGCACCCAAGGTTGAAAAAAATGAAAGAAAATTCTCAAACATAAAACTCTAAAAGTTTTAAATTTAAGAATTTCGAGTTTCGGGGATCTTCATGAGAGAAAAAGCCGAAATCCAAAACTCTAAAAGTTTGAAATTTCAGACTTTCGGGTTTCGAGAGGTGCAGAATTAGGGGTTTCAAAAGCCTCAGTGAAAATATCAGAAAAGGGACAAAAAATATCTAAAATCCTAAAAAATATGAATCCCGAAAGGGTTCAGACTTCTGAAGTCAACGTAGGTTTTGAGTCAATGCAACGACAATTTCAGGTTTTAGAGTTTTAAAAATTTAGGTTTCGGTGTTTAGAAATCTCCAGGGGATTTGGGTGATGAACAGTGAAAAATGTTCCAAAAAGAAAAATGTCTGAAAGTCTAAAATTTCTTACTTTCATGTTTGAGTTTTGGACTTTCGGAACTCTCAAGTAAATTCAACGAAAGAACAATGTTTCAGTCTCCGAAATAGAAATGTCTGGAAGTCCAAATTTCAGGATTTAAGAGGTTGCATGTGTTTTTGACTTAGAAAAATGACACTTTTACTACAAAATCACAGGACCCCGAATGACTTGGGATCTAGGATGGGGTATTCAGTGTGATTGCACAACATTGGACCATATCTCAAGTTGTGGGACTTGCAAACCTGAGATGGACCTCCAGAGAAGGTTGGTTCCTGCTTCCTAATCTACTTGCCACAAGCTACTCAAGTACAAGAAAAGGTAACCTATCCTAATATAACCATTCCAAGGAGACAGTGAGAGAGAGAGGGTGAAAGACAACCTACATTAAGCGGCGCTACACTAGAAAAGGAAGTGGTTGATCACAAATCTAACTGCCTAAAGTAGAGAGAGGTGAGGAGAGGAAGGGGTGGAAAAGATACACCACAGACCAGAGATGAAGTTCACACAGAACACCACTTCAAAACCATTAAACACAACTCCTAGAACCTACAATAAACATCAAAGTATGCATAGTATACCCTACAATGACGAGAGGTGAGAAGAGACAACAAAATAAGAAAAGGATGGACAAATGCATCACAAAACATATTCTATTGCTCAAAAATTCACATGGTACATCATCAGTGGGCAAGGGGCAAGAAAATTCCATTACAAAGCCATGAAAGGAGGCTTAGAATCCACGTTCTATCCTAAGAAGAAAGAGAGAAGGGGTCAGGAGATAAAAGATGAACAACCTTTTAAAAAATGCCCCTCCTTTATAATATATAGGAAGAATAAGAGAGAACGGAGGGAAGAATTTGAACTCTGCTCCAACCAGCCCTAGAAGTGCATTGAATCCACCTACTGCACTGAAGAGTATCGCTGTAACACCCATGCACCTATCACTATCCCTTACAAGGCAAGAAAGAGGCCCATTGTTCATCATGGCGGTAGGTGAGAGACTTGATATCCTTGTAAATGGTGGGCTGAAAACATTAATGGAGGAAAAGTGAGAAGCCGACACCGAGATCTTTCCAAAAATTCCTCTCCCACCCAAATCCAAGTTTCAAGTCGAAAGATATGGCTTTCTAAAGATCGAGGGTTAGGCATTTAACGTGGGATCTCAATTATTTAAAATATTCTATTCATACGGGGTCCACGTGGAAGCCTACACATCGTGAAGATTAAACCCATTCTTCTCACTTTTTAAATTATGCCTAATCGACACATGGCAACTTCTGTGGGCTCCTCGGTTTCCTTTGTATCTTGCCTTAGTTCCTCCTATTAGTGGAGACCCTATGCCCGACTTGAGAGATGTGGAGGCCTCATGCTTATTTGGAAACTTCTCCCGGTGTTTACCTTTGAAATTACGTGGTCAAGACATGTGGATGCCTCTGCAGCTTTTTGATTTTTCATGGTGACCTTACCGACTGGCCATATAGCGAGTTGGTGCTCGTTTGGGGACTACCTTTTGGGCTGCACCTTTGAAATTTTGCTGATGAGACACGTGGTACCTTCCGTGGCTATGTTCTATTTTTTGTGTTTTGGTTAATTCCCTTTTGCTTGGTGGGGCCATAAGTCTGACCCTGGACATGTGGAGGCTCAGCACACATTTGGGAACCTGCTCCGAATTTTACTTTTGAAATCACGCCATGCTGACATGTGGCTCCTTCCATTGCCCTGCCTCTACTTAGACTTTTCAATGGTCGATTCTACCTTTTCAGGTTCTAGACACGTGGAGGCCTCGGGCGTTTGTTTAAGTCTCTGCTTTGATCACACCTTTGAATTTGTGTTGATGTGACACATGGCATCAATCGCCGATTTTCTATGCTTATCCGATTCGGGCCTTGATCCATTTGACTTCTATGGGACCCAAGACACATGGATAGTCTACGCACATTTGAGTCTTCTATTTGGGCTATGCCATTGAATTTGTGTTGATGAGACACGAGGTGTCGTTTGTGGCCCGAGCATTTTCATTTGCACGACTGTCTCCTTTTCGGACTTGGGACACATGGAGGCTTGATGCTTGTTTGAGTCTCCGCATTTGGCCTTGACCATTGAAGATGTGTCATTGAGACACATGGAGGATTCTACCAGTCTTCTTACACTTAGTAGATTAAATGTCCTGCTTTTTCCCTTTTTGGACCTCGAAACGTGGAAGCTTCCTTGACTCTCTTATACTTAACCGATTTGGGCCCGCTCTGTCCCCCTTTTTGACTCTAACCACATGGTGAGCCTGCGCTTGTTTGGGGAATCACCCTTGAGTCGATCTTTGAAGCTACATCGAGTTGACACGTGGCACGTTCCACTGGGTCTACCCCAATTTGAATTTTCAATGCCGATGAGACCCGCAAGCACGCAGCTGTACTTGAAAAGCTGTGCCATTTTGTAAAAGTGCAAAAGTTTGAAAGTCCCCTGCACTCCACCGGCATGCATTTACACTTGGGAAAAATTTCCTCCGTGGCCCTACAGACCTAATTTTTGTAAAATAAAACATCCCCAGGCCTGCCAGCCCGCATTTTCCATGTTTGGCGAAAAGACATCTCGGGACCGCCGACCCGCTTCTTCCACTTTTCGTAAGAAATCCTTCTAGGGCCTATGGG
The DNA here is from genome assembly GCA_018340775.1 of Taxus wallichiana var. yunnanensis. NCBI lineage: Eukaryota > Viridiplantae > Streptophyta > Pinopsida > Cupressales > Taxaceae > Taxus > Taxus wallichiana. Next base: position 557,208,996 of record CM031243.1, on the reverse strand, counting down.
ACCACAATTATACTTGTGCCTTTTGCAATAAGTGTAAAAACAAAAAAAATTTCTCCCACTGCCCCGTTGGTCCGTAATTTCCATTGGCAAAAATTTTTCCCTAGGCCTAGCTCACTTTTGGCAAAAAATACTTCCAAGGCCCATCGGCCCATAACTTGTGAAATAAGAGGATTTAGAAGGAATTCTTTATATCTCTGAAAGGGAAGAAATTTCCTATCTATTTGAAATGTTTTCAAGGGAGGCCTTGATGTTTAAAATACTTAAAAAATTCAGATTGAAGCACAAAATGGGGAAAATGGTGTTAGTTAACCTAAAAAAAAGTGTGAGTGTATTTGGTCAGCAATTTTGCGACTCATGGGGATCACCTACCTGCTAGGTGAAATGATCAATTGCCTTGAAGCATCCATTAGGCATGGAATCATCTTGGTAAACATAAATCTGATCTGAACTTTGAAAATATTATCCCGAGCCACTTCAAACACCTTTGGAATTGAGTTGATTCACTAAATGCTACTTCTAATGTCTTGTGTATGAGAAAAAAACCCCACAACACACTATGTACAAAATTGAAAATCATACATGCTCCACGTGGAACATATAGAGTGTGCACAAGCACTTCTTTTGCTGGAAAAAACCTAAACTAACCATACACTAACCAGAGAGAAAGGGGAATACAACAAATCTTGTAATTGGTAGGGAGAAGTAGCTTCCCTTCCTCAAAATGGGTAGCCATGCAAATGATTTGACACTGAGTATGGCTGCTTGTATGAGTGAAAAATTGACTATAAGTAGGTTCTCCACCAAAATCATCAAGGTGTTAACTAGAAGAAAGACAAATTCCTCTTTTCATTGTTCTTCATTTAGATTGAAGAGGCATTACAACTAATCCTTGGTACTTTGGAGCTCATCGTCATGCCCCGAATTGGGCGTGGTGGTTTTGGTTTCCCCTTGCTCTAATGAACCCAAGTACCTAATTAGGAATGGTATGATCCAATGGATGTACCCATTTCTTTGAACTTCAACTCTAAGAATGGAGTCTTCTTGTTGACTATCCCTGGGTGGATGGTATGAGAGAGATGATGACATCCTCTTGCCTTTTCCATTCCTTCTCCTATGAAGAACTTGGAATATTCATATCTTCTAACCTTGTTTACAGAAGACTGTTATGAAGTGTAGGTTTTGTTCCTTGAATGCTCTCCTTCATGGCAGCAGGATCATGTGCTAGAAGGGTGGATGATGGAGGAGAAAATGATGTGATTTCCATGGGATCCTCTTCGACAAAGCAATCCTCCAAGTCGACATATAATCTACCTCTTTGTTGTCCTACTTCATGTGCTCAGTCTCCTCCATGGTGTCTTGCTGATCTAAAACTTTCTCACCATGGTTTCCCCTCTTCTTAAAACATGAAGTTTGAAAGCTCAAACTCCTCTTCAACATTATCTCTTGAAAGGGATGAAGTGGGAAGAAGAACTGAAAATTCTTCTCTATCCGCTATGTACTTGAAGCCTCTTGAATCGTATGGTTCTCCTCCATATGCTCCTTTTTAAATGTAATTGGAGCAGATTGTTCTTCTTCCTGATTGTGCAGCTTACATTAGATCAACATTATCTTCAGACAAAGTGTCATTATGGACACTACATTCAGAGTAAATAGATTGTTGATCTTCTCCTCCTCCTCCTCCTCCTTCTTCTACTACAAACTCAACCTCAGCCACCACCATCTCTTCAACCTTGATCTCCTCTATTGGCTTAACCATCATGGGAGTCTTTATAAACCCAAATCTGGTAGCCCAACTCTTTAGATCTTCTATCATTTCTTCTTTATTGGGTTCCTCTTCTTAATTTTCTCCTTGACCGATCTTTGGAATCCTTCCCCACATGGAATTGGGAAGGCAAGACGAGGATTGATTGGGGTTTCAACCAGCTTTGTAATTGTTTGTGGTTGTGAAGGAAGTGGAACTTCTTGTTTTTTAGAGGGAATGACTTCTTGGAAGGGAAAAGGGTAGAAGAATTGAGATGGGATGGAAGACTAGGAGATGGAGAAGAGAAAACAACATTTGAGGAAACAAGTGACCATGACCATGCTGAAATGATAAAGTTTGGGATGAAGAAAAGGGAGCATAAGGAGCTAGTGATTGACTTACCCATTAACAAGGTTATCTCGTACTTTGCTCATATGCCTCAATATCCTCAATCCACTGTGCAAGGTGAGGAAAAATTTCAACCATGAAGTCAACCTTCTCCTGAGGGTTGTAATGTCTTGGCATAGGGTCGGCCCATGGACAAGGTGCCCTATAGCCAATTCTAAACACTTTCATTTGAGTTATGGCCCTTGATTATACCATGCGAGCCTCCATTCTTAGAGTTTCCATGTACAAATTAACTTCTTCAGGTGTGGAACTACCTCCAAAATCTATATATCCATGCTCTGTAACAACTGTATAGTTTGGAAAATGACCAAACTGATTTGAATCGACTCACCTGGATATCCATAGTGCTGATTTTCATTGTGAAACCTTTCTAGAGGTGTGTTGAAGTAACCTAGAGATGGATCTGAATAGCACTACTACTGCAAGTGTGAATTCCAAGATGGAAATGAAGTCATGATTACACAACTTCATGGAATGGAAGAAAATGGAAGATGTGGAAAGAAAGATGAATGAAGATGGGTGGAAATGGATGGAAAAGATCTGTAACTCAGAGAATGGGTTGTTGACTAGATGGAGTCACTAGATGTGCTTTGCATGTGCCTCAAAAGGCTGAATCTCACCAAGAACACATCAATCTTGATGACATGAAGTGGTACGGTGCTTCAAACCTATCCCACCGGCATGCCAAAACTATTAGTGGTCACACGATGGACACGATGGCTTAAATTTTTTGTTGATAATGAGACACCTAAGAAATATGAGAAATAAATCTATCCTTAGTGTCCCACTTGGTGTGCCATAAATGTTAGTGAAAAACCACACCATCCCTGAATGGTCTAGGATCTGGAATGGGGCATTCGTTTTGATTGCACAACATTGGACCATCTCTCAATCTGTGGGACTTGTGAACATGAGATCGACATCCAGAGAAGAATGGTTCCTACTTCATAATCTACTTGCCACAAGCTACTTGAGTGTAGGAAGAGCTAACCTATCCTAATCTAACCATTCTAAGGAGACATGGAAAAGAGAGAGGGTGAAACAGAGCTTACACTAAGCGGTGATACACCAAAAAAGGAAGTGGCTGATCAAAATCTAATTGCGAAATGGAGAGAGGTGAGAAAAGGAGGGGGTGAACAAGATACACCACATACGAGAGATGAATTACACAAAATACCACTTCAAAAACAATTAAGCACACAGCTGTAACACGAAATAAACATTAGAGTATGCACAGTATACCTTGTAATGACAAGAGGTGAGAAGAGATAAAAAAATAAGAAAAGGATGGACAAATGCATCACTAAAAATATTCTATTACTCCAAAAGTCACACGGTACATCATCAATGGTCAAGGGGAAATAAAATTCCATTACATAGCCATGAAAGGAGGCTTAAACTCCACATTCTATCCTAAGGAAGAAAGAGAGAGGCTAAAGGGGAGAGAAAAGATGAAAAACCTTTTAGAAAATGCCCCTCCTTTATAATATATAGGAAGAATAAAAGAGAAAGAGGGAAGAATTCAAACTCTACTCCAACCAGCCCTGGAAGTGCATTTAATCCACCTACCCCACTGAAGAGTCTCACTGCAACACCCATTCCCATCAGTGTCCCTTACTAGGAAAGAAAAAGGTGCATTCTTCATCATGGCTGTAGGTGAAAGAATTGATAACCTCAAAAATGGTGGGCTAAAAACATTAAGGGAGGCAGGTGAGAAGTCGTTGCCGAGATCTTTCCAAAAAGTCCTCTCCCGCCCAAATCTGAGTTTCTAGTTAAAATATATGGGTGTCTGAAGATCAGGGTTAGGTGATTAATATGGGATCTTAATATTTAAAAGAGTTTGTTTGTATAAGGTCCATGTGGCAACCTCGCGCGTCATGAAGATTCAGTGCCTTCTTCTCACTTTTGAATTTGCACCTAAGCGGCACATGGCGGCTTCCATGGGCTCCTTAGTTTCCTTTATATCCTACCTTAGTTCCTCCTATTGGTGGAGACCCTATGCTTTATCCGAGACATGTGGAGGATTCACACTTGTTTGAAAACTACCCCCAGTTTTTACCTTTGAAATTGTGTGGTTGAGACACGTGGCAGCCTCTATAGGCTTTTGGAATTTTCAATGGCCAAACTTGCATGTTCAAACTCTAGCCACATGGTGAGTTGGTATTCATTTGGGACTGCCTTTTAAGATGCACCTTTGAAATTGTCTTTGATGAGACACGTGGCACATTCTGCGCAGCTCTCTTCTATTTCTTCATGTTCTGGTTAAGTCCCTTTCTCTTGGTGGGCCCATAAGTCTGACCTTGGACACATGGAGGCTCAACGCACATTTGGGAACCCGGTCCGAATTTTACTTTTGAAATCACATCGTCTTGACATGGCTCCTTTTGGCATGCCTCTTCTTATAGAATTTTCAACATGCCTAATTCTACCTTTTCGGTCCTGGACACGTGGAGGCGACACTTGTTTTAGTCTCTTCTTTGGATCATGCCTTTTAATTTGCACTGATGCGACATGTGGTGTCATCTACCGGTTCTCTATGCTTAGCCAAATTTGGGCCTCGATCTATTTGACTTCTATTGGACCCAAGACACATGGAGAGTTTGTGCACTTTTGGGTCTCCACTTTCGGTGTGCATTTGAATTTGCATTGATGATATGTGTGGTGCCATCTGCTAGCCTCGATACTTTTCACTTTCCGACTCTATCTCCTTTTCAGACCTAGGACACGCGGAGGCCTGACACTTGTTTGAGTTTACGTGTTTGGCCTCGACCATTGAAGATGTGCTGTTGAGACACATGGAAGCCTCCACTAGTCTTCATACACTTAGTCAATTAAATAGTCAGCTCTGTCCCTTTTCAGACCCGAGACACATGGAAGCTTTCACTAACTCTCTTATACTTAACCGACTTGGGCCCACTCTCTCCCCTTTTTGACTCTGACCACGTGGCAAGCCTACGCTTGTTTGGGAACCACCTTCAGAGTTCATCTTTGAAGCTACATCGAGTCAACATGTGGCACCTTCCATTGGCTTTGACCCATTTTGACTTTTCAACGATCGATGAGACCCCGCGGGTGCGTGGGCCCGTACTTGAAAACTAAGCCTTTTTGTGAAAAGTGAAAATGTTCCAAAGTCAACCATAGACCTACCAGTCCACATTTACACTTGTGAAAAATTTCCTATACGTCCTGTAGACCCACTTTTTGAAAACGAAACATTCTGCGCCTGCCATCCCGCATTTTCCATGTTTGGCGAAAAGACATCTCGGGACCGTCGGCCCGCTTCTTCACTTTTCATTCAAAATCCTTATTGGGACCACAATTATATTTGTGACTTTTGTAAAAAGTGTAAAAATGACAGAATGTCTTCCCAACCCCACCAGTCTGCAATTTCCATTGGCGAAAAATCTTCCCTAGGCCCGCCGACCCACTTTTGGCAAAAAAATCCTTCCAAGGCCCGCCGACCCGTAACTTGCGAAATACGAGGAGTTAGAAGGACTTATTTATATCTCTGAAAAGAGGAAGAAATTTCCTATCTATTGGAAATGATTTTAGGGGGGGACTTAGGTGCTTAAAATTTGTAAAATATAAAGATTGAAGCATAAAAGGGGAAAATGGTGTTAGTTGACCTAAAAATAAGTGTGAGATTATTTGGTCAATAGACACCTTGATCTTCAGATGGCCATAAATTTTTACTAGGAGCTCAGATTTGCACAAGAAATGACTTTTTGGAAAGCTCTCAGAATATTCTACTCAAAATTAAATACTTTCCACCATTTTTTGTGGTGTCATACTTCTCACCTACAAAAATAATGAGATATAGGCTTCCATTCTTGCACAACAAGGAATAGGACATTGAGGCATGTGTTTTGTAGTAGAACCCATCATTTTGCAGAGTGAATTCAATGCATTTTGGGGTGGTTAAAGTAGTATTTCTTATTATTCTCATATCCTTCTCTCATTCTTCCTATTTATTGTAAGGAGGGGCATTTTTCCAAAGGTTGGACATTTTGGTTTTGCACCCTCCCTTCTTCTCTTTTCTGCAAGTGAATTTGTGGAGTTCAAACCTCCCATCTAAATTGGAAAATTCAATATTTCCTCTTGGCCATTGTAATGGACTGTATCAAAATTTTGGAGCAATAAAATAAATCTTAAGATGATTTCAAACCTCTCTTATATTCATTTCATCTTCCTGATATCTCATTGCAATCCTAGTTATCTATGCATGGTGGTTGTATTACATTTTTAATGGTTTGTGTTTAATTGCAAAGCAAGTGTTCAACATTCCTTTGGTGCATCACCTTTATTAGTTTAGGTTTATTTTCTTGCATCTTCTTAACCTTGTCTCCTTGGCAAGTTAGAGTAGGTTTTAGAGAAGATCCTCTATAATTTGAATGTGCATATGAATAGAGGAATAGGAACCGACCTTCATCCTGGAGAGCTTACCCAATTGAAAAGTTCCACACTTTGGGAAAAGCTCCATGTGTTATGTAATCACACTGATATTTTCAACCTATCGAGTTACTGAGACATTCGAAGTCTTGTGATTATTCAACAATAACTTGTATAACATTTGACTATAACCACAACCCAAATAACTCCATTTTACATTCTAATTTGAAAATAAAAAGGTATAACATACTTTGATTGAAATTCTTCTTTCTCCCTTTTAAAACAAGTTTGCAAACAATGCAAAAAGAATCAAAATTCACTAATTCACACATGAACACCATTTTTTCAATAGAACACATAATACAACTTTGAATAAAATTTAGATTTAGAATGGTTTCCTTTCAAAAAAAAAGTAACTTGAAAGTTTCTCCTTTCAGCTATAACATTACAAATTTGATAAATGGAATTTACAAAAAAAAAAATCTTTTAAAATACACAAATTACAATCCTTCCAAATTAAGTGAAAATATCTTGGCTAAATTCATGAAATAGGATCTTCCATAGGCTCAATACAAAATATTCATCTCAATGACATCCTCCAACTTCAGAGCTTGCACTTTGCATTTGTCCATCTTCTCGAATTTGGACCACAATACAATGAAAGGGGGTAAGTGACGCTCTCTGCCCACCTATAATCCAATAAGAGGAGAAGCCATCCTCCTTATTGGCCCTTGAGCCCCAAATAAATAACCATGAAGTGTGTAGGCAACTTGACAACTTTATCAATAATGGCTTCCACAAATAAACTAAAGACTCATAAAATCAATAAAAAACAAATCTTTTAAACACTAAACACAACAACACAATCCTCAAACCCAACACATAGGCTTACATTCAAAGCCAAGGGAGAATAGAACAATGAGACAACCTCTTTATAGCTCCTAAATTAGTTAGGGGTTCCACCCAAAATACCTCCATGTGCAAATCAAACTACACAATATAACCCTTTTCCCTCCCAATGCATAATACACAAAGTATAGCAATTGTATCATTTTAATTTCCCATAGGTAGAATACCCTACTCATGCTCCCTCCACAAGCCTACAAATTTCCTTTTCCCTCCCCAATGGTCCCATGCTTCCATCTCCCACACATCTTAGGGCCATACTACACCAATCCCACTCACAATACACACACACATTCCTTTCCAAAACATACGACAAACAATACGACTAAGGTATACATCCTACCTTTTAATACTAGCTTTCACAATATTGAATCCAAAAGCTATAATACTTTCCAAAACCAAGCAATCACTAAAGCAATCCTTCAAGCTCCAAACAAGAATTCTCAAGACCAAATTTCCAAAATGTAAATCAAGAAAAATGAGACAAGTAACCCCCATTCCTCAAAATTCACACCAATAAATAGAAAAAAGGTGAGGATGATGAGGTGGTTCCATGTAGGATTCCACTTCATCATTCCTCCACTCCAACACAACAAGTCAAACACAAAACCAAAGAAATTGAATGAAAAGAGTAAGGTTATTACATGCCCACATGCACCCCATACCCTTCAAGGAAAAAATAAATGCACGATAAGAAGAGAAGTGAATTTATTTTCCCTTTTACACTCAACAAGGTATTAAAATGGTCAAAATTATCCCCATACTTGATAATTATGGTTGGTAGATGATCATGAGAGACAAGAGACAAGGTTTACTTGTCCCAAAAGTCTCATAAAGTGCCCTCCATGTCAAATTTCGGGTTTATAGAGGTAGAAAGAGTGCACACAACACAAATGCAATAACTTTCATTTTCGTCATTCAAATCAAGAACTACCTACCCCATTTATTACCCACATGGCAAATCTTCTTTTAGTTAAAAATTTAAGTTGAATTAGCTAATTAAGACACATTAACAAGTGTCAATAAAGTGACCAATTTTTTTCCATTACTTAAATAAATACATCACAAAATAAAGGAAAGGAAAACATCACCACCCTAGGCCACATGCATGATGTCACCCCCATGGGGAAACCTCCTAACCTTGCAAATAAAAAAAACAACACTCACACAAGTTGTCAATTGGCCATTATTGCAAACACACAACATCCTTCTCGGGTTGGTCCCCTATCCCCTTTTGATGTATCGCGATATAATTTTCCTACAATCACAAAAAAAGTACCACTCTGGCCTCAAGGCCATATCAATATCTCATGGAAATAAGTACATATAAAACATCCATCCTACAATCCTCATCATACATCAAGAAATACAACATACACATATATATGTGAATTAACATCATCATATAACGTGGCTAGATCATTATCATTAGATTTACGATTTTTTTATCAATTATTTGTAATTAATTAACTGTTCGATTCTACTCTAGTAGATAATTTACAATAAATCGTCAATAATCTAATTTTGCATTCTACAAAATCATGAAATTCCCTATATCTATTATGACTCCTAACTACTAGATACACTCAAAAAAATATTTCTAAACCCTAATACTATCATATTGTTAACGATTCACAAAATCAATGAGACCATATGGTTATTCGAATAATTCAAATATACTCAATATGTCAGGCATCCAATGTCAAGTATATAACCAAGTAACCATCCTAGCTCATCAACGTATCCTTAAAATTCCATCAAGGTCCAAAATGTATGCATACAATCTAAAGTAACAATCAAAACACAATAGTAATCATTTCATCCCTCATATATTAACAACATGCTAACTACAATATATCAATAAGGTCCAAGTCTACGATCAACCGAAATTAAAATAATAGTATAATGAGTGTCGAAGAGGAATATGAATTACATATAACCTGAATTTATTTTGTACCTTTGGTGTTGGAATTCAATTTTATTTATGTCCCTTTCTCGTTCCCCTTAAAATATGCTACATTTGAATATTTTGGAAACTATAGTATAAAGTGATTTGTATTTATAAATTAGTACCTATTCTAATTTGGGACCCTTTAATAATCTACAGGGATTTAATAATTTTATTTTAAAAACTATAGTTTATAGTAATTATAAGCTATATATTACAAAGGTCTAACCTAAAACTATGCATCGTGGACTATAGGTTATAAAACCTATTATTATTATTATTTACATAGTTTATATTATGCTTGAGACTATGGTTTCAGGAAAGGTTATGAGTTGGCATAATGGAAACCCATTTAAACAAGGTCACAAGTTCAAACTCGTAGGGGTAGGGTATGTATGCCTCATTTGTAGAAAAGTTAATCCTCCATGTGGAGGCATCGCCCAAAATGACCCTCGTGGACACCTATTCTATTTACATAGTTTATACTATCCGCCACGTGGAACCCATTTACCCGCCCATAATCCTCCACGTGGAGGCAAACCACCTCATTCCCTATGCTAACACAATCAAGTTGGAGATGGGATTTTTTTTTTAACTAGAATTTAGTCCCACATTGCTTGCATATGGAAATGAGAAAGGTTATAAATGTGGCAGGTGTGACTTGTTTTCATGGATTAGAATACATATGATCACCTTTTCTGGCTGGAGTATCAACTCATCTTCCTTCTGTGTGAGCTTTTCTAATCTGGTTTTTTTAAATACATCTTGAGTTGTGCATAATATGTGCGAGTTGGTTATGTAGCTTGTAATGAGTTATCTCGGTCTTAACTCTTTTGAATGTCTCTCCCACTAGGATTTGCGTGTTGTAATGAGTTAAATGTAGATTATATAACATCGATAATTTGAAATATTAACTCACTAAGTTTATAAAACCAACTTGGCCAATCCAACGAGGATCCCTAAACATCTATATGGACCTAAGCTCCAAAAATATTTTTATATAGATATATTATAATTTTTTTAATTTTTACTCAAATTACTAAATTAATATACTTTACTCTAATATAATAATAAGAAATATTATCAATTATTTCTCTTTGTATTACATAAACAATTTTTTATAGATATAAAGTAATTTCTTACGACATGATGACTAACTCGTTGTTTTCATGTAAAACTAAAAAAATCATTCACATTTCAACAAATCAACATTATTATCAAACTAGCATATTCTATATTTAGAATACTTGTTTGAAATTATATTTTTTCCATGAGAATCCATCAAAGTAAGAATGACACAATTTGAAAAATGATAGGGGATTCTTGAGAAACCATGGATGGAAACGAGAAACTATGTGAGTAGGAAATACAATTTCAAATCTCTGTGAAGGGTTTGGAGGTAAACATGGCATTGTTGTATAGTCATGGGAAGATTGTGCTTCAGGATGTGAGGTGTCTTCTCCCCCCATCCCTCCCCTGATCTTGACCTAGATGTAGGAAGAGCCAAGACTATTTGTGCATGAGGAGCTAGTTAAATGTGAAAGGAACAAGTATGGTTTCTTAGTTATTGGTAGGTTTCTTAGAATTAGGCCTAATGTGGATATGGTTAGGTCTTGGGACAAAATAAAATGGGCTTCAAGTGGGGGAATATCTATGGTGGCCATATCCAATCAATCTTTCATGTTCTGGTTTCATAGGGAGGACCAATATCTCAAAGCCATTAATGGTGGACCTTGGATCTACGGGAAGACCATGTTGCATCTAGCCAAATGGTGACCTAGGTTAAACATGAAATATTTTTTTCCCAATTCTTTCCTTGTATGGGTAAAGCTCCATGATCGGCTCTCAATTTTTGGGAAGTGGTAGTGCTATAGGGATTTCCAAAGCCATTAGGGAGTTCTTGGTCATTTATGCAAGGAATCTCGATAGGAAAATGATGGTCTTTACGAGAATGTGTCTAAATGTTTCCCCTCAGAAAAGCTTTCCCGATTCCATTCGGCTTTTCTCGATTAGTCAAGGAGACTAAAAAGACTACATCAAGGAGAATTTTGGAGGTGTGGTTAATATTGATGATGGGTAGAATATAGTGAACTCCCAAAGGATTAAGCGAAACAATTGAGTATCTGCGGGATGTCTATTTCCTTCCTCTTTCTTGTTGCACTTGGATCTATCTTTATTTAATTCTATTTAACTCCTTTATTGGTCTTGTTTCACTGTTTACTCATTTTTGGGTGTTTTCACGATGCATATGTCCTTATAAGGCATTTGAGAGATATTATCCCTATTTTTACCCTATCTAATAAAAATGACATGGGGATTCTTAAAGTAATATCACTAAAACCTTGTTGTTCTCATTTATTGAAATTTATTTACATGAAAATGGTATCTAATCACTTTACTATTGAAAAATTACAAATGTTAAAAGGAACCAATTATAGCATCTAGAAAGATAAGAATGAAGGTAGAGTTCATGGCACACAAGCTTTAGAAAATCATGAATTGTATGGAGAATGGTCTAACTAGAAGACAAGTGACAACAAAAAATATTGTTGCATATTAATAGAGGGTGCAAGAACTAATGTATATAATATTACGGAGTGTGTAGGATGATCTCCTCCTTCACATCAGAAATCAAGAAAGCTAGAATGATGATTAGATGCAACTGGAATAAATTTATGAAGGTAGACACTTATAAAAAAATTATAAACTTAATTCTAGAAGTGACGATTTAACTCTCATGAAGGGAGATGAAAAGGTCAAAAAGTTCTAACAAAAAATAAAAATATTAAATCTCAATTGGATGGATGTAATTGTAATTTAATTAATGATAAATTACTATACTTTATTATTCAATTAAATATACATGAAATCTTTAGGAATTTCATTTCAATGTTGAATTCTAAATATAAAACTGAGTAGGACATCCTTGATTTGCAAACTCTAATTGCTCTTATGATCTAGGAGGATCATGTTATGACTAATTTTGATTTGAAAGAGAATGCCACTTAGGCACTTGTTACATAGAAATCTAAAAACCTTCTTGCTTTAACAAGAATCAAAAACCAAAACCACCTAGTAAAGATAAGAAACCTAGAAACTTAAGAGTAATTTTTTATTGTAAATGTTATAATTGTCGTAAATTTGGTCATAAGAAAGAATAATATAGAGTAAAAAAAATTAATTTCAAAATATAAGAAATGGAATAAATCATATTAAAATCAAGATAAAAATGAAGAGAATAATCATACATCTAATGTAGTAACTCTATAAACTACATATATCACTTCTAAATGAAAATTAAATGTTTTATTTGAATGTATGATGTTGAATTGAAAAGAAGTTGTTTTTCATTCATAGTTAACTTATAATAAATATAATTTCTGATGGTTTATTGAGAATGAACTAGAAGTAACTAAAATTGAAAGCATACAAAAAATGCCTTATATGTGTTTAAAGGTTTTGCTTCAATTTTCCTAGTAGTTTATTCATAAATAGAACTATTTTTCATTTTTGACATAAAATAATGACATCATTTCTGTAGGATCATGTATGAAATGTCTTGGCTTAATCCTTCTCCCTATGAAATGTGTAAAGGGTTCTTACATGGAAATATATTATGAAAAACCCTTCCCGAGTCAGTTTTTTGAAGTAAACTCCACATAAATCCTTGGGATGTGTCCAAAAGGTAGCTTTTTTTTAGTGTGTGTTGTGATTATTTTTCCATGATTTTGTTATCTTTTCATATATGTTATCTATCAAAAGATTGTCACTTTTTTTATAGGTCTTAGAATAGATAATGGAGATACATATATTGTTGATAAAACATTTCTTAATTCTAATTTAGTATGTTCATGAGTGCTAAAATATTATTATATGCATATCAAATGACACTTGGGGATGCCTTTGTATTTGTTTTTGAGACGTCCAAAATTGATTGCATCTAATATATATTTTAGTAAGATTAATATGTTGAAATTACTCAACAAAGTGGTAATATAACATGGTTAGTTAGTATGCATATTGTTATTTAAGTTGTTATTATACGCATGTTTAACTTATTAATCTAAGTTTTGTAAGATGTTTAAATTTGACATCAATAAATATTTTGTGACTCTAACCATGCTAATGTTGTGTTAAGATATAAACTATACTATATATGTATTCAAGTGTCTTTAAGTGCAAGTGCCATTAATTGGAACAATAAAATTAGCCAATGGTGTCCATTTCTTCTAAGCGAGGAGAAGTATAGAGGTGTAATGGGAGTAATGAAAAATTCATGTGGCTAAAGAAGATGTTGGAAGAGATACACATGGAAGCTAAATGAAGTATTCCTCTTCTATGTGATTGTGAAAGATGAATTTATCTTTATGATAATCTAGTTCAATATTAGAGAATGAAACATATAGAGGTTCATATGCGGTTTATACGAGAGAAGATTCTCTATAGTGATATAGATCTTTAGTATTGTTTATTGACGATCAATTTACATATATGTTTACAAAACCATTGTATGTTATAAAATTCTACAAGTTTCATGCAATGATTGGTCTTTCAAATTTTCCATTGAGGGTAATTTGCATGGCAATGTCACCTCCTAATGGTCGGCTAGTTGATATATCCTTATCCTCTGTACTTGTACTCAAATTCTAAAGCATTCTATAAAATATCCCTATGATCTTTGTAAAATTGTCCACCGTAAGTTTACGAGTGTACAATCTAGTATCTTACATCTATTTGTAAAGGATGTCCCTAGGTTTTAAAAGGCTCCTAAACATGTTGTTTGAGATATTTTTCATAGTAAATTGTGAGATGTAGTCACACAAATCATGTTTAGCCTAAATCATTCACTAGTGATTTATATATTCCAAATCATTTTACACAAAAAGGTAATTTGAGCATGATGAAGGTGTATAAATCCTTCAAATGTTATATGCTAGCCTAAATGTTCACTATGGTTTATGGATTTGAAAATACTATTGTATAAACAAGTAATGTTGGCATATGGTTCCTTGCTTAATATTAAGGGGGGGTGTTAGAAAGTAATATTAAGTACCTATAAACCTTAATTTATAATTAAATAATTTAGAATAGTTATATTCTTAATTATTTAATATAAACTATGTTTGTTTATGTTAATTGATTATTAATGAATAAAATTATATTAATCAAGGTTTTATTAACTACATCATGTCTCTTGATATAGTTTGTGACCCGTGGGTTCAAATAAATATGATCGTGGGTCATATTGTTTATTTACTACTTCAGGTGAATTTGACAAGGAGAGAAGTGAGGGAAGGGGATTTACTGGACTATAAATTATTGTTTCTAAGTTAATGGAAAATCCTCTTTGCTGTGGTCTTTCCCCCTCGGGAATTTTCCATGTAGTCATTGTGTTCTCTATTATTGCTTTTACTATGTCTATTTTTATTTTTTCATATTAATGTTTAATGTAAATATTAATTAATTTTTAATTAATATCATATTCCTAACAATTATCATTTCAAAAGTTTACAAAATTATTTGAAATTTATTCTCACCCTTTATCTTTCTTGGGATGTTTATGTAGTTACGGTCTATTTTTCTACCATGGCCTTCAATTGTTCGACAACAAAATATGCATCATTTTTTGTAATTTGAGAAGTAGACCCACGTCTTTCCACTAATATCATCTATAAATGTAATGAAATATTCATTTTTTTCTAGATATTCATTATTTTCATGGGACCACATAAATTTGAATGAATATGTTAAATTGAAGCCTTTTATCTTCATGAATTACCTGAGAGAATACTATTTCTAGGTCTTTCCGGTAATACATATCGTGAAAAACATTATTAGGATATTAACTTTAAGATAGTCCTCTTACCATATTTTTATAAAGAATATATCATTCCGCTGAATCTCAAATGACCATATCTCAAGTGACATATTAGACTAATCCATTGGAACTATTTTAAATGCTACAAACAACTCACTTTACATTCTTAATGGAAACATCGGTTTCCTTGTCATTTTGATAGATTTTATAATTTACATATTTCATCCTTTTATATGAAATATTATTTACTCTCCATTTTTTAATTTAACCGTATCGTATATATCTTTTGGACTAATTACCCAATATACATGGAAAGTTGTGATTTGACCTTGGGATGTAGTAGACATCTTAAATCTTCATCTAGTCACCTTTCTTAATGTGGAAGGATATACAAATTTTTCTATACTAGGTACCCTATCATTGTTTTTTTCCCATTTTAATTTCAATATTTATTAATTCCTCTATACTGTTAAACATCTTCCTTTTCCCACTTATGTGGTTACTATAGCTCTACTTAAAATGTACCATAATTCATCATTTATTTTCTTAGCTATATATTGCAAGTGATAAAAAAATTCACTCTTTTCATTCCCATTATTCATATCTTAGAAATTATTTCATTTTTTCTATTCATATCCTATGTCTTTTTACGATATTCACATACACAATGTCCATATTTTTATAATAGTGATTTTGGGAAATGGATTTGTCATATATTTGTGGAAATATAACTAAGTGATAAGTGTTTTAGGATAAATCTCTTCATCTACTTTATGATTTTGTTTGTTTGTGTCTACCTCATCCTTGACTATTGATGAATCTTCCTCTTCCTTCATCATTGACTACTTTGTCCTTGCCCTAATATTAATATTATATTTGAAGGATTATTACAAAGAAGAGTTGGATGTGTTATTTATCTTGTGTTCATGGTTTTGCAATGAGCCCATCAATTATCATTTATTTTAAGTCGTTAGTTATTACTATTGTAATAGGATCAAACCTCGTAAGAAGACTCATTCTAACCTTGTCTATACCTTATGATCCTCTATAACAATAGATTTTTCAAATATCTCCTTAACGAAAATATAGATTAACAAACGTAGCTTTTATCACTTCCTTGGTATGCATCGTGTAATATATTCCATTCTTAATTGGATTAAGTAGATAATTTTGTCATTGAAAAAATGAGATTATATAATTTCATTTATATATAGTTCAAGGCTTTAGCAAATTTCTTCCTAGTTTCCTTGAATTTCTTCTTTTGTGCTTTTGTAAGAGCATTAAATGCGCACCAATCATTTGTTTCTCCATATCCTCCTTTCATTATCTCTCAAATCTCATGATTGAATGATATTGTCATCATTTTAGTGTATTGTACATAATAAGTTTTTCAATCAATAATTGGTTGTTCTTTCTAGATATGATTTGCTACTTTTTTCTTCTATAATCAAACAAACCCCAAAAATGCCTATAATATCATGTTGCTTGAAATATAATTTCTCTAATACCAAATAGTTGGAAATATAGTTACCTTAATTCACTAAACTAGTGAATAAATGATACAATTTTTTTAGAAATATTATTGCTATTTTATATGCTATTGAAATATGAAAAATACAAACAATAAAGATGGGCATGTGCATGTGGATGTGCACCAATAAACACACACACATGCATGCACATGTGCGCACACCCACACACACACACACACACACACACACACTTGTTTTACAAAAAAAAGACTAGATTTCTTTTAATAACTACTTTATTTTTCATTCATTGTTACTACATTTTTACTTGTATGTCCTCGATTAACTCTATCAAAACTACAAAAACCAAAAAAACTAACAATTATTTTTAATAAAATACCATAAAAATTAACTATATATGAAAACTACAACCCCTAGTAAAAACATCAAATCCTTTCAAAAGAACATAGGAATACAAACAAATTAAAGGAAAAATGAAAAATACTTTGCAACAAAAAACCTTATGAAAATAAACAACAAATCATCTCAACAAACAATACATAACAAACCACACCAATTGTTTTAATACAAGAAAACTAATGATTCTTTATATTAAATAACTTATGTTTAAAATATTAGGCATGTAAAAAAATAAACACCATGATCATTAGTCAAATGTATTGAATATTGCAATGCATAGTATGTCATGTGGTAGAACTAGTGTTCATGAAGTTTCCACATTAGATATAGAGGATTACTCTATCCTTTGATAAAAATTTAGTCGCGTGCCTCAACAATCATATCATGTACATCAAGGTATACACCATATTCTTGATGTGCTCTAATGGTATTCAAGTGATGAGATTCTCAAGACGTAATATGTTGTTTCACATGCTACAAGGATTCTAAGGAGGTAATATCTTATTTTATTCTATAATATTTGTAGTTATGCTCAAAATTTTATTTTATAATTTATTTAGGTTTTTTTAAGATATTAGAAATGTTAATTTATCACATAATTATAGATACTCCTCCTTAGTGCTAGTGTATTTTCATCCTCATACATATCATGATCAATGATCCAAAGTCCAGATGATATTTCCGAGGTTTCCTATTATGTCTTCACCTACTTCAAGGAGGAAATGAGGTAAACTATTATGTTATTATATAGTAGTTGTAGTAATATTTAATCATTTAAATTAGTTTTCTAATTAGAAATTGTTGTCTTCCATGTTATCATCTTTTGTGAAAACATAGGAAATGGGACCTCGTAAATATAGTGCTTCTCAATTTATAAGATAATAGACCACAACTACATGTGTTGAGGAAGCTTTTCTTGTACCATTGATTATGATTTAGATTCTCCTCCGGATTCTCGAGGAGGAATGACCATCATTTCTAACACTAAATGAATGTAGGTATCAGGTATGAGGGAGTTTACCTGTGAGTATGTATATGAGCCATTATATGAAAATAGTACAAATTGTTTGTGGAAAATAAGTAATATATTACAACTTTTTAAGTTATTTTGCATGTTATCAAAATTTTCACAAAAATAATTTCTTTTTCTTTTTTCTTTTGAGTACTTCAAATAAAGAATTACTATGTGGAAAAAGGTATTATTTTCTAAATATTTCCACCCAGAATACAAATTACAACCATTTAAGAGTTGAAAATGTTTCCTTGTGTCAACTAAAAATGATTTTTGTAGCACCTACTATGATGAGGAAATTATTGAAAAAATTGCAATAGAGGCATTGAAGAGGATGAGGTTACATATATGGGTAACCTAGTGAACTAAAATAAAATTATATTTTATACTTATTTATATGTTTATATTAATTTATGATAAATTTGTTGTGTAATAGAATTACATGGGTAATAAGCGCATTAGAAGAGAGACTAGCATGTACACCTATAGGAATGAGTGCATGTTTGTGGAAAATACAATGTGAAAAGTGGAAAATCAAGATAAGGAATGGGATTTGGTAATTTTGAAAAATAATCGTATATAAAAAAAAATCTATATTCATTAATTCTAAGTTTTTTCTATATTCTTCTAAATAAAGGGCTCAAATGTATCTATGAAAAATCCCACCAAGCCAAAATGAATCGGGAGAATTTGGTGACTCATCATTCAAGGAAAATGTTCATAGATGAGGTTTCTTGTAAATTTCTAATTTTATTTAAATAATGTAGTATAGGTATTATATTAATCCTTACCTCAATTATATATGTAAATTTAAATTATTTTTGTAGGAGAAATGTATGTCTTGTAAGCTATTGAACAAGTGTGTACACAAATCAAATCCCTTAGATGGAGCACCAATGTAGTCAATGAAAGGGTGCATTGTTATGGGTTTGTGTTAGTACAATGTCACTAATTTTGTAGATAATTTTAAAAATCATGTGGATGAAAAAAATTGAAATTGAAATATTTTTTTATTGATAATTTTTGGAAAGGCTCCAAGGACCATTACAATAAATATATTTCAATGAAGCTCACAAAAAAAAAAAAACATACAAAAAGAGCCAAACAAACTTGGCTCAAACAGCTCTCGAAAGAGGAGAACAACCCACAACACTTTATTAGCATAGTCTACGTATGTTATCTTATTATTAGACTAATTTTTATCTATTGCATTATTCTCTCCTTCTTGTTTGTATCTTCTCCATCCATTCACGGGAATATTGTTTATTCAATATACCTATAAATATGTACCTGCTTCTGATAATAATATAGAATAATAAGATATATCAATAACTATTATATCTCCACTATTTCAGCCTCTCAATCTGGTATCAGAGCGGTGTACGTTTCAAGAAGATTGGGAGAGATTGCGTGGATGAAGGAGTCTGCTATTTTTTGCATAGAAAGGCTTGTATATTTTTGTGTTGCGTGGAGGAGCGGACTGCTCACATTTTCTTGGACATCAACGATCTATAAGTGGCTCACATGAAGGAAGGACTGTTCTCTCAGAAAGCTAGAGAGATGTTCTTTACAAAAGTTGCGTGAAATTTGGGTGAAGATCATTCCCTACTCGTGGCCACTCTTAATACTCTGACCTGTGTACATAGAAGAAAATCATATGCTTATCAGGCTGGACGTGGTCATCCAGAACCTTGAGTGGGAGAGAATTGTTGTTGCATGGGAGTATGCAATATTTTTTATTTCTTTTTGGACGTGGAGATCTGCGTAAATAGCTTTGCGTGGAGAGTTTTTCTCCCTGTTGTACGTGGATACTGCTGCATAGTCTTCAACAAAGAAAAACAAACGTGACACTTCAGCTCTCCCTGATGCCATCTCTGGTTGACGGGATCTCCTTCCCTCCTAGGAACACACTCTTCATGGACGTTGGAAGCTGCACGGTGTAGATTAATTCGACCTCAATCGACCTACGTACGTAAAGGAGATCTCACCTGATATAGCTTCGAAGCAGCGAGTGCCATCATTACATAGAAGGTTGAGGAATTTCTTGTTAGAATCTAGAACCTGCTTTGTGGAACCTGCATGGATGCTGGCCATTAAAAAAAATGTGCCATTAATTCCTAGAGAAGAAACATGGAGCCTCATCAAAGCCACGTTGAATGTCAAGCCTGAACAAAACAATCGAGACTACTGAAAACCACAACCTCGACTCACAAGCCAGAGAACACTGTGACATAGCTCTTGAGAGCTCCGGGTTCTACTTTTCTTTTTTCAACAAGCTTCAAAACACTGGAAATCTAGTCTTTGATGAGCTAGTTTGAAGAGGAATTATTGAATATTTACTTTTCAATGTCACCTACAAAGAAAAGTGAGTTCAACAGGAATTAGAAGGCCAGTACAACACCGAATGTGAAGACGAAGAAGAACACTCCTCCAAGTGTCATTGTCTCTCAACACGTGAGTATCGAGAGCATCTACGAGATAGTACTTCACATCAGTCAGTCACCATAGTTTTAATATCTCTGAAATAAATATATAAATAAATAAATGAAAAGTTTTTTTATTAAAAATGTCTACTCCGAAGTTGCTTCTCTCTCGATGCTTAGTTGCTTAAAGGGCCCAATTTTGTGGCCTGGAAAACAAATATGTGGACAATCCTTCAGTTTGAAGGATTATGGGGCATCATGACCGGATTTGTGCACATTCCCACTACCCCTGATGAATTAATGAAGTATGAGATGGCTAGTGCCAAAGCATTAATGTTAATAATGCTTAGTATTAGTGAAAATGTCCAATCGCATGTTCAAAATGCAAAGGAACCAAAGGAGGCTTGGTAGAAGTTGGGAACCATTTATGATGCCAAAAATTACACTAAGATCCTCCATCTTTAGTCCAAGCTGCACACCCTCTCTATGGGTTCAAATGAGAAAGTTGAGGAGTTCTTACGTTGCGTGGCTGAGCTGCGATCGGAGTTATTAGTGCTTGGTGAAACGGTGGATGAAAAACTTCTTGTACCGATCACCTTGAGAGCACTCCCTTCTCAATTTTGAGTGTTCGTTATGAAATTGAATGTATCTAAACAAACAGTGGCATTCAAAGAACTTGTGAATTTTCTATAGCAGGAAGAGGCCATCAATTCATCCCAAGAGGAGACTCAGGATAAATCCCTATTCTCAAAGCCATACCGTGGCCAAAAGAATTAGAAGGGTCCCCCAGAGAATCCAAATCAAGTGCAACAAAAACAACAACAGAAAGATCAAAATTCAAAGAGGTGGTGTCACATTTGCAGAACCAACACTCACGACATTGATCATTACTAGTACAATAGCTTGAAACAAGGGTCTTCAAGTCAAACAAGCACATCAAGGCACGAAGATTTTCAAAAGTCCAAACAACGTTCTGCTGGAGAAAGCACAAGGAACATCTTGCAGCCCAACAAGATAATGAATCTAATGAGGAGACATTAGAAGGATCCCATTGTGGTAAGAACCTTATACTCATCTCTCAGACTTCACAGCCCATGAATATATTCTGGATGATAGATGCCGCAAGTGCAAGTAAGCACATGTTAGGTGAAAAGGATTTGTTTGATTCACTAGATGAACAACCCATTGGTGATCAAGTTCAGATAGCCAATGAAAAATAGTACATTGTATAAGGAATAGGAAGAGTCACCATGCTCTGGGATCATGAAAATGTACACCTAGAAAGGTACTATATGTTCCTGGATTGAGTGGCAAGCTCTATTAGTGACTCAACTATTGAATCATTACCTCAAGGTAGAATTTCTTGTCTAAAATGGCATCAAATCATGTTTGATCTCATGATAAGGTAAGATTAATGCTATGGCATTTCTAAAAGAAAATTTATTTTCTTTAGATATTGTTTCATCTTCTGCAAAAGCTTTATATATATCAACAATACAATCTAATGCACTCTGGCATTTTAGATATGGACACTTGTTAGCTAGTTCATTGCTTCAGATGAGTTCAAAAGTAATGGTTCAATGACTACCCAAATTGTCCAGTTCCTTGGCTATTTTCCTGGTTGTATTGTAAGAAAACAACACTGAGATCCATTTCAGGTAAGCACCTTCCATGCCAAGAAGCGTCTGGAGGTAGTTCATACCGATTTGAATGGCCCTCTTCTTGCTTCATTTTTAGGATTCAAGTACTTTCAACTGTTCGTGGATGACCACACTCATAAGATGTGGGTGTTTTCCCTGAACAAGAAAAGTGTGGCTCTTTAACATTTCCATAACTTCTATCATTGTGTTGTGAAAGAGTCTGGAAAACCAATTCTTCTACTTCACTCAGATGGAGGGAGGGAATTCACATCAAATAAGTTCTCAGCATTTCTTAACCAACAAGGTATAAAGTAGACGACTGATCCCTACACACCCCAACAAAATTGTATTATTGAGGGTTGTAATCACACAGTGATGGAGATGGCTCGCTGCATGCTATCAACAACAAAGCTAGAAGAACGCTATTGGGCTGAAGTAGTATAGACAACTATATATCTTCTCAATAGGGCACCGACAAAGATTCTACAAAATAAAATATAGAAGAGGTATGGAGTGGTAAAAATCCATCAATTTCTCATTTGCAAGTATTTGGTTGCACAACATACATGCATGTCCTAACTCAGAAGAGAAAGAAGATTGAGCCAAAAACACTCGCATGTATCCTACTTGGCTTTATAGTACTACCTTGAAGGCATACCATCTCATGGATTATGAGAACAAGAAAATATACGAAATTCAAGATGTGGTTAGTGAAAAGTCATCCTTTGAATCATCAGTATCAACAGAAGATCTAGTTCTAACCACCTCTCACCGACTAGTCTCCGAATCAGCTAATGAGCGAGAAGAGACTACTCAAGGAATAAAAATATTGCAAGGAGAATTATTTGTTGACCTTGGAGAACTGGAGAATATGACTCCACATCAATCCACATGGCAATGACATAGTTCTTCTCAAAATCATCCAAGTTATCATCCGAAGTGGTTACAAAGCACCATCAAGGACTCAAATTTGCAACAACTCCTAGATACATCATCCATAGTCAAAACAAGGAGTCAAACAAGAAATGAGGTAAAATTTTCACACACAAGTTCACTAATTAATAGCTTCAAGCCCGATAATGTTCATGATGCACTCAATCATCCTCTGTGGAAGGAAGCCATGGATTGATAATGTTAGTGATGCAAAATATGACTCACTCACTCAAAATCAGACATGGGAACTTATCGATCTGCCAACAAAAGAGAAAGACATAGGCTGAAAATGGGTTTTCAAAACTAAATATAAGGTAGATGGATCCATTGAAAAAAAATAAATCACAACTTGTAGCAAAAGGATATGCTTTGGAAGAGGGCTTCGACTATGAAAGACCTTTGCAAAGCGAGAGGAGTCAGATCTTAAAATCATATGTGTTGTAATTGAACACCGATTTGAAGAATTCCTTTTCTTATTCTAGACCAATGTTGATTCCCCCTTATTAGAATCATATTCAGTTTTTCCACACTAGAGGATAACATTGAGCAAAGTCATAGGCCAAAACAATAACTTGGTAGGAGATGAAGGATCCCTCTTCTTAACCGAACCAATGCTAAAACATATGGATTTTCTATCAAAGAATGAGAACCATGTTGAGACACCTAAGGATATTTCTTAACCACATGAGTAGAATCAGTTCCCTTAAGATACTCTTATCGGAAGATGGATCTTCTGACATACTAAAGGAGCTTAAATGACACGGTGAGAAGGAAGAGAATCCTTCCACCAAGATGAGTTTACTTTATTTTTACATTTGGGTAGCTGACACTTTTCTATCAAATGTCCCATTTGGAAACATCTATTTCAACAAAAGGAAAATCCTTCAAAATTCAGTCTTTGAATCCAAACCCTTTCTCCTATTTGTAGATCAATCTTATCAGGGAGATCAAGAGGAAAATCCATATCTACTGATATACGAGTATAAGAAGGATGCAACATTTTATTTTATACCGCATCTAATGTTACATGAACTGCCAAAGCATTACCAATAGATTTGAGGCATGATTCAGACCAAAGTTGTAAGGGTAGACTCGAAAACCTAACCCAAACATGCATCCAGCCGAATGAATATCTTAATGGATAAAATGATGGGTAATAGGGTTTTTTCATAAAACCATAATCACCCCATGCCCAATAGGTTTTATTGATAGCATCCCCATCTTGAAAAAATAAAAATAAAAATAAAAAAATATTTCAAACAGGGATAAAGTTCAACTTTACCCTTAATTTTAGAGTATCCAATTTTTGATATCCATTCATGCATCCGAGAAAGATTTGGCCATATATGGTTGAATCGGGAAATGAGGCTATGTTTTCCATATTCCTCCTCCTATCCCATAACATGAAGAAGAATTTCCTCTTTGATCTTAAGAGTAAGGGTTTTGGTTGAGGGTTTGAGGTATTTTCTCTCTCTCTATCTCTTTTTATATTCCCTGCAACAAGGAACACAAAGGATTTCTTAGAGATGCTTCATTTTCCCTATTTTTGTGCCTCGGGTCCTTTTCCATTTCCTTGTTTCTTAGCCTCAAGTCCTCATCCTCCCTTTTCCAAACCCTCCAAAAAACTATTTATTTTATCTCAGCTGTAGACATGGACAAAGTCCTTGCTATTGGAAATATCAGTTCCGTATTCGGACCACTATTGGGAGGATGTGGCGGTGAGCTCATAGAACCTAGCCTATTGCTCGCTACTTCCACAAAATTTCCAAATCATAACTTCCGCCACCTTCTCCATTCATGACCCTACCTAGGGTTACAATACAAGCTATTGGGCTCTCCTTATTCTCAATAGAGAAAAATTTATTTGAGAACATTTTTAAAACTTTGGATGGTAAATGCTTTTATTATACTAGAGCTATGAACTGAATTGATGGAGGAGCACTTTCTCCAAATGTGACATCGGGGTGGGATTGGATTCTTAATGTCTGCCAAACAATCCATATTTAGAGTGACCCGCTATGTTCCACTTGGTCCATATGGAGAATTTTCTCCCCTACCTAAAGGTCTATCAATGGGCACGTATTGAAAGCATATAATGAACTCAATGGGAGTAGAATTTTGGTTGATGATTACAAACTACTTATAACTCACCAATATCCCAAGACCTTGACATCAAATATTTTATTAAGAATATTTGAATTTCAAATATTTATTAATTATCAAATAACGCCATTTTAGGCAGTCAATAAATCGTCACATTTAATTGATGGACTTGAATTTATAAAGGTTCCTAACAATGGTGATGATGATGATTTTTACTATTGCTAATGCAACCCATTAATGCATGGAATGGAGCATAGTTTAAATAATACAAACAATGAGAACATACATTATCATGACATGATAAGTTTATCTTAGATGATGGTGGTGGTAAGTAGTTATAGATTTATATTGCCATAGCAGTATATTTTATATAGATTGCAATTCAAAATCAAGTTTTTATCGTACATGCTAAATTAATTGATTTCTCATATGTGATAGTATATTTATGTTTGTGATAACTTACTTGAAACATGATTTCATGTTAAAAAAATGTGTATGTTATTCTAGAAATAATTTGAGGTCATTAAGAAAATATGTAATTATTTTTATGTAGGATATTTCATTTCAGCATTGTAATTTACATTTAACAAATAACTTTTAAAATTTTAATTCCATTAATGCTGGGTAAATGTACTATAATCTTGTTTTTTTGTACATTTTTTTCAATATCATGTTTTAGTATACGTACTAGTAATTTAACATATACATGACCATGTTGTTTTACATTTATAATTGTGTGTGTGTGTGTGTGTGTGTGTGTGTGTGTGTGTGTGTGTGTGTGTGTGTGTGTGTGTGTGTGTGTGTGTGTGTGTGTGTGTGTGTGTGTGTGTGTGTGTGAGAGTGTGTGAGAGTGAGTGTGTGTGTGTGTGTGTGTGAGAGAGAGAGAGAGAGAGAGAGAGAGATGATTATGTGATATTTCAAATCATAATGTTACATTTTTAAAATGTTATCTTATTGAATTTGTGCCACATTTATGCGAATTGAAACTATAAAACTTGTAGGATTGACATCATGAATGTTCGACATAAATGTGTCACAGATATGACATACACATAACATAAATCTTATGCACTAAAAATTTCTAGTCACATCAAGGTTACACCAAAAATGCAATACTTATCATGATGCAAACTATTCAAATAAACATGAAAACAAACATTAACTTAAAATTCCATTGTTGGGAGGAACAATGATTGAAATATACACTAGTGCATGCCTTTTTGTTTTTTCATTAAACCAAGCTTGTTGGCATTTGTATCTATATCTACATACTTTAAGACCTTATCTAGTCTATGTATTGCAACTTATAATGTAGTGCATGTCTATTCATTTATAGTAAACTTTAATTTTGGCTACCTCGCTCGATTTGAGTGATCCTACTTCCACCTTGTGAATCATGTGATGTATTGTAATATTGTATTTTGTATGGAATATATGGAAAAGTGACCCATCATTCTTATATTTACCTTAAAAAAATCCTTACATTAGGATTATATTTATCTTTAAAAATTTAATATAAGTTTATATTTACAAATTGTTATCTATACACAATTATTATTAATGTGTCACATTCCAATGTTTGAATGAATGGAATCTAATTTTTTCAAAAGTGTTTTCAGAAATATTAATAACAGAGTTCCAAATTTTTCATAATTTTATTTAAATATTAGTCACTTTATAAAAGAATTTAGATTAGAATATTTCAAGATTTAGCGAAACAACGGTTATAAGTTAAGTCTTGTTCATATCTATCGACAATAATGTAGATCTTTATTTACCCGGAGAAAATATCCACCTTCCCTTTTGCTTACTTTTTAATTATTGGTGAAAAATGGTTGAGGGGACCCTACCCCATTACAATATAATCATGTGGTGAAAAATATATATCAATGAGGAACACATAGATCTAACCTCTTCTAGCGGCACAACAAAGAAACCAACAAAAATCAAAATAAGAAACAAATGAAAAATTTTATCCATGAGATCCCTTCCCATGGTATCTTAAATGCATCTGAATGGCATAATTTATATTTCCCCCTTTCCTCTTACAACCCAAAATAGTCCATCAATCACCTATGCTCATATTTTCATTTTCATTATTGTGAACCGGTATGATGATTTCAATGTTCTCCTTATCCACATAAGATTTATGCTCCATTAAAACAAGAGGATGGAAAGTGTTTCCAACAAGTGAAACATTTTCCATAAGAGAAGAAGGAGGAGTGGCCTCCTCATTCTTACAAGCTAAATCATCCTCGCTCTTTGAATCCTCCTTTGAATCACTATCCAAGGGCGTTTAACAACCAATTGATAAGGATATGAATTCTTCCACTAAGAGGTTGTACTCTTAACAAGTTTTCTCACAACCTGACAATCAGAAGATAAGTGACCAAGATAAAATCATGTCATAAATATGAAGGGAAACCCTTCATACACTAGGTTTTGAATGCATATTCTTTCCTCCACTTTGAGCTCAATAGATGTAGTAAAATCAATCTAAATGTTCATATCAACCAATATGCGGGGATATGTTGTATATTCATAGAAGGATGTATTTGGGTCAATAGCCAGGAATTTTCCTAAGGTGTTCCCATTCTAAAGTAAGTGATTCTCACTCCAAAATGTGAGAGGAAAATAAGGAAATCGAACCCAAATAGGTTTGACATGGAAGGTTTAGGTCAAAGGATTAAACAGCGGTAACCACGACTTCTTGAGTTATACTTGGGTGTTTTTTTTTTACCTAACACCCAAGTATATATCTCTTGTTCATGTCAATTGTTGTTAGTCATACGGTTGGATGATTGTGTCAAGAATGAAGATTTTTATTTGACCTAGCTTCATGCTTGCCACAATCATCCAAGTGTATGACTAATAACAACTCATAAAATGTTGATGTGCACCAAGGATGTTTGTAGGATGGTTGACAAAATATAGAGGAGGGGTAATGAAGAGGAGGGTTTTATGTATCATGTTTATGCCATGGTTGTAGTTGGAGGGGGTTCTTACAGGGGAAATGGGAAAGGCGACAACTACATCTATAATGTATGACACATGAAAAATTACATTATTTTGTGTTTTAGTAGAAGGAAACACTAAGTGGGACCCTTATAAATGGAATAGAATAATGTGTATATGCCATTCACCATAAAACTTACATGCCGACATCTTGCAAACATATCATACTTACAAGTATTTTTATTTCTCATTTCTATTATTATCATTAGTATAATTGTATGAGTCACCTAGTATTGTATGCTAGAATTTGAAAGAGATCATCCCATATTTGTTGGAATAAAAAAACCATGAACACAAAACTAAATTACAACACAAGCACAATGGGAAACCGGAAAAACATAGAGTGGAACTGGTAAGGTTTTTCAAATGGGGAAATATTCTTCACTTGCAAAAACAATGGTGAGGGTTAGCACAAATTGCATTTGATTTACAAGGAGGGATTTTTCTAGTAAAATCATCAAACTACATACAACATAATTTCTCATTTTTAAAGAGATTCCTTATCTTTTTATTAATTGTGTAAATGCTTGAATGCTATCATTTTTCTACAATGAGACTTGGTTCAAATTATGTCATTTTAGACCAAAATAATAAACATGTGTTTGAATCAAGCTAGCTCAACTATATATATATATATATATATATATATATATCATTAAGTTTCAACAAATACAATTTTAAACGACTAGAAACAATCCTATTTTATAATACGAAAAAACAAATGTTCAACATCTCAATCAACAATAAAAATTTAGTCAATCAAATGTTGACAATCAAAGAGATTGTTTTCGAGAAAATGTTGACATGCACTAAGGATGGTCATCGGATGGTGGAGGAAATGTAATCAATGGAGGTCGCTCGTATCCTCTATAGAGGGAGGAGTAGAAAGTAATATTGGTGTAAAAATATAGGTGATGAAGAAGGGGTTTTGTTTATCATGTTTCCATGTCATTGTTATAATGATGGTCTGCTTACATGGCTAAATGGCGAAGGTGAGAACTACAACTATCTTGTAGGACACATGAGAATTATATTATTTTGTTTTGTAATAGAGGTTAGCAGTGTTGAGTGGAATTATTAGAAACAAAATATAGTAATGTGTATATGTCATTGCATAAGAAAACTAACAAGTATGAGATCGTTTCTATGATGTACACATTGTATCTCTCTTCCGAAAACAACTCGGTCTGATACCTAATGTGTGGGTCATGCATATTTTTCACATGTTAAATGTTTTGGTGATACTCGACTGAAAAAACATAATTAATTTATGACATCCATATCATGCATAGAGAGGGAAATCACCATAGATGAGGCACAATTTTGATTATTAGATTAGTGCACGGTTGGCTTCTCTATCGAAGTCTCCTTCATAGTGGTTTCAATATCTTCACTTTGCACCTTCCTCCCTTATCATTTGTATATTATCACCTGAATTCTCGACAATGACTTAGTCACCGATAGGAAATTTATCTATTACAATTCTCGAGTTCATTGCTCCCTTGGGACGGTAAATTCTTCTTGCATTAAAAATACCTTTTTCCACCCTTGGAAGCAAGTAATGTATCTACTCAATACATGGAGCAAATGGGAGATGAAGAAAGTGATAGATGGAGGAGAAGTTTAGATAGTCAAATTTTGTATGCGATCGTTTCTATGATGTACACATTGTATCTCTCTTGAAAACAACTCGGTCACGATACCTAATGTGTGGGTCATGCATATTTTGTCACATGTTAAATGTTTTGGTGATACTCGATTTGAAAAAACATAATTAATTTATGACATCCATATCATGCATAGAGAGGGGAAATCACCATAGATGAGGCACAATTTTGATTATTAGATTAGTGCACGGTTGGCTTCTCTATCGAAGTCTCCCTTCATAGTGGTTTCAATATCTTCACTTTGCACCTTCCTCCCTTATCATTTGCATATTATCACCCTGAATTCTCTGACAATGACTTAGTCAGCGATAGGAAATTTATCTATTACAATTCTCAGTTCATTGCTCCCTTGGACGGTAAATTCTTCTTGCATTAAAAAATACCTTTTTCCACCCTTGGAAGCAAGTAATGTATCTACTCAATACATGGAGCAAATGGGAGATGAAGAAAGTGATAGATGGAGGAGAAGTTTAGATAGTCAAATTTTGTATGCAGAATATGTTATTGCATAGTGATGACATATTGTTGGGAATTGAGGTTACTTATTTAAAGAGATGATAAATTTGGGTAGATATTTAGAAGGTTTGATTAGAACACTTTCCATATCAAATACGAGAATGGAAACATGTAAAGAAAGATGAGAGATTTTAATACCATGATCATGTGTTTTGAAATCGATTGCTAGAATAAAACCTATTGTTTTCATCAGTTTTCTTGTGGAATGTGGAAAGGGTCAATTTTTGAAGAAATTAAACAAATACATGTCGGCTTTTACAATTGTGTCGTTGTAGACTTAGACAACGTAAAAGAACATCGTCGCAAGTAAGATAATTTTCTCCTACTATTCTATATTGTATGTAACTATTTTTAATATAATTTTCAATATATAATGCTTATTTCACTAAATTGGGACATATTCTAGTGAATTGAGACTCCAATATTTCAAATATTGGAAGAAATCCATCTCCATTTTTGTGTATATTGGATTCCATTTTTGGCTATACTAGATTCCATTAGTAGTAATATCGGATTCCATTAATAGTAATATTAGATTCCAATATTGTCAATATTGGACTTATTCGAGTTCCATTTTCTCTATTATTGGATTCCAATTTTGCTATTATTGGATTCCAATTTCCATATTATGGACTCCAATTTCATTATTTATGGATTCCAATAATGCTATTATTGGATTCCACTTTTCCACATAAACTAGACAAACACCCACTTATATAAGCCAAGTGTCTCTAACTTACATAAGCCAAAACAGCGCTAACTTATATAAGCCAAGTGGTAGCTATCTTTAAGATAGTGCGTAAGTGATTGTTGTCATTTATGCCACATATAAATATTAATAATATCATACATATACAACTATTCATGCATAACATATTCAAATCAATAAACGTTGACGTTGAAAATCCCTTCCCTGAACTTCCTTGAATGGTGTTAAATTTGTGATTGTTCGAGACATTTTTGTGATTTTAGATGTAACATACTTACAAGTATTTTTAGAACTCACACATGTGACTCACATGTTTAAAAGGGGACCGTAAATATTTATATAAATAATTTATTTGTATATATTAAGCATAGTAAAAATTTAGGAATTGTCATTTATAAATATGGTAAGTAGTGTATAAGTGCAAGTGATCGAACTTACAAGTGTGATTGTTCATACGTCTAAGTGTGAGACTCAAGTCACACATCTATCGGCTCACATTTTAATTGTGATTATTGACTAGCACTACTAAGCACAAGTATCCTCTCACTTCCTAAGTGCCAGTCTCGACTTGCACTTCTAAGTGTAAATCTCGAGTCACATTTCTAAGTGTCAGTCTTGACTTGCACTTCTAGGTGTGAGTCTTGATTCACATAGCTAAGTGTGATAACTCACCTGTCAAACAATTTTTGGGTAATGGTAATTTGTCAACTACCCTTTAAAAATACAAAATAGTGTTTACTTATACCAATTATTTTGTAAAAATTTCATCATTTTTAATATATATTGATGTAAATATTTATAATTTATATATAAATCTATATTAATAATAGATGGTTATATATTAAATATATAATTCACATGTGGCATTTATTACAAATATTTGGAAGGATTTTATTTCAAATATTTTCAAGTATTTGCAATATTAATTATAACCATTTTGTAAGAAAAAATGCTAATTAATGTTATGCTTGCCTAAACATTAATTAGCCATTAATTTGAGCTATGTAAAATTCACCATTTAAAAGTACATATGCCATTCAAAACATGTGCACCTTTTAGAGCATGTAATTGTTGTCAACCATTAATCATCCATTTAATGAAAAGCAATGTAAAATCATATGTGTGCCCTCTTAAATTCGTGCGCCAACAAAATTGGTAGTTGGATTTGTTTACATATCACTATAAGTAGACAAATTTTGTTTTTAACATTTTCCTTTTTATTCTCTTCATTAATGCGTAAGCTTATTCATCAATAGAAAAATATCACCAGCATAAGCATCAAAAATTTTGTGCTTGAGTTCTGGAAACATTTTGATTTCCTCTATGTTTCATGTCTCTTCCCTTATCATCAAAGTTTGTACCTTGCATAAGTTTCTGTTATCCACCATCTACTTCTCCCTATATAGCTCATTGTTAAATTGGGAACACAATGCTCTAATTTGCACATCCACGATGTAGAGTGTAGCTATCCAATTTCTTTCATACTCCATAACATAGTTATACATATATAATTCACATAACAATAATTAAATTTCATGAGGCATCTTTAAACACAATCCGAAGAAGTTGTAAGATGAAATAATGTCAAACTAAAAATTAGACATGCATTCTCGCCTCCGGTCCCTCCAAAATTACCAAATTTTGTTACTATAAAATTTTCCATATCTATCACGGTATCCATCATTTCACCACCTAAAAGACTCCTTTGATACCTACTCGATTTGGATCCACTTGCCAAGGATTCCATTGCAAATTTGTAACATATTCTCCCTCGTTTCTATATGAGATACCCTATAATCTTCTATGAAAGTTAACGATAAAACCTCCCATTAAACCTATATAACTTATGCTACAATTCTAGTTGACATTGACACCTCTCAAGCCCTTCCAACAGAGATTCACCTACAAATAGGTGACATGAAGTGGGTGTAAAGGATAGACTATGAGGGCTTAGCTTTCAGATGTCGAAGATGCTTCCAAACAGGACATCTTTTAGATGAATGTGAACACTCCAAATGCAAGGAAAAGCTTGCATGGTGGAAGGATTATCTACCTAGATCATTTGAAAATTATCTCCCATTAAAACTGATTATAGAACCCCACAAACTGAATTACCTAACATGGAAGATATTATAAACACTACAAATAAGTAACCTCAAGATTCTATCCTCAGGGTATTGATTTAGAGATAGATTGTGATTCGACGCCATTTGTTGATAGTCACATCCCTAGCAAGTCTATTGAATTTTTTCTTCCAATCTCTAAATAGAATAATAAAATGAGGAAAGAGGTATTGGATAGAAAAAAAAGGGATATACTAAATCCAAACCTTCCATTTTCTCGGGAAAGGCATGAGCCCTATCCTGGTGTGTGCTTTCATCGCTGCATCTGGGTTGTAGGCCTATTGTGTTGCTGCTGAGCACCTATTTTTGTTGTGAATTCAATATCTACTAGTTGTTTTCTAGCTGTAGGATTGTTGGTGTTTGGTTGTGATGTTGGTAGAAAGCTTTATGTTATTGGGATGATTTGATAAATCTAGATTGTGATATTTTTGTATTGTTGAATATATAAATCTAGATTTTGAGCCCTGTTGTAGAAGGGTATAGTCCCTTTCAAAAAATTATTTTCCAATAATGAAAAAAAAAATCATAGCTGATTAGGGCTTATATCCATGTAAAATTTTCCATAATTGATTAGGACTTATATCCATGTAGGGATTTTGTAGATAATTAAATAGAAGAAAGTTTGTTATTCAATATTTTGTAGAAGGTAGTTATGTATATCAAATAAATATTTTCATAATATATCAAACATATTTAAGAGTAGTGAAAGAGGACAGAATGGAGCACATCTTGATAGTGAAATGACATAGCTTAATACGTAATAACATGAGAGGAATATTTGTAAAATTTTTAAAAACCCAAAACACCTATCAAGAACTTGTTTTGTTAAGTCTTGAAAAAGAAGCTGGTGGTATGGATGGTGGCTCAATTTTCATAGTAAAAAAGTGAATATCAGAATTGATTTATGGACATAGTGGTGCACAAGAATAGAAGAGAAGATGTTTTTATAAAATTGATATTATTTTGTTGGCCTTATTATTGTCCGCAAATAGTCCTCTGCTGCACATACTCAGCAAAATTCAATGGCTATGACATCATTGACATTTTCAATGAAAATATTTTAGAAGATATTCATGTTAAGAATGAGTTTCCATTGAATGTGTTGGTGATGGATTATAGTGACCTATTTGTGAAAAAATATGGTAATGCAAGAGTGGGAGAACCAAACAAATTTTGGAGAACAAAAGAACACATACATATTTGGGAAAGGATAATTTGAGGAACAAGGAAACTATAAGATGTTGCTATTATGTAAGCAAAAATATCCTCAAAACATTTCAAAAAATGTAAATTTGATCTGTTTGCGTCATGGCTATGTGGATGTGTGTCTTTTCTTACCTACGTGATTTCTCTCTTCTATGCTTCAATGTCATATTCTTCCTTAAGGACATTTTTGTAAAAGGATGTGGGTACTTTCAAAACCCCCATATTAATTCTTATACAAAAAAATGGACATATTTTTTGTACATCGAAATATATGTTTTTGTGGCATAATGTAGTAAACTCTATGATGACAATATCTTACTTTATTTTGTTAATTCCTTTCAATTGATAATATCCAATTACTATGGTGTCACATAAGCTAGCGGATGTTAAGCTAAAAATAATATTCTTTGACTTGTTAAATGCTAGTGATCCATAAGCTCAAAATTTTATATTGTGGAAGTATTAGGTTACCTTAGTGGGTGCTAAGCTCAAAACATCTTACTTAAAATTTCTCCTCAATCCACCAATCAAAGTAAAAAAATTCTATAACTTTTCAACTTTCTAATGTTTGTAATTTATTTAAATAAATTTTTAAACTATGAAACTTATTTATATTTTTCTTTATTTTCTAGTTAGTATTGATTTGAAAAATATGAGGCCTTTTTGCAACATTGATTTATTCTATTTAATAAAAATCATAATTCTATGAAAACAATCACACAACTAGCACATCTCCCATCCGTGAGGCATGAACTTGCTTCTCTATCTTGTTTAATTTAAAATGTCATTAACAAAATTACTATTAACAAGGTTTATTAAATATACATGAACATAATGATTGGATACTTTATACAGGGATTAAGGCACCCATAAACCTTACAATAGAATGCATCATGAGCATCACCAAGACTAAACAAAAAAGAAAAAGGAGAGAAAGGACTAAAACATCTTATCCCAAACTAAAGTCCAATCGATCAATATAAGGATAAATTGCAAACCATAGAGGGAAAAACATCCCAAACGATACATTCCACAAACATTCAAAAAAAATATCCAAGAACCAATGGACTAGTTAGTCTTCAAACATTTCATATTATCATCTTTCTCACTCATGATAGGGATGTCATCTTCAACTTGCTCTTCCTCATCAGAACTACTAAGGTGGAGATTATACCTATGAACTTTGTGTCCCTTCTCTAGCTTGAGAAGATGCCCTGTAACTCCAAAACAAAACTTTTGATCTCTACCATATCGACCTTGATAGAGTTTTTGGTGATGTAAATTTTCTTAGAGGCATCAATGCAATTCATAACACTATTTCCCATATCCATTCCAACTTCGATTAAGGAATTCATATCGATTTCCACGTGACTCACCCTAAGAGAAATTTTATAAAAATCTACATTTAAACCACGATCTGATCTCTCTTTCCCTTTAGACAACTACCCTTTCACATCAATCAGAGAACATGCAGCCCCAATACCAAGATTTCCATTCCCCTAAGGTTCCTTTCTATTCTTTCACCTCAGTTTTTTCACATGGTTCACAAGAGTAAAATTGTCATTTGAATCTTAGGATTCAGGATCTAGTTCCTTTGCCACCACTAGTTTACCATTCTTAAAAAGAAAAAGAATTAGTCCATGGTGTATTGGGAATCAATATTTCCCTGTTGAAAATCATGCACCAATGTAGAGAGCGACATAAACAAGAAAAAGGGAAGGATCATAGTAATCTTATGCCTAAACATATTAAGCATAGTAAGATGGTGAGTAAATATATTTCTATAATTCACCTCAAGAGTAATGTACCTCATAAGGTGGACGCAAATTGTATTCCAAATATCAAGGATGCAATATCTAGCTATACCATCTACTAGTAGGTAAACCATTTCTTTACCACAGAAGAAAGTATCAATTTTGTGTTCACATCTAGTGCGGTATTTGAATATCTTTAATCCCTCTGTCTCCATTCCATTCACCAACACTATCAAATCCTCTAGAACTGAAATTTCCATGCCACAGATCTCCATGCTACCATTGTTCCATGCCCGACCAAACTCTAATGAAAGATAACAATCAAACCTGTAATTTTTGAGATGAAATTCCTAAACCCCCCAATTTTCAAAATGTGCCACAACGAGGGTTTTCCTTTAGGGCACCATATCTTATGAGATCGGTTCTCAAATGACCACCTCCTATGGTTTTAGTTGATCGAGATTTAAAATGGAAGAAACAATGGCCAAAATGAATTGTAAGAGTAAAATTAATACAAATCCCGCCATATATCCTACACGTGGGAAGGGTCTTGTTAACCATAAGTACAAGGATGACATCCCAATGAGGGAAAACATCCACCGACACATCAGTACTTAATGTTCTTAGTGAAATTAATAACATTGGTGATATCATCTCCCCTCTAACTCACTTTAAAATTACTACCTTTAGCACCCAATTTGGCAACATAATTAACACATTTATTACCCTTTCTCTAGGTGTGAATAATTAATTATATTTATCATACTATTTTAGAAAATTTTATTTATTATCTTTAAGTATATTTCTTATTGTCAAAATATTAATTGTATCCTTTCTCACATTTTCTAGTGTTAAAATCTTTTTTTGAATAGCTTACTAGAAAATCATGTTGACATTGGTGAGTAAATCCTTAATCAAAATTTTCCTCTACAAATCCTTTGCAAGACAACATACGTTTGGAAAATAAATATGGTTAGTCCAAGAACGTACATTTCAAGTGTTATGCTTAAGTATTATAGTCATTAATCTCCATAAATGTATGCATGAAAATCATTTATGTTAAAAAAATAGATCTAGAGCGTTTAAAAGACATCAAATTATTTTAGAAACACGTTTAATATTTTTCATTCAAACAAAAACATATTATAAGTACAACATAAAATGTATTTTTAGTAAGTAAAAATATTCCAAATAAATACAATTTTTTCCTCGAATGCACAAAATTCCGTTAAGGTAGGAGTCTTCATGTTGTTGACCTTGGGGACAAATACTTAGTCCAATTTTTCCTCCAGAAATCCTTTGCGTAAGACAACATATGTTTTGAAAATGAATATGTTTGGTCCAATAACTGATATGTCATGTGTTATAATTAAGAATTGTAATCATTGATCTCCATCAATTCATGTAAGGAAAGCATTTTTGTGAAAGTAATTGATCTAGGTCATATAAAACACACCATACTATTTTAGAAACATGTTCAATATTTTTTCATTCAAACAACAACATATTATAAGTACAACATAAAATGAATTTTGTAGTAATTAACAAATCTTTCAATCATTTCAATAATAAGAACATCTAACATCCATGAAATTAATCTCACTTCTATTCGAGTAGTAAAATTTTTGAAAAATAGGTTTAGAATTTCACTTCAATCCCAAACTACAATACCTTTTTTTTTATATCAATTCAATGCTCCAACCAGGAGGAAGTTCATTACAAGATTAACACTGGAGATACTAGTGGAAACTAAACTAAATATTTATTTCTTTATCTTTTAATGGTAGTGACTCTTTAGCTAAAAATTTTATATCCTTCAAATACATTTTCACACTAAGCTCAAACTAGGTTGATTTAATTTTTTAAATCCTAGTGACCACTAAAATCATAATAATATCTCACTTTCTTTTGTTGAAACTGTGATACCGCGAAGATCCAAATATTATGTTGTGTCATATGCTAGTGGACATTAAGTTAAAAATTTCATTCTAATAACTTGTTAAATTAAAGTGACCACTACTCTTGATGTAATATAAACAACCAACTTCCGACTATACCTGAAACAAAACAACATTGATTAAAGTTATTATTTATACCCACATCAGTATGAAGTCACATAAGGGTTCAATATAAGAAGAACATTTAACATTCATGAGGCTAGTTAAAAGATGAAAAAGTATATTATTCTTGTCATGTACCTATAAGTATACCTGTAATTGTGAATGCAATTAATCGTAAGATGAAAAAAATCCAAAAAGGATATTATTCTTTCCACATACATGTAATTTTATCTATATTTAATTTTATCTTGGTCAGAAGTAAACACGCTACTCTCCGTTGAAAAAATCAGACCCCGATATGGAGAGGACTCGTGGGGATGCATTTTTTTTCCAGCAAACAATGTCCCTGTCTTATTTTAGTGAAAAAATGTTTTGTGAAATCACCTTACCAAATCTCACAAACAAATGCCCATCACAAGTGTTTCTTGTGGTTCCCATAACATCTCTTGTGCTTACCCACTTCATTTCCATGTGTAGAATGAACAACCTTGGAGAACCTAAATGTAACAAATAGAAGTTTCAATAAAGAAATTCTAATAAGATATTGCTTTATGATTTGTTGTCTGATAATCTATACAAGTATGAAATCATGTCTAGAAATGTTAGTTATTTCACCTTGTTTCATTTTGTTTGCAGATTCTTCCTTTATAATATATATTAACTAAATACATATAATATTGCTAACATTCAAACCTTCAACCTCTACTAAATATAGTAATTGTAAGAACATTAACTAATTAATTTTGGGGTTGGCTGAACATTAACTAAGATTAAAATTTGTTAGGTTATGTTGAGGCAATATCTCTTTTGGTGGCAACAAGAGGATAAGGCATTTGTGGATTTTTGGGAATTTATGACATTCATAGATTGTGTTCATGTGATGGATGAGATCAATTAATGACTATTACTAATTAGGACATAATTCAATTAGAAATCTTGGAGACATGAGTTGAAGATTGGAATGAAGGTGCTTGACATCTCTATTTAAGAATCATTTATATCGGGCCTTTAGCAATCACTATAAAAAAATCCATGTTCACTATGGGTAGCACCAACAAATGCATTGAGCCTTCTTCATGTGAAGAGGTCAAGGCCGACCTAGTAGTATGGAATATTTTGCATGATGGTGGTGTTACATTCTTTTTGGAAAGACTATGTGGCCACTATTTCAAAGTAACGTGTAATGTGTTAGCAACCTAAAAGAAAAGAAGATTCAAAGTGGGAAAGACTAAATTTCTTATTTTGATAGAGTTCATTGCGGCTGTGACAGGGCTCCCTGTGGATGGAGACATTTTTTTTAACACTCGCTTTAGGACAAAATTAATGATTATTTATATCGTAGTGAAAATCATAAAATGTATCACTCAAGCTATGAACAAGACCCACTTCCACAACCTTGTGATAGGGTTTCTAATCAATTGAGAAGGTACTTCATGCTTCAGTGATGCTACAAAGTGATCTATGGACCTCAAAATTTTATTATTGCACATGTTCAACATGATCAAATGTTAAACTTTGTATATTTTTTTTTTCAAATGCTTCAAAGTTCCCTTATTATGGCTATAAAAGATGATGGTCCTTTCCTACACCAAGGCCGTTTGTATTTTCTCTTTTAAATAGAAGATTCCCAAAAATAAATATCATGCTTCCCCACTAAACTACGTGAGTAGTGTCATGTCCCCCTCCTATTTGGTAACCAGCTCCATATATCCATTGTTGTCATCCCCACCTTGGTCTCCCTTCCGAATCTGATTTGGACATCATGATCATTTGCCCTATTATTTTTCTCTTGGGTCTCCCTCATCTTCTCTTGTGATTGTAACCCTCCAAACACCTCAGATAACTCTCCTAAGGTATTTGAACCACTTTCGGACCCAACATCTACTTCCTCTCCACCTCTTGTCAACACTTCTTTGGCTTCTCCTCTCATCTCCACTAACATTGTAATGGCTACAACCGTCTCAACTCACCTGATCATGGAAGCATGTGTGACTTCCCTCCCATATTTTTGCATGGAAGTTAGCATGGACCCAGAAATTTGATCGTGTTGTGAGATCTCTCCTTATTTTACCATGATTCTCCTTTGTTAGAGAAAATGGACTCCCCCACTATAGTTTCATAACACAAGTAGAATTTTGAGAAGATGTCTCCTGATCCACATAAGGCCATTGAAGATTATGTTTCACTCAGTATCTTCTATCAAATAATGGAAAATTCACATGGTCATGACCTAGATGAAAATAAACAAAGACTTCGTGGAACACTAATTATTTAGCAACTACTCTCATGAATATCCATAAAATGTAATTTGGATTAGTTCACTTTAGGAATTTTTGGTATTTTTTTTTTTTCATACGGGTTTGTTCTCTTCTTGTTTCAATGTCATACCTAGCCAAGAGGACTATTTTTTACAAGTATGTGGTTCATTTAGG
Organism: Taxus wallichiana var. yunnanensis; assembly: GCA_018340775.1. NCBI lineage: Eukaryota > Viridiplantae > Streptophyta > Pinopsida > Cupressales > Taxaceae > Taxus > Taxus wallichiana. Next base: position 557,168,304 of record CM031243.1, on the reverse strand, counting down.
AAAAATCCCTTTTACTCTAATTCTAAATATTTTTATGTTTTGGCACATCGTAGTCGTGGATAAGCTCCTAATATGTTAATGAGATTTCTTCCAACCTTAAGATCTCTATGTTCCAAATTTTATGTCTAGGTATAACCTAGCGGCTTCTTAGATGAGAGTATCCTACTTTATTATGATAAAACCTAGCAACCAATAAGCTCCAAAAATTTATGGTGTGGCATAACGTACCGTTGTCTAATATCAAAATATAATTTTCTTACTAGTTAGGTGGTAGCGAAAACTAAACTTGAAATATTACATTATTGGATTAGCACCGGAAAATATATTAATATGTGCCTCTAGTTTGCTAGATGTTGTAAAATATCAATTAATCATGAAGTATTAAACCCATGCAATGAAATCACCAAATAACATGTTGTGGTAAAACCTAGCGGCCACGAAGATCAAAATAATATTATGTTTTAGTAGCTAATGGTTGTTAAGCTCAAGCTATATTGATTCAAATTTGCTATTAAATCCCAGACAATTTTAAGATCTAAATATTATGTTTTGGTGTAACCCACCAGCTCCCAAGCTAATAATATATTATTTCTTTTGTTTACACTTAGTGAGCGCTAAGCACCAAATATTATGTTGTGTCATAATCCAGTGAGCGCTAATCTCAAAATATCATTTAGTAACATGTTAAATGATAGCTACCACTATGCTTGAAATAATATATTATGTAAGTACCTAGTCTCCACTTAGTTCAAAATATGTTAATTTAAGTTTTTTAATCCTATCGACCATAACCTCCATATATTATATCGTTGTGTAAACTTGCGTTGGCTAAGTTATAATATCTTCTTGTAATTTTGTAACTGTTGTAAAATATCGTAACTATGAATTATTAAACCTTAGTGATTTCAATATCCAAATATTATGTTGTGGCAAAGGCTACGGCTACTAAGCTCAAAGTATCTTAACCACCGGTAGTATCCAATTATTATGTGGTAGCATAACCTAGCGGGCGCTAAGATCGAAATATCTTAATTCCAAATCTTAAATGCATACAAAGAATTAAACTAATTTATACTCGTCTTGATTGCTATAAAGATATCCAAAGTCATTGTCTTTATTTTGTTTGTTAAATACTATTGTTTTTTTAGCTCAAAATATTTATATTCTTAAGTTCTTACTTTCTTTTGTTGAAACCTAGAGATCTGCTAATATCTTAATTTAATTTATCAAATCCTAACCATTGATAGGCTGCAAAGATTGTGTGGTGGCATAAAATAGCAGGAGCTATGCTCGAAATATATTAACTTGAAATCTTAAAAAAGACAATAAAGTTGACTAATTTATACAAATCTTGATTGTTATACATTTCTCAAAAGTTAACATGGTTGATTAACATAGAGGTCGATAAGCTCAAAACAACCGACTTTAATTTTTCAAAATGTAGTGACTTATAAGATTTTAATAAAAATAGTTAGATTATTCTGAGGGATAACCTTTTTTAGCGATGATGAGAGGATATGGAATATGCAACATTAATTGCCATTTATGACATTGATTATGGATTATAAGCACGTGACATGTAAGATGGCGTTTTTTATTTAAGATTTTTAATGGGAAGTGTGATAACTATGATAAGGATATCTAATAGATGATCTTTGGTACTAACATGCCACACTTAACCCCCTTTCCTATGTTGTGTGTTAGTGGCTTTATATCTCCAGTCGGCTTGAAATTTCACTACCCATTTTATATTTTCATCTTTGGTCACTTTTCTTCTTGTCTCTCGTGATGGTGAGAGGGGTGTTGGTTGTTTCTTGGGTAACATGGAGTGTGGTCCTAGAAGGAAGAGGCAGAGAGCTATGAAAGACAAGGATGCCGAGAAATTGTTTACTTCTTAGATGGACGGGAAAACTTAGAACTTAGTATGCGGAATCTACTCGAGAAGGTCCGGTCGGTTGCAGAGAGATTTGAAGAAGAATATGACTGTGATATTTTTGAGAGCATGCATAAACTAATACTTGATTAGAACCAATCCAAGGGGTGGAGGAACATTTTTGACATGGCACAAGGGTTGAGCTCGAGAAACATACTTTCCAACTCTTCGTGCCATTTTATCTTGCATAAAGAGAATGAGAAGCTAGATGAGAATCTATTTAACCTTAAGTATCATGTTCATACCTTGATGTGTGGGATGTAGGTGATTGTGTGTGGTCTAGAGGAAGTTATGGAAAATTAGGGTAAGAACTCCCTTCTTTCACAAAAGTGAAAAGGACGGAATGTTGTGTCGATACGTCCACCTTCTCTGATCAGAGTAAAGGGGATGCGGATGTTGAGGTCATTGACGAGGTGGAGCCAAGAGGGTGAATGACCTAATCATTCCTGCAAGCATTTATCTTTGTCATTGATTAAGGTTAGAATGGTTGTATGTTTAGCAAAGTTTATCGATATAGGAAGTATTTATGGGTGAAGTGAAGTTGATTACAACTCTTCCCCATATTTTGGCATATATTTAGTAAGATAAGTTGCTTTTAATCATCATGTGAGTCCACTATTGGAACACTTATCATGGACTGGTTCCTCGTGTGCTTTTTTGAAAACTTATCATCAAAATATGCAAAATATCTTAAAATCATAGAATGAATTCAACTAATTTATATATATCTTCTTTGTGATACATATAATGTTTTGATACATATGCTTGTGAATTGAATACCCAAATACTATATTGTGTGCATAACCTAATGGCCGCTAAGCTCTTAATACCTCAATTTAGTTTCTAAATCATAACTACTGCTAGGTTCCAACAATTATGTGGTAACATAATCTAGTGGGTGCTAAGCTCGAAATATCTTAATTTAAAATAACATATCATGTTTGTGATACATAACCTAGCAAATTGAATACCTAAATAATATGTTGTGGCATAACCTAGCAGCCGCTAAGCTCTTAATACCAAAGTATTCACTAAGATCATATTATTATGTTTTGGCATAACCTACCTCTCACCATGCTTATAATATCTTCCTTTATTTTACTAAAACCTAGAGATTTCTAAGATCCAAATATTATTTTGGGTCATAAGTTAGTAGACACTAAGCTCAAAATATAATTAGGTAACCGGATAGATTATAACACCCACTAAGCTTGAAATATTATAGTGTGGAAGTACTGTTTACCAAAATAAGCTCCCCTTATTTTTGGGTTAACTTACTCCCTTTTGTGATTCAGTCCAAATTTCAGACATTTAAAGCATTCAAATGTTTCTAGAAAATGCTCCATCATATATAGAATTTCTTCCCCTTTCGAGAAAGGTAAAGAACTCTTTCTAACTCCTTGTATTTTTTGAGTTATGGCTGGATAGAGTTAGAAGGGAAAATTTTCTTAAGGCGGACTTGCGGAGATTGGGAGAGTATTTTGCAAAGGAACTCGGACCGGTGGGGCATAGAGGAAAAAGTGAAAAATTGTCTTTTCTTCCAAAAGGCATAAAATAAAAATGTGACCCGAGGCCCCATCAAAAAGCTAATGCGGGGATGTAGGACTTTAGAGGTAAATTGGACTTTTTGATTTTTGTCAAAAAATGTAAAATGGGAAAAAGGAACCCCCTGTCTCATCTGACACCAATGGATGCCACATCATGAGCACATTTGCAGGGAAAAAGTTCAAAATTCACTTGAAGCCAAATTTGTAGGAAACATAAGGAAAAAATGCAAAAGGCCATATCTTTTGATCCAAAGATCCATTTTTGACAATCTTGGTACCAATGGAAAGATTTGGAGATTCTTTTCATCATGGAGTCTTAAATTTTGTATTTTGGTAGATATTTGTGGGAGAAAATTTCAAAACATGTTTTGGCATGGAAAAGACAAAAAAACTAGTTTCAACTACCAGATTTAATGAAGTATGGGTCATTTTCTTTGGTCTGCGAAGTAGATACATGGAAATATGAGATTTTCATTGAGACCATCAACAGATGAAGAATTAAAATGCATTTTTAAAGGTTGTTGGAAAAAATCCTTTGTTGTTTCCTCTCTTTTCATGTTTCTTCTATAAAATGTAAACAAGAGGAACATTTTTCAAGGATTGTTCTATTTTCTTCTCTGGCTCCCCTTCTTTTCTTCCCTAGGGTCGAAATGGAGTTCTAACCTCTTCCCATGCTTTGTAAATGAATTTTTTTCTCTTGATTGTGAATGATTTCTTTGTAAATTTATGAAGCAATTAAACATGTTTTGTGATGCATTTTTCCATCCTTTGCTCATTTTTATTTCATCTTTTTGCCTATCTTCATTTGTAGGGTATCTGTGTATGTTTTGAATGTTTATTTATAGATCTGGGAGTTGTGTTCATGGATTTTGGAACATTTTCTATGTCAAATCCATCTCTGGTCTGTGATGTACTTGTCCATCCTTTCCATTGCTCACCTCTCCTTGTTCCATGGCAGTTTTGGTAGATGATCAACACTTTCCTTCTCTGGTGTATCACCATTTTAGTGTAGGCTTTTTTTTCTTGTTTTATTTCTCTCCTTGTCTCCTTGGAAGTTATATTAGGATTATATTAGCTTGCATGCAATGGAATAGCTTGTGGTGGGTAGATTAGGAAGAGGAATCATCCTTCTCTTGAGGATCATTCCCATTTACAAGTACCACAGCTCGGAGAATGATCCAATGTTATGTAAATCACATCAAATGAACCTACCCTAGAGAAAAAAACCTTATAACTTATTTGTAGGTGCTATGATTTCACACTAATAGTTTTGGCATGCCCGAGTGGGACCTAAGAGGTCTTCACTTCATTGCAACAAGGTTGATGTGCACTTGTTGTCAATTTCCAGCTTATGAGAAGCTTCTCATTGCACATCTAGTGAATTGATCTGGTTTACAACCTATTCTCTAAGTTCCAGACCTATTTTCCATCCTCTTTCATCCATTCTTCTTTCCATCTCTTTCATTATTTTCTATTCCATGAATTTTGCAATCATGACTTCATTTCCATCATGGAATTATCATTTACAACAGCAAGAATAACAACACATTCCAACTCCAATAAGCTTTACAAATCCTTCAAATCAGTATTTTGAGAAAATCCAAAATCAGCATGGTTACCCCTATGAGTAGTAGTGCCAAAATCAGTTTGGATATGGATCTTTCAAAGATGGGTATGCAAACAATGAAGAAAATCAAATGCAAGATCCTATTCTCTGTTGGAGAAGATCCAAAAAATGGAGATTGGCATGGTGTAGTCAAGAGCTACAACTCAAATGAAGGCATTTAGAATTGGTTGTAGGTCACCCTATCCATTGGAAGGCCCTTTTCCAAGACACTACAACCCTCAAGAGAAGATGGACTTCATCATTGAGATGCTTCCCCAACTTGCACAATGGAATGAGGAGATAAAAGCATATGAGTAGAGTCTCGAATCAACCTTGTCAATGGGTAAGTAATTCAAGTAGTTCCTCATATTTCTTCTCCTTCATCTCAAGCTTTACCATTTCAATAATGTCAAGTTGTAAACCTAGCCAATGTTGTCCCAGTTGTGAAAACCATCCCTCCATCCCCTAGTCTCTCATCCCATCTCAACTTTTCTACCCTCTTCTCTTCCAAATCCAAATAACCTCCACAAAATAAAAAAGAAATACCTTCCACTCCAAGGAAACAAGAAGGTTCATCTCTTCCACCACCACAAACAAATAAAAAAATGGTTGAATCCTAACCCACTCCTTATCTTACCTTCCCAATTCCATGTGGAGAAGAAGAAATTTTAAAAATCAGTAATGAAGGACAAGAAGAAGAAGAAGTGAAAGAAGAAGAAATGGTTAAAAACCTAGTGATCTTAGCTCTTAGGTTTGGGATAACAAAGATTCCTTTGCTGGTCAAGAATTCAGAGGAGAAGAAAGTTGAAGAGACAGTCGTGGCTAAGACTGAATTTGCAGTAGAGAAAGAACAAGAAAAGGAAGAAGAAAATCAGTAGTCAGTTTACTCATAATGTAGTGTCCATGTTGGCACTTTAAGTGAAGATAATGTTGATCCTATTCAAACATTCCAATCAGCCAAGGAAGGATAAAATAAATCAGCTAAAAGTCCCATTGGAAAGGAGCAAGTGGATGAGACCAAATCATATTTTGTATCGAAGAAGAAGAAGAAGACATTATTGGTGTTTTCTTGATTTCATTCGAAGGGCTTGTTTTGGTTGATGAATCCATTTTGGAGAAAATATCTAAAAGAAATATTGTAGTTCCAACTTGTTCTCTAGAGCATCGAGTTTGAGGAGTTTGATATGGAAAAATTCATGCTAGAGGAAGAGTTTAATCAAGAGCAAGATGGTCTTCAAAACAACAAAGGAAGGAGAAGCTTCTCCAAATCCAAAAGAAGAGAAGTGCATTCCAGCCGAGGAGAAGAGTAATGCAACCACAGAAGATTTGAGCACAAAACAGGCCATAGAAGAACCTTTAGTTCTTCCTCTCACCTCATCTCTCTCGAACTCTAATGCTCAAGAAGATTTTGATCTTTCAAACTCAATGTTTTAGAATGAGGGAAAACAAGGTGAACAATTTACTGAGACCAAGAGGACACCATAGAAGAGGTTGAACATTTGTAGCAGAACAACAATGAGGCAATTTATTTTTTTGATTTAGAGGACTGTTTTGATGGAGAAGAACTAGTGAACAAGATTTTCTATTGTTTTCTCCTCCTTCATCCACCTTCCAAGAATATGAACCTGTTGTCATGGAGGAGAACATTCATTTGCAGAAGCCTGCATTTTATAGAAGCCCTTTGGAATCAAGTTTGGGAGACTTAAACCTTCCATGCTCTTCACAGGAGGAAGAAGAGAAACAGCAGAAGAGTTCCAACATTCCTTCCACGTCATTCACCCAAAGAGGTCTACAAGAAGACTCCATTTTTGGAGTGGAAAATCAGAGCAATGGGCATATCAAATGGATCCGACCTTTCCCAATAAGGTATTTGGCTTCATTGGAGCCAAAGGAGAATCCAAATCTGGTCATGCCCATTTCAGGGCATGAGGATGAGCTACAAAATCACCAAGGATCAACTACCATGCCTCTTAATCTAAATGAAGAGAAACTAAAAGAGGTATTGGTTTTGTCTTCATTTTATACTTTTGTGATTTGGATGGAAGATCAACTTGTATTTAGTTTTTCACTCATCCAATCAGCCATATTCAATGTCAAATTAGTTGCATAGCTGCCATTTTTGAGGAAGGGAAGCTATTTCTCCTTACCAGTTGCAAGCTTTGTTTGAGCTCCCTTTTCTCTTGGTTAGAGAAGTGTAGGTAGGTTTGTTTTCAGCAGAAGAAGTGCTTTTACACACTTTGCATGTTCCATTTGGAGCACGTATTATTCTCAATTTGTACATAGTTTTGGTCTTTGTTGTATTGCTCTTACACAGTTCAATTCGGTTAACTTTTGGTGAAGTTCAACTTCAAGTTTCAGCGGGTTTCCAAGTGATTTAGAGGTTATATTTTCAGATTTAGATAAGAGAATTGGTTATCAAGCTTGAATCCATGCCCAATGGATGAAAAAAAGGCCAGAGATCATTCATCTAGTAGGTATATGACCCCTGTGAGTCGCCAAAGTTGTTAACCAAAATAATCTCCCCTTATTTTTGGGTTAGCTTACTACATTTTGTGCTTCATTCTATATTTTAGACAATTAAATCATTCAAAGGTTTATGGAAAACACTCCATTAGATAAATAATTTCTTCCCTTTCCAAAAAGGTAAAGAACTCTTTCTAACTTGTATTTTTTGAGTTATGGCTCGCCAAAGTTAGAAGGGAAAATTTTCCCACGGTGGACTTGTGGAGCTACGGAGAGTTTTTTTCCAAAGGAACTCAGACTGGTGGGGCATCGGAGGAAAAAGTGAAAAATTACCTTTTCTTCCAAAAGGCATAAAATCAAAATGCAACCCGCGGCCCCATCAAAAAGCTAATGTGGGGATGCGGGACTTCAGAGGTAAATTGGATTTTTTGAATTTTTGTAAAAAAATATAAAATGGAAAAAAGGAATCCCCTTCCTCCACCGACCCTAATGGATGCCACGTGATCGCAGTGGATTTGCGGGGAAAAATTTCAAAATCCTCCTTAAGCTAAATTTTTAGGAAACGTATGGAAAAAATGCAAAAGGCCATATCATTTGATCCAAAGCTCCATTTTGAACAATCTTGGTACCAATGGAAAGATCTAGAGATTCACTTCATCATGGAGTCTTCAATATTGTATTTTGGTAGATATTTGTGAGAGAAAATCACAAAACATGTTTTGGTACAGAAAAGACAAAAAAAACCGGTTTCAACTACCTGCAGATTTAATGAAGCATGGGTCATTTTCTTTAGTCTGCAAAGTGCATACATGGAAATATGAGCTTTTACATCAAGCCCATCAATAGATGAAGAATTAAAATGCATTTTTAAAGGTGTTTGGAACAAATCCCATGTTTTTTCCTCTCTTCTCGTGTTTCTTCTATAAAATGTAACCAGAGGCACATTTTTATAGAGGGTTGTTCATTTTTCTTCTCTACCTCTCCCTTCTTTTCTTCCCCAGGGTCAAAATGGAGTTTGAACCTCTTAGAAGCTTTCTAAATGGATTTTTCCCCTTTCTCATGAATGATGTTTTGTGTAAACATATGAAGCAATAAAACGTGTTTTTGTGATGCATTTTTCCATCCTTTGCTCGTTTTTATTACATCTTCTTGCCTCTCTTCATTTTGCAAGGTATATTTGTATATTTTGAATGTTTATTTGTAGATACGGGAGATGTGTTCGTGGATATTGGAACATTTTCTTTGTGAAATCCATCTCTAGTATATGATTCACTTGTCCATCCTTTCCATTACTCACCTCTCCTTGTTCATAGAAGTTTTGGTAGATGATCAACACTTTCCTTCTCTGGTGTATCACTATTTCAGTGTAGGCTCTATTTTTTCTTGTTTTATTTCTCTCCTTTTCTCCTTGAAAGTTAGATTAGGATTAGATTAGCCATCATGCACTAGAATATCTTGTGATAGGTAGATTAGGAAGAGGAACCAACCTTCTCTAGAGGATCATTCCCATTTGTAAGTCCCATAGCTTGGGGAATGATCCAATGTTATGTAAATCACACCAAATAACCTTGCCTTAGAAAAGTAGTTCTTATAACTCATTTGGGGGTGATGTGATTTCACACTAATAGTAGCTAGCGCATGGTTATCTCAAAATATTTTAATTTAATTTGTTTAATCTAACAAACCATAATCTCTTACTGTTATATTTGGTGATATCCTCGATGAAGCTTAGCGGTTTCCAAGATATTCTTAGTCATAAAAAAAGTGATCGCTTGACCCAAAAAAGTGTCTTACCTAAAAATAACCGATCATATTTCACAGGAGAGAAAAAACAAAGGAATCTCTTGACCCAAAAAAGAGTGTTTCCTTTATCAAAATCCACTAATCCTTAAGTCCTCAAAGATAAACAACGACTTCATAATAATAAGAATTATAGCCTATCTGTCGCTAGAGTAGCCAAAAATTTTCATTTAGATTGTTTTAAAAATGTAGTTTATATAAAGGGTAACATATAAATATGCGGGTATAAGGCCATCCACATCTTCCATGAAGGGACACTAAGCTATACTTAAAGGTTTATACATTCAAATTGTGTACATTTAGAATTGTGTTTTTCATGAGTTACACATGTTGAAATCTACATGTTTATAATGTTTGTTTTAGATTATCCCTTTATTCTATCTTGCATGAAGAGTCATATCATCCTCCTTTAGTTTAGGGAAGAGAACATAAAATTTATATGCTTCTTCTTTAATAAAATAAGGTTAGATTTTTTTAAAATAGTGCCATTATTATAGCAAAAATACCTCTGTCCACCAAGACGGTGTGAAGGATAAGAATCATCCCGAGAATCATATAACATTATGTTGGAGAATGTGGAGAAGAAGTAGATCTTCAACATCCACGTGGTGGAGAGCGGAGTAATGAAGCTACACGTGGTATTGTGTGGGGGAATTGGAGTGGCTGCAACCATGAGGATCCTACATATTGAATCTGTGTGAAAAGACAAGAAGAAAATCAAAAGAATACAATCTATTGCATGGAGGAGAGAAAACGTGGTCGTGGAGGAAATAAACATACTCCTGCATGGAAGTATAAAACTCACAAGATATAGAAAACCATGAAGAACAATTTACTCTGAGCCTGAAGGTTATTTTGGTTAAGAAGAAAACCATATACATTTTCATGCTCAATGAGATTCAAAACACTTGAACTACCAAAATCGGAACATCAACTCCAAGATAGAAAACCATGAAGAATAAGCTTTAGTTCATTGCTCAACAAGAAGGAAGCTAGTTTTTTTGAATATTTTCTTTTCAAATTAGCTGCCAAGAAAGGTGAGTTCGGGAAGAATTAGAAGTAAGGTATAACACTCACTATGATGTCAAGAAGAACACCGCATAAAGTGTCACTATCTCATAACATGTGAATATCACGAGCATCTATGAGCCAATAATTCTCATCAGTGAGTCAAAGGTTTAATAACTCTTGAAAGAAATAAATTAAAAAAATTTATTACAATTTCTGCTCTGAAGTTTCTTCTTTCCAATGCTCAGTTTCTCAAAGGGCCCAATTTTGTGGCTTGAAAAAATGAAGACAATCCTTCACTTTGAAGGATTATGGGGCATTTTCACAGGGTCTGTGCCCACTCCCACAGCCCCTAATGAATTAATAAAGTATGAGATGGCTAGTGTCAAAGCCTTGATGTTGATAATGCTCAGTATAGTGATGATGTGTAACCACATGTTCAGAATGCAGAGAAACCAAAGGAGGCCTGGGACAAGTTGGCAACTATTTATGAAGCCAAAAATTAGACTAAGATCCTTCATCTTCAGTCAAAGTTACACACCCTCTCTATGGGGTTAGATGAGAAAGTGGAGGATTTCTTATGTCACGTGGTTGAGATTCAATCAGATTTATTAGCGCTTGGTGAAATGGTGGACAACAAAATTCTCATGCCGATTACCTTGAGAGCACTCCCTTCTCAACTTCGAGTGTTTGTTATGAAATTGAATGTATCTAAACAAACAATGGCATTCGAAGCACTTGTGAATTTGCTACAGCAGGAAGAGGCCATCACTTCATCCCAAAAGGAGTCTTAGGATAAAGCCTTGTTCTCAAAGCCATACCGTGGCCAAAAGAATCAAAAGGGTCCCCTAGAGAATTCTAATCAAGCGCAACCAAAACAATAGCAAAAAGATAAAAAGTCAAAGTGGTGGTGTCACATTTGTAGAACTAACACTCATGAAATTGATCACTGCTGGTATAATAGCTTGAAACAAGGGTCTTCAAGTCAAACAAGCACATCAGGGCATGAATATTTTCAAAATTCCAAATGATGTACCGCTATAAAAATAGAAGGGACATCTCGTAGCCCAAGAAGATGATGAATCTGATGAGGAGACATCAGAAGGAGCCTATTGTGGTAAGAACCTTGTACTTTTCTCTCAAACTTCTTAGCCCACGAAGAAATTCTAGTTAATAGACTCTGGTATAAGAAAACATATATCGGGTGATAAGAAGTTGTTTGATTAACTCCATGAAGAAACAACTGGATATCGAGTTGGATAATAGATGAAAAATAGTACATTTTAGAAGGAATAGGAAATGTCACAATTCCTCTGGGACCACGAAAATGTACACTTACAAAGGTACTATATGTTCCTGGCTTAACTAGCAACCTCTTATTAGTTACTCAGCTGTTAAATCATCACCTTAAGGTAGAATTTCTTGTCCAAAATGGCATTAAATCTTGTTTAATATCCAGAAAAGGTACTATTCTTACTAGAGCATTTGTAAAAGATAAGTTATTTGCTTTAGATACTATTTCATCTTCTACAGTAGCTTTATCTACATCTACAAGTAGAATCAACTGCCCTATGGCATTTTAGATATGGACACTTGTCGATTAGTTCATTGCACTAGATGAGTTCAAAAGAAATGGTCCATGGACTACCTAAATTGTCCAGTTCCTTTCCTATTTTCCCTAGCTATCTTGCAGGAAAACAACACAGAGATCCATTTCAGGCGAGCAACTTCCATGCCAAGAAGAGTCTGGAGGTAGTTCATACCAATCTGAAGGGCCCATTTCCTACTTCATTTTTAGGATACAAGTACTTCTAATTGCTCATGGATGACCACACTCGTAAGTTGTGGGTATTTTCCTAAAGATGAAAAGTGAGGATCTTCAACATTTCCATAACTTCTATCATTGTGTTGTGAAAGAGACCAAACAACCACTTTTTCTACTTCGCTCAGATCTAGGGGGAATTTACATCAAAGAAGTTCTTGGCCTTCCTAAACCAACAAGGCATTAAGCAGAACCTAACTGCTCCCTACACACCCCAGCAAAATGGCATTGTTGAGCGTCATAATCACACAGTGATGGAGATGGCTTGTTGCATGCTAACAACAACAAAGCTAGAGGAACACTATTGGGATGAAGCAGTACAGATAGCTGTATATCTTCTCAATAGGGCACTAAAAATATTCTACAAAATAAAATGCTAGAAGAGGTATGGAGTGGTAGAAAGCCATCAATTTCTCATTTATGAGTATTTGGTTGCACAACATACATGCATGTCCTAGCTCAGAAGAGAAAGAAGGTTGAGCCAAAGTCACTCCCGTGCATCCTACTTGGCTATAGCACTACCTTGAAGGCATACCATCTCATGGATCCTAAGACAAAGAAAATATATGAGAGTCGGGATGTGGTTTGTGACGATTCATCCTTTGACTCAGTAGTGACAATAGAAGATCCATTACCAACCACCTCTCATCAACTAGTCTTCGAATCAGATGATGAGCCAGAGGAGACTACTTAGAGAAAATAAATTCTTCCAAGAGAGATATTTGTTGACCTTGGAGAACTAGAGAATGTGACTCCACATCAATCCACATGGCAACAACATAGTTCTTCTCAAAATTAGCCAAGTTCTCGTCCGAAGTGGTTATAAAGCACCTTCAAGGAATCACATTTGTAAAAACTCCTAGATACATCATCCAGAGTCAAAAAAGATTCAAATAAGAAATGAGGTAAAATTTTCACTCATGAGTTCACTAATTAATAGATTCACGCCAGATAATATTCATGAAGCACTTAGTCAACCTCAATGGAAGGAAGCCATGGATATAGAAATTGACTCACTTAAGAAAAATCAGACATGGGAGCTTGTCGATTTTCCTACAGGAAAGAAACCCATAGGTTGTAAATGGGTTTTCAAGACAAAATATAAGGAAAATGGATCCATCGAAAAACATAAAGAACAACTTGTAGCAAAAGGATATGCTCAAAAAGAGGGCATCAATTATGAAGAAACCTTTGCACCTATTGTGAAGAGGAAGACCATCAGATTAGTTTGCGCATTAGAAGTACGTGAGAAAGATGGAGACTTTAGCAAATGGACATCAAGACTAATTTCTAAACAATGATCTGAAAGAAGAAGTATACATGACCCAACCTAAAGGATTTGTTGATGAAGAGCATCCTAAGAAGGTATGTTGTCTCATCAAATCATTGTATGGATTCAAACAAGCTCCAAAGGCATGGTATATCAAGATCAATGATCACCTTTTGTAGAATGGGTTCACTCGTAGGCCCTCAGATTCAAATTTGTATATAAAGAAGGTAGGAAAAAAAATTGTCATTCTTGTTGTGTATGTAGATGATCTTGTGGTCACTGACAGTTTAGAAGATCAAGTAGATATAGTAAAGAATGATCTGAAAAGAACCTTCGACATGATAGATTTGGGGCTACTACATTATTGTCTTGGCTTGGAGATATGGCAAAAGAAGCATCACATCTTTGTCTCCCAGACAAAGTATGCCAAGACACTCCTGGAAAAGTATAGAATGTCTGATTGTAAACCTATATCCACTCCCATGGAGAAAGGCTTACAAATTTCAATATTCCAGGACTTACCTCAAGTAGATGCTATTCTCTATAGGAAATTTGTTGGAGGGCACATCTATTTGACATATACCAGACCAGATCTATGCTATGTTGTCAGCTATCTTTCCAAGTTCATGCAAAAGCCAAAGCAATGTCACTAGACAACAACAAAACATGTTTTGAGATATGTTCGAGGAACAACTGATTATGGTCTGGAATATAAGAAGAATGATCAATTCTTCTTATAAGGATACTTCAACTTGAACCATGTCAGATTTGTTGATGACAGGAAGTCAACTACAAGATACATTTTTCATCTTGGATCTGGACCTATCTCGTGGATAAGCAAGAAGCATAATTTTGTTTCTATCTCATCCACAGAGGTAGAATATTGCACCACATGAGGAGCTATGTGTGAAGTGATATGGTTACATCACATTTTGGATGACTTGGGAATTCTGAAAAATAGTCACCTATTCTCTATTGCGATAATCAGAGTGTGTTGAAGCTCATGCAGAATCCAATCTTTCATGAACAAACAAAGCATATTGAAATTGACTATCATTTCATTCGAGAGCACGTCTTGAACCATCACATTCAGCTCCAGTATTATCCTACGGAAGCACAGGTAGCTGATATTCTCACAAAATCTCTTGGAAAAGTGAAATTTGAACTTTTCAAGGGTCACATTTGCAAGAATAATGTAATAAGGGGGGAAGTTAGCATACGTAGCATAGTTTATATTTTAGGTGTGTTTGTTTTAGATTATCCCTTTATTCTCTCTTGCTTGTTGTATTCCATTATTCTCTCACCTACATCCATATCTTCCTCCTTTAGTTTAGGGGAATGTTGTTTATTGTTTCTCCTATAAAATGTATGTGCTTCTTCATAATAAAATAAGATGTAGAGACTGTTCTTCTCTCCATTCTTCTTCTATTCTAATTTTGTCCCACAACACAACTATATGTCTAGAGTTTATATTTCCTTATAATATTTTGGTAGAATAGTTTTACATTTAGGACAAGAAAAGAAATATGTTCTAGCAACCTAGAAGTTGTACTACATGTTTTTAAATACAATGTGATCTACACATTGCACCCTAGCAATCACTAAGATATTCCTAAAGGTAATTATATCATGTTCACAATGATGTTGTTTTATAAATCTAAATTGTTAATCTTTGTGAATATAACAGCTGAAAAAGAACAAAAGTGATCACGATGACCAAAAAACGTTGTGTTTCCTATATAACAACAATTAATTCGCAAGGTGCCAAGGAAAATGAATGCTTTTTCCAAATTAGAATTATATCCTAGCGGATGTTACAAAGTAGACAACTTTGCCTATGGTAAATTTTAATCATAACAAAGAAGTCATTTTGAAAAGATACAAATGATAACAAATAAATCTAAAATTTATATAATGGATATATAAATATACGTGTAAAATCATGTATGTAATTTGAAATAGAATTGGGGTTTTGTCAATATGTTGTCGAAACAACCAATTATATTGTGGTAGCATCAAAGCTATGTTAAGTTTTGGCATAGATTAGTGGGCTCAAAAGGAAGAATATATCAGATATAAAATGCATATTGATTAAAATTAGATTTAATAATATTATTGCATATATAATGTGTTTAACTTCCAATGTATATACCATAAAAATGATGAAGAAATTACATTTGGTTAATTCTACATGGAACCACGTATATAGTTTTAGATAATTATCATATAACTGAATTCTTAATATAGTTTTATTGTTTTGAAGTAATTTTTATCATTATATATTTTCCTAAAATATCTAAGTGATAACTATGTAAAAATACAATATGCATTAATTAGTGAGTTTATTTGAATTATCTTGATGAACAACGTTAAACTATTTTTGGTTCTCCCAACTACAATAAAATTAAAAATAAGGTGACTTTGCCAAAAGACATCATTATTCTAAAAAAAAATCACATGGACAACAACTAAAGAATCAAAACGAAAAATAGCCAAAGAGAGATAGAATGGTAGAAATGGGAAAGCGTTAAAAGGAGAAACATAATAGAGAAGAAAAGAGATTGAAATTGATTTCATTAACAACCTAAAAACGTGATTTTTCATTAAGAACAAGGCAATTTGACATGGAGATCAAAAGCAAGGCTTGATTGCGGAGCATGATTCAGTAGGAAAAACAGGGCTTGTGTGGATCACAATTGGACTATCGTGTGAAGCACAAGAACCAGTCGAATATAGAGAAACTAATATATCCCACACTAAAAAAAGGTACACCTTTACTATAAATATCATATTTAGTATATTTGGAATTATTTTGTGCTTTACGATGTTTGTGAAACCTCCATCTGCTATCTCATTCAAACAATCATCGTGATCCATTCAACAACCTTTTCTATTATCCTCCTTGTGTGTGTCCTTTGTGTTCATCCTCTCTGTGCTTCTTTTTTGTGCCTTTCTCTATGAATAATATTATAATCACATGCAAAAAAAACTAGATTGAATACTCAACCCGCAATCAATGATCTACATGTATTCTTTTATTTGGAGACATGATTTTTTTATTGATTGAAAAAAACTAAAACCCTACTCGATATTTTGTACGAGGTATTTAATAATTTGTTTAGCACATTTCACGAAAGAAAATTCAAAAAGAGAAAAAGAGCGGGATATGAAAATTTGAAATTTTCACTTTCCCCTCTAAAAGTAAAAGGGTGGGCTATTAAAATTTCAAATATCTAAAAATGCGGGGAATTCATATTTCCCTATTTTTATTTTCCCATGGTTTAAAAATTAAAAACTAATTTTTTTCATTGTCTATAGCCTATAATAATATAAACATAATAAAAAATATATTATACAACATATAAATGAACCAAACATAGAAAAAAATATATATTAAAATAAAAAATAGAAGAAATAAATCCTAAACATAGTTTTGAAGATTATTAGAATAATATACACACATTTACGTTCCATTCTTTATCAAAATTGATTTCTACATTGTTATCTATAGTGGGAGCTAATATAAATTAATTATCCAATTAGAATGTGCCACGTGGCAAGTTCAAACAAGCTATTAGGGATACATAATAAGGCTAGTAATCCAAGATTGTACAATTAGAGTTACTGTATGGATATTTTCAAAATAAGAAACGTATGAGCCTAGGGTCTGATATGCTATTTTGTCAATAAGTAAAGGATCATAGTGGGCGCTAAGAATTTTTATTTGTTAAGAAACAATGTGAAATATGTCTTGAAAACCATGTATCTTATGGCAACTACATACTAAGCCTAGTGATGCACAAATTTTTATATAGTGTTTAAAATGAGAAAACTTAAAGGTAGGAGACTAGCAACCAATAAAGCTAAACTGCAATTTATTATTTTATATATACTTTCAAAATAAGAAACTTTTGAGCCTCCAAAGTGTGATATTCCATTTATATCAATAAGTAAAGGATCTTAGCGAATCTAAGAATGTTTTACTATAAAAAGATAAAATATGAGTTGAAAACTATGTATCTTATGGGAACTACATATAAAGGCTAGCGATAAAAAATATAAAGATAGTGTTTATATTATGAGGTAAACGTAGGAGCCTATTTACTAAGAATTTTCTCGGTAATAACAGATGTGAATTATATGATACAAACAATAAGTGTGAGTCTACATAGTAGATGAAGTGACCGCCAAAGCTAAACTAGAGCATGATCTATTTATTTTATCGTTGCTTTAGAGCATGAATTTTATTATCCTTGCTTTCAACTTAACCTGTACCTAGCGTCCACTAAGAACTTACTTTTGATAAGGAAAAAATTCTTAGTATTTGATAAGCATTTTCTCCCATAAGATCTCGATGTGAACTATGTTTTTTAACAATACACTTTAAAGATAGTGTTTATATTGATAAGTGTAGACACTCTAAATTCACATCTATACTAAATATAATTAATTCCCCTTCCTCATTTCCCACAAAAATACACATCGAATCAATCAAATATAATTTGATTAATTATTCATTTCAAAATCCAAAACATAACCCAATCCTCACCACATGTCATTATTCTCCATGTTTTTTACTATTGAATTAAAATTTCAAAATCAAATCTTCACCCACTCTTCGTGGTCCCCACTCACCTAATCTTTCCCACATTTAAAACCATGATTACTTAAATTACTCTAAGTTAATCACTCCCCCACGCTATAAATATAACATTACCCCTCCCCTCTAAAGACACAAAGAATAAGTTTGAATTCCATGTATAATTTCTTGCATCCTTTGAGAAAAGAACATCCTTCTACCTCATCCTAATGCCCAAATAGCCTCATCTTGAAGCACCCCAAATCCATAATCCTTTTTCCCATCTAGTGCAAAGTAAGTGGATCATTCTTGTAGGAAGGCCTTGCTTCGTCTTGAAGAAAATCACCTACATATCATATAATAAGGGCTTAATCCATATTTCTTATCCAATTTTGAGATTTACTACGAACGTGAAGGAGGAAATATGATTTTGGTATTTTAATTCCTTGTTAGTAGTGCATTTTTCTTAGCTTACATTTCGTACGCTTGGTGGGATTTGATCTATTACCATTAACTTCCCAATTAATTTTTTATCTATCCTTTGTTTATTATTGTTCATTATTATCTCATTTTCCATGCCTTATGGCCTTCTTTGGTTAACCTTCATGTTGTGCATAGTTTTTTTGTTTTATGGTGTCTTATGGTGCATATGCAAGTTGTAGTACTAATGACATCACACCACTTGCCATATCTTTGATCTCCTCGGTGCTCAATGATTAGTAGAAAGGACATCCATCACCTAATCCAAATACTTATGGATCACGACAGAAATATTCCATCCTAATGTCATCATAGAGGTTACCTTTCCAATAGTTTCCCAGATCTGGATACTTGTGGATCATAAAGGAAGTATTCATCATCTTACGGTGTCTTCCTAGGTGGTCTCTAATTTTTTGTTTTACAAAGAAAATTTTTCATCATTTTTATCATACGCTAAGCTCTATGGTCATGGGAAACCAATCCAGAAAATGCATTTATTTATTTCCTTTTGCTCATATAATTGCTTTGCAGGCAATCGATCTTCTTTCCTAATCAATTTTTAAATACTTCATTTTCAATCACTATATATATTATACTTTCCTTGAAATAATACTTTTCGCTCTTCGTTTACACTATAAAAAACACAAAAAAATATCTTTATTTCTTTCAATCTTCCTTTTCACCTATCTTAGAACTTATCTTTGACAATCTCTTAATTTTTATTTAATTTTAAAATATTTTTTTATATAAGGTAAATTATACACTGTGCATCCACCATCGAAGAAAATAAATTTATTAACATGTTTTATTAATATCTTCTTTAAACTAACTCTTTCATATCTTGATCTTAGTTTATATATACATACAATTCTTTAGATTAATATAAACTACACTAAAAATATATATCTATCCTAAAATACATCCCCAAACTCTCTTCCCACACATCCCTCTCCGACCCATCCACCCTCTTCCTTTTATTCTCCCCACGTCCCCTTCCTAACTGTACCTCTTACTCGACCCCTCCCAATGTCCCTCTCTAACCCAACCCAACCCACCCACATCTCTACATCTCCCTCGTCCACTCGGTTGTTTTCCATCACCACCCTCACCTCTCATGCACCTCCTATCCCATCTCCCGAGCCCTCAGTTTCCTTCAACAAAACCTCGTAGCACCCCATCCGAGCCCTCGGCTCAAACATACCATCATCCCCCACACCCTTCCCATTAATACCAACCCCAATCCATGTAACTCGCTCATCCTGCCCCCATCTTCTTTGGCCACTCGATCGAACCCCATCCCCGAGCCCTCTCCCTCAACTCCCACATCGATCCTTTCCACTTGAATCTTCCCATCCCGACTCCCAATACCCCCGATATCCAACCGCATAGCTCGCCCTGTCTTCTCTCCCATTCCAACTCCCTCCCCAACCTCCACATCACCCCATCTCTCCGCTTCCCAATATTTTGACTCCCATCTCATTTCACCTCTCCTATCCCATCGATCCCACATACTCCCCACCTTTTCCTGACTTATCCCGCCAACCACCCACCCACTATAAACTCCTCTCCTTCCCATTAACACCCCCACCAAATCAACATGACCCATCGTATTAACTCCCTTTTTCCCCGATTGGATTATAGGCTATTTTTGTAATTTTAACCGTATATTTGACAAAAATAAAAATAAAAATTCGAACCATCGACAACACTCCCATTTTGAAAAAACTATGCATTTTTTTAGTGGTTTACACAAACACGTAATACCTATATGTATATAGATTAGAGATATATCTATAGCAATTACTTGCATTTACAACCCACGTCCCACTCACATCCACCTTCCCCTCTTGCACATAACACTCATTAAAATCCCAACTATTCTATTACGTCTAATTTGTATAGTTTCTTAAGTCTTATTTTCCACGTATGAAATTTATCTTTTTCCTCCCTCAAAATCCACATTTTCATCCTAATCATGTATGTGTTTAACCCTTTAGTCATCTTCCCATTAAAATTTTAAAAACGTCTCTACTTTCCTCAATAGTCTCCATTTTTGGTGTATTAGTCCATCTTTTCGGCGTATAAGTCTACATTATTGTCATATAAATATGGATTTTCATCCACATTATTATCCTCCAAGTCTATCCTTCCCCTACACCTTTTAGATTGATCCTCTCCTTTTGGCCAGCACCCAAATGAGGTCATACTCCCATCGATTTATACATTGAGTTATTTTTCTCACTCATTTTCTCTTTACTAAGATTTTACTTATATTCCTCTTTAATTAAATTTCTTCTTATCAATTTTCATTACTTTTAGAGAATTGGCACATAAAGGTTCACATTTTCACGCTTGTTCTTTTTACGATCAATTTTGCACCTCTTTTTGTGGTTATCCACAATCGTAAATAACCAAAGTTAATTAATTTTATCACCCATTTTACAACTTACAAGCAGTGTGATATTTATTAAAATTCACACTTCTTTTTATAAGTTCATTCTTATCATGTTGTGTGCCTTTTATATACTAATCTACACATTTTATCATCCTAATTATGTGATTTTTAACACTTTGTGAGTATAATTAATTATTTTTAGTGTTTATTTTACTAATATTGCATGCTTGTGTAAACTACTAATTTTTTTTTTTGTAGGATATTTTTCAACAATACAAGCCCTTATCACACCTATCTATCCAGAATTATTAAAATCATGTTTCTAGTCATCCTTTGTAACTAGGAGACCCACCCGGACTCCGCTACAGAACAAAATGTTTTTGCCTTACATTCTAATTTTCCATGACGACACTTCTGGTAACATTTTTAATGCTCTCTTTTTGTTGTTTTTATTTTCTTTGTGAAGATAATCATTATTACTATTTTGCAATCATGATTAATTCCGATACTTACTAAAAACATAACAAATTTTTTTTTTTACAAAAATCTCTATTCCAATTATATCCACACATGATCTTTTCCTACACCTTTGAGTGATTTGGGAAATCAAAAATAGTTGCAATTGTTTAGTTTCTTGTTCTCACATTGCATGATCCTCTAGCCCTTTTTCTAATTATTATTTCAATCATTGTTTTACATCATCATATTATTAATATTTGTTTGGTCATTTGTTGTGTATGCTCTTTTCCTACGCCTTCGAGTGATCTAGAAAATCAAAAACAACCATGATCAATTTTCTAACACATTGTCTGTAGGATAACTACTAATCTATTCTTAGTGGGACCACATCACTAGAAAATTATAAAAAAAAAAAAAAAAAAAAACCAAAAACTTCCACAAAAGTACCACCATTCAAAGAAAATTTCTGAAACCAAAAAAAAAATTAGCACGCTTAGGTACACAATTATTTTCTGCTAGTGATTTATTTCAAGTTGAAAAGAATCTTGTGCTTAATCACTTTATTATTTTGTTTTTACACATACTTGAGGTGGATTTCATCACCACCAAAGCTACACCAGTGATGTGGACTTGACTACCATGCACCAACAACATTTACATCTACATTACACTTTGAGACCTAATCTCAACACAACACTCGATATTTACCTCATCCTGCTCTTCACTTACAAGTAATGTTTTCATGCGGTGCATTCGAGTCACGCCTAAATAGTTGTAACAATGAATCCTAGGCATCATCCCTATAAATATTCATGGATTTATAAGGACACCATACACATTAATTCCCCCATCACCTTCCACCTTTTCAAAAAACTTGTTTTTGGACATGGTGATTCAATCCGAAACAAGAAAGTAAGAATTGGTGAGTCTCCTCGAATGCTTTAAGGATTCCCCATACCAATTCTATCCCCATATAGAATTAGATATATTAGGAATAGGGTATATAGAAGGACACATCTTTTTGGAGTAATAAGATCCTACATTCATCATTCCACAACATACTTATATGATTGCATGAAACAATGATCATTCCTGAAGAATTTACCTCCTAAGCCAAAACAATTTAATCCACATGATTGATTGTTGTTTGAAAACAAAATAGTTTAGCATTGTTTTATCATAAAATTTGGCTGATATCAATGTGTTCATTGTAAAATTTCAAACCCTAGTTGTGTTCTACAAAAAAATCATTTCTCAATCAATTTAATACCAAGTGAAAACATCTAAACAATCCAACAACGTAGACCAAAACATCGCACCAATTTCATTAGCTTGCTTCAGCCAACATTACATCTGCCATAGATCATCTTTAGCTATATCCAACTTATATTGAGTGACTAATATTCACTCCCCATATTTTCAATTGTCAAAACATCCTTCATAGCTTGTTTCAGCTATATCAAACTCATATTGGGTGACTTGTTTGAGTTCACTCATTATTTTTTCCACCATCGCATTTATCCAAATCACATCCAACACAAATCCTTTCATAACTCATTTTGAGTTATATCACAACCATATTGAGATTAACTTGTACGGGTTACTTTCCCCGTCAACAATCCAGAGCTTGTTCAAGCCAAATCTACACAACGTGCAAAAAATTCCCTAATAACTCATCTCGAGTTACATCACCATCATATTGAGATAACTTTTTTGAGTTACTCTCCTTATTAGTCATCATGAGATTATTCAAGCTAGATCTAAAGTAATCAAGTTCTCATTTAGTCACACCTTCTCAACATTCCTACCCACTTTTAAGCTTAATTAGGCACATTTCATCATAGTATTCACATGTAGTCACAATCATGAAATTGACAATGAAGAATTCGCACAACCAGAACTCACCAATTAAGAAAAAGAACAAGTCAATAGGGTGATAGAACAAAATGAAAATGAATATCTATTATACATCCTAGCCATGGGGGCAAAACTACCCCCTAAATTCGGGCCTAAAAATTTAAAAAACTTATTGACAATGGTGAACCAAGTTATCAAAATTAAATACCAAACAATCCAAATAGCTCTTCGATTGATGAGTTATTCACTAAAATCCAAGACTTAACAAAGAAACTTGAAGAAGCAACTCCTAGAGTTGAAAGCTTAAGAGAGCCCAATCCAGACCCCAATATTAATGACATTCTTGATAAACTATCCCCCACCTCTCCATTAGTACAAGAATGGAAACATATGAAGACACTATTCAGGGACTAAACAAAAAATCAAAACAATTTCACATTGAGGAATTGTGTCCTTATCCATTTGATACAAAGATATCACACTTACCATTTCCAACATCCTTGAAATCCCAAAGTTTGATAAATAAAAAGCAAAGGTGACCCCGTGAACATGTCAAGGAATTTTACATGCAATGTTAGGAATTTTCCTATTGGGACACGTACCTTTTATGATTATTCCCCCAAATTTTAGGAGGACAGCTTTAAACTGGTTTTTCCATCTACCCAAAGGATAGGTCACGGCATTCGCGAGACTTATCAAAAAATTTATCAAACATTTTTCCTATAACTTAGACTCGAAAAAACCATGCTCGATCTCGTAAAACTACGCAAAGACAAAATGAAAATTTTTCCTCCTTTTACAAGGATGGCGAGGAATTGCAAGCCGATTTCCCTCCTCGCACTGCACGAGAGACAACTAGTTAGTATTTTTGTTCCTAATCTCAATGCCAAATTATCATTCCACATGCAAATGCATTGTCTGAATAATTTTGAAGAAGTCATTGAAAAGGGCACAAAATTGAAAAATCCTCATCTCTAACGGCTCACTTAAAGCACTCTTTAGGGACCAACCTTATCGAGACACCCATTAGAACCAAGACAAATCTAAATTCTTTAACCGGAATTGAAATATAGTCAATGATGGAATTATTGATTCCTGCCATGTCTGAAATGTTCAAAACTATCCCATCAATACATTAAAATCCAAACAACCAATCATTATCCCTAGAAAGGAAGTTCCTTCTCGGGACCAACAAAGATAGTTCACTCCTCTTGGAGAAACTATATCTAGTGTCTTTTCATCATTTGGAAAATGCCAATATGATTACATATCCCATTGTCAAACCCTTCAAAGAAGGACATCCTAAACCAAATTGGTATAAGGACACCAAATATTGTGATTACCATCGCATAAAAGGGCACTCTACGGATCGATGCATGCAACTCTACCATTACATCCAAAACCTGATTGAATGCGGAGACATAGAAGTTGAAAATAATTTTGAGACAAAAACACATAATGAAAAACTTCACATGTTCAAAATATCTTCCCTAACCATAATAAAATTCAAAATATAAGGGTCAATCATCAAGAAATATCGAGTATGACTTAGTCATCTCGACCATAGACTATGACCAATACTTAGTGGAAATTATAAAGATCAAAATTGATGTATGATCACAACTAAATAGGAAACAATGTGGATCCCTACATCAAAAAAATCTGCCACTAAGTCCCCCGTATCACCCCTAATCCACCATTTAATTCTTCTACCAATTCCTCTGCAAACCTAGGCCATCATTCAATATTTTCAAACAATTGGAGAAATCTTGTAGCAAAAATTTCCATCATATAATTACTTAATTATTCTCCCTCACTACAATGCATCCTTATGCAAACATTGAATAACACTTGTGTCTCGAGGTTATTAATTCACAACAATTCTAAGATTTAATTGCACATCTTACAGTCCCCAATCCTATTTTATCTTTTGGTCCCACTGACCTTTAATCCCAACATTGCTAATAATCATTCTTTATACGTCGAGGGTTATATAACTCATTGTAAGATCAAGTGCGTATTAATCGATAATGGATCTGCATTGAATATTTGTTCCATGAAACTTTTACGTTGTCTAGGTTACACTAAAAATGATTTACAAAACAATGTCATAACCATTTGTGGGTATGATAATAGTGAGAGAAATTCTAAAGGCACAATCACGTTGCCTCTCCAAGTTGGACCCATCACCTTATACACAGTATGTCATGTAATGGATGTAGAAGTTTCTTATAACATTCTCGTTGGTGATCATGGATTCATGCCATGAAATACATCCCATCAACATTCAACCAATGTATTAAATTTCCTCATTTGGATAAGGAATTTATGTTACGTGCGGATCCCCAACCCTTTGAGTATTGTAGATTCCTTGAAGGATGGTATTGACATGATCACTATTGTCCCTCAAGAGATAAGTATGCTCCACCTCGCATAATACCTAAAGAAACATGCATCGATATGGATACACTCCCTAAAAATGATCCAAAACCATAATCTTCTAACCAAAACACATTTTCTAATCCATTATCTTCTGCGAGTAAACAATCTTCCACCAATCGATCATCTTCTTCTAGTAATCAAGATTTTCTTCAAAGTAGTAGTTATTCTTCCACCACGCCATCTTCTTCTTCACCTAGCCAACCCTATTCATCTAACCACACATTTTATATTAAGATACCTTCTCTTGTGAATAACCAAACTTCATCCTTCAATCCACCACCTTCTTCTTATAACCCATTCTCTTCATCTTTTACAACTACCAAATTCTCTTCCCCACCACATGAGGTACCTATTGCCCCCCCATCACACACATTTAAAATCATTGACGGAGGATGCGGTGAATATCAATTTCAAAATATGGTTGACTCCTTCTATATCAAAAAATCCCCACATTGCTATGGCATACCTAACACTCCACATCGAGAATCCATCCCACTTACCAAATGGGACAATCAGCTTGGAAAAAGTTAGGTTATCTTGATAATGAACATATTCCAAGTTTTTTAGGATCTTGGTTATATAATGATGAATTTGTTCCATGTTACGATTCCCTCAATTTACAAATCTTGTCGAATAATGAAAAACATGCAATGGAAGGGTAAAGGACTCGGTCCCAATGAACAAGGTCGTTTAGACCCGATTAACTACACACAACATCATGGTAAACATGGTCTAGGTTTCAAGGTGTTTGATGTTTCTCCCGTGATAATTTCAAGTGATAATGATGACACCAACTCTGATAATGACACCAGGTCTTCACGTAGCCTTTTCGAGGACCTCGTTGAAACACATCTTTACTATGAACATTTATCTGTTAATGTTATCAATTTTGAGCCTACACATCCGACTCTCATATACCATGGCCAACCACGTCATGCTACCATGGACATGTTCCAAAATGATGAAGCCATCGAAGAATTCCTTGGAACTCGCAACCAAATCCCTACTTCCGACAATAGAAAAGAATTTGAAATCAATCTAAATGAATCAGCCTATTTTGGAAAAGAGATAAAATATTCAGATCCTTCACCCTCATAAAATTTGGATCAGAAACATAAACAAATGATTTCCCACAGTCAAAATCTCACCTCCATCCTATCCTACAAACATGTCAATAAAAATTCCCAACATTACACAAGAAAATCTTGTACTAACCCCCTAAAAACCCAACACCGATGACCTACATCAACCATTAGAATTATTCTCCAAAAAGGATACATCTAAAATGCTTGTAGAAGAAATAAAGACATAAACATTGGCACCACGAAACAGCCAAAACATTTACTTGGCATTAGTCTATCTGACCAAGAATGTGTTGGTGTGTGTTATTTTCCACATCATTAGGTGAGTCATCTCACTTAGTTGAGATCGTAGGTCCATGTGTCATTTAGGGGTCATTATGAGATTCCCTTACACGTGTGTCAACGCGTCATCGTCAATGCATCAATGCGTCAGTGCATCATATGCATCATTGGGAGTTACACTTCTATTCTGGGAATGTAACTCCCCTCTCTACTCGAGTTGTCATGATTGCAGCATTGGGGTTACTCAACACCTCCTATATGTACACATCTTTTGATCTATGAGATACATGAGATTTTTATGGCTTAACCAGGTTCTTCCCATTTGTCGAATCTTTACATGCACATTCGGTTTATGCTCCTCACTCCTCTTTAGATCTCTTCACGCTACCATTTGCACGTTCACACATTTGTTTATGTGCACACTATCCCTTGTGATCCTTGATTGTGGGTTTTCAAAGCATTTTCATGGTATCGAGCGGATCTTGTGGATCCATGCACTCCTTGGCATTTCTCTTGTTTTTCCGACTTCGGTGTGATCTTCATATTCTCGTTGCGTGTGTCATAATGGTTATTCCGATCGTGCTCCAGTTGCACTGATTTCAAGGCCTTCATACCTCTATTCAGTTTTTGGGTGTTCATGGTTTCACTTTTGGGGTTTAATGGTTTGCATCTTTAAATGTAGATTTTAAGGTGTTTTTGCATTCCAAGTTGCAGATCTATGTGATTTGTGCTGGTTTTGTGCATGAGTTTATTTGGTTCGATGTTCGTTTACCTTGCATTGGGTTAATGCTTCACAGTCATGGACCATTCGGTTCTCCTCACTGTTATTAAAGCATGTGCCCACCTTGATCGATGGATCCTCCATTCTTGTGATCTGCACCTCCTTAACTCTTAACCTGTGCTCATGCACTCTTTTTTGGGCACGTCCATATATTGATTGCTTGTGTATTGTTTGCGGTGACTTGGTTGTAGTTTTTTCTTCCAAACCCTCCTGCCTTGTTTCTTGCTTCCTTTGAAGCTCGGGTTCTTCTCTACTAATGTAATACTACATGCCATGGAAGATGAAGTAGAGACCCCTCTGTAATCTCTAATGCGGCCGAGAAGAGTCTGTGTATTTAGGCCTCTCGAGTTGTAACGCATCCTGAATTCTCAAATGATACATAAAACAACTATTTCCTCCTCCTCGAGATTTAGTTTTTGAGCTCGGGGTGTTATGTTCACCAGCAGGAGATAACAAACTGATTGTTAAGAGTGTCCATCTATGATTCGACCATGGTTGAGTAATTGGGTAGCATATGGAATGTGCTAATTTCTGGCATGCAGAGCTCCTTCCTGCCTCAACATTTCATACCTGCTGGCAGCTCCACCTCCCAACCAGCTTAGTATGCACCTCCAACGGTTACTCCTCCACACATACTAACTACTCCAGCTCCAACCATTTCTACGTGCATCCTTCTGTAGCACCTGCAGCACTCGACATGTGCTAATCACTCCATCACCTGCAGATCTATTTTTCTGTGTAACCATTGCGCACACATCAACCTACATTTTTTTGCATGGAAATTTTTTTGTGGCATTTGAAACATGTGACATTTTACCCCTCATTCGACTCGACCTAGGCGCATCTCCAACACACTCAACTCTCAAGACGTGGACTCACCTTCAAATGCGTGAAATGAGTTACAATCTGCGCGTGGGTTCTAAATAGTTGTTGTCCACTCTTCCAACGTGACCCCCTCTCATCACCTTCTTTTATGATGTTTTAGGGTGATTATTAAAAAAAAAACATTTCATTTCTTGGCATTGTAAAAATTTAGGTTATTTGACTTGTTTTATCAACTCTCCTAAGCTTGTTGAAGATGGAGGGTGAGGTCCGGGGTATGTAGGAGGCTAATCCCCCTCGCGAAAAAAAAACCCTACTAAAATTTCATGCCATTTCAATGAGCAGTCACACGATACCCTTTGCACTCATTTTGAGCACTTTTTTAATCATTTTGCAGCATTTAGAGTGTATTTTTTCATCGATTGCATGGAAGTGTATTTATGCCATAACTTTTGACTCACTTTGCAAATTTTTGAGCACTTCCTTGGTCAAAGTTGCATGATTTATCACACACAACATGATGGCATGTTCAATATTTTAAATGCACTAGTTTATAAAGTGCCACATTCTCGAGGGGGTTGATTATACTCTTGGGTTTTCGCACGTAGACACATTATCAGCCGAAGTCCGACGTCTTACTTTCATGTACACCTTGCATCTTGCATTTTCATCATGGAGAGTCTCTCTTCTACACGTGAGCATCATTGGATCACCTTACTGACCTCCATCACTTCTCTTTGCGGAGAGACCTATTCAGCTTGGCATGCTTCCATGTAATGTTACTTCACCCACGAGGTCTTATACCCTTCTTTCTTGGGCAGTTCCTATACCCACGATCATCATCATCTAGAGGACTTCCTTGACACTTGTGACCATGTCTTTGGTCACATGATGATGAATGTCTCTCGATATCTTTGGTTTCACATGGAAGACTCAGATCCACCTCACCATGTCTGGAGCATTCTTTAGTCCTTGTATGGAGACCCTTCACATACTGCCGCCATTGTTGTTGTTGCTGATTCAGTTGTCTCCTCCATTTCTTCATGTGATGATAGTTCCACTAACACAGGCTTGCTTGGTTCTACTTCTGATGACGAGGATTGTGCATCCAGTTCTGATGTTGAGAGTACTACAGAGGACTCTTCTCCTCTTTCTCTCACTATTCTAGACATTGTTGTCACCCCCCACATCTCATCAGATATCAAGTAGTCTCATACTCAGTCTCTCACCATCATTACACCAGCCTCCTTTCCACTTCTAGTGTGAGGCCCACTTCACTCCTCTACCTTCATTGGATGACTCATACCTATCTGACATCGCTCTTTTGTTTGTTGAGCCCCCTCATTGGGATGAGTATCTGCTTGACCTTAGTCATCTTTTTTCGCAGAGTCTACTTGTGATGCACTACAGGTTCCACATCCATCTACAAGTGTTTTAGAGGAGTTCATCATCTCTATTGTTGGGAGTGCCCCTTCTGGGACTCTTACCACTTCCACTTTTCCAAAGACCTTCATTGATCCACCCTCAGTTGTGGATCCCTTTTCTATTGTGGAGGATGTTTTGTTCCCTTCACATCACTTGGACATCCTTTCTACGGGTGTTCCTCTTCACTCGATGACTCTACGCATGGCATTACCTTTGGTTCCTTGGCACTCACTCGCTAGACCTATGTCACACTTCAGTGCACTAGACTCAGAGTTCTTCGTGTTGCTGCCTTCAGTTTCCTTTGTGGAGTGGGAAGACTTTCAGCATGTCATTTCTATCCTTCCTAAGGGTAGGCACATAGTTCATTGCGGTGGCTCTTCTTGACCCGGAGGCGAGAGGATATCATCATCGACATTCTTCTAGGAGACTTCCTAGAGCTGCAGAGTTTAGATCCATCCATGGCATCTTCTGCATTCCTCTTGTTTCCCTCTTCTTCTCTCTTCTTCTTCTTTCGAGAGATTGCCTCTTTGTACATGGGTACCTTTTCAGGCTTGTCTATAGTTGGGACCCATCTTTGGCATCTTTCTTAGATTAGAGAGTGTTTTGTTCTCTTGTGGTGGATGTTTTTCCCACTAGGTTTTCCTTCACTGCTTGGGACTTCTTTCTTGTACATGGGTACCTCATCAGGCTTTGTGTCGGGACCCATTTCTCGTTTCTGACTTTCCGCCTCATCCTAAGTTAGATTATTTTCCACATCATTAGGTGAGATGAATGGGGGTGTTGGTGTGTTTTATTTTCCACATCATTAGGTGAGTCATCTCACTTAGTTGAGATCGTAGGTCCATGTGTCATTTGGGTCATTAGATATTTCCTTACGTGTCAATGTCGTCATGCACATTCGGTTGATGTCGAGATCTCTTCATCATCTTTACATGCGGTTGATGGTCGTCATATGCGTCACATCCATTGAAGCCAACTTTATCAAACCTATTGATTATTCAAGGCATGTTTATCTAACATAGTTCCCATCGCCGGAAGAAAACTCCCAACATCGCAAAATATCGATAGACTTTTGTGACATCAAAAACTATTGGAAGGCTTTATCAAACCTATTGATTAAGATGATTTCACCAAGAAAACTCCCAACATTAGAATATGCATATCCATGACATCAACAAGGATTGTCCCAAAGATGATTTCCCCTTGCCAAATATAGACATGATTGTTGATTCTATGGAAGGCCATGAAATGCTTTCTTTAATGGATGGATTTTATGGTTACAATCAAATACATATTGATGAAGGATATCAACATAAAAAAATATTTACTACACCATGGGGTACCTTCGATTATAAGGTCATGCCTTTTGGCTTGAAAAATGGTGGTGCCACCTATCAACAAGTAATGTCTATCATCTTCCATGATATGTTACATGATATCATGGAATATTATGTTGATGATATATTAGTAAAATAAAAAATACGAGAGACACATTTTTAATAGATTACACAAGTATAAGGTTCATCTTAACCCAAAGAAATGTGTTCTTGGAGTGACCTTTGGTAAATTTTTACGGTTTATTGTCTCACGAAGAGGCATAAAAGTTGATCCTACAAAAGTCAAAGCCATTATCAAAGTTCCTCCTCCTCAAAGCCTTAAACAATTACGTAGTCTTTAGGAAATATACAATCTATTGAAGCATTTAATATCACGGTTGGTGAATAAGCGCCATCACATCAATCGGTTACTCAAGAAAGATGCACAATTTCACTGGAACCAAGATTGCCAAAAATCCTTTGCTAAATTAAAAAATACCTCTCTAGCCCACCTTTTCTTATGTCACCAATTGTCGATAAACCCATGTTGCTTTATACATCTACCACTGAACATGCTATAGGAGCTCTATTAGCACAACATAACGATCAAGTGAAAGAATAGGCTTTATATTACCTTAGTCAAACACTTATTGAGAATGAAGTACATTATTCCCAAAGAGAAAAAGTATGCTTAGCGGTCACCTTTGCATTCCATAAGTTATGTCATTACTTTCTGAATCACACAACTAAGTTGATTTCCAAGATTGATCCCCTCAAGTATCTGTTGTCCAAACCCATTCTCATGGAAAGAATGTCTAGTTGGGTTGTATTACTTAGTGAATTTGATGTTGAATTTGTTCCACATAAGGCAATTAAAGGACGGGGCCTTGCAAACCAACTTGCCAAGGCACCCCTTCCTGGCACAAAACCAATTCATTTTTCTTTTCCTGATGAATGTCTTCTACACATAGACATCGTACCAGCTTGGACTCTATTTTTTGATGGATCTTGTAATCTCCATGGCTCAGGGGCTGGTATTTTTCTTATCACACCTAGAATACATGTTATCCCCAAATCATTTTCTTAGCATTCCCATGTACCAACAATATCGTAGAATATGAAGCTCTAATCGTAGGATTA
Source organism: Taxus wallichiana var. yunnanensis (assembly GCA_018340775.1). Taxonomy (NCBI): domain Eukaryota; kingdom Viridiplantae; phylum Streptophyta; class Pinopsida; order Cupressales; family Taxaceae; genus Taxus; species Taxus wallichiana. Next base: position 557,135,795 of record CM031243.1, on the reverse strand, counting down.
AAATTGGCTATATCTTGGAATCCTACGAGAATTGTTGTATTTTGTGATTACTTACTTATCATCAAACAAGTTACTAATCAATACCAATTCAAGGATGAAAAATTTATCCCATATAAACACATGATTGATAGTATTTGAAGGTATTTTCTATTAATTAGCTTTGATCAAATCCCTAGAATTTGTAATAAATCTACCAAAGTTATGGCAACCATCGGATCCCTATTAGAAATCGCATCTAGTGAACCCCCAAACACATTTTCTTATCAAACATCTCCTAATGCCTACCTATTATCTTCATAAAAACAATATGGTATGTGAGATCATGGTTCCAAATCATCCTTGCTACCATGATCTTTATAACTTCATTCATGATAAAATATTTCCTTCGACATGAAAGCAATGCATAATTGTGCTTTATCACAACACACCTCTTGTTACACCATTTTAGCATAAAATATTTATAAATGAGAATATGATGGCACCCTACTTTGATGTCTTAATTAGGAAGAAGCCTTGAATGTCCAAGCTGAATTCCATTCCATTATTTTGGAGCTCACACAAATGGTATAGCTTTAGCCAAGAAAATCCTACGAGTTAAATATTATTGGCCTAGCATGGAAAGTGATGCATGTAATGTTGTCAAATGGTGTCAAGCATGTCAAAAGCATGGAAATATTATCCATGCACCTTCCCAAACATTACAATCAATTATCACACCATGGCCCTTATCTTAATGGGGACTTGACCTCATTAGTAAAATTAGACCAACATCATCTAATGGACATAATTTCATCATTACAGCTATTGATTACTTCACTAAAGGGGTGGAAAATATGCCTCTCACTTATGTTACTAGTAGAAAAATATCAAAATTCATTTTTATTAATCTCATCTATCGATTTGGTATTCCATCCGCTCTGATCGCAGATAATGGAAAATCATTTTAAAAAGGGATGTAAAATACCTAGCCAAATGTTTTTGCATCAAACTTAAGTGGTCCACTCCCTACTACCCTCAAGGTAATAGTCAAGCAGAAGAAATCAATAAGACCTTAAAATCCATCATGGAAACAATTTCAACACCCATGGATGTAATTGACATACTCAAATGTACCCCACTCTTTGGACTTAATGTACATCTTACCGCACACCTATCGAGCCACCCCATTTTACCTATTTAGATAGAATGCCCATCCTTGAGAATCTCCCTTAAAGATGTAAGTAATGAGGATGAATACCGACAATCAAGGCTTCAAGAGCTTTAGCTTCTTGAAGAAAAACAACTTAATGCTCTCAATCATCTTCAATTCTATCAAAACCGACCACAACGCAGTTATCATAAAAATGTAAGACCCAAAGAATTCAAAATTGGTGACCTCCTTTTAAAATAAAATCAAAATAATACCACTAAAGAATGAGAAAAACAAGGAAAATTTGAGGCTAATTTGTTAGGACCCTATGTAAATACAACTAAATTTGGCTCTAGAGCCTATACATTGGCCATTGAAGATGGTCAAGATCTTAATGAACCAATGAATGTAGTTCATTTAAACAAATGTTATCCTTGAGATGTTCATTATTATCGAAACAACAGTGTGTACATTGTTCCTTCTATCTTGCTTATTTCGCATAATTTAACTTTATTCATTTCCATTGGCAAATATTTTCTTTATCAAAATCACATCTTCATATTTATCATCATGAGATAGGTGTTAATATAGATCCTATCAAGTTTGTGAGCATCATACTTCTCATCATATCTTCCATTTTCAATCACTTTCACCTATGGTCATACCTAGAAGATTACCGATGGTAATATATTTCCTTTAACAACATTCTCTCTTTCATAACAAAGCTCTAAAGTTCTTTACCCAGTTCATTTGGTCTTCCATCTCAATCTTCGGTGTTGAACCTCGCGTCCTACTACTTGTTTGGGGCTGATATTGGGGAAGACGTTCCTTCCCAAATACAAAACACTATTGAAAAATTCATCAATTCAATAACTTATGAATAATTCATCGTCGCGTCTTTCATCTTCATAGTGTTTAGTGTTGAGCCCACACTTCTTACTGGTTGTGTGAGACTAGGAATGGAGGAAGGTGCCCTTACTCATCTATGTATTGTCTTCGGTGATAAACCCTTGACTCTTACAAGTGGCATGGGGCAAAGCATAGAGGGTCATTCTCATAAAAGCATAAAAATATTGCAAAAACATTCAAACATTCAAAAATAAATAAATAAATAAATAAATAACAAAAGGGAGTTCACTCACCTATGTTTTTCCTTCGGTGATGAGCCCTTGCTTCTCACTAGTAGCACAGGGCAAGGCATAGAGATTCATTTCAAAAATACAAAATCTGACAATGCTTGCAATTATAAAATCCCCAAAGAAGCAATTTTGATGCCTAAGTGAAGAGAGAACTATCATTTCACGATATCTTACCAATCAACAAGCCACGAATCGTCTAAGTCAAGCACGTGACTCATAAAGTTAAACCCATTTTAAAACCGGTTCGAGAACGTTATGAAGAATAGAGTCACAATTTCCAAAAGGGAATGTTGTTAGCATTTGTCTCTATATCTACCTCCTGCATCCTTCTTGATTCTCGGTGATGAGCTCACGCATCTTACTAGTTGTGTGGAGTCAAGAATGGAGTTGGACTTATTTTCATCATATCATCACCACCATATTCTGCCAATGGAATGAGAATTTGTGTTATTCTGAGCATGAGTTACCACGAGGAACATGGTACATGTAGATAATATCCTGGTTTATCACCTCTAAAAATAAGTCTGCACTATGGTCCATAAATTGCCAATAATAGTAAAAAAATCTAAAAGTCTAAAAAAAAAAATCCAAAAGTCTAAAAAACATTTGAAACAATCATCAAAAATCGTCATTAGAAAAAAAAAAATCAAAAAAATGCAAAAAACATTGGAATATATATATATATATATAATATAAATATAAAAATATTATAAACTCCACAAAAATCAAAAATATTGTAAACTCCAAACTAACCAACACAATTCAACCTTTGAACTATTATCCCAATGGATGATCCACTCACCTTATGACTACCAATTTCAAACAACTTCACCTCATGTGAATCCTCATTTGGGGAAAATCGGCTCTCATTTTTTTCTTGTTTGAGGAAAATGACCCAATACTTTTCTATGTCCTTGTACCCCTTCTTGGGGTTGCATCCGGTCAATCCTCACTATGGAACACTTTAAGGACATGTTTATTGGTTTTTGTGTTTCATTATTAGTTACAAATTATTAATTGCTTTCTTGTATCTTGATATATTACAAGGGGCATCTTGATTTTCTATATCATGGTGTTCTCTCTAATATACTTATGTTATATGATTGCATATGGTGCTTTGGGGCATAATACTTTCTAGATGGCCTCTGTCTATGCTCTCTTCCACTCTCATATTATACTAGGGCATCAAACCTTTTTTTTTTCCCTGTGTCTATGCTATCATACATATTACAATGTAGTCATCTTGATCTTTTATACCACGATGCATCCTGTTGTGTGCTATATTAAAATTAAGATGTTTTTTTGTCACGTGAGTATCTTCTACATGATCAACATCTTACTTTGCACCTCATATACTCACCCATACTAATACATTCCCTAGTTTGGGAATCCTACTTGATCACCGTTGTAGTTTGTAAATCCTACTTAAAGATTTTTCTTAAGTAACATTCACTATATCGGAGCTCCTCCTCCCCACAATGATCACCATGTATTTTATCCATTCACTCTCACTCCTCATTTTTTTCTCTTCCGCCACTTATGCCCATATTACCCTTCTCACCATTCATGTCCCCTCTCATCCATTTTATTCTTTTATTTTACTCTTCTACTTCCCGCTTGACAATATTACTTAATAACCCATTCTATATGGGATCCTTGGTGGATTTTTACTCTCTCCCCAATATCTTCCCTGTTGTAGAAGCTTCTTCACCACCTACCCTCTCATCAAAAACAATCACCACACACACATCTTCCCATTCCACCTCTTCTGCTTCTCACTCTCGCATCATTACTCTTACCACGTGGGCATCCCAATTAAGGATTCCCCTCACACTATCCGCCCTTCACTACATAAATTCCTTCATCCATTCATATTACACTCCTTTGTTTCCTTTCTTTCTTGTTATCACTGTTATCCAAAATTCACCCCTCAAGGTAAATTTTGATAACATGCATCAAATTCTTGAGTCCCGAGCAAGTAGATTGATTCAATGCCCAAAATCATGTTTTTCGAGCCCCTTTGGCTTCTCTCTAACTCTCCCATCCAAGGAAAAATCCCAACGAGTTAGAAAAAAGTGAAAAAATAAAAAAATGGCATCTCACGGCTTGTTTTAATACATTACGGGTCTGAAGGTTGCGGGTCATACCGAGGTTAGTTGTACCAAGTTTGGGGCTGAAATACAAAGAAAATTAGATAAGTCAGACATTTTTGTCCCGGGAAGTCCATGGGATAGTCGAGACAAAAGTACGCATGGGACACACATCGACCTATTTTACGCAAGTTCAATCTATTGCGGGTGGCGCAGATATTTTCATTCGGGACACCAGGGACAAAAGTACAGCGGGATGCGAAAAGGTGAAAAGGCTGGAAAAGGAGCCAAGGAATCCTGAATCAGCCGATGCGGAAGAATGTGTTTGAGACAGCTGGGACACATGGATCCGATTTTTTCGTAATACCCGCAAATCAAAGAGAAAAGTCAAAGTTTGACCCCGGAACCTCAAATGGCCATAACTTTTGACTCCAAGCTCTGATTTTCATAAAATTGACTTTCGGAACAAACAAAACCTCCCTACCTTGCAAAAACTATATTTCTTAATTTTAATGAGGGTAGATATGATTAAATAAAAAAACATATTGGCTCAAGACAGTTAATGCTCATTCCGTTAAATGATAGAAAATGCCTACCAGACCCAAAATAGCTTCTCACACTCAAAAGGCCATAAATTTTGCATTTCTCAAAGCTTAATTACACAAAATCTATACCTTTGGAATCACGGCTCTAATCCCGACACACAAAAATCAAGAAATTCTAGATTTGATGAGAAATGATGGGGATTTTTCATAAAATGTGGCCGGGTTCATGACAATGTTTTATTTGGTAGTTGGGAGTGCAATTAAGAGGCATGGTCATCATTCTTTCTCTGCTGCAACACCTAAGATAGTATGGGAGCCTTTTTCAAGTAACATACAATCATTTCACTCCATTTAGTGCCTCTTACAAGTGGTTGAAGGACAGATTTTGGGATTTCTATTTTCCCTTTCTCTCTCTCTTCTCATTTTCCTATAAATTGGAGTGTTGGGCTCATTGTAAGAGGAGGTAGTTTTTCATAGCAAAGCTCTGGAAAAATTCCTTTGTGAATCCAATGTTCTAAAGGCACTTGTTGTGGACTCCTTGCATGGTGATCCAAGCCCTTATATTGTATGCAGATTGAGTGTGCATATCATGAAGTAATAAAATATAAGTTTATGGATGCATCTTCCCCGATGTGTTTTCTTGCATTCATCTTGACCCTTCAACCTTGATTACAAGTGTATTGTGCCTATCCTTATGATATTATAAGGATCTATTATTATTTTTATGTATGAAACATTGTTGTGAATACATTTTTAGATTGTGGAGAACCATTATCACCCCTTCTAGTATGCACTTTACTCGCTAGTTTTCACACATTGGAAGACTACTCTCACACTCTCCTTTTATGGTGTATCACCAATTTAATGTAGGCTTTCATTTATGAATTCTCTCTCCTGGTCCCTTGGAAAGATATATTAGAACAGTTAGTTTACCCTGCATTAGAGTAGATCGTGGCAGGTGGTTTAGGAGCAAGAACCAACTTTCTCTGGAGGTCTATCTCAAGAAGTAAATCCCACAACTTGGAGATAGTACCCATGTTATCCAATCACATCGTGAATTAAAGTATATGCACTTGTGTAAACATAATGGTGATGTGATTTGGTGATAAAAATCACCTCATCTTGTATCCTCTTCCACTTAGGCATACCTCACTCACTCTTTTCTCATCCTTCCCTAAATTCTTCTTATGCCTGGTCATCCTACTTACATGCTTTCGTAGTATGGAAAATTCACTTGAGGGTTCCCCTTCAGTCCATTTTATCATACCCTATTCCCACCAATTTTATCTTTATTCCACTTATTCTTCAGCTTGGCAATCTTACTTAACCATTCCGGCCACATGGAAATCTTACTTAAGTCTTCCTCTTAAGGATGTTTTTCTCTATGGCCTTCCCCCATCCCATCATATTTCCCCCATATTATTTCTCATGTCTCTCTTCATGATCATCTTCTTCAACCTACCATTCCACCCATGTACCCAATACAATTTTTTCTTTCTCCTTGCATATCATCCCTTTCAGTTAGGTGATCTTATGAAACCACTCAGACGACATGAAAATATTACTTTAGAGATTCTCTAAGTATGACATGTCATCTTACACTCACCCATCACTCTACATCCTCACCATCCATCTTTTCTCTTTTTTCCCCATCATCACATCTTTATATCACCACTATCACCATCCTTTTCTTGTCAATCTTACTTAACCACTCACTCGACATGATGATCTCACTTAAGAGTCCCTCTTAAGGATGATCTATCTTCTTTCTTTCCCCATCACTACACATCCTTCACCCTTCACTTTTTCTCGGCATTCCCCATTATCACATCCTTTAACCTCCTTTTCCATTATCACAAACACCAATTATCACTTGCCCACTTGTCATCTCTAGTTTTGCTCACTTGGCTATCTTACTTAACCACTTCCGTCACATGACAACCTTGCGTTAGGGTCCTCCCTATGCTAAACTCATCATTAAGAACTTTTTCCTCACCTCATTATTTTTTCACTTTGTTGATCGCTTCTTCCACCTAGTCTCTCCTACCAACCACATTTTCCTCCTACCATTATCCTTTCTCCACCTATCATCTTGTGACATACATTTAATCTCTTCCACATACAATCACGTTCTTCTCCCCTATTTTCCCTTATTAATAAATCATACTTCATACCATTTCTTCCCATTCTTTTCATGTCTTATTTCTTCATCCTCACCTTTTTCATCCTCATCTCCCACATCCTCTCCTCACTTTCACCTAGTACTAACTCATCCCTAAAATTTTATTTACTCTTTTCACTTCACCTTCTCATATTCTCTCACATTTCTACCCACACACATGTTTGCCATTATTGTTAACATTCCTCTATCATTATTTCCTCATTCCACACGACCTCGTTCACTCCCTTGGACCTTCTAGAGTTTCCCTTCATTCCTTCCCTCCTCGAATACCACCTCTCATTGTCAAGTGGGATTTCTCTAAATTCCCTTCATTTGCGTTACCCTTTCCAATCCTTATTACCTTTCTCCTTTTCTTCATTTTTTCTCTCACCCTTCCTCACCACTCATTGTTAGTGGAATTTCCCTAACATCCCCTCATTAGCATTTCCTCTTCTATCCCCCATTCTCTTTTCTCTCCTATTCTTTTCCCCCAATCCCACTTCTTACCCATCTCTCCATCTTCCCTTCACCTTCTTCAATATCTTTACTATCTTCATCATACATCCTTTGTCTATTTTCTCGTAATCCTAGTATCCTCATTTCATGCATCTCCACATCTTTTCCAATCGGTGTCATTCCTCCCCTCTTTCTTCTGTTTACATTCCTTATATTGTTCCCTTTCCACTTATTATCCCCTTTCTACATTCCCTTCCTTCTACATCATTTTCATTGTTATCCTACTCTCTCTCTCCCACCCCTCGTCTTATTTCCCTTCCCTAAACCATCTTCTTCCCCTTTTTCCATCACATTTCCTCCTTACTTCCCCATCGATAACCTAGATATTTAGTGTTGTCCTATATCTTTTTATCATACCACCCTCCACATGCATCTCCATATGGTCTGCTCCATATTCTTTGCCTTGTTCTTCCTCAAATGATATGATTCCTTTAATCTTCTACGCTTGTATTCACTCTATCTTCCTTTCCTCTCCCTTAATTTTGACATGTTTCTTCTAACCACTTCTCCTTTTATTTACCACCCTTACCTTTTCATTCATTATGTATCTATTTCTCTTCTTTTCTCTACTCTTTTTCACACTTTCCTTCCCCTTATATTTTTTTTTCCTCCATTCTACTTCTTCTTTTGTCCTCTTTCAATTTTCATTGATTTCACCTCTTACTCCCACCTTATCTTCTGCTTCTTATTTATCCTTCCCCATTTCCTGCTTTTCTCAACTCTATCATTTCTTTCCCTTTCATGCATCCCTCTTTATTATCTTTGTTGCTTCCTTCATTTGGCACATCTCTCTATTTCATCCCTTCACCCTCTACTATGTCATTATTCATGTCTTCTCCTTGTTTTTCCTTCATCATTCCCTTCTTCCCCTATCATTCCTTTGTCTTATTTTTTTCTATCTCTTTCATTCTTTCTTTTCCCTCCCTATCTCCATTAATATTCACCTTACTCCTCTCCTAATCAAGCCCCAATCTTATCCATTCCTTTTCTCTTTCCCACACACCCTCACACCTAGCATTCAAGGCCGATTGAATCCTTTCTCCATTTTTTTCATGTGGTCATTCTAGTCTCTTCCAATTCATTATCATCCTCTTCTCCACATAATTAATCTCTCCTCTTTTTGAGATCTCTGTCGTATATCCATTCTCATCATCCCTCTAAAGGGGGCATCGTCACATCTGTCCATAATCACATATTCTCATGAAATTTTTGTCTTGGAGGATACTATGACATTTGTCACTCACCACTTTATATTCTCCCCAACAGATAGTTTCTCTACTTTTTCTTAAGTAAAGTAGATTGAATTCTTCCCCCATCTCGTCTACTTTCTTTGAAATGAAACTAATTTCATAGTACCCTTCCAAAGAGGGGAAAATGTAGACACCCTAATTTCACATCTGTCCTAAATCATTTAATTCCCCTTCCTCATTTCTCACAAAAATACACTTGAATTAATCAAATATAATTTTATTAATTATCCATTTCAAAATACAAAAAATAACTCGATCCTCACCACATGTCATTATTCTCTATGTTTTTCTACTATTGAATTAAAAATTTAAAATAAAATCCTCACCCACTCTTCATGGTCCCCACTCACCTAAAATAATGCACTTATGAATTAAAAATTCAGAATCAAATCCTCACCCATTCTTCGTGGTCCCCACTCACATAATCTTATCCACATTTTCAAACCATGATTACTTAAATTACTCTAAGTTAATCACTCCCCCAAGATATAAATACAACCTTACCCCTCCCCTCTAAAGACACAAAGAATAATCTTGAATTCCTTGTCTAAGTTCTTTTCATCCTTTGAGAAAAAACATCCTTCTACCTCATCCTAATGCCTAAATAGCTTCATCTTGAAGCACCCCAAATCCATAATCCTTTTTCCCATCTAGTGTAAAGTAAGTGGATCGTTATTTCAAGAAGGACTTGCTCGTCTTGAAGAAAATCACCTACATACCATACAATCGGGCTGAATCCATATTTCCTATCCCATTTTAAGGTTTCTATGGAACGTGAAGGAGGAGGTATGATTATTGGTATTTTTATTCCTTGTTAGTAGTACATTTTCCTAGCTTACAATTAGAGGTAAGTGTAGGAGCCTAGCAACTAATAAGTTATACCATTAAATTCATTAGGTTATGGCATTCCCCTCAATACGTAAAAAAACTTAGCGGTCGCTAAGCATTTTATCTCATAAAAAACATATGTGAATTATATGTTACAAATAATAAGTCTTGTGAAGACTTCATAATAGATGAAAAAACAGTAGTGGTCCAAATATATATACGTATGGTATTTATAATGACTGGTAGTAATGGTGGAAGCCTAGTGACCGCTAAACTAGAGCATGATCTTTTATTTTATCATTGCTTTCAAATTATTAAATTTTGAACCTAGCATCCACTATGCACTTACTTTCGATAAGGAAAAAATGCTTAGCGTTCACTAAGCATTTTCCGCCACAAGAACCAATGTGAATTATGTGTTTCTAACAATATAGCATAAAGATAGTGTTTATATTGATAAGAGGTAAAGGCAAGAGCCTAACAACTGCTAAGTTATACCAATCAATTCATTAGGTTATGGTGTTCCACTCAATACATAAACAAAGTTATCGGTCGCTAAAATTTTTCTCTCATAAAAATAGATGTGAATTATATGTTATAAACAATAAGTCTTTTGATTATTACATAATAAATTAAAACATATTAGCGACCCAAAGCTATATACATATGGTATTTGTAATGACTTGTAGTAATGGTGGGAGCCTAGCGACTGCTAAACTAGAACATAGTTTTTTATTTTATTAGTGTCTTTAAATTATTAAACTATTGAACACAACATTCACTACGCCCTTGCTTTCGATAAGGAAAAATTTCTTAGCTTTTGATAAGGAAACAATGCTTAGGTTTCTCTAAGAATTTTCTCTAATAAGATCTCGATGTGAATTATGTGTTTTAAACAATATACCTTATGGGAACTACATAAGGCTTGATCACTCAAGTACCTTAATTAGTCTAAGAGAAAAAAACATAGGAAAAAAATAGGAAAAAAGCATTACATACCATTAATATTGTAACATAATCACTCTTAAAAAAACAACATATATTACTTAAAAAAAGAAAAAAAATATAACAACCCCTAGTCCAAGTACGGATAGATACGTAGGGTTTTCCTATTCTTCCCTTTTAGTAAGATGCCACGGAGTTGTAGATGATTTGCGTAAGAGGAATGGGTTGAAGGGTTGAGAAAATTTTTGCCAAAGTTGGACCCATCTCCGATTGTGGACATTTTTCGTCTATATAATAGGAGTAGAAGTTGGAGCGGCATCTTCATTGGCCTCTAAAATTGGTCATTTTGGTCTTTCACCAACAAAAGGAGATGAAATTTCAGAGGATACTGCAAGAGATTGGAAGGGTTTGAGGGTTACCGTGAAGCTCACTGTACAAAATCTTCAGGCAAACATACGGTTGTCCCTAACACAACTACCTTGGTGCTTAAATCCCTAAAGTTACCTGAACGTGATACGAAAAAGTTGAAAAACATTAAACATATCAGGAACATCTCATTTGACAATTTTATTAAAATTACAAAGGTCACAAAGCCCCGATCCATGGAAAAACATCTTGTGGGAACTATGAAGGATATTTTTGGTATGCGTGTTTCTATCAAGTGCACTGTCGATGGCAAGGATCCTAAGGATTTACAATCAAATATCGATAAAGGAGTGGTGGAGATTCAGAGGATTGATCGGTAGGAAGTGAATTTTTTTTTGTGTATGTTTTATTGAGTTTTAGTGTATTGGGTATTTTTTGTTTCTAAGGTTTGATCGAGGAACAATGGATTAAGGATTTATGGGTCTTTCATTGAATAAAAATGAGCACAACCAATTTTTATAGTGGGTTTCGTTGCTTATTTCCGAGCGTGTGTGTGCGAATGGGAGGATTTGGAAGAAATTATTTCTTGGGAAGGGAGCCTTGAGGCTCTTTAATTTGAGGCAGTGTGGGTTGTTTCCATCTCATCTCTGCTTGGTGGCCCATGATGACAGTGGAGGTTTCATTCTAGTTTTCCATGGGAGTTCGAGGATTTGTTACTAGTTATATTTGATGGAGAGAAGAGGGATATGGTCTTTCATAGATATTTTGTGGGCTCACATGTAGATTATTTTCTTAGCCTAGTTTGATTCTATCAGGGAAGCCATTACTCACATTTATGGGGCAAAATATCTAGCAGAGTCATCTCGTTCTTGTGTTAACTCTAAGGTGGCTTCCTAGTTCGTGTCGTGGTTTTTGTTAGTGAGGCATAATATTGAGGAGTTCAGGGTGATAGTGATGCATTTCATCAAACCCATGCACTGATCTAACTTGGTGGAAGCGCTAGAGGAATTTGGTAGAGCTCATAACTTTTGTTGACTTAGTTCAGGATAGATAAATATTTGGAGGAGTCATGGTAAGTGATAGTAGAGCTGTCAACTAGGATTGTGGTCTTGATGAAATTAAATGAAGAGGTGCATGTTTCTATGTGGAAGGGATCTCTGAAGGGAAACGTCCTAAGAAATTGGATCTCCCAGGTCTCTCTGCGCCGGTATTCACGGATTTTGTAGGCATCATGCAGGGCTCCATTGCAAGTTTGGTTTTACCTACAACTTCCTCCTTCGGAAAAATCATGATGGGGAATTTGAGAGGTAGGAAGGTGGTTGGTCCTTGCCTACCTACTTCTCTAGTTTAATTTTTCTTCTATGTTCAGTTTTGGTCATAGTTTTTTTCCTATTGGTCTCTAGTGTGGCGTTTGGGCTTCTAGTGTCCCTTCATACTTGCAGGGGTTTTTTATTTTGGTTTGGATTGGATGGTTTATTGTAAGGTCTATGTTTTACTTGGGTAGGATCCCTTCAATCCGTAGGTTCTGAGCTCCTATAAAAATAGTTTAAATATTTAATAAAAAATAGATGTAAAAACAATAGAGACCCAAAGCTATATACGTATGGTATTTATAATGACTGGTAGTAATGGTGGGAGACTAGCGACCACTAAAATAGAACATGATCTTTTATTTTATCATTTTTTCAAATTATTAAATTGTTAGAACCTAGTATCTACTATGTCCTTACTTTCGATAAGGAAAATATGCTTAGCATTTGCCAATCATTTTCTCCTATAAGATCTGATGTAAATTATGTGTTTCAAACAATATACCTTATGGGAACTACGTAAGGATTGGTCCCTCTATATGGTATGCAGTGTAACTATTGTCTTCCCCAGGTACCTTCTAGCCAACATAATATAATTATAATCAATGAAAAAAAAATAGCGATTGAAAGTTGTATAGATGGTGTTTACGATTCCGGTAATGGTAGGAGCCTCATTTTCTCTAAACTAGGTCGTGATGTATTGTTTTACTATTATTTCCAATAAAAGAAAGCTGTTAAAAGTAACGTCATTGTTCCATTACATTCGATAATGAATGAAACATAGCGCTAGGTAAAAATTTTTCTTATATGAAAGGTTGTGAACTATATGTTAAAAACAATATATTTTATGGAAAACACATAAGGCTTGATCCCTATTTGAGGATTTATAGTGTAGCACTTTTTTTTTTGCCATGGATACGAGCCAAAAGTGTATAGATAGTAAATGTTTATAGCCTAAGAAAACTGGCACTATAAATAAGTTAACATAAGTTCAAACAATTTGGAATAAATTTCTTCAATTAGTATTTTAAATCTAACTTATAGTCAAAGTAAGAGAGAATAGACCCTTGTTGTAGTGGTACTCAAAAAACATTTTTAATAATCAAATCTTTTCTCAAATAGGTTTAACCCACCATGACCTTATAGAAAGCATTTTTTACACGAAAACAACTACTGTGAAGAGGGCCATACTTACGTTTATGAAAACTATAATCCTTCCTATTTATTTTTATAACTTGTTGTGGAATTTCCAACCAAGCGCTACACCTAAAATATTGTACTTAGAATAGCTATAGAAAATTAGACATAGTGAATAAAGTATGTTCGATAAACATATATTTCACATTGTCTTATATAACAAAAAATGATGAGATATCACTAACTATGTTAATATGATTTGTTTCTCAAATAAACTCCTCAAAATACCAAACATTAGATCTTTTGACGGCTATCCTTTAAACATGACCATTAGTCTTGTTATGGGCATCTAATCCTCACTACTACAGTATGATCGATACACACATAAATCACATAGTCTTGTAAAACAAAACATCCCAAGCTACCACAACCTCTTTTGAAATGCCATATATTACATCTTAATGTGCTCTATGGTTTTTCATTAAAAATGTGTAAATGGATTTACAAGTGTTTTAGGTTATTCTTTTATATGTTCACTAGAAGTCTATCTTCCACTAAAGTGTGTATTTTTTAATGTTCCTATCATTACATCTATATAAAGTTATGGATTTTCCAACTCATATGTAATACTTTCAAAAGGTGAAAATGGTTTTGTATCTTTCAATGCATCATAATTAGATTTCATAATTTTAGAATTTTTTTTTATTATTGATTGATCCACAAAATATGAATATTGTAACCAACTGAATGATACATAATATGTCCTATCAAATCCTATTGGTCATCAACCATTAATTTAATTACTTTGTTATGATATATAGTAAATAACTCTAGACGTTCATGTCCGTTAGGGTACTATTTAAATTCCTTAACAGAAAATGTGAGAACAACACTTTAAAGTTTGGAAATGACCTAATTATTGATGTATTTTACCCTACATAGGTAAAATGTCTTCCATTGTTTGTGCTCCATTCAAAAAAATTCCATTCATCACAAGCACTATTTGTTGGAAGAAAAGAGATGAGAAATGGTTTGTGGAACTTAACTCACCTAAAAACTACCACGTCGACTTGTGGTTGTTTTTTTTATAATTTAAAATCACAAGGAAGTTGGTATTTTTCTATCCTCAGAACATATGTATTTGGGGACACTTTGCATGTCCAGGTGGAACATTTCGACTTTGAAAACAATAATGTCTTATTCTAGATATGGAATGGTTGTTTGTTTGTTCAATAAACGGGAAATGAATGCCCTCATGAAAAATGGACCATATTTAAGTTCAAAATATATATAGAATTTGGGGAATCTAATAGATTCTAAAAAAGCTGGATGTTCAAATGCGAGAAAACATTAAAAATGGTATATTTAAAATATTTAGAAAATATTATAGGAATGAGAAAACATCTTATGTTTTTTATTTCTTGCATATACAAGGTTTTATTTCACCTCCAAAACATGCCAAGTTGTTTACTTTGTTGAGGTAAACATATTTGACTAAATTTGAGATAGACCCATCTAAATTAAAATTTCATCGGTTGAAAAGGAATACTAAATCAACTGGGTCTTTTGAGGCTAGTGTAGTATCAGAGACATTTGATTCTTACTACTGGAGAATAAAAGGAGACAAAAAAATGGGAGAAAAATTTGTACATTATTTTAGAAATAAACATCCAAATAATATTGTATTGACATCCTACAGTGAATCCAATTTAATCAAAAAAATAAATTGCATGAATCATACTACCGCTAGTTGTCTGTATTGTTGGGTGAAGAGAGAAAGGGAAAAATAAAATTGATTCCCATTGGGAAAAAATGGAAAAATGGAAATAATATCATGAGGTGGAAGAAGCTCTTCCCATCGCAGTTCAAACAATATTAGACAACTATGTGATGTCACTGGAAGAAAATATACCAGTAAGGGTGAAAGTCTTAGACAAATTTTCTTGTAAATGTGCATATACATTCCATCTTCCATCAACTTTATGAGCTATTCCTTCACCTAATCCTTTCAATGTTGAATGTGTGATCACTGATTTTTGTAATTTAACAATGAAATTTCTTCCGATGTCATAATGGAGCTTCTAATAGTTATTGGAACCATTGTGTTAGATTGCGTTATTATTATTCTAATACGAACTCATTATTTAAAAATGTTAAACAACATCGTACAAAGATACATGGAAATGGTTAAAGACATTGGAGTATAAATTCTGGATGGATGCTACAAACTCTATGATAGCAACATGATATTTATAAGTTTGTGTCTTGTGTGCATAACCATGAAAATAACGATGATTATAGAGTGGAAGTCACTATGGATTGGATGGAGAAACTGCCACAAAAATTTGTAACTGCAAGAAATATTGGCCTACAAGGAAACATACATAGTTTTCTTTGCAAAATATTGTATGAGTTATGGGATGAGATGTTCACTCAATTTTGTTCCGTAAATTCTCTAGTACTAGTGCTTTACGGTGGAAGTGTCTCTCTATGTGCATTGGTGGATTCTAAACTATCTGTAGTTTTTATTATTGAGAGACATAGTCAAGCAATGTTTCTGAAACATTACTATTCTCATATGAAGAAAGGTTCGTCTTGAAATCAACTTCAACGAGTGATTTTGTTTGATGATTTTTACAATAAATATGCTACTAATATAGTTATTGTTTATGTAGACAACCACAAAGTTATAAAATTTGATATAAAATCATCTAACCATGACGCTACACAACCAATTCAACATTTTGATTTTATTTCAATCATTTTATAAATAATTTTAGTGACCTATATCTTCAATTGATATGGTTTTCAATTATTTTACCAAAGTTGTGTTTTTTATAGTTAAAATCACAAATGTGGAGGGCAGGGGCACAACGGCCATGAAAATTACATCAGATTCAGGTATGTTAATCATGTGAATTTACAAACAAAACCGTTAATAAGCCCCACAAATTTATAAGAAAATAAATGATTATGTAGAAAAGTAATAAGGACCACAAATTTATAGGAATTGAGTAGATATCATGTGTATTTTACAACCAAAATATTTATAAGGCCCACAAATTTATAGGAAATGATAACTAATAGAAATTAGTTTATATGTTTGGCTTAGGGTTAAAGAAAAAGTTTAAGGAAATCCATTTGTAAGCTACGATAAAAATTTAAAATGAACTATATAGAGCTTAGCAGACTCTAAGCATCCACATTCAATACAAAAATGGTTTGACTAAAAAACCTTACATTCATCAATATCTCACTGATTTACAACTACATACTCTCTACAATGTTTCACTGATTCACTACTGCATACTTAGTACTTACATTGAATTAAAATTGTTTTGGCTTCAACATCATCATAACAGAACTACATATAGCTTGATATAGCTCGTGCGTATGTAAAGTAACATTTTCTAGCCTCATTAAAGGTTTTCCAACTAAGTGTCATTTGGCCAATGATGGCATAGCATAGCAATCGCAAATCCTTAGCAATAGTTGAGGACTATTCTCTTCTGAAGGGTGTTTCGACGAATATAAGCAGCACTTGGCCAGTCTCCTTAAAGGTTTTCCAACTAAGTGTAGTTCGGCCAATGATGGCATGGCCTAGCAGTCGCAAATCCTCGGCAATAACTGAGGACTATTCTATACCGAAGTGTGTTTCGATGAATATAAACTTGGCTTAACGGATGCTAAATTTGAATGATAAGACAGAGAATAATTGATATTGTACTTACCATTACACCATAGAAACCACTATGTTTATCTAGTTAAGTTTTCCACAAGATGAAATCAATTATGAATTGATTAATGTTTATTTAAAATATATTATGCTCACATTTTCAATAGGAAGAAATAAATTATGAGTTAATGATTATTATTTGAAATAGTTCTTGCATCAACAGATCCATCAATGTTTAAAGGTAGTGTAATCCAAGCCACAATCTCAATCAGTAATTATTAGTTGTAAGCTAAAATGTTATTTATTTCAATTGGTTGTAATTGATATGTGATCGATGAAAATATTTTTTTACTTCCTTGTAGGTAGCGATAAGAGTTATTTAATTATTTTGGATATGGAGGACCTACTATATGGGATAAACAAAAATATAATAGGAAGATGTCACTTAGGTTCGGTGTGAAAGTTGTCAACTTGCGAGGTGGCCTATCAGAATTTATAAAATTATTATCACCATACTATTAATTGGGATTCTAGTCGACACTCTCATTTCCACTGATGTTAAAAAGATATCAATGAGCTTCAATAAAAAAAATGGAGGGTATTGAATCCAAGACTCACTTGGGGAAAGGAAAATTGTAATATAGTCTAGGGAATAACAATAAGAGACCTAGAAAAGGTTTGGAGTAGAAACAATTTTTCATACAGTTTGAAAAATACTTTGTGTATTACATTAGGTGCAAAGGGAAACCCTCTTGAAAATTTTATGGTGGGTATGAAAATTAGACGAAAATATTGTACAAAAGATAAATGGTTGATGGCGATTTGTACAAAAATATCACAAATAGTGTCTCAAGAATTGAATGTGGTAGAGGGCATCAAATACTTGGAGCAAGAAAATGCTAAATAACTATTTATCTTTTCATAATGTTGTTATGATTGTAATGCTTAACATTGTGAATAATATATACATTCATATGTTATTATGAATGTATTGCGTAACTCTATTCTATAATGTTGAGATTGTCGAAATATAAGTTGGGAGGATTTATATTTTCACTGATTATAAGATGACAGTATGATTGAATAACTTTTCTGTGGTGAATTATCGGAAAAACTTGCCCTTGAAAATTTGTAAAATAGTATTTTTTACATAGTGTTCATAAAATAAATATTAAATTATACTATATATACTTGATTATTTTTTAATATTTTTAATATATAAATAATCTATAAAAATTGGCGGTCATATCTAAAATATGCAAGTCATATGTGATGGTTATTTTAAAGATTTGCAACTATTTTACAAATAAAAATGATTTAAAAAAAAATCTAAACGGGCATCAAATTTAACGTCATGTTGTGGCCTTTGTTGCAACCATTGAAGGACAAGAGAAGATATTTGGGATGTTATTTGATCAAAAATCAAATTTGAGGGAGCTTATTTTTGGAGCTTCACTAAGACAAACCATAAATAATGCTTAGTGACCGCTAGCCCTTATAAAACAGAAACATGTTTTGTACAGAACATAGCATAAATAATGGCTAGCGGCCGCTAGCACCTATAAAATAGAAACATGTTCTATACATAATAAATCATAAATAATGGCTATCGGGTGTTAGCTTGTATAATGGATTCCAATAGTTGATTTTCTGGATTCCGATATATGGGACTTTGGAGTACATATAATTCCAATATATGTGATTTTGAATTCCAATATATATGATTTTGGATTCCAATATATGCAATATTGGAATCCGATATGTGTGATTTTGGAATCGATATGTGCGATTTTGGAGTGCTAGATAATTCCAATATTTGACATTTTGGAATCCAAAAATAACAATATCGGATTCCGATATTGAGTATATTTTTTAGCTATGGGACTGGAATAAGTCACAATTTAGTGAAATAAGCATTATTTTAATACAATTAACATATAAATATATTTACAAAATGACAGTCATATTTAAAATATGCAAGTTACAAGTGATAATTATTTCAAATATTTACTAAGTATTTCATAGCTAACAAAAATGTTTAAATGGCCATCAAATCTATCCTCCACATATGTACATGGCTGCACCTAACCATCACGCACATTTGTGGTGGAGGTTAGCAAAATCAAACTTGAGACCTCCGCCACACTAATTTTGGCCCCCACCACTACGCCACCGCTATTTTTGCATAGCAAATGTCAAAAAGTTGTATTTAGCATTGACTGCTAATGTACATGATGTTTAGGGTGATCGTATGTACATAGCATAATGCAAGACAACATATTTTGGCAGCCGAGTGTTTAACATAATACATTTTTGAAACATGTGTGGGCATTGTCGGGTATATATGTACTGAAGCTCAACGTTGATATTGACGTGACCCTTTATGTCTTTATGGAATTTCTATCTTCACAAGAGTTTGGAACTGCTATTTCATTCTATTGGGTTTATGTGAAAGTGTTGGACACTAGGAGAAATGAGTGAATAACCCTGCATGGGCCAATGACCTTGAGTGCATATGTGAAATAAAGTACCATTGGTTGTATCAATTAAAGTGAGCACATGTAACTTTATTCCCAAATAATAATGAGAATGTATAACTGCAACTGCAAAGGGCCATAACAACAATGTCTAGGTGGCAGAGAACTGTTTGGCCACGTATAAAGCTTAAATCGGCACAGAAATGTGACCGTACAGCGAGCAGGGCTTTCCCATGGTTGACAAAATTGAACAGTGGCAGCTGCCCTCCATCCACTGTACAAATGGCTGTAAAGATTACAAGTTCGGTGTAATTATCTTGAGATATCAATTAAAATAAAAAAGCATAATGACGGTCGTATTTTAGAAATGTGGCTTTTCAAGTCTAAACCCCTTTCAAATTCCAGCAGTACGCTGAATAAGACCACGCCTTCATGCGCATCACAAGAATTCGTTATAATTGACTTCCGAAACATTATGTTCGTCATGGAGAAATGAAATCTTTCTACAGCACACCTTTGTAGGTATAGATTGTCCTACCAAACCCCACCGTTGAGGAAAACAGAAATATTCTTCTGATCTTATTCTTGTCAAAGAAGAAGAACATGCATGCATATCTCTTTTTTAAATGGGAAACGAGATTGATAAAAAATAGTGTGGGTAGCAGTGGGGAGCAATTCTTCGATTGTTAGAAAGACCTTGCTGCTTTTAACTTTCATTTCAATAGCATTCATTAGTATGGAAAGTGCAGATGCAGCCATATTCCTCCCGCAGTAAAATTATTCTGCTGATCTTATTCTTGTCAAAGGAGAAGAACATAAACATGTCTCCATTGACAATCTAAGCGAACTTCCCTTTCTATCCTTCAAATGCTCACGTCACGAGGAATTTTTGTTGACCTCTAATTCTACACGGGCCATTGAGTGAATCACAGTTCGTTTTGACATTTCTATCGTATGTATAGAATTGTAGGGAAAGACTTTGTTCCTTTTACCTTAAAATTCAAGTAGAATACAAAGTTCAATCCAAGAATCTACTTTACAGTTCAAACCAGAAGAATTAATTGTGCTAAAAGAAAAATCAGCTAACAAGGAGGTTCAATCCGATATAATTGAAGAAATGAAAAAGAAATTTGATTTTGTAAGTATTTAAAAATCAAATATCTGATATATTATATTTTAATAAAATTAAAATATGCATTAATATTTATTTTTAATTGTTTAGATAAGATAATAATTTGGTTTTGGGGGACCAAAAACTCACATAGTATAAAGAGGGGACTAAAATCCCATAACAAAAAGTTACAAATGGAGAAAAAGATAAAAATATGATGAAACAAGAGAAGTTGTCTCTTCCAATGGCATAGAGAAATCAAACATACAACAACAAACCAACATATCCATGGGACTCTTTCCCATGGGATCTTAACTGCATTTTATGGGGATTTTTATCATTGTTCCTTTTCTTCCTATTCCCCACAATAGTCCATCCATCATTCGTATTCGGATTTACATTTTCCTTAGGTTGAATCGGGATGACAATTTAAAGAATCTCCTTATAATCATGAGGAGAAATAGTATCTACTACTTTGTTTTTCCCAACATTTGAGTCCTTTAATATTCCATCTTTTAAGCGGCTAGAGATCAAACTCAAAGGGGGCCACTTTTCAATTGTAGACAAATCCGGTCCTTTGTCTCCCTTAACAGGGGGATCAGGACTCCCAACCGGCTGCTCTTCAGAACCAGAGACCTCCAAAGGATAATTAGTGTCTCCACCCACAACAGGCATTCTAGGCCTCACATCTTTCCACCAAGAAATTTGGCCATTCACCTTAACTATCACACTCTTACAGTCAAAAGCCAAGTGACCCAAGCCAAAGTATTTCCAACATCTGAAGGGTAACCCTTCATAGTCTAGTGGTTGGATCCAAATTCAATCTAAAACCTTTATTTCAATCGAATTCGGCAAACCCACTAATGTATCATGATCAACCAACATACGTGCATAGGTAGTGTGAGTGTATAGTTCAGTTTTGGAATCAATGTCCAGACATTTCCCCAAGGCATTACTAATTGAAATCAAACTCTTCTTCCCCAAAATTGGAATGGAAGATGGGGAAATCTAACCTGAGACAAACTTAAAATAAATATTTTTAGTAGTATGGTTGAAGGTAGGAGACCACGGTTTCATGAGCAACACATGATTCAGAAGATCCCAAATCTTAGAAAAAACTTTATCTCTATCTTCAATCAAGTTAAAAATCACAATGAAAAAACCTTTGTTATAGGGATAAATATCCTCTCTACCTTCCATAATTGGCTACCATTGATAAGAAATCTAGGAGTGTAGATGTGGCAAACCCAGCCATAGACCATTAAACCTGCAAATCAGGCCCCTTCTAGCAAAATATTCTCATCTTCAGTCACTTGTGCCCTAAAGATGATAGAAGGAGAACAAGCAGTAGCCTTGAGGGGTTTACCAAGCTTCCCGTGCAACACCTCAGTTAAAGAGGGAATCTCCTTAATGAAGGTAGTGGCCGGGAGAGCAATCTCCATGCCACATAGAGGAGGGTTAACATACTTCGGACTCATAGGTTGGCCAGAGTAAAAGGAACCAAAAATATTTTTTAAACTTCCACCAAGTAGAGATAGTGTTCGAACCACCAATATTGGCGGTACCCGGAGAAATGATCGCTTCATTTACAACACGAGGGGAAAGTAGGGGTACATTTTGGAAAAAATTAGGGAAGGTAGGACTGTAATGCAAGGGCTCCCATTGGTAAACACACCAAACTCACCAACACCTCCACCGACACCGAAGATAGCACCAAAACCAAGGTAAAGCGTTGTTTAGCAACCCCCAAGCAACTTCGACACAAGGGTCGTCTTTGCTTTGAGAGCCAAAGAAAATAGGTGATGTTCCTCCTAGCTTCCCAACATCATTGTTGCCATCGCACAAGTTCCAACCATCGAAGCCCTCAAAAAACCACAACTGAAACTATAATCGAAGCCCTTAACAACACCCTACATAGAATACAGTCCACCATCTCGCCACCATTTTCTTTGCTAGGGTTAGAGTTAATAACGAGAGATTTGCGCATGAGACATTTTCCAACAAAATTCTTATAGATAGGCTATAATAGATTTAAATTAAGTTTATAGTTTCTAGAAAGAAATGCTAAATACCTTAATATATTATAATAACAAATATTTAGTAAATTAAAAATTTATGTAATGTCTTTCTCTTAGAAAACAAAATCAACAATTATTTATGTGATAATTGTGATTAGAATTCAATATTAGGGTAAACATGAAATTTTAATATTAATTAAATGTAACAAATGAAGTTTTACATGTAAATAACAAATATATATATATATATATATATATATATATATATATATATATATATATATATATATATATATAAGTTTAGTTGTGGAGGTCACACTTTTGAAGCCCATATCAAAAATGTTTAAGGTCGAAGTAATAATTTGGTATGAATTCCAAATTTTTTGAAACAAATTGACAAATAATAGTTTACACTTAGAAATACAATCAAACATATGTAGCTCAGTCTTGTTGGTGAGTTAGAATCCATAGAGACTACTTAGAAAATGATTAAAGCTAAAGCAATAACATGGCATTAATTTCTATAATTAAAACCAAAACCATATATGGAATTACCATACAAGATCAACAATAGTGATGACTGCAGTTTTTCCTACTAAATTTGACATAAGACTGTTGGACATAAAGCTGACATAAGCGATGGCACTCTGTCAAAAAGACAACTATTGTGATCACTGAATGTGCTTTTAAACTTTGTCCTAGGTAGATGTAAAATAACAACCACATGCATTTATCAATTAAATATGGTCTTAGAGACTCTACTAAAATATGTTCTACCACCAACAATAGAAAAGCTAGAATACATTATATATATTTTTATTTAGAAGTATTCATAATTTGAATACTTGCAGCTTGGTTATTCAACAATGAAAAATAATACGAATAAGTATTTTTACTTATTTTAAATTTTGCATTTAGGGTTAGCAACATGATGTATAATTAGATTTTTAATTCAACATTAACTTTTCGATCAAAATATAGATATATAGTCAACAACAGTTTGGTGAATTGGTTAAGTTGTTTAGCTCACATAGAGCTCATTAGGGAACAATTCTTGATAAATGTAAAAGCCTCCCATGCCCCGCCATGGAGAGTCAAGCAATTGAGTCTAGGATCACACCTTAGGTGATTTTGATGACTTGGATTCCCCTTAACCATTACTACTTAGCTTAAGTAACTCATTGATTTAGTTTGTAAGTTAACTTAGTATTGTAATTTTTCTATATGTTCCTCGAAACATTGGCATAGATGCGGATAATCTATGTAGGTTAATGAAGATTGTAGTGCTTTGACATTTAATCAAAAATAATTTTATAGATATATTAAAATTGTTGATGTAGATGAATTATAACATGTACCTAGTAGAGTAATGCAGGAGAGAGCAATTACACTTAACTATATTTCACAATTCACAAATTGTATCTAGGTGTGATAAATTGTTGAAAAGACTAGATGTTTCTTACAAATACTTCATATTTGATTCAAGAAGTGGGAAATGAGTAGGATACTACTATATTTAGGGACATTAGTGTTTATTGGTTGCATCATACGTGTCGAGTGGTTATGTATAGGAAGATGGTGGATCTCCACGATGTTTGTGTCCTTATGATTAAATGTAATGTGCTTTATGTTAACACATTATGTCTCACTAATACATAAAATTCTCTCTAATGAATAAAGTAACACAAAAATATAAACATGTATGAAACCCTCAATAAGGCTAGTATTTGGATTGATGAACAATCCATACACTAGTTATGTTGACACTACTTTGAAGATTCTTCAAAATATACGTAGATCTCCTACTAGAGATCTCATATCTATATGAATGTAATTACATTTGATAAATTTTTCAGTTGATAATGATTCTAATGACTTTCTTTCTTAGTTGTTGCATTGGATTTGATGGTATTTGGCTTGGGTAACCTCGTTACATTGTTCAATCATTGAAACAAAAATCACATTACTCTAAAGCAATATACCAGTTGTACTTTCCATGCAAATAAGTTACAAGAACTCACTTCCCTCATCGACTAAACAAAAAAACACAGAATTAACTACTCAACACTTTGGCCTAAAAATTGTATTTTTTTCCAAAGCCTCTTGATAACCATTTTTTTAATTTGATATTTTTTTTGGCTGTTACTTTTCTCATGAGTCAACCTTAATGTGAAATCATACCTATGGTACCCTATATAAGTAACTCAAATACACTTAATCACTCACCTAACACTTTCAAGAGTTACTTAACTGAATATCAGTCAAAAATCACAAGAATATCTATTAAATCTTTCTGAAGTAGTAGCAAACATTAAGATTAACCCCGACACAAGTTTGAAGCACTCCCAACCAATTTCTAAAATAAATTGAGAAATTACAGTAATGAGACTAAGGGTATGTTCACAAAATATTCTATTATATTCTATTATATTGTTGTTAGTTAAGTTACGGTAGAAACCAGTTGATAAATGTAGAATTGATCTACAGCTTAATAACTACTTTCTTTTGTATAAAAGCTCCTATGATTAATGAAAATCAAATCCAGCATTGTTGTTGTCTCTCATATATTATCATCATAGAACTTGGCATCAGTATTACAGAGTTTGTTAGGCATTAAAATCAGAGCCAACAAGGCAGGTTGTGCCTAATGATCAGACATGTCAGTCTTGCATTCTTGGAGCACTCATTTCTCTTGCTCCGCTCCTCCTCCATGGACCATATCCACGGAAGGAACACACAAGAAAATAGATCAAGTTGGAAGAGTCTAATAAATTTCGTGCATTTCCTGCAAGCATCAAACAGTTTCCATCTTTCCAGATCTGCGTGAGATCTTCATTGTAAGATATTGGCGAGTTAGGAAGTTGGTTGTGAATTTGGTACATCCATCCATCTAAAACCATTTTATGAGAACTAAGCTCACCTGTTCCACTAATATGATTGTTGACCATGCCACATATTCACGTGACTCCTGCTGAACATTGGAATCGGTATAATTTTTCCAAAGAACTCGGTGTTAGAAAAAGAGAAATTTTGACCGTAGAAAAGTAAAAAGCAATTTTCATTTTACATGTTTTTAATATTAGATGATTTAGTTTTGGATTCCTAGTTTTATGAAAAGCTATTAAAGAAAATAAATCAAAAGCTTTGTATTGCACAAAAGCATGTGCTTTTTAGTTCTATTTTTAGGAGAGTTGAGTGTTTTATTGTTAGATGAAGTCATCTATTTATTAGAGGCAATTGTAAGTGTTTTCATATCAAACACATTCAAAGATATTTTATTGAGCCGAATCTCTGAGAAGGAAGGAGAAATATATGCATGAAGTATTGATACGAGTTTGTAATAATATGTTTTATTTGTAATTCTTTATTTTATTTTTGTTAGTTGTTATTTTATGTGCCTAATTTCTACAAATTGGTATCAAAGCATGGATTTTTTCAGCAGGTTTCTAATTGACAACATGTTATGGCTTCTATATCCGATCTGCAGACACCACAATTTACAGGAAAGAATTATGAGTATTGGTCATTAACCATGAAGGAACTATTTAGATCCTAAGATGTGTGGGAAATCGTAGAGAATGGGTACATAGAGCCCATAGATGTAGCAACATATAACACACTCTCACAAGTAGAGAAAGACACTTTGAATGAATTAAGAAACAAATATAGAAAATCTATTTTCTTTATTCATCAAGCCATGCATAAAAGCATCCTACCCAGAGTGGCAAAGCATCCAGTAAAACACAAATTGTGAGGGAAACTTTCCAATTTGTGTATCAAGGTAAAGAGAAAGTAAAAATTGCCAAGCTACAATTACTTTGTAGAGACTTTGAAAATATGGCAATGAAATATTGAGATTCAAAGTAGAATCATTCTTTACTTTTGTAGTTGATTTAGTCAATTAAATTAAATCTCATGGTGAAAATATTGAGGATGAAGAGTTATTTAACAATTGCTTAGAAGTTTTCCTACAAAATTTGATCCTTTGGTAGTTCTTTATTAAAGAAACTAACTATCTAAGTTAGTTTTCAATTGATGAGTTGCATGCATCACTAACAAATCATGAACATATGATGAATAGATCACATGCGGTTGTGGATCAATATGGTATCGGGAAATCGTGTAAGTGGAAGAGGAAATTTCAGCCCTAGAGGTAAAGGAAGAAGTTCATCTAGAGGCGGCAAAGAATGGTCCATCAAACTCAAGTGGAAGAGGACATAGCCAAGAGCACAATCATAATCACTTTTCAGATCAAAGACATAATAAATCACATGTGCGATGTCACTATTGAAAGAGATATGGGCATTATACTTTTGAATGTAGGAAAAAGTAGTATGAAAAGAACAAGCAGAATCAAAATCAGGGTGGAAGCTATACTCCAAGCTCCATGTTTATTGCATGCACAAATATTTCTGAAGCATCACCTATTGAGTGTAATCTATCCCAAGAGAGTCCTAGTGATGTATGGTATTTGGATTCTTGTTGCAGTAATCACATGTCAGGTAACTTTGATTTAATTTCTAATTTGAATGAGTGAGTAAACTCTAAAGTTAATCTTGGGAATAATACTACAGTGACTATAAAAGGAAAAGGAACAATCCATATTCTAAAAAAAAAGGGGGAGCAGAAGATTATGCAGGATGTTTATTATGTTACAGGTTTGAAGCACAATCTTATGAGCATTGGTCAATTGGTACAAACGGGATACATATTTTACATTGAAGAAAATGAATGTGTGATTGTGGATAAAGCTCTAAGTACACAAGTGATTGCTAAAGTGAAGATGACAACGAACAAAATGTTTTCCTTGAAGATTATACCAGCCACATCCAGAGATTATATTAGAGATCAATCTAGAGCTAAGAAGATTGAATCATCTTTTCAGTCAGTTGAAAAAGATGAATCGTGGTTATGGCATCTCAGGTTTGGTCATTTAAACTTTGGTGGTTTGAATTTATTACATAGAAAAATATGGTGAAAGGTTTGCCTTTGATTCGAAACTAGATAGAGTTTGTGAAGGTTGTATTTTAGGGAAGCAACACAGAGAATCTTTCCTAGTTGGAAAAACAAGAAGAACAAGTGCACCACTTGAAATTTTTCACTCAGATTTATGTGGACCGATTCAAAAAACTTCTATTAGAGCTTACTCACACTTTATGACATTCATTGATGACTATACAAGGAAGACATGGGTGTACTATTTTAGACACAAATCAAATGATTTTGATATATTTCAGCAGTTCAAGGCTTTAGTGGAAAATCAAAGTGGGTACTACATCAAAATTTTGAGGACAGATAGAGGAGGTGAGTATGTTTCCAATGATTTTATGAATTTTTAAAAATATCATGGTATACACAAGCAATTTACTTCCAGGTATACACCACAATAGAATGGTGTGGTAGAGAGAAATAATATAACCATAATAGAGATGGCGAGAAGTATGATGAAGGAAAAGCATCTTTCAAATGAGTATTGGGTAGAAGCAGTAGCAACTATTGTTTACATCATAAACATGTGTCTAATGAAAATTATTTGAAACATGGTTCCTCAACAAGCTTGGACTAAGAGGAAACACAATGTTTCTTATTTTATAATTTTTGGTTGTGTGGCATACGCACATGTTCCTAATGAGCTAAGGAAGAAGTTAGACAATAAAGGAGAAAAGTGCATATTTGTTGGATATTCAGAGAATACAAAATCTTACAAGTTGTTTAATCCAGTTACTAAAAAGGTCATAATCAACAGAGATGTACAGTTTGTTGAAAATGAGGCATGGGATGGAAGTATTGAGAAAACAATCAGTGTAGCAATAGTTATTCCTCATGATGATATGGTAGATGAAAGCATTGAGAAGTAAGGTATTGTATCTTCTTTGAATCTTGGACATGAACCAAAGTTGTAGCACAAGATACACCTCCATCTACATCTAGGAGGTCTCCAAGATTTCTATCATCTTCAACCATACAATAGACACCACAAAGAACACCAGAAGCTACTCCTTTAGTGAAAAATAGTCCATCATCAGATAGCTTTTTGCAGTGAAAAACAAGGAGTCTTAGTGATATATTTATAATGTTGATATAACTAATGCTTTTTCAGTTTTTGTATTGTTTTCTCAAACATCAGATCAAGTATACTTTGAAGAGGCTATAAAAAATGAAGTTTGGTTTCAAGTCATGGATGATGAGATAGACACCATAGAGAAGAATCGGGTATGGGAGTTAGTAGATCTTCTAGAAGGAAAGGACGTGATAGGAATGAAGTGGGTCTATAAGACCAAATATATTGTTGATGGTAAAGTACAAAAAAATAAAGAAAGGTTGGTTTCCATAGGTTTTTTACAGCAATATGGAGTACATTACACCAAGACATTTTCACTTGTAACACATTTGGAAATGGTAACAATGTTTTTAGTAATTGCAGCTCAAAATAAATGGCCTTTTTATCAGATGGATGTAAAATCAGAATTCTTGAATGGTTTTCTTGAAGAAGAAGTTTATGTGAATCAGCCATAAGGTTATGAGATTGAAGGTCATGGAGGAAAGGTATAGATGTTAAAAAAGTGCTCTATGGTCTCAAGCAAGCACCTAGAGCTTGGTATAGTAGGATTAATTCTTCTTTGATATATAATGGTTTCAGTAGGAGCAGAAGTGAGCCTACCAAATACATCAAGATCAATGAGAAAGGTAAAATTTTTATTGTTTGTTTATATGTGGATGATTTAACCATTACTGGAAATCTATCTATAGATTCATTCAAATCAGCTATGAAGAAAGAATTTGAGGTGACAGATATAGGCCTCATGCACTACTTTTTAGGAATTGAAGTTCAATATTCAGAAGATGGAGTTTTTATTTCACAAGAAAGGTATGTTGATGATGTTTTGAATAGATTTAACATGTTGAATTGAAATCCAGTGCCAACACTAGTTGCAGTAGGATTGAAGTTAAGCAAAGATGATAGAGGATCATTTGTAGATCCAACATTATTCAAAAGGCTAGTTGGATGTCTCATGTATCTGATGGCCACAAGGCTAGATATTATGTATGGTTCATGGAATTTCCAAAAGATTCACATTAGCAAGCTAGAAAAAGGATTTTTAGGTATGTATGTGGAACTAAGAATCATGGAATTTTCCATTCAACATCAGATGAGTTCAAACTTATAGGTTACACAAACAGTGATAGTGCCAGAAGTATTACTAATAGAAAGAGCGCATCTAGTTATGCTTTTCACTTTGGAATAGGCGTAGTTTCATGCACATAAAAGAAGCAGCCCACAGTCACACTATCTTCTGCAGAATTGGATTATGAAGTAGCAACAAGAGTAGCATGTTAGGTTGTTTGGATGATAAGAGTGTTGAAAGATTTGATGAAAAATCAAGAGGATGATAAATAGATTTTTTGTGAAAACAATTCAGTAATAGCATTATCCAAAAATCATGTTTTTCTACAAGAGGAGAAAACACATAGACATGAGGTATCACTTCATCAGGGAGTTGGTTAACAACAAGGAAATTTGTCTTGAATTTTGTAGATCTAAAGATCAGTTTGTAGATATCTTTATGAAATCTTTGGGAAATAATTTTTTTGAGTATTTGAGAACTTGTTTGGGATTTTGTGATCTGGAATATGTCAGATCTAGAAGTGCACACTCAACTCCAGAAAAATAAAATTTTGAAGGTAAAAATTAAGGGGGAGTGTTAGAAAAAGAGTAATTTTTCCCCTAGAAAAGTAAAAAGCAGTTTGCTTTTTACATGCTTTTAATAGATGATTTAGTTTTAGATTCCTAGTTTTAGGAAAAGCTATTAAAGAAAATAAATCAAAATATTTGTATTGCACAAAATCATGTGATTTTTAGTTCTATTTTTAGGAGATTTGAGTGTTTTATTGTTAGATGAAGCCATCTATTTATTAGAGGCAATTGTAAGTGTTTTCATATCAAACACATTCAGAGAGATTGTATTGAGCTAAAGATCTGAAAAGGAAGGATAAATATATACACATAAGTGTTGATCTGAGCTTGCAATAATATGTTTTGTTTGTAGTTTTTATTTTATTTATGCTAGTTATTATTTTATGTGCCTAATTTCTACACTTGGTGATTTAGCTCGGTAGAGATGATATTTGTTCAAGAAATTAAACCATAACTTCTATGAAGAACCCATGCATTGGAGGCCTATGAGAACATGTCAATCGTGAGAAAAGATGCTAGTAGTGCTACAAGAAATCCTAGAGATGTGAAATATTTTAGAGGTTGAGATGAAACCCCTGAGAGCACCAAATTCTATTTTATCTTGGTAGACACTCTAAACATCGAAAATCTATAATTTGAAGAAAAAATGTGTCATGGGCTTCTTGACTTGTTCTTGTTTGACCTGTGGTGCCAAGAAAACAAGATCCGTGCCAATTTTGAGGAAGTATATGATGCAGATGATGAACATGATGTAGAATGCCCACACAATAATTTGCATCTCACTAGATGAGCATACCAAGATCATCAACAATCTCTTCATCGTCCATGAATAGGCATATATTTTTAAATATAAACTATATATATAGATATATTGGCATCATGTACGCTCTAAATTTTTTATTATAAGATGCTCGAGTTGATGAAGGGATCCAACTATGAATCCTAGGAGACAAAGATGCACATGATTCTTTAATTCAAAGAGTTATGGGGATCATTATTGGAGAAGTATTGCGTCCAAATGGTGATGATAACAAAACATAATACAACAAAGCCAATGTGGAATCATTGATGTTGATTACACTCAACTTCTTTGACCAAGGTCAACCACATGTTCAGGAAGCGATAACATCAAAGGAGGCTGGTATACTCTGTCCACCATATATTAGGCAAAGAATAAGAGAAAGATCATTTATTTATAGTCAAATATTTATATGGTCAGTATGAAAGATGGTGAAAAAGTATAGTAGTTCTTACATTAAGTGGAAGAACTACGACCATAAATTGTAGCACTTGTTGAGAAGGTAGAGGAAAAGCTACTTGTCATGATTACTCTAAGAGCTCTTCCTTCCCAATTTTAGGCTTTGGTCATGACATTGAACATCGAAAAAAGGTGGTGTCATTTGAATAATTGGTTAATTTTCTCTAGAAAGAAGAATCCATCCAATCATTGGAAGAGGAGTTTGAAGAAAAAGAAATGATTGCGAGACAACATCATGATTAGAATTCTCGAAAGGGACAACCATAAAAGTATCCCCAGAAGCAAAAAATGTGCAAGGTAATGATAGTTGGTGGTATAATGCTCTAACTCAAGGAAATTATAGCAAAGAAGGCACATTTGGTCACCATGATTCTCAACAATCAAGATGACTTCCTCATCAAAGGAATCACAAAGGACATGTTGTGGACAAATAAGATGATGCATCGATGAGGAAGTACTAGAAGGACTCGATTGTGACACCCATCAAAATGTTGTTCTTATCTCCCAAATTAGATGAGGGACTAATATAAGCAACCAATATCAAAACCCATCAAAATGTTATTCTTGTCTCCCAAACCTCATAAAAATAAAGGAATGTTCAATTGATTGAATCTCACACAAGTAAGCATATGACGGGTGATATGAATCTCTTTGATTCACTAAGGGATCAACCCACTCAAGATCATGTTCGAATCATAGAAAATAAGGAGAATGTTTCGAAGGAATTGGAAATGTCACCACTCGTCTTGGGGGGATAAACTGTAACCTCACCAAGGTGATATATATTCTTGGCTTGACAAGAAATTTCATATCTATAAATAACCTCTTGAATCATAGGCTCAAGGTAGAGTTACTAGTCCGAAAGGCATCAAATAATGTTCGATTCCACGAGAAGGTATTATATTTGCTAGATATTTCTAGAAGGATCGTTTATTTTCACTGGATACAATCTCATCCATTACAATTTATCTATTTACCTCTACAATTGAATCTACTACTCTCTGGAATTTTCAATATGGGCATCTTTCTTTACGTATCATCATATCATCTCTATTCAAAGGAAATGATACAATGAAATCATCAAGATTCTTATTATTTTCCTATACTTTTTGGATTTCTTTTAGGAAAACAAAATTGGGATCCATTCCAACAGAGTACCTTCCATGGAAAGGAACATCTTTAAGTGTTGCACATAAATTTGTGATGTCCCCTACCCATTTATGTTTAAGGATTCTATTATTTCTAGTTATTTATGGATTAATTCTCTCGCAATATATGGGTTTTCATTCTCAATAAGAAGAGCCAAGCCTTTGCAAAATTTAAGATCTTCTACCAACGAGTTATACAACTGACCAAGAAGCCTATTCTTCTCCTCTTCTCTGGTTGAGGGTAATTCACATCAAATAAGTTCTTAGAATTTCATATAATCATGCGACATCAAACAACACTTGAATGCCCCATATATGCTACAGTATAATGGAATTATAGATTGCTGTAGTATGACTATCATGAACATTGATCTTTGTATTATTTCCATAACTAAGTTGGAGGATCAATTTTTGGAATAAGAAAACAAAATTGTGTATCTTCCCAACAGAGCACCTATAAAGATCTTACAAGACAAGACACCAAAATAGGTATGGAGTGGTCATAATCGTTCAATATCTCATCTTAAAGTATTTAGTTGTACAACATAAATGCATGTCCCAAATTAAAAGATGAAGAATATCAACCCCCAAACACTCCAGTGTATCACTTTGGGGTACAATACTATCTCAAAAACATATCATCTTATGGATCCTATGACACAGAATATTTATGAGACTCAAGTTATTATTTGTTATGAGAGTAGACACCTAAAATCCACCTACACAATTTTAATACTAAAATTGTACTAATTGTTCTCTTTCCCATCATTTCCATTATAATTGGTTTTTTTTTGCTAATTAACTAACATTTCCCTCCATTTTGGTCAATTAAGGACACTTCATTAATTAACTAGCAGTTATCTCATTATGGATGCCAATAAATGATGCTTCGTTAGCTATAATCCTCCTTCAATCAATTAATTAACTTTTACTAGTTAATTAATCCTTTATAACCTTGTATTTAATCAATAAACTCTCTTATTGGTTAAATCTCCCTTTCAAAACATCTGAAATCCTACCTATTTTCCTTTAAATCAACTCCAAAAAGCTTTCTAAGCTCATTCTATCCTATTAATAAGTCCTAGTTGAGTAGTTAAATCATCTCCAACTCCCATGAGTTATTTATCACTTGTTAATTCCTCTAATCAAGCTAATTTATGTTAAATCTACTTTATCCTTTATCCCACATGCACTGGTTTGCAAGCTTCTCCCAAATTGGAAAGCTATATAAAATACCTACCTCCTTCCTCCACACATTACACCTTTACAAACATTATGATTACTATAATCATATGATAAGAGTCTTTTCTATTTTCGCAATAGCTACTCCATCTTTGCATTCATTCTCTCATATTTGAGTGGTAAAGAAAGATCTAAACATGGCTTTGTTACAATTTTAGGGAGATCATTTCCTCATCTAGAGACAACACACAAATTGATTGCTTATGATCTAAATAGGTTGATAATTAAATAGAAATCATACATTGACAAGATTAGGAATGGTTTAGCATTAGATTTTCATTCATGTTTATGCATTAGAATAGTTATTTCCTTTAAGCCCTTATCATGATGTTAATGATAGATTTACTTTTATTCAAAGCTACTAGGTGTTAGTTTCATTTAAATAACATAACACGTTTAACATACATACATTTGACACACTCAATGAGACTTACTCGATTATCTTTTGCATTAATTTCAAGTTTTTGTAGATTAGTTTCAATTTTGTTTACTAACCCTCTTTTTATAATTTATAGATAAATCTTGAGTTTCTTAACTAGATTAGGTAAGTTTCGTTTGTTTTTTTGCTCTTTGTAGGATTAAAGGAGGTAAGGTGCTTCCAAATTTGAAACAAATTGACAAAGTTTTGAGCCGTTTTGACATTATTTTATTCAAATCCCATGTTTTTTTGGTTGCACTAGTGCCTTGTGTTAGTGTTCTGAACCCCTACATTAACATCAAAAGGATTGTGCTTCTATCAAGATTCTTGTGTTATTGTCATTATGATTTCACTAGTGTTGTTCGAACCTTTGTTAACATGAAATGGATTGTGTCCTATATGTAGCTTATGTACTACTGTTGCAATGTGGCTTACATTAGTATCTCTCTGCATGCGCTAGCGTTGAAATGTTTTTTTTTTGTTTCACAGTCCTATGTTATTGTGTATACCCCTAGGTTATAGTCATTATCCTTGCCCTACTGTCAAAATTCACGTGCTACGTGTATATAGGCTTGCACTAGCACTTTGTGTCAAATTTTGGCTTGGTTTTCAAGGTTTCTAGAGTCTATTTTTTGGTGTTTTATGTTGTTTTATAGGTTATCTAACTCTTTTTTGCAATGTTTTACATTTTAAATCATATTTCTAACATGTTATCAATCTTTAATGAATCTAATGTTTCCATGCTTTTCTTAAGTTAAGATTAAGTTTTTGTATGCTCTTCTCTAGCAACTTTGGGTGATCTTGAGAAACAAAATCATCTTTAGTTTTTCATTTTCTAACATTTTGTTAAATTGGAAACTTAATATTTTATTTTTCATTTAAGGGAATGAACAATTTTTCAAGCATTTCTATCGTTCTTTGATTTCATGTTTTCCTTTTATATATAGTTGGGTTAATTGTTGTGTATGATCTTCTCTTGTGTCTTTGGATGATCTTGAGAATCCAAAAGAACCTTTGATCCTATTTCAAAAATTATGATTTTCTTGAAAATTTACTAATCTTTGAATGAAGTACCATATATCATTTGTCAAAGAATAAGGTTATAAAAATACTAATACAGTTTGGTGTAGGTTTCCAATGGTGTGCTAAACTACAATTTTAATCAAAGATTAAAAAAACACTATTTATTCAAAACACTATATTTACAGGATCGGATAAGGGCTTATACCCATTTGATTTGAACTATAAGAAGTATCGTCATGTAAGCCATAAAACTTATTATAAGAATCACCACAGGAATCCCAAATTAGTCCACACCTTGAGGGAACTGGTGGACAAAATGGGAAGTTCCCCACTACTTACTTAATCGGTTGAAAACTTGTGTGAGAAAATTTTCATTCTACCCGTATGAGGCCTCGTTCGTTAATTTGATTTTAGTGTAATGGTCCATTGTCTAGTTTACTAGAAATTCATACCTATCTTAGGTAAGAATTGGTGAGTTTGTGAACAAAAGCCTGGGAAACCATTTGGAATTAGGGTGAACTTTAATTTATCCATCGTGTTCTAAAGAGATCTCGTAAAGAAAAAAAAAATCAGATTCAAAACCTTGTTAGTCGAATAAGGGGATAGTTCATTGAAGTTTTTGTTGTGTGTTGTTAATCACGAAACCTACAAGGCATCACATTGTCTTATTTTATACAATGTCTTAAGATAAGGTGAAAATCTGCCAAAGTTAGGCAAAGTATTTTTCATCACCACTTGGTCTACTCCTTTGTTTTCATGTTTCCCATTTGGGACAAAAGAGAGCATACATACATAGTTCTATAAAGATTTTTTCCATCAATTTTCACCGCTTAGTACGAATGAGATAGTAAGCATTGAAAGTGTGTTTGTACGTCTTCATATCTTTGACATCCTTGTCTTGATACCCATGTCAACACTATCTTATTGTAGTTATGTTGTCTCAAAATCAATTTCCTCTTGAGTTGTTACACTGCTCACATCATATTAATACAGTTTTTATACTTACATCTTTTTCCTTTGTGAAACTTGGTTTAAGCCTCTAAGTTTTATTGTTACGCTACTTGCATAAATATCAACTTCTTCCTATACATATACTTTTTTTTATTCCAACATTGCCTTGATTTTTAAAAAGTTTTTTTGTTGCGATGTTCATATCATTCTAAAACTATTGTTATACTAATATCTTGTTTTTCAAAAAAATCTTGATGAACATATACAATTAGTGTTGTTATGATGCTCACATATGTAGCTTCTATTTTCAAGACTTGGAATTTGTTTCTGTTTAAAATTGTTTAAGTATACCTTGTTTGGAAATCACTTCAACACCATCTTAGTACTTAATTATTGTTTATCACAAACTTGATTTAATTACTGGAGTGTTTTGTCATCTTTTGAACAAAACTTATCTTTGAGACATAGGAAGTAGAAATTTTGTGATAGGATCCTTATCTTGAAATTTCTTGAGTTTTACTACATACTTCTTACCATATTGTTCCATATAATTGGATTATTATTTTATCCTTTGATTCCTTGATTCATAATTCCTTGATTATTTGGATTCTTTTCCATTACTTATTTGACATTATTTATGATGTTTGCAATCATCACGCAACTTGATTTTTCCTAGGGTACTTGTATTACATGTACACATTTTTCAAACCTTATCAAAACAATTTCCTATCAAGAAATTTTTGAGACAATCTAGACATTGGAAATGTTTCTGATGAGGCCATAAATTGGCCGTAAATTAACCTTATTTTGTCCTTCTAAGTTACCTTTGAAAGTGGATATAAATGTAATCTAGGAACTTATAGTTTAATTAAGATATAATATATGATATATATCTTGTTCATTCTTTATAAATATTTTTTTATCTATTTTTTTACTTATCCTATTGATTATTTGGGAAAAGATGAAAAGTCTTGTGTATGTAGGTCATAAAGGAAAGATAACGCTAGTATTAGGAAAATTGGAATTGATCATGTATGGTTCATCTAAACTCAAATATTATTTCATATTCATATTCCTCTCGAAAAATTATGTAAGTTCAAAAAAAGAGTCATCTCAATCTGAGATCGTATGCAAAAGTTATAGTTATTTTAAGTTAGCTTTAGAGCTTGCAGGCTTAGTTCCGAAACTCACAGAGTTAGTTCCGGAACTCGCATGCTAAGTTCCATAACTCACAGAGTTAGTTTTAAAAATCACCGAGTTAGTTCTGGAACTTGTAGTCTTAGTTCTGGAACTCACAGATTTAGTTCCGAGAACTCATGAGGTTTAGTTCGGAACTCTGATTTTGAATGTTTTTGAGGAATTGTGAAATATCGAAGAATCCAATGGAAAATATGAGAGAGGTTTTATTCATAATAATTTGATTAACAAAAACCTCATTAAAATTTATTACAGGTATTACCAATAAAGAGAGATCTATGTTTTAATGAGTTGTAGTTCAAGGTAAAGTGTATCAGATGAGCGCTAAAAGTTCCATAAACAAAAACATAAAAGTAAAATAGAAAATATGAGAGAGGTTTTTGTTCATAGAAATGTGTTTAAAAAAAAATCATTCAGATTTTCTATAGGTTTTACCAATGAAGAGACATCTAACATTTACAAAGTCGAGTCGAGGAAAAGTGTGCAGACGAGCACTAAAAGTTCCATAAACATAAACAGAAAATTCAAATGGATAATATATGAGGGAGTTTTTTTTTCATAGCAATGTGTTTAACAAAACCCTCATTCAAATTTTCAATATATTTTACCAATGAAGATAAATTAACTTGTAGTGAACCGTGGTCCAAGGAAAAAGCGTATCGAGACAAGCCTCAAAAGTTCCATAGTCGAAACAAAAAGTCAAATAGAAAATCCAAGAAAGGTATGTTTTTAAATTCATATTTTGATGACAATATTCCTTCCAATAATGTAGAGGAATAAAATCATCATTACTCTTGTTACCAAAAAGAAAGGAGAAGATTTGGGAGTAAATCTTCCTAAAATAAGTGAGATAAGACTTTGACTCCAATAATATTTCTCTCCATATTTTTTGGAGAAGGAGATCTTAGTTGTTAGGATTATAATAAAAATAAGATCTAATTGTATTTCCTAAATTAAGGAGTTGGTTGGATGCATGAATTATAAATACAACCTTTCACACTTAGATATGTAATGCTTTTCTCCCATGAATTAAAAATATGTTCTTTCCTCTCAAATATTCTGTAGTTTTAAGATCTCAGAAGCATGATTTAAATCCTCTTCCAAGGAATGATATGGCCACTCATTTCAAAGAAGATGGATCTATGCATTTATGTTTATGTTTATTCATTTGTCTTTAATTCATTTTGTTGTATTGTTTTTATCTTTGTATTGTGAAAATTCAGTCTGTTGTGAACCTACAAGTGTTTCATTCAATTATGTTTATTTCTAATTCAACAATTTAAATTTATGCAAGTGTGTTTAAATTTCTACAAGTGTGATTTCCTTCATGCAAGTGTTATTTATTTCATCCAACCTTCATTTATGCAAGTGTGATTTATTTTATGCAAGTTTGGTTTGTGTTTAAAGGAGTTGTTTTCTAAGATCTTCTTCTCTTAATGCATACATCCTTCAGACACTAACCTAGATTGACATTATTAATGGTGAGGATTGACGAACCTCATCATTTTTGTGTTA
Organism: Taxus wallichiana var. yunnanensis; assembly: GCA_018340775.1. NCBI lineage: Eukaryota > Viridiplantae > Streptophyta > Pinopsida > Cupressales > Taxaceae > Taxus > Taxus wallichiana. The sequence goes on along the minus strand of CM031243.1, from coordinate 557,096,649 downwards.
TTTCTAGGACACATTGTTATTAGGAGATTCAGAGTTCTCTAAAAGAATAATCTAGTGACAGTAGAATACCTTTTAGCAAATTCTGTGACAGGAAACATTTGGTAAGTAGTTTCTTTAGACTTTAATTTCCTATAAGTAGATTAAAATTTCATTTATGCAATTAGGAATATTAGATTGTAAATATTTATCTCCCCACAAACTAACTCTTTGTATAAGAAAATGACTGTGATGTTTGATCAATAAGGTATAATGGTATGAACAAAGAATTCAGATATAGAAATTGTAGAATATGATATTGAATCTAGAAGTAGATCTAGTTGATGAAATATCATATGTCATTCTTGATAGCCACCTTTGTTTCCCCTTGTAGAATCTAATAGTTCAGTGATCTTATTACACATAACCTTAGTCAAAAACTGGCTTATCCATTTTGTAATAATGAAGTGGTGGCATTTCTAATTAACTCCATCCATATTCAAGGATTTCATTAGGGCCAAAATAAAAATCCACTCATAATAAATCCACCTATCAAAATTAGATTTTTAATCACATAATAAAATTCAACCCATGAACCATATCCATTAAAAAAAATTGTTTTCATGTCTTACAATTTCTTCATTTTTGTATATGCTTGTTTAACGTTAAGAAAAAATTATGGTGATTATCAAGGCAAGAAATTTTTGTGATCTAACATCTGAGGACTAGATCTATAATAATTTCTAGAGTTGTTCTTGATACCAGCATGCAGATTTTGGAGCACCAACAATATCAACAAAGGAGCATGCATATTTTTGAGGGACACATAGATACCTTCACTCTCTCTTTTAACAACTATCCATCTCCTGAGATCACTAGTTTGGGCTTTGAAGATTACTATGGTAATTCTGATTCAAGTTGGGCTTTGAAGACCTAGAAATTGTCTACACAATTTTTGGAAATCTTCTTGGAGTTATCAAGTATGCAAAAATGTTTTTGAGAGATCTCAGACATTGCTTCCTATTTTACACAAGTTTTACTTTTATGAATATAGTCTGATGATGGATCAAATTTTTCTCTAATCCTTCTCATGCTATCATTTCAGCAAAAAAATAAAAAAATAAAAAATATTTGATTGGAAAACAAGCTTGTTAGCCAATCAAAAAAAAAAAATCAAAAAGGTTTGATTAGAAAACAAGGTTTCTGGCCAATCAAAGGCAACAAAAACAACAACTTTGATTAGAAAACCATCTTGCTAGCCAATTAAAGACAAAAAAATAAAAGGTAGCTCTTATTCAAAAGTAATCAACTGTTACCTAGTGGCTTTCTTCTTAGAACTATTTGACTATGTGAACAATATGATAACAAGGACACCTAGAGGTATGATCAAGTTATTTTCTTCTATTATTTTATTTTTAATCTTTCTTCTAGATCCAATTTTATGATCTTCAAGGAAGGAAAGATGAAATTCATATCTCCCCTACTTATATGAAAAATATGTGCACCTCTTTACAATCAAACTTTTAGAGTCCAATTTATGGGCAGCCATGAATAAACAATATGTATGAGGACATGCATGAGCTTAAGTGTGGGAGAGAAGGAGAAGCACGAGGTATGCATTTTGATTTTAAATATGAGACACAACAGAAGGAGCTCCACACAAGAACTTGTTGTACAAGAAAGGAAATCAAATACAAGAGAAGGAGATCCACACAAGAACCTATTGTAAAAGAAAAGATCAAAATCAGCAGAAGGAGACCCACAAAAGAACCTATTGTACAAGAAAGAAGATCAAAAGAAGAAAAAGGAGATCCACACAATAACCTGTATACAAGAAATAAAATTAAAAAATGGCATAAGGATATCCACATAAGAACCTGTTGTATAAAAAAAATCAAAAACAATAGAAGGATATCCACACAAGAACTTGCTACAAAAGAAAGAAAATCAAAAACAACAAAAGGAGATCCACATAAGAACTTGTTGTACAAGAAAGAAAATTAAAAACATCAGAAGTAGATCCACAAGAACTTGTCTTTGAAATATATATGGAATGCATACATGCATAAGATCAATGTAGAGAAGACTCTAAGAAGAGGAGATAATAATATAATGCATGAGGACATGCATAAGATTAAGTGTGGGGAAATGATGAGGCCATAAATTGGCCATAAATTACCATTATTGTGTCCTTCCAAGTTACCTTTGAAAGTGGATTTAAATGTAATCTAGGAACTTATAGTTTGCTTAAGATAAGATATAGGATATATATCTTGTTCAATATTTAGAAATCTTTTGTTATCTATTTTGTTGATTAATCTTGTTGATTATTTGTAAAAAGAAGTAAATTCTTTTGTATGCAGCCATAAAGGAAAGATAATGATAGTATTGGGAAAAGTGGAATTGATCATGGATGATATATTTGAACTCAAATCTTATTTCATATTTAGATTGATCTAAAAAATTTATACAAGTTGAAAAAAAATCATCTAAATTCGAGATTGTATGCAAAAGCTATAGTTTTTTTAAGTTAGCTCCGTAACTCACAAAGTTAATTCCATAACTCGCAAGTTTAGTTCCAGAACTCACAAATTTTAAAAGGTTTTGAGGAATTGTGAAAGATCATAGAATCCAATGTAAAATATGAGGGATTTTTTTTTATAGTAATATGATTAACAAAAATATCATTCAGATTTGCTACAGGTATTACAAATAAAGAGAGATCTAACTTTTAGTGAGATGCGGTCCAAGGAAAAGTGTATCGGATGAGTGCTAAAAGTTCCATAAATAGAAACAGAAAATTAAAACAAAAAATCTGAGAGAGGGTTTTGTTCATAGAAATGTGTTTAACGAAAACCTCATTCAAATTTGCTATAGGTTTTATCAATGAAAATGGATCTTTCTTTTATTGAGATGGAGTCTGAGGAAAAGTGTATTAGACGAGCACTAAAAATCCATAAACATTAATAGAAAGGTCAAATGGAAAATATGAGAGAGTGTTTTTTCATAGAAATTTGTTTTAAAAAAACCTCATTTAGATTTGCAACAAATTTTACCAATGAAGATAAATCTAACTTTTAGTGAAGCGTAGTCCAAGGAAAAAGTGTATCGAGTAAAAGCATCAAATGTTCCACAGTAAAAAAACATAAATTCAAATGGAAAATCTGAGAAAGGTATTTAGTAAAAATCATATTTTGAGAAAAATCATCCTTCCAATAATGTAGAGGAATAAAATCATTATGATTCTTGTTCCCAAAAAATAAGTGAGATAAGACGTTGACTAATAATATATCTCTCTCCATATTTTATGGAGATAGACATCTTAGTTGTTAGGATTGGAATAAAGATAAGATCAGATTGTATTTCCTAAAATAAGGAGTTGGTTGCATGCATGAATTATAAATATAACCTTCCAAACTTAGATATGTAATGCTTTTCTCCCAAGAAATAAAAATGTGTTCTTTCCTCTCAAATATTATGTAGTTTTAAGATCTCAGAAGCATGATTTAGAACCTCTTCCAATGAATGAGTTGGACACTCATTCTAAGGAAGATGGCTCTGTGTATTTATGTTTATGTTTATTCATTTGTCTTTAATTCATTTTGTTGTATTGTTTTTATCTTTGTATTGTGAAAATTCAGTCTATTGTGAACCTACAGAGGTTTCGTTCAATTATGTTTATTTCTAATTCAGCAATTCCAATTTATGCAAGTGTGTTTAAATTCCTACAAGTGTGATTTCCTTCATGCAAGTGTGATTTATTTCATGAAAAATTTATTTATGCAATTACACCTTTATTTCCGCAAGTGTGTCTTTAATTTTTTGCAAGTGTGATTTATTTTATGTAAATTTGGTTTGTGTTTAAAGGAGTTACTTTCCAAGATCTTCTTCTCTTAATGCATAGAGCCTTTGGACACCAACCAAGACTAACATTATTAATGGCAAGGATTGACAACCCTCATCATTTTCCTTTGTAGCCATTATGTTGATAAATTTTGGTCAACCATTTCGACATTTACACTTGAAACTTGATGTCCAAACCTTGTTGGATTGTCAAAATTGTGTCATGAGTATGTTTGTTTTCTTTATATCCCCTTTAGAAAATCACATGAGAATCCCTATATTTTTAAAATTTCTAGTTTGTTGTTGTTATGTTTCCCGAATTGACATGGAACTTCATTCCATTTGAAGGATTCAATCACACTATCTAGGTCTATGAATTTGGACCCAACGATGCCAACCATGACTAACTATCACATGGTTCCTTACACTTACGAAAAGAAAGAAGCTAGGTTTCTAAATTAACATTAAAAGATACTCATCATGAGTAGACCTTGTTTGGTTCTTCACACTGGAGAACCTATTGGTATCCAAATTGATCTCGTCCTCAAAATCTGAGCAACATCACTGGTTTGACAGGAAGCTTAGAGATAGATAGATCATGGTGAGTCATTTTGTAGCCGGTGATAAGATCTAAATGGCCCTCTGTCACTAAAATTTTGAGAAATGGATAGCACCTTCAAGAGGATTTGATCTATCCTCACTATTTTAGGTTTTTCCTTTCAAGCAAGGTAAGAGAACCTATTTTGTAACATCTACTATTAAAGAATAATGATAAATCCTTCTTTTGAATAAATTTTATAGAGAAGACCTTGGGAAAATATGATCAACACACCAAGTCTGACTCTCATGAGTTGTCACTTCCAAATAATGGAGATATTTTCAAAATAAGGAAAATGTTACTAAAGACAATTGGGACCCTAATTACTTCTACATGTTTTGGTAATAGAGATTATGCATTTGTATGCACATAGGACAAACAAGGGTAGTATAGGTAGGATTGGTTGTTTTTGAATAAATTTTTGGTGGGAGGTGGGGTAGGATGAACTTGATTCACCAGATCCTTGAGGAATCTTACAAAATGGAAGGTTAAAACAAAATATATCCACAGAATATCTAAAATGTTTCTTTAACTAGAATATGTGCTTCAATGAAGGCCCAAATTAGCACTTTTTCACACAATATTTGAGATTATATCACGAAGGTTTGAGTTATAAAATCCAACAAAGCATCAAGATCTGATTCAAATCACGCCTAAGGTACACCCAAAGGCTTATAGACAATCTTTGTCAATAGATGAAAGAAAAGTGATTTTAAATCATTTATTTCATTTCCAGATGAAATCTCTTATAAGAAATGAAATTAAAGATGCCACTAAAATGTCACAAGGATTGATGCCTGTGTGATTGAATTAGATTTAATACAAGATTGCAAAAGAAACAAGAAAAATTGCTCGCATACATTTATAAATAAAACAAACACATTTTGCTTCAAGACAACATAGAACAACTCGAATTTGATTAAATCTATCAGCAGGGGAAAGCATTCTATAAAAGATCAGAGCTTGTCAATGGTTGTACATTTACAACCACCTTGACATGATAAGATTAAATACAAAAGAGATATACAAGCTTCTCAAACGGCTTCTCCAAATGATGGGCTCAGTCAAGCTTTTTCTATTAGAAAATTTAGTCCTGACCCCTCACATTCCAAAACTTTGCATGAAAAATTTGTGGCATTTATAATATTCGCAACAGAGCCCCTTCTTGCCCAAAAGACAAAAATATTGAATGCACTAGTGCTCACCATGATTTTGATCACAATTCTCATAATCTGATCTGCAAAAAGTCATCAGGTGCTCGAGGGGGAAATCTCATCGAATATCTCCCGCATTTAACTCCTTCCTCTAGTAGATCACTCTTTATTCAATTTACCTACTTATTCCACCCCTAATCTATCAAATTTGGCTCCTTGCATGCTCGGGTGAAGAAAAATGAAAATCTGATCGAGCACGATAGTCAGACCATTTTAATGGCAAAATATGTCTTCCAGATCTTCCCACCAAACTCAGATATCAACATTAACTCCCTTCTCTGCTTGGCATGTAGGAAATACCAAGAAATCATGAATACTTGCACTTCTAAGCATGTTTTAGTAAAATGGGGGAAAATTAGATTCAAACTCTCAGTTGTCGTTGATCTTTACTTTGAATTTGGGTCGTCCACATGGAATATTCAAATTTAAAATAGGCTCGGGGGATTCCTTTGACTTTTTACAAACTTTTGAAAAAAAAGAAAAAATTTCCATTTTGCTCTGCACCTCTGCCCTTGGGAAATGAGCGTGACACGTGTCCTAAGGTGGGCCCCATTGGGACCATGGCCAAATTTTGCCATTTCACCTCCTTTTTAGAAAAGGCTAAATTTCTCAAATTTTTCCCATAGCTCTGCCCTTGAAAAATAGGCACGACATGTATTCTAATGTGGTTCCAAAGCAAAACCACTCTTCCCTATTTACTTTTAACTCTTTTCTGACAGAAGGAAATTTTTCCAAATTTCCCCCAAGAGTTCGCACCTCCACTATTGATTGGAGCAAGCTTTGACCATTCCTTTATTAGGCCTGTGGACCATTTTGATGTTTTTAGTCATTTTCATGTCAAGGGGCAAAAATTCAAATTGCCTCGATGGTATGCCTCCTTGCCCCTTTGACTTTTAAAAGCGTAACATGTTACCATGGTGCACCTAGAGATGGTCCCAAAAATTTGATACCTTAAACGAGTGTGGGCTCACCACATGTCCCGGCCTAGAAATGCTTGTCTCGAATGTTTGAAGCTCAAAGTGGAAGGTGCCATGTGTCATGCTCCGAGGAAGTCTCCTTTAGCCATTGAAAATTATAAGTAAAATGCAAAGTGAGAGGAGGCCTCTAAGTGTCTTCCTGGTGCTTCTTCAAAATGGTGCCCAAAGCAAAGACCCTGAATGAGCGTGGGATCTTCACGTGTCCCCATTTTTTTCACACTATTTTAGCTGCATAAAATTTTTCTAAGTCCTGGAAAAGCAGCGGAAACCTCCACGTGTCCTCCCGGCGCTACTCAAAGGCCAAACCAAAACGTAGATCTTCAAATGAGCGTCATTCCTCCACGTGGACACATCATTAAGTTGAGGTGATTCATAGAATTTTTGAATTATCCAGCCAAGCTACATCCAACCAAAAGGTGCCACATCCCTTGTCGATGCAAGGATGTAAATTTGACTGGGAGAAACACCTGTTAAACCATAAAATGCAGAAAAATGATCATTTAAGCCCGAAAAATGAAATTTTCTCCAAGGACAGAGAATTTAGAAATGTTACAAGGATCAAACATGTTTCTTAGAGATACATCCATTCCTTTTTCTTTAAGAATTTCGGGCAGAAAGGAGAAGGAAGATAAATCCCGACCATGGAGAATGGAAAATATGGGAGAACCGAGTTTTTAGACAAATAGAAAACAGAGACCCAAATTACAAGCCTTTTCCGGAGGAACAAAGAAACAAGGAGAAAAACATGGACCCATAAGTGATCTATGACCTGGGAACAAATTAAAAATGGCAACAAATATTAACTAGGCACAACACGGGAAAAAGAAAGTGACAGAGGCCGCAAATCAATATATTTTCAAAGGAAAACTGGGGCGAGACTATTTTGAGCACCAACATCAGCTCCAACTCGGGGATGGGCACTCCCCATGAGTGCCACAAGAACAAAGGTAGACCAAGTGCCAAAATATCCATTGGGCAATAGAGTTAATTTTTAGAGTAGAGAAACAAAGCCATCTCCCAAAAAATGAAATAGAGAAACAAAAAAAACAGGCCACCGAGGACCAGAATGAGCAAAAATACAAAAGACAGGAAACAAACAACAAACTATAAACTGTACACAAGATTTTTCCTTGATTCAGGGGAATCAATCCAAGAAAAACTCCTACCATTAACAAGCAGCTCAAGAAATTCACCATCCAAATCCTTCAAGAAGAAGGTATGTTCACCAATCCTGATATCAATGGAGTAAGGGCCCATCCATAATGAGTCAAACTTTCCATGCTTGCCCTTATCCTGAGGTCTACTATCCCATAGCAGCACAAGATCTAAAAAATTGAAATCTCTAGGAGTGACCTTCTTATCAAATAACTTTTTCAGAATCTCTCTGAACTTTACATGCCTCCAGTGGGATGCCCTCATTTCTTCATCAATCTCAACAATATGATTAATGTGAGCTCATAAGGACCTACCTATTGATGTTCCAGTTGTTGTATAAACTGATTTGAAGACAATTGCATATGAAGAGGCAGTAGACCCTGAGTCCCATATACCAACTCAAATGGACTCTTTCTAGTGACCCTCTTGATAGTGATCCTATCTACCCATACAACAAACTTCAACTGTTCACCCCACTTCATCTTGTTTAGCTCTAATGTTCTTTTGATAATCTTCAGTAAATTTTTATTACCGGACTCATCCTTTCCATTCACTTGGGGATTGTAATTAGAGCAATATTTCAGGTTGATCCCATATTGTTTGCACATTGCCACCAAAGGTTTAGATATGAAGCTCATGGCATTGTCAACAACAATCTTGACTGGCACCCCAAACCTGCAGATGATGTTGTTCAGCACAAAGTCCATGATATTTTGGTGTGTTACCTTCTTAGTGGGAATTCCGTCCACCCACTTGGTGAAGTAGTCAGTGGCTACTAGAATCCACTTGTGGCAAGCACTTGAAGGGTCTTAAATCTCACTAATTAAATCCATTCCCTATTGCTTGAATGGGGATTCAATTGATACAGGCTGCAAAGGAAGGGAGCCTGAAGCATTCAGTATTCTAGAGAAGCTCTGACAACTCTCACATCTTCTAACCAAAAGAGTCGTATCCTTGAAAAGAGTTGGCCACCAATACTTGGCCCTTATGATCTTGTGTGCTATGAATCTTGTAAAAAAATTCCCCCCACAAACTCCTCCATGGAGATCAACAATTATCTTGGGGGATTCTTCTTTAGTAATGCACGTTAAGAGGACTCCCTTTGGGTTCTTCCAAGCCAACCCATAATCAGTAATAACATATTTCTAGGAGGCCAAATTAAAATCCCTTTTCTAGTTCTTACTTAAGTGCTTAGGATAGTATAAGTTCTGAGATAAAAAATTACATCCTTATACCACTCAAAACTCATCAACCTTTCAAAAACACATGTCCCTTTCTTCTTCTACCTCATTTACCTTAATAGTTTGCAAGTTGCTCTCAGAAATAAGCTTTGCCATGCCCAAACCTCTCACCAGCTTCATGGTTTGGATATCCATGTCATACTCTTACAACTTGTTCACCCACCTGCACCTCTTTTTTGAAACTTCCATCTCTAACAAGATGTCTTTCACCATGGTGTGGGGAACATAAGCAACAATTTTAGAACTTAGAATATAAGGCCTAAAAACCTTTGTTTCTTTTACTAAGGAAAATGCTTGCTTCTCCATAATAGTGTACTTTAGCTCATCCCCTTGCAAGGTCTTACTGAAGAAGGTAATTGGCCTCTTAGCCCCTTCATCATCTTTTTACAGCAGGAAAAAACCAATAGTGTTCTCTGAAGCAAAAGAGAATAGTTGAAATGGTTTCTTATAATCTAGGGATGCTAGAACATGTGCATGCTTTAATGCCTCCTTGATTTCACTGAAGGCTTAGATGGCAGCCTCCTCCCATTTGATGACCTGGTATTTCTTTACCATGGAAGTGATTGGAATGGTAAACTCAGAAAAGTTTTATATGAATCTTTTGATGAAGTTTATCTACCCAAAGAAGGACTGAATTCCCTTCTTGGTTCTTGGGATTGGGACCTTGTTGATGGCCTCTACTCTTTCTGGATCAATCATCACTCCTTGTGACACAATGTGACCAAGCAACTTTGCCTTCTACACTCCAAAATGGCACTTCTTTGGATTGAGTGAGATGTCATATTCTCTACATCTTATCAAAGCATCTTCTCCAAGTGCAACAAGTGGTCACTTCTCTTTCTAGAAAACACAGTCACATCATCCTGGTAGACAACAATAAACTCATTGATGTAACTAGCAAAAGAAACATCCATTGCTCTTTGGAAGGTGGCTCCAGCATTCATCAGACCAAAGGGCATCCTGACATACACATATGTTCCCCAAGGAGTAGTAAAGGTTACTTGATCCTTTCTGATTCCTTCACCATAACTTGGTTATAACTAGAGAAACCATCCAAGGTAGAGAGAAATTCAGACCCAGTCACTAACTACAGCATGTTCTCCATATTTGGTAAAGGATAATTATCCTTCATTGATGCTTTTTTCATATTCCTGAAGTCCACACATAACCTGATATCACCATTCTTCATTCTTAATGGTACTAGGTTTGCAACCGAAGAAGAATACCTAGTGGGCCGAATAATCCCTCCATCTCTCAGCTTCTTCAGTTTCTCCTAAATTTTGAGAGATAAGAGTGGGTTGATTGGCCTCTATTTCTGCCTAAATGGCTTTGCATTAGACTCCAAGGGAATCTCATGTTGAAATAGGTCCTCTATGTATGCTTTTAGTTCAGAATAGGTCCAATCCATGCAATCCTGATACTTTTTCAACAATTTCTTGTATGACTACTTCTCCTCCTTGCTGAGATTACTGCCTAACCAAATTTTCCTTGGCTTCTCCTTTGTACCAAGATCATGTTCCTCAATATCCCTTGAGGTTGTCATGCATTTGTTGACAATGTGATCAACATTATCAAAATTGGACTCAAGAGCAACCAGTCCTCTAGGAATGGTATTGGTTTTTAGCTGGTTGATTCCCTTGCTAAACAAGGTTTATTTTCCTTCTGTTGTACATACCATTTCCTCCAAATCAATGCATTGATCAAAAAACTCTCTCTTGTTCTACAGGAATCTTCTGATCTGAGCATCATCATCAAAAACTTGTCAATGTTTAATGTTGTCATGGACAGAAGGTCTTGCCAATACCTCAACATCATATTCACAATATGGGGACATTATACAATTGTCAAACCAAGACCCCAACACTACAATCTTGTCTGCCAAGTCATTGAATTTCCTATCATGATGCACTATGTTGAATGAATCAAACATCTCAATAAGATCCTAAACTTCATGTTTACACTGTTTCATTTGTTGATTCTTTATGGCATACAATTTTTTGACTTGTTTTACAATTTATTCTGAGTATCCTTTGAAAATTATGTCCTTGATACCATATTTCTAAGAAATTCTTAAACCCAACAAACGTTGCCTCATACTCAACAATATTGTTGGTGCACTCAAAGTTGAGTGTGAAGGAAAAAACAATTTTTTCCTGACTAGGAGAAAGTAGAACAACACCTGCACCATTCCCAAACTTGAAGCGAGATCCATCAAACAATAGTGTCCAAAGAGATCTAGCTTGTTCAAGACACCTGCATTCCTCAATCATGTGCTCCTTTCTTTCAGCAAATCCTACAAAGTTAGCATCAACATTTGTGTACAATACTTCATAGGATTAATTGTTGGGATCCTCAATAAGATGCAACATTTTCTTTTCTCCATACAACCTGACAAGGCTAACCTCAATTGGGATGGTGGCATAGGAAATGTCCCTTTGGAAAATCCCACCAACATCTGTAGCCCATTTTCTAGACAATAGCATGCCCCACTTGGCTAGAAGTCAATAATGACAACGTCAAGTTTTAAATTTTTACCTGGGTAAGCTGCAAGTTGTACCACTAAGCCCTTCACACACCCTACCACTGGCACCTCTCTGGAGTCCATAGTAGTACACTTCCCATATGCCGTTATTACTTTGATATTCAATTCATTCATAACTTCTAAAGGCATGACATTGCATGATGCCCCTGAGTCAAACATGCAGTTGTGCAGTAGTCTGTCCTTAATGATCAGGGTAGTGAAGAATGGATCCACATTTAGTTGAGAGTCCACCAAGGATGTCCCCAAATAGAACTCAGGTGGTTCATCTAACTCTTCTGATGTTGGTGATGATTCTGGTTCTTCAATGACTAATGGGTTCTCCACATTGTTTATGTTTTTGCCTAGGGTACTCTTCTCTTCTTTCAACCCCAAGTATTCAAATGCTTTCTTTTTGAGCTCAGGAATCCTAAGAAACTCAACAATAGGAATAGAGACTTTGATTTGACTTAAAACTTGGGAAATTCCATATGGGACATTCTTTGGCAAGCCAGTATTGCAAGGAAAGCTAACACACTCACTAGGTGGTACAGGACCCTTTACAGATTGGGCATGGGGAGGGGTATGATTTTTGTTTGGAAATGTAGGGATTTTAGTAGGTGCATCTTTCCTATGAGCCTCTTTAGGAATGTTTGAAATTAAGGGAGATTTTTCTTTGCTTGAGGCTCTGCCCCTTTGATAGCCTTTCTTCTTGTGTTATTTTACTTCTCTTGAGCAACAACAACATTCATCAGTAACTATCTATCTTCCTCAAATTGGATTCCTCCATCATACTTCTTTATCATTAAAGCCCTTAAATATTCAAAGTCACTATTGGGCAATTCAAAATCTTGTACAGTATCTAATTCTAAAGTATGAGAGGGAGGAAAATTAGGTACCGTATGAATGCAGTCCCAAAAAGTAGCAGTAGTTCGGGAACTTATCACCTCAATTGAAATTGCCCCTTATTGTGATCTCATGTAATAACCCATCATCCAAACATCATCATCATTGTCATCAGTTTCTTCTTCTTCTTGTTTATCTTCTTCACAAGGAGCATGAGGCATGAAACATTTTTCACACCAATCAATGACATTTGTCTCCTCCACCACAACAACTCTGACAACCAAAGGATCTAGGCATCATTCTATTTTCTTTTCCTTGGGGCTTCTTATTTCCAAATCCAACAGGTCCTTTGCCTCTATCATCAGATCTTTGGTGATTTGTGAACCTCTCTTGGCCTTGTTGCCTGGGTTGACCTTATCAGCTCTGCCCAATTCCTTTCTTAGCCCAGGCTAGTTTGTAGGAAATTTCTTTGATAGCCCCTACAAAATTTTTCAAAACTTCTTCCAAATCAGTAGGCTTGCTTGTTTGAGGCTTTTTGGGTTAACCAGCTTTACACCCTCCCTTTTTGGAGGATTTCCAATTTACTTGATGTTGATATCTATTTGCAAAGCCATGGTGAAGGCCTGCCTCAAATTTGTGGGGTTCTTGACTCTTAAGTAATATGCATCATTTTATCAAATGCATCATAATATTTTATCAAACATGAATCATCACAAGGTATTATCCTAACAGGAAATCTCCTCAAGGTCTTATTAAACCTTGTGTTGAAATCATGTAATGACTCATTAGGATTCTTTTTGATGTTTTCAAAATCTGTCAAAAGAAACTTAGGGTCAGTTCTATTGTCATACTACAATCTAAATGCATTACTAATCTCAAGACAAGAATCAATAGATTTATCTGGCAATGCTTTATACCAATTCCTAGCATCTTCTTCCAAGGTATGGATAAAAAAATTGATATATAAATCTTCATGTTCAATCTTAAAGTCTTCCATGATATTGATAAAAAGATTTAGATGCTGATCACCAGTTATAGCATTATTTCCTTAGAACTTTGGCATTTTATTGCTTACATCTTGAGGAACTGCATTTGGATAACCATCCATTCCCACAAAATTTATAGGTCCAAAATTGTTTACAACAAATGGAGGTCTGGGTGGGGGTTGGGCCATACTATTTTTAGGAGGTGACCCTAGAGGGGTGACAAATTAATAAGGGGAAGATGGTCCTTGGAACACAAGAGTATACTTTTCAAAATGGGTATCCCCCAAAGGCCTTTATTTTTGGAAATCCCTATCAACCTCAGAAAATACAGGTGCAAAATGTGAAGAAAACCTTTCAAAATAAAATTATGAACACCCTTCTTCAGCTGGAGAATTCAATTCCACAAAGAGGCTACCTGATTCAGAGACACTTGAATTGCAGTCTTCAAAAATAGGTTGATCATTTTCATCAATGGAGATCCCTTTTCTTGTCTACTGATCTCCAACAACTTTGCAGGATTTTCTTCCTTCTGATTTTTCTTTTCCTACCTCTGGAAATAATTTCCTAGCAAGATCCCTAGAAAAGACAGATCTTATTCCTTCCATATTTGCAAATATTAGTAACAAATATGACTTTGATAGATTTTTAAGACACTGGTACTCATTAAAAATCAGATCAACAGGGAGTCAACTAAGGATTTCCACCCTAGTTGTGCAAATGCACTAAATATGATCTGTCAAATGTCTATTAATGCTAGAAACTAGAAATGGAAAGATTCTAAACTTTCTTTACCCAGATTTATCAAATGAAAGCTAGTGCACTAGGTGTGAAAATTGAAAGAACTGCACATAGCACTTGGAGCATACAAGAAGTATTTTACCAAGGTCTAAATGTGAGTTGTAAATCCCCAAAAATGGAACCACTTAGGTGTTTTTGACGGGATATATGGATATGACATAGCAAAAATCAACAAATCCATCACAAAAACTTAAACAATCCCTAAAAGCAAAGTCCCACTCAGGTGTTGGTATCCAAATTAATTCTCCCTCAAAGTCTGAGCAGCATCACTGGTTTGACATGAAGCTTATAGATAGATATATCATGGTGAGTCATTTTTTAGTTGGGGATAAGATCTAAATGGCTCCCTGTCACTCAAATGTGGAGAAATGGATAGCACCTTCAAGAGGATTTGATCTATCCTCACTATTTTAGGTTGTGCCTTTCAACCAAGGTAAGAGAACCTATTTTGTAACCTTTGTTATTGAAGAATAATGATAAATCCTTCTTTTGCATAAATTTTATAGAGAATACCTTGGGAAAATATGATCAACAAACCAAGTCTAACTCTCATGAGTTTTCACTTACAGATCATGGAGATATTTTCACAACAAGGAAAATGTTACTAAAGACATTTGGGACCTTGATTGCTTCTGCATGTTTTGGTAATAGAGATTATGCATTTGTATGCACACAAGACAAACATGGGTAGTACAGGTAGGATTGGTTGTTTTTGAATAAATTTTTGGTGGGAGGTGGAGCAAGATGAACTTGATTCACCAGATCCTTGAGGAATCTTACAAAATAGAAGGTCAAAATAAAAGAATTCCACATAATATCTAAAATGTTTCTTTAACTAGAATATGCGATTCAATGAAGGCCCAAATTAGCACTTTTTCACACAATATTTGAGATTCTATCACAAAGTATCGAGTTATAAAATCAAACAAAGAATCAAGACCTAATTCAAACCACACCTAAGGTACACCCAAAGGCTTATAGACAATCTCTGTCGAACAGTTGAAAGAAAAGTGATTTTAAATCTTTTATTTCATTCCGAGATGAAAGATATTCCGAGAAATGAAATTGCAGATGCCACTAAAATGTCACAAGGATTGAGGCCTATGTGATTGAATCAGATTTAATATAATATTGCAATAGAAAAAGAAAAACTACTCAAATACATTCAGAAATAAAACAAACACAATTTTCTTCAAGACAACATAGAACAACTCGAATTTGATTAAATCTATCAGTAGGGAAAGTTTCTAGAACAGTCTCAGAGCTTGTCAATGGTTGTACATTTACAACCACCTTGACATGATCATATTTAATACAAAAGAGATATACAAGCTTCTCAAATGGATTCTCAAAATGATGGGCTCTATCAAGATTTTTCTATTAGAAAATTCAGTCCCGACCCCTCACACTCCAACCATTTGCATGAAAAATTTGTGCCATTTATAACATTCACAATAGAGCCCCTTCTTCCACAAAAGACAATACCTTTGAATGGACCAAAGTGCTCACCATGATTTTGATCATGACTCCTTAATCAAATCAAAAATTCACTAGGTGCTCAAAGGGGAAGATCTCATCGAATATATCCCGCATTCAACTCCTTCCTCTAGTAGATCACTCTTTCTTCAATTTTCTTACCACTTCCACCCATTATCTATCAAATTTGGCTCCTTGTGTTCTCAGGAGAAAAAAAATGAAAAAATCCGATTGAGCATGATACTCAGACCATTTTAATGGCAAAAGTTGTCTTCTAGATATTCCCACCAAACTCAGATATCAACATTAACTCCCTTCTTTGCTTGGCATATAGGAAATACCAATAAATATGAATACTCGCACTTCTAGGTGTGTTTTAATAAAATAGGGGGAAAATCAGATTCAGACTCTCATATGTCATTGATCTTTACTTTGAATTTGGGTCGTCCACGTGGAAGATTCAACTTTAAAACAGGCCTGGAGGATTCCTTTGACTCTTTACAATCTTTTTGAAAAATGGAAAAAAAACCCATTTTGCTCCACACCTCTTCCCTTAGGAAATGAGCCTTACACATGTCCTAAGGTGGGTCCAAGTGGGACCATGGCCAAATTCTGCCATTTCATCTCCTTTTTGGAAAAGGCTAAATTTTCCAAATTTTCCCCATAGCTTCGCCCTTGAAAATAAGGCCCGACACTTGTCCCAATGTGGTTCCAACGGAACTGATCTTCCCTTTTTAATTTGAACTCTTTTCTCCCAAAAGGAAAATTTCCAAATTTCCCTTGAGAGTCCGCACCTCCGCCATTGATCGGAGCAAGCTTTGACCTTTCCTTTATTGGGCCTATGGGCCATTTTGATGTTTTTAGTCATTTTCATGTCAAGGAGAAAAGAATCCAAATCGCCCCCGATGGTCTGGCTCCCACCCTTTTGAATTTTCAAACCACCACATTTCACCATGGCGCACCTTGAGATGGTCCCAAAAATTTGATACCTTAAACAAGTGTGAGCTCACCATGTGTCCTGACCCAAAAAAATTTTTTTTCGAATGCTTGAAGCTCAGCAGAAGGTGCCATGTGTCATGCTCTAAGGTAGTCTCCTTTGGCCATTGAAAATTCTAAGTAAAATGCAAAGTGAGAGGAGGCCTCCACGTGTCCTCCTGGCGCTTCTTCAAAATGGTGCCCAAAGCGGAGACTCTAAATGAGCATGGGCTCACCACGTGCCCCCATTTTATGCCACACTATTTTAGCTGCATAAAAATTTATAAGTCTGGGAAAAGTAGTGGAAACCTCCACGTGTCCTCTTGGTGCTACTCCAAGGCCAAACCAAAAAGTATATCTTACAATGAGCACCATTCCTCCACATGGACACATCTTTAAGTTGGGGCAATTCCTAGATTTTTTTGAAGTATTCAGGCAGGCCGTGTCCAACCAAAAGGTGCAACATCCCCTGTCAATGCAAGGATGTAAATTTGACCGAGAGAAACACCTGTCAAATGTAAAATGTAGAAAAATGATCATTTGAGCCCGAAAATGAAATTTTCTCCAAGGATAGAGAATTTAGAAATGTTACAAGGCTCAAATATGTTTCTCAGAGATACATCCATTCATTTTTCTTCAAGTATTTAGGGTAGAAATGAAAAGGAAGACAAATCCCAACCGTGGAGAACGGAAAATATGGGAGAACCCAAGTTTTTAGACAAACAAAGAATGGGAGACCCAAATTACAGACCTTTTCCAGAGGAACAAAGAAACAAGGAGCAAACCATGGACCCATAAGTGATCTATGACCCAGGAACAAATTAAAAATGGCAACAAATATTAACCAGGAACAACACGGGGAAAAGAAAGTGACAAAGGCCGCAAATCGATAGATTTTCGAAGGAAAATTGAGGCGAGACTATTTTGAGCACCAACAGAACCCATTCAGTTACCCCTTTCCCCATGCTCATCTCATAGTCAGTGGTATGATTCTAATGAATCTAATCCAAATTAATCTTTTGATTCCCCTAAGTCTCCTGATTATTCTAATCCTAACTATTCTTCTGATTCCCCATAGTCTCTTGATTATTCTAATCCAAACTATCATTTAGATTCCCCTTAGTCTCATGAGCCTCATCCAATCAAATTTCTTTTAAGGAATAATCATTCTCCTAAACAAATATTTCCTCCTCTAAGTATTTGTGTCACCAAAAATTATCCCCATCATTCCTCTAATTCAACCCCCAATTTGTGGTCCTCCCTTTCTTTGTAGGACCCCCTTTATCAATCACCTCAATGATCTCTTCCTCTTTTGAAGATCCATGTGACTCAAAATTCCGCTAATCAATCATTTGAGTCAACCCCTATGTCGCAATCCACCGATATTTTACATGATCCTATTTTTCTACCCGCACTATGTCATCTTATAGGAAAACCGATACCAACCTATTCAAAATCCACATATTCTTCCACTCGTAAGACATCCAAATAAAAATATACTTCATGTATCAAGTCATATTCTTCTATAGTCACAAAGTCATGCACTTTAGACATTCTTTATCCTGGTTTCATACTACTATTTAGAAGGTTCTTGAGTGAAGAAAGTACTAACTAACCCATGTCTTTTGGCCATCTTGTTTTATCTTATTTCATCACTACCAACCTCTTACATCCACATGCTTAGTTGGATTCTATAATTTGGCATTATTTTAGTCTTGACTGAGGTTCCCATGGGAACCCTCATCCCACTTGGGGTGCCTCACTCCTCTTTTCACTTTCCCGCCATCTTTTGGGCTCTTTCTAGCCATTTTAGCTTCTTATCATTTTGGCAGTTTTCCATTTCGGGGTTAATTAAGGAATTAGATCAAGATAACCCTATAAATATAAATTTATGAGACCATAATGAAGGACCTAACATCATTCACTACTATCATCCATCTAGAGTTGTATCCATCTATTACATTGGAGATCACTTGCATCTACAGTGTTCCATCACAAGGCACAAGGCTAGGACATATACGTCACAATTCATAGGGGAAGGAATTCTATTCTATTCCATGCACATTTTCTATTACATTTTATACATTTATTTTTTTCTCTCTACTTCACAAAGTGTGGTGACACAAGATCACCTAGGGTACATTATGCACACACTCATCATAACTACATTTGGGTCTAAAATGTAGTGCAACGCTCAGTTAGTAAGCCCATTGTTGTGGCAGTTGAGGTCATTCTGACCCATTCATTTGCATTTTTCTTTTTTAGGGTTTTGATGTTTGGATTTTTGTTTTCTTCATTGTAGGGTTTTTGGAAAATCCATCGATCTTGGTGTGATTTCGGAGTGAAAAAAGTGAATATTTGTGATACTCTTCCGACCCAAAAAATTTAGATCTTGAAAACTGCGATGACTACAGAGCCCAGATCAAGACTAGAGTGCCTATGGGATCCCTAGTCCCTTCCATGGGTGCTCTTTTCTGCCCTTATACGATAGTTGCACAATTTTCTAAGCATGATTATGATAGTTTATACTTCCATTTTACTACCTGTTTCTAGATTGGCATACCCTAGGAATCACTCGAACTAGTTAAGTATTTTATTTCTTTTATTTTGCAATTAGATTTTTATACTTTTGTACTTAGTTTTATTGGATACACAATGTACTTAATTTATCATTTACTTACTACTATAATAACATTACATTAGTCTAGAATATTCATATTTTAGTTAATCATTTTGGTGAACCCGTACTCGATCTTTGCAATTAGGATCATCATTTTTCTTCTAGCATTGGTATATTTTCTTTATCTAAATTAATTAAGAATATCCCCATTTCCAAGTTTATTTACAAAAATATCTAGACACCACCTATCTTGATAACAATAAGCCACCACACGAAATAAGTCCTATATTCGATCATTTACTTGATGACCCTAGTCCTAGTGTTTCTCAATCTAATCAACCCTTATTGGACCCTAGTCCTAGTCCATGATCACATTTCTCAAATATGAAATTCAATATCTTGTTCTCCTTCTACATCTCATGCTATGTCTACTACATGTGCTCATATTAGTGAGCCTCAAGTCATTGCATTACCCGAGCCTCTCATATTGGAGAGAAATGCTAAGAAATATGACATTCTCAATCAACTCCTTATTCAATAGTTGATCAAACTACCACCTTATAATTATTATACTCCTTATCGATTAGAAAAATATCGTGTTCATCATAGATTGAAAGAAAATCATGCAGTTTAGACATTATTTATCCCAATTTCATACTACTATTTAGAAGGTTATTGAGTGAAGAACGTAATAATTAACCACCATATTTTCTCCATCTTGTTTTATTTTATTTCTTCATTACCGACCTTTTACATCCACATGCCTAGTCAACTTCTATCATTTGGTCCCTTTTTAGCCTCGTCTGGGGCACCCATGGGTGCACTAGTCCCACAAGGCATGCCCTGATCCCTTTTACACTTTCCCGCCATCTTTTGGGCTCTTTCTAGCCATTGTAGATTCTTATCCTTTTGTTGTTCATCCATTTCAAGGTTAAATATGAAATTAGATCAAAAGAACCATATAAATATAAAGTTATGAGACATTAATAAAGGACCTAGCATCATTCACTACTATCATGCATCTAGAGTTACATCCGTATATTTCATTAGAGATCATTTACATCCACATAGATTCATCACAAGGCACAAGGCTAGGACATATGCATCACACTTCATATGGGGAGGGATTCTATTCTATTCCACACACACATTCTATTAAATTTTCTATATTTAGTTATTGCTCGCTACTTCACAAAGTGTGACTGGCACAAGAGCACCTAGGGAACATTATTCACACACTCACCAGAACTAAATTTGGGACTGAAATGTAGTGCAATGAACAGTTCATAAGCCCATTTTTTTGGAATATGAGGTCATTCGACACATTCATTTGTATTTTTATTTGTTTAGGGTTTATGCCTAGCTTTTTTTTTTCTTCGTTGTAGGTTTTTTTTTGAATCCATCGATCTTGGTGTGATTTCAAAGCTACCAAAACCGAATATTTGTGACACTCTTTTGACTTGGAAAAATTTAGATCCTGATAACTAGAGAGGAGTACCAATCCTATATCAGGACTAGAGCACCAATGGGTGCCCTAGTCCCTTCCATGGGTTCTCTTATCCTCCCTTATCTGACAGTCTCACCATTTTATGAGCATGGTTACTATTGGTACCCAAATTGATTATCCCTCAATTTCTGAGCAACATCACAAGTATTGATAGGAAGCTTAGAGGCAGATAGATCATAATGGGTCATTTTGTAGCCGGGGATGGGATCTAACTAACCTATTTTCACTCAGATGTGGAGAAATGGGTAGCACCCTCAAGAGATTTGATCTATCCTCACTATTTTAGGTTGTGCCTTTCAATCAAGGTAAGAGAACCCTTTTGTAGCCTGTTGTTTATGGAGGATATGGATATATCCTTCCTTATGAAGTTGTTAAAGAGACCTTGAAGAAAATATGATCAGTCCAAAAAAATATAACTCTCACGAGTTATCACTCTAGATAGTGGAGATATTCTCGAAGAAAGGTTCAGGCTACTAAAGACATTTGGAATCCTGATTGTTTCTGCATTTTTGGTAGTAAAAATTATGCATTTATATACATGCATGAAAAATAAGGGTAGTATGGGTAGGATTGGTTGTTTTAAATGAATATTTGGAGGGAGGTGAGGTAGAATGAACTTGTTTTTCTAGATCTTTGAAAGTTTTATGAAATGGAAAGCTTAGACAACATAATGTTTTAGGATAGCTAAAGTGTTCCTTTAACTAGAATATGTGCTTCAATGGAGGCCCAGATCAGCAATTTTTCACACAATCCATGAGATTCTAACATAGAGGATTGAGTTGGAAGACCCAGTAAAGCATCAAGATCTGATCCCATTCATGCCTAAGGTACACCCATAGGTTTACAGATCAATCTCTGTCACAACAAATGAAAGAAAAATGATTTTAAGTTGTTTATTTCACTATGGCTAGATGAAAGATCTTTCGAGAAATGAAATCACAGATGCCACTAAACTATCACAAGGATTGATACCTTTGTGATTAAGACATATTTTGATGCAATATTGCAACAAGAACAAGAAAAAACATTTGCAGACATTGTAAATGAAACAAACACATTTTTCTCAATATCAACACAGAATAACTCTTTTATTAAATTTATCAAGAGCGGAAATTTTCTAGAACAGTCTCGAGCTTTTCAATGGTTGTACACTCGTAACCACTTTGACATGATCAAATTCAAATAAAAATATATATACATGCCTCTCGATGGCTTCTCAAAAGATAGGCTTTGTCAAATTTTCCTCTCAGGAATTTTATTTGACCTCTAACACTCCAACCTCTAACCATTAGCATGATAAATTTATTCCATTTATAACATTCACTATTCAGAGCCCCTTTTCCCCAAAAGAAAAAAACATTGAGTGCCACCAGTGCTTGCCATGATCACGATCATGATTCCAAAAATCATTTCTGTAAAACTTGTCAGGTGCTCATGGGATAGATCTCTTCAAATATCTCCCGCATTCAACTCCTTCCTCTAGCAAATCACTCTTCCTTCAATTTTCAAACCACTTCTGCCCCTAATCTGTCAAATATGGTTCCTTTCATGCTCAAGAGAAGAAACACGAATATCATATCGAGCCCAATAGTTGTACCATTTTGATGGCGAAAGACGTCTCCAGATCTTCCTCACCGAAATTTGATATCAAAATTAACTCTCCTCTCTATATGGCATGTAGGAAATACAAGGAAATCATGAATACTCGCACTTCCAGAAACATTTTAGTAAAATGGGGGGAAAATAAAATTCAGACTCATAGTTGTCGTTGATCTTTACTTTGAATTTGGGCCGTCCACGTGGAAGATTTAATTTTAAAATAGGCCCAAGGGTTCCCTTTGAATTTTTACAACTTTTGAAAAAATGTAAATTTTTCACAGTTTTTTCCATGCCTCCACCCTTGAGAAATGAGCCGGACATGTGTCCTAAGGTGGGTCCCAAAAGAACCACGGCCAAATTCTACCATTTCACCTCTTTTTTGGAAAAGGGAAAATTTTCAAAGTTTTCCCCACAACTCCCCCTTGAAAAATGGGCCTGACACATGTCCCAATGTGGGTCCCATCGAACCATGCTTCCTTTTTACTTTTAACTCTTTTTTCCCAAAAGGAAAATTTTCCAAGTTTCCCCCGAGAGTCTGCACCTCCTTCATTGACTGGAGTAAGCTTTGACCCTTCCTTTATTGGGCTTGCAGGCCATTTTTGGTATTTCAACCCTTTTGAGAATAAGAGGCAAAATTCCAAGTTGCCTCCGATGGTCCACTTCCCCACCCCTTTTGACTTTTCAAACTGCCACACATCACAATGGCACACCTTGAGATGGTCCCCAAAATTTGAGACCCTGAAAGAGCGTGGGCTTGCCACATGTCCTGGCCTAGCAAAATTTGTTTGAAGGCTTGAAGCTCAGTGGAAGGCGCCATGTGTTAGAGTCTGAGGCAATCTCCTTTGGCCGTTGAAAATTCTAAGCAAAATGCAAAGTGAGTGGAGGCCTCCAAGTGTCCTCCTAATGCTTCTTTAAAATGAAACTCAAGGGCCGGTCCCCAAACATGTGTGGTTCCTCCACGTGTCTTCATGGCGCAATTTCAAAATGGTGCCCAAAGCAGAGACTCTGAATGAGTGTGGGCTCACCACATGTCTCTGTTCTGCCAAACTATACCAGCTATATAAAAAAATTTCTAAGTCTGGGAAAATTAGCAGAAACCTCCACATGTCCTCTCGGCGCAACTTCAAGGCCAAACCCAAAAGTGAACTTTCAAATGAGCGTCGTTCCTCCATGTAGACCGGTTTTCAAGTTGAGGAGATTTATAAAATTATGAAGTACCCTACCAAGCTGCATCCAACCAAAAGAGGCCATATTCCCTGTAGATGCAAGGATGCAAATTTGACTGGGAGAAACACACGTCAATCCATAAAATGCATAAAAACAATCATTTGAGCCCGAAGATGAAATTTTTCTAAGGACAAAGGATTTAGAAGTGTTACAATGCTCAAATACGCTCTTCAGAGCTATATCCATTTATTTTTATCAAGTATTTGGGGCAAAAATGATAAGGGCAGTGAATCCCGACTGTGGAAAATGGAAAGAATGAGAAAGCCTGAGTTTTTAATGAACAAAGAATAGGAGACCCAAATTACAGACCTTTTCAGAGGGACAGAGAAACAAGGAAACAAAAATGGACCCATATGTGATCTTCGACCCAGGAACAAATTAATTATGGCAACAAAAGAAAGCAGAGACTTCTCAGGCACAACACAGGGGGAGAAAATATAGCAAAGGCCGTAAATCGATAGATTTCAAAGGAAAAATGGGGCAAGACTATTTTGAGCACCAACAGTTATAATAGTATGTACTACGATTTTACCATGTTTCTAGCTCGGTATACCCTTAGCATCATTATGAACTAGCTAAGTATTTTTTTCCTTTATTTTTTAATTAGGGTTTCATACTTTTGTACATAGTTTTCTTGGATACACATTGTACTTAATTGTTCATTTACTTACTGCTATAATAACATCAAATTAGTCTAGAATATTCATATTTTATCTAATCATCTTCTATCTATCAAAATCCAATCCCTCTTTGGCCCTTCAACAATAAGGTCAAACCTTTCCCTCATATACATCATTAAACATATTCTAAATATTTTGCACCTATTTGACCTCTTTCTTCCAATCAACTTTCTATGATCGAACAAGAATGACCCATACTAATAGATTTATTTCAGAATGAAGAAGTGATTGGATAATTCATGGTGCTACATGATGACAATCTTGTATAGGATCACAATAAAGGATTCTCTTTATACATCAATGCATTCAAGTATTTTGTGGAAGATATTGATTCATGTTGTCAAAAAATAGTGGAAAAGCCTCAAATCATGCAACTTGATCCTCCTATTGTGCATCCATCTTCTCATTCCTCATTACATGATGAAATTATTGGGCTCTTCATTGATCCTTGGCTTATGTTTTCATCACCCCATCATTCTTTACATATCACAATTCCTCAATCCAAATCTTTCCTTGGGTCACCTCTTGGTAGCCCATCATCTTCTTCTATGTCGCGCCACTTCCTATTATCCCTTCATCTTCTATTTTTGGGTCATCTCTAGGTAGCCCATTATATTTTATTCTTGGTCCACATCCTAATAGCCCTCATCTACTATTCCATGACCACATTATATTAGCCCTTAATCTTCAATACTTGGACCACATCCTAGTAACCCTCCATCTTCTATTTATGAGACACCTTCAGGTAGCTCATCATCTTCCATCTATGTGACACCTCCTAGTAGCCCATTTTATTTTATACTTGGGCCAAATCCTACTATATTTTCATCTTATAACTATGTCTAACCTCTTGGTATCCCATTTTCTTCCATATTGGGGCCACATCCTAGTAGCTCATCATGTTATATATGTGGCTCATCTCCCTGTAGCCCATCCTCTTCAATTCTTGGATCATATCCTCTTTATCTAGCATATCATCCTTCTATCAAAAATTGTGGAAAGTACACCATCATCTATAATGATCTTATAATCAATCGTAAACATAAAATTTCTTGTCCCCTTCTCGAGATCACCAAATCATGCATTATCTTGTAGGAAACACCAATAGTTTCTTTATTAAGATAAAATCCAAAATTATAAGAGCTCCAAATCTCCCAAGAAATCAAACAAAAAAAGGTGATTCAGGAATGGACATGAATGTAACCATCAATTATGGTGCAAAGTGCATAAATTTATGGATAAGGAACTCAATCTCCCACATACAAAATCCATGTTGAAATATAATTCGCAGTCACTTATCGAGTATGATCCCATCACAGTCATAGAGATTGGAGATAATATTATTCTTGATAAGAAAAATCTCTTAGTCTCTCTTATAAAAAAAAATCAAAAAAATTGTTGTTAGATCATATCACGAAAGTGACATTCTTGGTCCCAGTTTTTGAAAATATAAAAAAAATTCAAAATTTTCAAAAATACAGAAATGAGAAAACAATGAAACATTACAAAAATTCAAAGGTAAAAATATCAAACTTTGCAATCATGTATTACATACACATGGATGTTCTTTCCTTCCTTTCTTCATATTCCTCTATAAGTTTCCAATCATTCTCTTCCCTTCGATGATCCGTTGGTTAGTCTATTCGTGCTTATTGTGTGAAATTTATCTCTATGGTATCCGTTTGACCTTCGCATTTCATCACCTTGGTAAATTAAATAATGACTGACCTCTTAGAGAAATTATCACTATCTACATCTAATAAACTTATTGTGAAGAACTTTTGGGCATATTTTTTGACACTAGCCAATGTCGTTATCACAATCACTTCCACATTCTTCCATCAAACCATATTTTATTCTTAACCCCTTATAGAAAAAAATTGAGAGAGCTGAAATATTTTTTATAAAGTAAAAAATAAAAAAATTCAAAAGAAAAAAAATCAATATATAACTCTCTCTTTGAGTATTTCTAATATCTCTATCATGGCTATGGACACTTGGTTAATAGTAGAGAAATGTTGTGACTAGAATCAAATAAATCTCCATTGGAGCTATGAATGTCTGGTTGATAGAGGAGCAATGTATGGATCTCCTTCTGCCCTCCATTAACAAATCACCTATCAAAATAAATCTTTCCTACACATTGGCTAGTTTTTCTTCACTTATTTCCTATCAAATATTCACTCTAAGAGGTAATTAATTTCCACATGCACACACTGGATCTCGATGAGAAATTAGGACTAATATGTTACCAAGTTTTGTTTGGACCTTTTTAAACTCTTGTTATAGTCTATATTTTGTCTCATGATTTGTGCCTTTGTCTCATCACCTTTTCATCACCAATCTTCTAGTTGCATTTTCCATATCCTTATATAGTATTCATTATTCTTCTATTTTGTTTAGAACATCCATGTGTATCAGATTTCATTTTTATCATGTTTGAGGGAAACTTTGTCCCTTATGTCAATAAAACTATCTTCTACTTATTTCTATCATGTGTTTCTTGGACATCATGCAATGGGGGCACACTTTCTCATTTTTAACACTTCATTGGTTTGAGTTCATCATCACGTTGAACCTATCTATCTTGGCCTCGATCTAGATTATCTTCTTCTTGTATTTATGCATGGATTTTTCCCTTAGAAATTCTCCTCTCATTGCGGGAATCCTTTTATATTTTTTCCCTATACATAGCTTTAGAAAACTTTCCAAAAACCCTAAAAATTCATAAAACATTCAAAAAAAAAATAGTAACATTAAGAAAATCTAATTTTGTTTTTTAAAATTTCAAAAAAATGGTATGAAGCATGTATGCAAATTGAAGCATTTATCGGGCGCATCATCCTGAAACATAAAAAAAATTCGTATAAAATATATTTCTTTGGTCAATTATTTTGCATACAAATCGAGGATCATCTCGGATCTACCTCCATTAACAATGTTGGTGTTCTTAATATTCAGTACTCCCTTGCTCGAAGAATTGTTGGGTGTTATTTCATAGTGCATGGTTATTTTTAATAGGACCCCTATGTCGTCAGTCGTATATTCACCTCGCATGTATCCTTTCTTGAGGTTCCATTTTTAACCCTTATCATTAAATAGAACATTTGGGAACTCAATCTCGATAACAAAAACATCAGTGACTCTTGATTGAACATTGTTTGTTTAAGTATGTGCATTTGTAATTGTTTCCTATCAGGTTATCTTGTTTACATTCTCGTACCACATAACTTTTTGTATGTTTCTTAGAGTTAGTGTTTTAGTAATGAAAAATGTTACTATTATATATTTTCATGTTATTTTATACTTTTGTTGTATGCTTGTATTATAATAAATAGCCGATGATGTAGATCATAAAGGAAAATGATGAAAAAAATTGTTCTTGGGATAAGCTAGATGAAAGCTATTTACATTATCTTCATCTTCATTCTTCTTCATTCTCATTCTCTTCTTCAACAATACCTCAGGAAATAGGGATTGTTATTATCCCAATTCACCACATTGTTTCTTCTATCTATCAAAACACCAACTTGTCTTTCCTACTCATTCATTTTTTCACACTCACCTACCAGGTTTTTGTTGACCCTTCTTTCACATTCTTAATTTCAATCATCAATCGACCTATTTCATCACACCATTGACACTTGAGGGGGAATCCTTCATTCTATTATTTTTTCCTCGCCTCTTTCTAAAATTTACTTGTTTATAATTGTCTTGTATCTTTGAACCAACATCTCTAATTCCACCTCAAAGAGGGGAAAATATAGACACCTAAAATCTACCTACGTAGTTTTAATACTAAAATTATACTAACTACTCCCTTTCCCATAATTTTTGTTATAATTGGTGATTTTTCACTAATTACTTAATGTTTCCCTCCATTTTTGTTAATTAATGACACTTCATTAATTTAGAAGCTTTTATCCCATTCGGACATCAATTAACGACACTTCATTAATTATAATCCCCCTTCATTCAATTAATTAACTATTATTAGTTAATTAAGCCTCTATAACCTTGTATTTAATCAATAAACCCTCTTATTGGTTAAATCCCCCTTTCAAATCATCCAGATCCTACCTATTTTCCTCTAAATCAACTCCAAATAGCTTTCTAAGCTCATTGTAGACTATTAATTAATCCTATTTCATTAATTAAATCATCTCCAACTCGCATGAGTTGCTAATCAGTTGTTAATTTCTCTAATCAAGCTTATTTATTCTAAATCTACTTTATCCTTTATGCCACATGCACTAGTTTGAAAGCTTCTCCTAAATTGGAAAGCTATAAAAAGGACCTAAGCCCTTATTTCATAGCTTACACCTTTACAAACATTCTTATTACTATAAGCATATGATAAGAGCCTTCTCCATTGTTGGAATAGCTATTTCATCTTTTCATCCATTCTCTCATATTTGAGTAGTGAAGGAACATCTAAACATGGCTTTCTTACCATTTTAGTGAGATCAATTCCTCATCTAAATACTAAACACAAATTGATTTCTTATGATCTAAATAGGTTTATAATTTGGTAACAATCATACATTTACAAGAGTAGGAATGGTTTAGCATTATATGTTCATTCCTATTTATACATTAGAATAGTTATTTACTTTATGCTTTTATCATGATCTTAAAGGTAGATTTACTTGTTTTTGAAGTTAGTAGGTGTTACTTTCAATAAAATAGCATAATTTTATCATACATACAATGAGTCATCATTTGAGTCAATTCCCTTTAAATAAGAATAAATGCCCACCACCTCTCATATATTACTCTCACATTTAGAGGATGAGCATGGAGAATCTTCTCACAAAGAAGATGAGATGTAAATATATTTTTTTCTTTTTCTTGGTCCTTTGAAAAATGATTCTTCACATAACCAACATCATCAACGTATGAAATGGGTCCAAATCACTATTAAGGACTCACACCTAAAATCTCTCCTAGATACTTTGTAAGGAGACAAAATGAGATGACAAGTGAGAAATGTGGTAAATCTTGCACTTATGATTTGAGTTGTTGACAACATGAATCCTCATATAGTTTGAGAGGCACTAAGTCAAGAAAAATGGAATAATTCCATGAATTAAGGATATGGTTACTTAATATAGAATAAAATATAGGAACTTTTCGATATTCCTACAAGAAATAAACCCATTGAATACAAATGGATGTTGAAAAAAATACAAGTAGATGGATCTATCAATAAGTACAAAGCACACCTTTTTGCAAAGGGATATTCTCAACAAAAAGGAATTGATTATGAGAAGAACTTTTCACCTAATACTAAGATCAATACCATCGAGTTGTATATGCAGTAAAAACACAAAAAGAATACAAAATTCCAAAAATGGACATAAAAAGTTCTTTTTGAATGGTGATTTAATGAAGAAGTGTTGATGACCTAGTGAGAAGGATTAATTGTTGAGCATCATACTCAAAAGTTATGTCATCTAAGTAATTCCCTTTATGGATTTAAGAAAGCACCAAGGGCATGGTACATTAAGAGAGATGATCACCTATTATAGCATGGTTTCACTCACAATCTCTCATATTCAAATTTTTATATTATTAAGGTAGGCATGTAGAAATTTTAATTCATGTGTTATATGTGTATGATTGTGTAATAAAAGGCTTCTCAGATAATCTTGTCAAAGATGTAAATAATAATATGAAGAGATCCTTTAAAATGACATATTTGGGGCTACTTCAATATTTTCTTGGCTTGCATGAGATATGGAAAAAAAAACATCACATTTTATCTCGCACATCAAATATGTGAAGACATTGCTGGAAAAGTATGGGTTTTCATATTGTAAAATGTGTCCACTCCAATGTAGAAATTTTTGCAACCATCGATTCTAGGATTCACCTCAAGTAGATGTAAATCTCTACAGGAAGATTGTTAGAAGTCTAATTTAGTTATCTTTCGATATTTATGTTGTAGCCGAAAAATGTGATTATGTTGCAGAAAATAATTTTTTGACATATGTCCTCGGTAGAGTCTATTATTGTTTGGGATTTAATAAGAAATATTACTTCTTCATATAGGGTTATACCGAGTTAGAATGTGGTACATATGTTGATGATATGAAGTCAACTGCAGGATTTATTTTTCTTCTTCGATTTGGACCTATCTTGTGGATTAGTAGGAAGAAAAATGTCATTACTTTCTCATCCACCAATGCTAAATATCATGTTGCACGAGGAGCTATGTGTGAAGTGATTTGGATCTAACTTATTTTGTATGACATGGATACTCTTGAAGAAGACCCGCATATCATTTATTGCAATGATAAGAGTGCATTTAATCTTGTGTAAAATTAGTTTTTCCATGAAATATAAATTCATAATAAGGTCAAATGTCATTATAATCAAGAACGCATCTTTAACCAACATATCTAGCTCTAGCGATACTCACAAAATTCTCGGGTAGATGATATGCTCACCATGTCTCTTAGAAAGGTTAAATTTGAGTTGCTTGTGGGTACATTTGTAAATATAATGTAATAAGGGTGAAATTTTAGCATAATATTCTATTACATTATTTTTAGTTAATTTATGGTTAATAACATTTGATAAATATACATTCAATCAGTAGATTCCTAATTCTTATCTTTTGTATTAAATATACTATGATTAATGAAAATCCAATAAAGCATTATTTCTCTCTCTTAGGGTATAGAAATTAGGTTTGGAATAGGTGCAAAAGTCATAATTTAGGGATATAGATAATAATGACATTATAGATTGATAAATTACAATTTCCAATTTCTAACTTTTTTAAATATTCAAGACAAGAAATGATATTGAATTTATTAAAGTAAAAATATATCTAATTTTTTTGAAACACTATGTCTTTACTCAATTTATTGATTTCTCAAGATGCTTGAGGTGGTGGAAAGATCTTAATATAAACACCTACAATATATATTATAGTCAATTTCCGTATAGAAATATTAAAAATTAACACTATATCAAAATTGAATTTGAAATTTGGAAGTTAAAAGATAATTAAACATTAAATTAATACACTATCATTACTTGATGAAGGAGGAGCTTCCCATTTGAAGAAAATGGAGAAATGGATTGGATCCACCTCAATGGAGGATTGTAGGCAATTTTAGTTTGTAATTTGGAGAATTATCTAGAACCATGAATAAAATTGGGTTCCCAATACACTAGATAGTGAGAATGAGGTGTCTCAATACACCAAGGAATGGTGTCACATGATATCTAGCCACCCAAAATAACTTATTAGGAGAATCTAAGGAAGGGTGTTATAGGGATTCTAGCTACATTCAAAATCCTTACAACAATGGAATCAAACCACTACATATAAATATAGGTCCCATATGTGAAAATCCATATTGATTGGAAAGGGAATGATCGCTTTTGCCTCAACCATGCATTGAATATGTGCCAATTCAGCCAATGTGTAAAGGTAAAGGATAATAAATCATACTTATTCCAAAACACCATGTTTTGTAAAATTATATTATTTCTAAGTTGCACAAATTAAAAGGGAATGAAGTAATTGTGCCCCCACATTATATACCAAAATGTAGTAAAATATTCTTTGAAATACACAATCTATCCTTGAATATATATCATCAACTTGTAAATTCCTATATGTTCCAAACATGTTTATATTTGATTTTAGAAACCTTCCTAGGATGGTACCATCCATTTTAGATAGTAATCTCTAAAGGTTCCATCTCTATTAGATTATTTAGTCCCTACGAAAAATATATAATTTTCCTTTTCATGTTCCAATGTTCTTATATCCTTTATCCCATTATATTTTATAATATATATTATATGTGTACCTAAAATAAATTTATATATTTGTAACACACCCATAGAATGCTTTCCTATTTTGAGGTGTGGGAGATTACCTATAAGTTTTTTTGTATAAATAATTTAAATGTGTACATCTATTAATTATCATACACTAATAATTATATCACATTTAAATGTTTTTATAGGAAGCCACCAAGTAGAACCATTCCTTTCAAGAGATTGCATGGTAGAAATCATGATAAAAAGAGATTCCATAGATTTAAATACATACATGTTTATGAAAAAGAATCATATAAGGATATAAGAATATATGTACACCAATAAAGGTGACATCTATAATCATAAAATTCCAAGGATGCATATAGGCACATACTAGTATTCACAAAAACAAAATGGCCACAAAGCCATTTCTAGAAAGGAATTTGAGGAAACAAAAAAGGGACAAGTAACTATATCACATATATAGAGAAAGACAAAGGCCTCATACAAAAGAAAAATATGTAATAAATTATATGTGTAAAAAGTATCCTATAGGGGTATGAAACAAGATATAATATTCCTACATGGTTAATATGTATTAGTATTTATTTAAATAAGTAGCATGTATACTAGTAATATAAGCATAACCATGATATAAAAGAAGATTTTGTACAGAATCAATAACACCTCATTATATAGAAGATTCCCCCAAAAAAAAATTATGAATACTATGTATTTAGAAAGGTCTAACATTGATAACTATGTAGAGTCCCCTGTGTTATCCATTATATTGTAAACACTAGAACTTGTTAACTAGTCCTTTGAAACTAAAAAGTTTTGATGTGTTCCCTTGCTAAGAAAAATTCTCCCATTCTATGTCCAATTAGTATATAGCTTCTGAAATTTTCTATGACTTGCTCATCTCCAAAATCTTCTATGTCACAAATTCATTAAAGTTTAATTAATCAAAGAAATAAACTATCCCAAAAGTAAATTTTAGTGGCAATTATTCATTAATTCACCAATATTGTAATTTTTGAAATTTTGGTTTGTAGAAATTTTAGGTGCAAGGATTAGGACTCTGTCGCCTAAATTTTCTAGGTTTGAGTTAGTTTTAGAGGTTATTTTTTCCTGGATTTTACACCAACTAACTATTTTAATTTAAATCACAATTATCATGTAATTAAAATTTGTAAAATTCACCTTCATATATATAGTAATTACAAAATTACAATTCTGAATATCAAGGACACATCAATTTTTTTTGTAATTCTTTTACTCTTTCACGTGGTCTTATGGGCATTAATGATCTAGATTGAAAACATATCACAAACCTCCAACATTAAAGGTATTTTAAATTTTAATATGTTATTTTGTTGAAAGCCTACACTGTCTTTACCGACCAATAGAAAATTGGTTTAAAATAATACGACATAATATTTGATGCTACCAATTGGTAATACAAAGTATATGCTACACAGTTGGTAGCATAATGTATGATACCACATGGTAGTATAATATATTCTAACAGATGGAACTATAAATACATTATATTATCTAGTAGAATACATTATGCCACCGACCAATAGCATAAATATATTCTACCTGTGCAAAGAGCATACATTATGCTATCGACCGGTAGTATATATTATGCTACCATCTAGTAGTAAATCATATACTACTATATGGTAGCATAAATATATACTATCGAATGATATCAAAAATATATCATACCATCTGGTACCATGGTATATATTATCTTTTGGTGGCACAATATATGTTACTTGCCACTAACATAAATATATCCTACTAGATTATGCTACTAGCCAGTAGCATAAATATATTCTACCCATTAGTAATATAATATATACTCTTGAATGGTAGAATAAATATATAATATCGATTGGTAGCATATATTATGCTACTATTCAAGATATCATACACTACGTTGCCGACTAGTAGCATATTACATTTTTATGATGTGGGAAAAGGAGGAAAAAAATAAAAAGGTATGTGAATTATTGTTCATATGCCATATTTTGTTAGGATATATTTCTCATTGAGATGATAATTTTAATCGCTAACATAATTTTTTTAAAAAGAAATCATTTTTCCCATGCGAGAACTAGTAAAATAAGTATTTTTCACAAAATATAACTTTCTTTGATATTTTTGTTTACACCATATTGTCTCGAGGACTAATTTCTCATTGACATAGTTATTTTAAGTGTTATTCTTTGATTAACTAAAAATGTGGATATATGATGATTAATATAATCTAAAACAACATGTAAATACAAAGTAAATAAATATAGTAAACAAGTAATATAATGTAAATAAAAACCCTAATATGCAAGAAGAGTGAGGAAATGACTCAGCTAATAAGAGGAGCTCATTGACCATGTTGTATGAAAAAAACAATAATCTAGAAGTAGGAACGAGTATGCAGAGGTCCAAAAAAGGATAGAATTGGAATGATTCTCTAGACTTGGGCACCTTTGGGCACCCTACTACTGCAATATGGGCACTGGTCAAAGGCGGGAGGTATAAAAATGAGTTTCACATGTTTGGTAGGTGGTTGGAAACCCTCATTGTGTATCAAATTAGATTCGATGCACTACACCAGGTGTCCCTAATAATCCAAGATGAATAGAAGACCTAAAAAAGACCAAAAGAAGTATGAAAACCCTAAAAAAGAAGATTTCAAATGAATAGGTTGGGTGACTCTCACTGTGCCACAATAGTGAACTTAGTAAGCCCGAGCACCGAACTACATTTCTGACCCAAATGTAGTTCGGTGTGTGTATGAATCATGTGCCCTAGGTGTTATTGTGCCAATCACACTTTGTGAAGTATCGAGCTAAAAATATATGTAAAAATGTAGTAAAATGTTGGATGGAATGGAATAATAACCCCTCTTATGCTTTTGTGATGCAGATTAACCATCCTTGTCCCTTATGATAGAGCTAAATGAATGCAAATGATCTCTAAATTCCATTGATAGATGCAACCCTAGGTTGATGATAGTAGTTACTAGTGCTTCATCTCATAACTTTATATTTATAGGGTTGTCTTGATCTAATTTTGTAATTAACCCTGAAATGGATGACCACAAAAAATATAAGAAGATGAAACAACTAGAAAGTGCCCAAAAAGTTCTAGGAAATTTCAAAAAGGCTCAGGACACCCCTAATGGGACCAGAGAACCCATGGGCACCCCCATACTAGCCTAGGTGACCCAGTCAAAGATAAAATAACATGAAAAGATGAAATATTACTAGGCATGTAGGTGCAAGAGAACAAGAATGACAAAATAAAATAAAGTAAGATGGCCAAAATATGGGAGTTAATTAGTACTTTCTTCACTCAAAAACTAGATGAATAGTAGTATGATATCGGGACTAAAAAATTTCTAAAGTGTGTGATTTTGTGACTACATTCCCAATTTGTTTTGGAAAATTACATATGTTGCTAGAACATAACATATATGTCATCTAATAATTACTAATGGTGACAATATTATCAAATAATTATCCAAATTATTGAAAACCTATTTCTATATGAGTTTCCATTGTTTCAAAATTAATTTTCATAGATTCTCCATGATTTGAAAGTCATTTGATCATATATTTTCCAAGTAATATCTAGGATTTTTGTAAGGGGCTTAAAATTTTCCCTAAATATCCTTTTGCATCATGCAACAAGTTCCTATTTTACAATACTCCAGCCCAATCTTGGATTATAGAATTACGTGAGGATGTAAAATATGGTCCGACAAACTTGTAATGTCTTAAAGTTTTGTTAATTTTGACTCTATTTGTTTCATTGTTTTCTTTAAGGATTTATTCAAAATAGATAAGGGTATGGGCCAAGGATAAATACATTGTGATGATATGTTTGAAGGCAGCTACGCGCATTTTGACTTCTTGATCAAATGCTAACTGTGAGAGATTCCTTTTGGCTAGGAGGAACAACCTAAAATACAAAACAAGATCACAAAAAGAGAGTTAAATAGTATATGATAGTGGATTTCTAGCGTATGCTAGATATAAAAGGTATGATACTTCCTATAAGGTTGTCAATCAACTATTTATAAATCAATTTATAAAATAACTATCATCCCAAATTAAAATTTTAACTACCATAGAAAATATGAAGGAAAATGTTTGGACCTACAGCTCGCATTCCGAGAAAGAGGCAAAGGAAAAAGTCAAAGTTTGAACAAGATTCAAAGCCAAAGTGGGGAGGCAGAGGAAAAGGTGAAAATTTTCCTTTTCTCAAAAGGCACAGAGACAAAAGGTGAAGCGCATCCCTCGGCCAACCAAAGGGTGCCACGTATCCAAGCGGAGCTTCGGGGCCGCGAGATTTTTTTGAGTTTTGCATTTTTCACGTAAAAGGGAAAAATATAAATTGCAGACCCACGAGTCCAATTTTTTTTCTAAAAGGGGTGCCACATGTCCCATCTCAAAAGGGGGACCCATCTTTCAAATTGTTTTCCTACCCATTCGTATGAACTCGATAAAAACTTTGAAGGGGCATATCTTTCTACTCATGGCTCAAAATATTACAAATTTGACGTCGTTGGAAGCGTCTCAATGTCTTCTACACCATGGAAAGATAAAATATCATTTTTTTAGGCACTAGTAGGTGAACCATCGATAAAACTCTTCAGAATTTAATGCGAGAATATGATTTTCTTAGCTACTAGATCTAATTCAATTTGATCTGCCATTCTTCTTCCACACGCTAGATAGACAGAGGGAGAAAGGATAGATAGATTTGGGGTGGATTTGAAAGGGTGCATTGATTAACTGCATTTAAATCTTCAAGGTAGGATTCAATGCATATCGTGGGGTGGTTAAAATAGGATTCGACTTTTCCCTCTTCCCTCTCTCTTATTATTTTTATATATTGTAACACTTCTCATTTAAGAAGGGAAGACATTCTAGGCATAGAGAAACTCTGTCAAATTTGTTTCTTGATGCCATTTTTTAGCTGAAGACCTTTTGCTACACCTAGCAAATGTATTTGTGCCTCTATTCCAGAAATGTAATGGTCAGGCACTTTCTAGAGAAAAAGAAAACGTGTTTTTGTGGTGTCCTTCAACACTTTGCATCGTTTTGTTGTTTCTCTGTGCCTCTTCCTTCCATATTTGTTTTTCTTTGCATGTATTTCACATTTGTAGGTGCAATATGTTGTGTTTCATGGAGTTTAATAGTGAATTTGAAGATCTGGGCCATGTTACTTCCGTCTAACCTCGCTCATCTCCATTTTTTCTATTTCTTTCTTCCTCAACAGAATATTTCACTTCCTTTGTTGGTGTATCACCGCTTTAGTGTAGGCTCTACTTTTTCCTTCTTTCTATCTTCTTGGTTCCTTAGAATGGTTAGATTAGGTTAGCCTACACTGGAGTAGCTCGTGGCGGAGTAGTTAAAAATAAGAACCAACTTTCTCTCGGAGGATATTTCCCGTTTGCAAGCCCCACAGCTTGGGGAATGATCCAATGTTATGCAATTCACACCAAATAACCCATTCTTAGAAAAGCATATCCATAACTCATTTTGGGGTGCTATGATTTCACGCTAACATTTCGGCACACTTGGTGGGATAGGTCTAAAGTACTTTACTACTTCACTTCATCAAGTTCTATGTGCTCTTGGTGAAGGTTTCAGCCTTTGGAGGCACTTTCAAGCACATCTACCGACTCCATCTGGTCAACAACCCATCCTCTGAGTTACAGACCTTCTTCCTAACCATTTTCACCCATAATTTTTTCCATCTCTTTCATTTTTTCCCATTCCATGAGGTTGTGCAATCATGACTTCATTCCCTTAATGGAACTCACAGTTACAGCAATGCAGTCCACCTCCAACGCATTTCTAAACTCCTCTGAATCAGCATTATAATCAGATCCATAACCATTATGCTTACCCATATGAGTAGAGTAAAAATCATTTTGGCCATGGAGCTTATCAAGAACAAGGGGATGCATATAATGGCGATAGTTACGCAGAGAATGTTGGTTTGCTAGAAAAGATCCAAAAGATGGAGGCTAGCATGGTGCAATCAAGGGAAACGACTCAAATGAAATCTTTCGTAATTGGTTGTAGGGTACCTTGTCCATGGGAAGGCCCTTTTCCAAGACATTACAACCCTCAAGAGAAGTTTGACTTCATGGTTAAAGTGTTGCCTCAGCTTACACAGTGGATTAAGGACATTGGGGCTTATGAGAAAAGTACAGGATAACCTTTTCCATGGGTAAGTCAATCACCACTCACCGCCTTTCATTTTCTCTCCTCCATCTTTATCATTTTAACAGAGGCAAGAGTCAAGCCCCTAACTTGCTGCCCCAATTCTTGATTTCATTTCTCCATCTTCTAGTGTTCCATCTCATTTCCTTTCCTCTTCCCTTTTCCCTTCCGAATCTGTGTCCCCCCCACAAGAGATAAAATAAATGCCTTCCCCTCCACGAAAAACAAGGAAACAACT
This sequence comes from Taxus wallichiana var. yunnanensis, assembly GCA_018340775.1. Taxonomy (NCBI): domain Eukaryota; kingdom Viridiplantae; phylum Streptophyta; class Pinopsida; order Cupressales; family Taxaceae; genus Taxus; species Taxus wallichiana. The sequence continues at coordinate 557,058,139 of CM031243.1, read as the reverse complement.
AGTGGAGACCCCACCCACCACTCCTCTTTCCTTCCCAAGTCCATGTTGGGAAGAGACTCCAGAAAATAGCTAAGAAGAACATCAAACAGAGAAGAAATGATAGAAAATCTAAAGAATTGGGCTACTAAATTTGAGTTTTCAAAGGTTCCCTTGTTGGTTAAGCCTATGGAGGAGGCTGAGGTCAAGCCACAAGTGGTGGAAGCTCCATTACAACAAAAGCAGGGGAAAAAGGAGCTACTCCTAATCCAAAACAATATGAGTACATTATGGCTGTGGAGGAGGACCATACAATTTCAGAGGCTCTAAGTGCAGAGAAGGCCACCGAAGAACCTTCAGTTCTTCCTCCCAATTCATCCCCTTCAAGATCTTATGTTTAGGAATACTTTTATCTTATAGAATTCATGTTTGAGGATGAAGGGAACCATGGTGAGTCAATTGTAGATCGGGAAGTTACTATGAAGGAGGTTGAGCACTTGCAGTAGCACAAGTAGGTAGATTACCTATTTAACTTGGAGGATTTCCTTGATGGAGGGAAACCCATGGAGATCACATCATTTTTTCCTCCATCTCTCACATCCCAGGCACATGAGCCTACTGCCATGGAGGATAACATTCAGGAACAACATCCTGCACTTCATAACAGCCCTCTGGAACCAAGGTTGGAAGACATGACTCTCCCATGTTCTTTATAGGAGAAGGAAGAGAAAAAGCAGGAAGATGTTGTCATCCCTCTCACACCATCCCATCTATGAGATTCAACAAGAAGGTTCCATTATTGGAGTTAGAGTTTAGAAGCATGGGCATATTCAAAGGACCATACCTTGCCCAATCAGATACTTGGCTTCATTAGAGCCAAAGGAGAAGCCAAAACCTGTCATGCCTACTCAGGGCATGAGCATGATCATCAAAGTACCAAGGGTCATCATCAACACCTCCAGACGTCAGATGCAAGTCATCTTGAGGAGGTATTTTCCATTAATGTTGATACCTTGATGATTTGGGTGGAGGACTGACTTATTGTCATTTTTTCACTCATCCAACCAGCCATGTTCGAAAGTGCTAAATAGTTGCATGGCTGCCATTTCTTAGCAAGGAACTATTTCTCCCTATCAATTGCAAGCTTTGTTTGAACTCCCTTTGTTCTTGGTTAGGGTAGTGTAGGTAGGTTTGTTTTTAGTAGAAGAAGTGCTTTTGCACACTCTGCATGCTCCATTTGGAGCATGTATGATTTTTAGTTTGTACATATTTTTTTGTGTTATTTCTCTTGCACAGTGCATTCAGTTAGCTTTTGGTGAAGTCCAAATTCAAGTTTTAGCGGGTTTCCAAGAGGCTCAAAGGTCAAAATTTTAGAAATCAATCAGAATCAGTTTATAGGGCTGGACTCCATGCCCAATGAATGTAAAAACGGCCACTGGTCTCTTCATCTAGCAAGCAGATGTCCCCGTGAATCACCAAATTGTTAGCCCAAATTCACCCCCCAGAAAATTTGGTCAAGACAACCCCACACATAGAGAAAATATGAAGGGAAAATGTTTCAAACCTATGAGCTTGCATTCCAGAATGAGGCAAAGGAAAATGTCAAAGTTTGAACCTGAGTCAAAGCCAAAGCGGGGAGGTGGAGGAAAAGGTGAAATTTTTCCTTTTCTCAAAAGGCGTAGAGACAAAATGTGAAGTGCATCCCTTGGCCAACCAAAGGGTGCCACGTATCCAAGTAGATCTTTGGGGCCATGGGAGTTTTTTGAGTTTTACGTTTTTGTGCAAAAGGGAAAAAGAAAAATTACAGACCCACAAGTTTGATTTTTTCTCTAAAAGGGGTGCCACGTGTCCCATCTCAAAAGGGGGACCCATCTTTGAAATTTTTTCCCACCTATTTGTATAGACTTGATACAAACTTGAAGGGTCATATCTTTCGAATCAGGGCTCAAAATATTTCAAATCTATCACCGTTGGAAGCGTCTTGACGTCTTTTATGCCATGGAAATATAAAAATCATTTTTAGACCACGGTAGGTAAACCATGGAGAAAAATCTTCAGGACTTTCATATAGAATCCATTTTTATTAGCTACTAGATCTAATTTGATTTGAATCACCATTCTTCTTCAACATGCTAGACAGACAGAGAGCCAGAATCGATAGATTTGGGGTGGATTTGAAAGGGGGCATTGATTGATGGAATTTGAATCTTCAAGGTAGAATTCAATGCATATCTTGGGGTGGTTGAAACAAGATTCGACTTTTCCCTCTTTCCTCTCTCTTATTCTTTCTATATATTCTAACACTTCTTGTTTGAGAAGGGGAGACATTATGGGCATAGAGAAACTCTGTCAAATTTGTTTCTCGATGCCATTTTTGAGAAGTGAACCTTCTCCTATGCCTAGAAAATGTATTTGTGCCTCTATTCCATAAATGTAATGGTCTATGCACCTTCTAGAGCAAAAAAATGTGTTTTTCTGGTGTCTTTCAACCCTTTACATCATTTTTTTGTTTCTTTGTGCCTCTCCCTTCAAGATTTGTTTTTGTGTACATGTATTTCACATTTGTAGGTGCAGGATTTTGTGTTTCATGGAGTTTAATGGAAAATTTGAAGATCTGGTCCGTTTTACTTCTGTCTGGCCTCCCTCATCTCCATTTTTTTTCTTTCTCCCTCAACAGAATATTTCACTTCCTTCGTTAGTGTATCACTGCTTTAGTGTAGGCTCTTTTTTTCCTCTTTCTCTCTCATTGGTTCCTTAGAATGGTTAGATTAGGTTAGCCTACACTGGAGTAGCTTGTGGTAGGTTGTTTGGGAAAAAGAACCAACTTTCTCTAGAGGATCTTTCCTATTTGCAAGTCCCATGACTTGTGGGATGATCCAATGTTATGCAAATCACACCAAATGACCTTTCCTTAGAAAAATAGATCCATAACTCATTTGGGGGTGCTGTGATTTTGCACTAATAATAACTTAAACATGTAAGTAAAAGAATATAGTTCTAGCATTTTGATTTGGGTATCTCAAATTAATATCAATGTTCATCCGATTACATACTAAAATACTATGTAGGTAGAGGTTTTTAATTGGATTGCGGGTAGTGTAGCTGGTCCGTAGCTCACGAGAGATAGAGTGTTGGTAAGGTTAGGTGAGATGTTGGGTTGTTTTAGGAATGATAATTAGGTTTTCGGTCTAGAAAAGAATTATCGGACACAAATCGAAACTGGTTAGGATGACCGATGTCAGTTTAGGTAGGACCAATATCGGTTTAGGTTGACTGATATTGGTAATTGTGTAAAGTGGCAGGGAGTCATGTGGAGGATGTTTGGGTTCTATTCTATCTCGGAACATAGAGTTGGAAAGGTCTTTGTGGGGGAGGGTTAGGTGACAGGTTCAAGATAGGTGTGGTAAGGTTTTGAGTGAGGTTTTGGGTAGGCTAAGGGTTGAATTGTTAAGTTGGCTTGAGAGTCACAATGATCAATATCGATTGAGGAGACCAATGTCAATATAAGACAAACCAAACATGGTTAGGGTTAACTGGTGTCGATAACAGTGGAGAACTCGATAATGTTTTAGAACAAGTTTTAGGTCCTCTCTGTGATTACACAAAGAGTTTAAAGGGTGTTTGTGAGCTCTACGTGAGGGAGATAGTTTTAGGATAGGTTTTTGTGAATTTTAGGTTGGGTGTGATAGGGTGGTTGATAGAGAGAAAGATGAGGGATAGATCTAAGTAAGGAAAATAATTGGATGAAGGAAAATAGAGAATGCAACTATAAATGATAGAGGAGAAATCAACTTACTTGGAGTTTAGATGGGTTCTAAATTCCTGTAGCAGTGGAGAGGTGGTTGACGATGTTGATGACAGTTTATTTCTGGGAAGGTTTTTCGTGCTACGAAAATGCTTCCTGGAATGCTAACGTGGATGCAAAGGTCTTCTGATCAATCTTGGTGTTGGCTATTGTTGTCTAGACATGAGAAAGGACTTTGGTTATTTCTTGCATGTAAATATCCTTCATTCCACAAGATCGAGAAATGGCCAACCTCTCAAAAAATGTTACCAAAATGGATACAAGGTAATCGATGATGGTTTAGGGTGACTGGCATTGGTTTAGGGTTGATTAGCATCGGTTAAGGTGGGAAATCCTAGGTTTACTTAAAATGACTGATCTTGGCAATCTTTTTGGGCCAGCTTATTCTATCTCGCAGATAAAAAAATAATGTTACATTTTAATGAGTGGGAAGTTGGTTATACGGAGAATAGGCATATGATTTTAGGGTTACACTAAGTCTTAGTTCATTAAGGTATGTACGAGTATGCCTTATTTAGTTATGGTGAGTGAATGTTGAGTCCTACTAAAGGGGAAATATGCCAAATATAGGCTTTTGGTGAGGCGTCTAGGTGAGGTAGAAATTATTTTAATTAGGTTAATTAAATAATGAATATTGTGAGGATGAGTATTACTTTAATTATAAATAATTAAACTAATATTAATTTGGACTAAAAGGGGCATGGTTAGGTGAATATGTTTAAGTTGCCTATTTGAAAAGGGACCACGGGAGTGTGACCCAATTTTGGTGTCTAGATTTTTCCCCTTTGTTTTGCGTAGCTTCTATTGGTAAGTGACATTGAAAAAAATAGGAAGTGATTGCCCCATGTGTAGGTGAAGGTGATCCCCCTCAAACTAGGCACTGATAAGATGAAATAAAAATCGGTGAGTGGTTCGATAAATGTGTAGGTGGTGAAGATAGGTGGGGAAGGGTTTGAGTATTGAGGGAAAGGGTGAAAGTTAACACAAGTTAGAGGTAGTAGGAGGGGGTAAAAATTGGGTCATGGGTAAAGGCAATCAAATAGACACACATGTATAGATTGCAACACGGTATCAGGTCGAAGATCTTGCAAACTCTACATCGTCCAAGGTCGATAGGTTTATCCAAACAAGGGTGAAGTGATTTAGGTATTTAAGGTATAGAATATGGTCTGGAAACATAATGTAGGTTAGGTGCAAGATATTTTAGGTATGTTCTGGTACACCAAAGGTTTGGTCGGGATAAATAGAATGAAAATAGGCAAGGTATTATTGGTAGGCTAAAACAACATAGGTAACTTGATTGCAAGGTATAAAGAGTGCATAAGGTCGATGGTCACATCAGTTATGCCACGATCAGGTAAATAGTTCATGGCACAGGTAAGGCTAGGATAATCAAGCGGGTGTGCACACATAGATTGTGATAAGGTAGCCAGGTTTGAGAGCTCGCAGACTCCACATTGTTGACTAATCGATAGTTATCCAAAAAAGGGTTTTTGAGGTCTAGTATCCAGGATAGAGGATACGGTCTGGAGAAACACAATGAGGCAAGATGTAGTAATATGTAGGTGTAGTTCCAGTACATCCAAAAGGTTAAGGCATTGTTTGGGTAGAGCACTTGATAGGTAGGAAAGACAAGGTTGTTGGGCTCACCAAAATGGGTTATAATGGCATAAGGGGTGGTGTGTATATAGCATCAAAAGAATATGGTGCATTAGAGGAATGAGTTGGTAGGTTTTAGGCATGACTGAGTGTAGGTCATAGGCATAGTTGAGTCATTAGGTGACGTGCATGGTTGAGAGGTGAAAATGTAGGTTTCGATGGTCTTATCCTATATAGGATAATCAATAAGTAATGAGGAAGGTGAATGGTAAGAAGTGGTAAAAGAGTCACATAATTGATAAGTACCCTAATGAGTCTACCATACCCAAGATGGGATTATGAACTTAAGACCCTAAAGGTCTTGCATAATGGACTATTCTAAGGGTAAAGAAAGTCACATGATCATGAAATGTCAAAGTTACGGTAAGTCCCTTAAGCAGAGAGAAAATTAGGGTGAAAAGGTAATGAGGTGAAAGTGGGTGGTTTAGCGTAACTTAGTGTACGAAAACATGTTTACCTAGAAAGAAACCCAGGATTAAAAATACGCAAGTCCATGATGAAAAATTCATCAGTTTCTTCATTTGTTTGTTTTTAATAGACTGATTGATGCAAGAAGTATATATGGGATGAGTATATTATCTCCTTAAGGTCTTCGTGAAGCTGATCGATGTGGGAAGATTCTAAACATATTATTGTATTTTTGCAATGAATTTATATAGAAATCCTTCAAGGGAGCAGTCTATTTATAGAAGCGAGATAGAGAGAGGAGATGTCCCTTTTTGAGGGAATCATATTTTTCTAGAAGTTTGACTTAAGGAGTTGAATCCCATTTTGTTTTTGGATGTTTTAAGTCATGGACAAGACTATAGAGGAAGATTAGGTTCTTGTTTAGAAGACAAAACCATAGCACATAGAGGTTAACTATGAAAGAGGTGGTTTTGAGTGATGAATGACCATTTGATTTCATCTTTAAAAAAGACAAAAAGTATCCATGAGAATCATGTTATGAGTAGGGTCGTGGTACTCATATTGAAGATAAGGCTAAAAGGTTACGAGGTAATCACATGATTCGGTTTAGTCACCGATCCACAAAAATAGGTAATATGGAAGGTGATCAGCGATCAAGAGAGGAGTGGTCAATTGATAGAAAGTGATATAGGATTTTATGACAACAATAAAATGGGTGAAGATGCAAGGCATTAAGGGGCTCAATTTTAGGTTTACCTCCGAGTGAAGACAAATGATATGCACCTAATCCATAGGCATGGGTAACGATATAGGATCCAAGCCAATTAGGAGAAATTTTTCCCGTTTACTTTTCTCTTCTTTAGTTACATGTTGATTTTCATTTAGGATGAGGTCACCGACTTGGAAGGTGAGTTCATGGACACATTTTTCATAAGCACGCTTGATACGTTTTTAGTAAATTTGGAGATGATCAAGAGAATTTAGATGATGTTCATATAATAACTCAAGTTGTGATAAATGGTTATGGCGAAAATCATCAACACTAAGCATGTCTTGTAATGAGATGTAGAGAGGTGGAATCTTGAATTCAAGAGGAAAGACAACCTTAGTATCATAGGCCAAAGAAAATGGTGTGGCAAAGTAGTCAAAGTGTGATAAGCCCACAAGGTGAACAAAATGTGCATATGCCAATCCTTTCCAGTATCCCTAACTACTTTCATAAGAATTTTGTTCAAGGTTTTATTGGTTGATTCTTCTTGGCCATTGGTTTATGGGTAATAAGATGATGAGAAACTAAGTTGGATGCCAAAAGCATGACACAACTTATGTAGGGTTTTGTTTTTGAATTTCTTACCATTATCAGTCATGAGGTGGTAAGGAATACCAAAGAGACAAATGATGTGATGGTTGATGAATTCACATATTTTCTCAGCTTTTATAGAAATGAGGGGAATGGATTCTACCCATTTAGTGTAATATTTAGTAACGGTGATAATCCATTGATGGTGTTGTGAAGAATGGGGATTGATCTCTCCAACAAGATCCAAGCCCCATTGAGTAAAAGGCAAAAGGGATCATGCGACCTGTAAGGCATGACTAGGTGTGTGATGAAGATTAAAATGTTGTTGGAATTTCACACAACATTTGACATAGTCACAATAGTCATAGTTTAGGGTTGGACAATAATAACCAAGGTGAACAATGCGTTTAGCGATAGCTAAACCACTAAAGTGACCTCCACACGATTTCATCGTGAACTTCCTTGATAGTGTAAGGAAGTTCGAACTTGTAAGGCATTGCAAGAGGGTATTGTTGGATCCATGCTTATAAAGGAGACCACCCATAATGACATAGAGAAAGACACTTTTAAGAAAGGTACATTTTCCATTACGAGTGAGATTGGGAGGAAAAATGAAAAGGGAAAGGTAGTCTGTAAACTGTTTATACCAAAGGTCATGTGGGTCAAGTGCAATAGTTTTGATGGATCAGATCTTGCGAGGTAAGTAAGATGGTGATTATCACCTTTGTATTGTGAAAAATATTTTAGATTCGGTGGGTGAAGCGGGTATCTAATAATCCAAGATGACCATGGTATTTACAAACTTATTGGTAGAACAAGGGGTGGTTTGAAGTTTGTAGCGGTCAAAGGTAGTCAAAATTATGTCTACATGATGTTTAAATTTTTGAATTATTTCATTACAAAAATTGTATATACCATTTACTTGATTTAGAACTAGTTTGGAATCACAAATATATTGATTGACTTAACATATATGGCATAAGCAGCCTTAAGACCCAATACTAGCACTTTGTATTCGGTGATATTGTTTGTATAATCAAAATCTAGTTTGAAAGATAAAGGTATGAGTTCACCCCCAAGAGGAATGAGGATAACACCAGTGCCACCCCATGTTGAAATTTAGAGCCATCAAATAAGAAGGTCATTTGGTAAGTGGTATCATCCAAGGAGATGGTAGAATGGATTCGCCTATGAAATCAAGGTTAGAGGGTTGATTTCCATAAATAGGTGCATCCGCTAGTTGTTCGGAAATGGATTTTCCTTTTATATGCGTTTGATGGATAAATTTGAGGTCAAGGTCTGTGAGAAACATGAGGCAACGTGTTGTACATTGATGTTGATAGGGTTTGGTGTACATGTAATGTAAGTGGTCGATATTGGTGACAACAAAGGATTTATGGTTGAGCAGGTAATGATGAAGCTTGGTGTTGACAAAAACTAAGGCTAAGCTAAGTTTATCGGCATGGTTATATCTAGTTTCATAGTCTAAAAGGGTATGGATTATGTAATAAACCACTATCTCTCGATGTTTCTCATCGCGATGAGCGAGCATGGCACCTAGAGAATTTTCAATGGCAGAAATTTATAGGTAAAAGGGTTGGTTATCCTTTAGAGTAATGAGCACTAGTGGTTGAAGAAGGTATTGTTTAAGGCATCAAAGGATTTATGGCATTCATCATCCAAGTTGAATGAAACTTCCTTCTTGAGGAGGTGATGAAATGGTTGACAATGGTCGGAAAGTTGTGAGATAAAATGATGAATAGATTGCAACTTACCTTGCAAGCTTCGAAGTTGAATGAGTTTAGCCTTGACTTTAGCAGGTCAACTTCTATGTTGCACAAATAAATGATGAAACTAAGGAATTTTCCTAAAAGAACCACAAATACACACTTCTTAGGTTTAAGGTGAACACAATATTTTATGAGGCAGTCAAAAACGACCTTAAGGATGGTCAGGTGTTTGGCCCGATGTTTAGATTTAGCAATAAGGTAATCTACGTAATCTTCCAATATGTGATGCATGATATCATGGAAGATATAAGTAATGGCTTGCTGATATGTAACACCAGCATTTTTAAGGCTAAAAGGCATGACTTGATAATAGAAGGTCCCTATACGCACCCAAAATTACATGTGCTACATTGTCAAAAAATGGTTACAAAGGTCCCCAATGATGATTCATGTGCTTTCAAAAGGTCTTCGAGCTCCAAAACCCATTTGTAGTGTATATTTGTAGCCTATACATCCTTAGTTAGTCTTCCACACTTTCTTCCAGCTTCCCTCTCATTTTTGTGCATTTTTTGGCTTTAGTGACAGGACGGCCTCCCACGCTTGAGTAGTGGTTCTAGGACCTCCTCCAAGGCTTAGGCGGTGGTCCTAGGACCACATCCCAGGCTTGGGTGGTGGTCCTAAGACCGACTCACTACGTAGCGTAGCAGTCTTGAACACTTATTTCAGAACTCTTCATGCGTGTTTTTGACACACGACACTTCACTTAACTCAACTTTTAGGGTGCTTTTGTGAACTAAATTTCCTAAAAATAGTCTTGTTTCCATGGCATTCCTTCCCTCTTCTATTTTAAATATATTTAATTGGTTGGAACTCCTCCTTCTGGCCTTGTACATGAATTAACCTCCTATCCTCCATTCCTATATGTTTCATGCTTGTATTCAAGCAAAAGGGCCTAAGGATTTTGTGTATCTTACATTGTATTGATGCTACGATCTTGCTTTAGGAATTGCATAGCCATGCTCTGATCTCTTGTGTTATCTCTCTTCTACCTGCATTGCATTTGGAATTCCATCAAGCTACCATTTCTTAAGCACCATTTTCTTGATGATGTTCTTGCATTCCCAAGCCATCGACTCACATGAACACTCGGGAAAGAAAGGAACATACCGAGGGGAAATATTACTACAAAATTGGATTTACCTCTATTATGTGAATTATAGGTTGTATTTGTTGTTTAATTTCCTTCATTCTTACAATTTATCATTGTTACATCATATCAAATAGAGTAGAAATAAATTTATTTTCAATTTCCAATATTTAGTTAACTTCCAAGAGGGTTTGAATCTTTCATAGCAATCCATGACGACGTATCCTCTTCTTCCCATCCCTGTCGATTTGAAGGAAAAAATATCTATAGGAGGTTGTCTACATATCGTAGATCATTTGGAAAAGTGTGTGTTTTAAGTTAGTTTAGTTTCAATACACTCAGCACAGGTGAATAACCACACCGGGTTATCTCGCTTGCTTAGTCTTAGTGTAGAAATAGATTTCATTATTTAGAATAAAAGCAAATTGTTGTTTGTGATTGTAATGTTTCAATTTTTTTAATTGTTTAGATTAATTTCCTTTCAGCAGTATCATATATTGTTAGTTTTCAGCTTAGTTAATTTGGACACTTCAAACTAGATCAACATTAAGATCCTAGTTAGGAAAAAAAACCATACAAAATTTACGCTACCCGTTGATAGCCTCTATATCTTCCCTTTGTCAACTCGGATACCTGGAGATCACACTACTAGATCTTAGTCATTGATCCTCCTATAGTTAGCCACACACATTCAAACATCGGCTAATTCAGCACGACCTTGGGGTATTGAGTGCGGTTGAAGATAACGTGTTCATTTTCATCCGTAAAAATTGGTGAACCCGATGTGAAGGATTAATTCCTTCTTGTTTCCTTTCTTTCATTGCTATTACCTCATCTTTCCATTTCTTACCATATTTTGGTAGGTACTTTACACCTTTTAAAATATATCTAGAAGAGATTTTGGTGGGCCATTTGGCTCTGATAGATATTACACCAACATGCAACCACAACAATCCCCTTCTCTTTCAAGGTGGGGTGAAAATTACACAAGCAACATTCAAACCTCCCCTGGTTACACTTCATACCCCATTAGCTATGTAGGGATGGAGGAGGTTGATCAACCGTTAAACATGCAATACGATCAACCCAATGTGAACCATGCTCTCATCACAAATGGAACAGATTCTTACCATATAGTCTTTTCAAGACCTCACATTGCCATCTAATCAATAGATGATGATCTATTTGCACGAATACTTAATCCTCTTCATCTAATAGATGATTCTTTGGATAGAATGAAGGCCACAACCTTTGAGATTTTGAATACCTATCCCAAGATTCTTACTTCTGAGTAAGACAAGAATTATAACACTGAACAATTCATGATAGGGTATCAAGATCGTGCTCAATCAAACCCTACACCACAGGCACCCCAACAAGGGAATCAATCCTCTCCCAACAATCTCATTTCTACTTTAGTGTGAAGGATTAGAGAACTATAAAGTACCTAGAATTCACAACTAACACATAAAGTAGGGAATAACATGAGGTATCTAGTTGACATCAAAGAATACATCCCTTGCAATGAGAAACCAATGTAGTATCCTATACAAGGTTATCTAATTCATTCACATCCAGGTGATCTTCTCACAGGGTTTGACACACTAGGGATGGGTCCTCATCCTTCTCAAGCTTATCCTACGCAAGGGATGGCCGAAAGTGCATTCTCGAATGCCACCACAATAGGAAATGTGATGTTCCCTAGTTTTATGCCCGCTAGTCCATATCTTGGAGCTATCCTACCTTACATGCATATGCATTCAAAAACTCCCCAGATGGACCCATATACCATTATTTCTCACTACATGCCATATTAAGGGACCCCATATGTTCCCGTTAATGCTTATAGTGCATTTTATCCAACTCCTCCTCCACCTCCTTATCAAGGATGTTTAATGGTGGAATCTTACGCAATGGGTACATACACTGAGTACTTAAAGGAGCCACTTGAGTTCACCAAACATGGTGTCATGCTTCCACACCCATTGTCAGATCTTCCAAATTTTAAGGGAGAAGGAGACCCAAATGATCATATCAAGGCCTACACTACTACAATAAAGGAATTTCTTCCTTGGGATGTTGTAGTGACTAAGATCTTTCCAAAGACTCTCAAAGGAATAACATTGGATTAGTACTATAGGATACCAGAATCTTCTATACATTACTTCAAACAACTTGTTTCCCATTTCATCAAGGCATTTGACATGAAAAAGTTGTTGTGTACAGGGACTAAGTATTTCTTGCATATTATATAGGAGAAAAATGAATCTGTCACCCATTTCATCCGAAGATGGTGCCAAGTTCTCTATTCCTCTACAAGTCCACCCTACATGGACCAGATGGAACTTTGCAATATTCTTCGTCACTCGTTAATAGAGAGACTAAGGAAGAGTTCCAAAAGTTTCCTTTTCATAATTATGAGGAAGTATTCGAAGGAGCACTTTAGATTGACCAAGCCTCTATAGACATTGGACTTAAGACCTATGGTCCCAATGGGAAACCGGTATCCCCAAATCAAAATAATGCAAATTATCAAAACAACGCGTTCTTAATAACCAAGGACCTAAAGGTGTGAATCGCAATCATAGTGCTACCACGAATGGTGCTTTACTGATCAAGCCAAGAATGTTGGTTTTCCAAACAAAGACAACACTAACAATAAAAACAACTTGGGAAATCAAACAAGTCCTACCATCGTGACTTTTTTAACATGGTCGATGTAAATCATCCACTATAAAAAAAAATCAAACCCAAGGTCCAAACAAGTGTCAAAAGTCTAGACAAGGGGAAAAAAATCATGGTTATAATAATCAATTTCAAAATTACAACCGAGGTTATAATCAACTACAGCAATATGCTTATCAAAGACCAAGAGATTATGACCCTAACCTATATTTCGGTTTCCATAAGGTTCAAGGTCATGACAATATGACTTTTTGTGATTGCAACAAGTTTCTGCAAAGACTTCCATAAAACCAAAGGCAACTCTTTGTAGACACGTTCCTATCGAATCTTGAAACAAACTCGTAATCTGACTATACATGACCTGTAGCTCCTTAGAACACTAATGTGAGCATATTTCAAGATCTGCTCCCTACGCACATGAAAATTTCAAAGTGAATTCACAAAACAAAAACAAAGGTATTCCTATAGGAAACAATGACCATGAAGCCTCAACTTCTAATAACTCTCGAGTCGCTCTTAACCTTTGTTCAAAAAATAATTAAAAAATATTGGGATTAGTTGAGCTAGAGGTTGAGCGTAAAATTAATGCTACTGACACGGACGAAGGATTACCCTTCACAACCCCTACCCGATATTTCCTTCCCACAGGATGATGTTCCTACAATTACCAAACCAGTAGGAGCCTATGATTTAATATCAGATTTGAATAAGACCTTTTCCCACATTTCATTCCTAGATTTACCAAATAATTCACATGTGCATTGCTCTGCGTTGCTCAATGCACTAGCTCTTTGTCATCTAGTCCATGTTACACCACCTCCAAGCACTCAAATAAATCATATTGACTTTGACATATCCTACGGGACGACGATAGGGATATTGGATTTGTTTTTTATATAGACAAGATGCCATATGATGTAGAAATTACCCAAAAAGGTGATCCTACCTTATTTTTACAAGTCTGGGTTTATAACAATTACATTAAGAGAGCCATGATTGATGACAAGGCTGCTCTAAATGTGGTTCCCTTCTCTTTCTTCCAGAATTTCAGATAATGAGAGACAAATTGTTCCTGTACAAGAAACACGTTACAGGGGTTCGATAGTCTTAAAGTGACCTCGATTGGAACCATATTTCCTCCACTCACACTTGGTACAAAAACCATCTTGATGTAGTTTTACATTATTGACAGGGAAACAAGTTATAACATGATCTTGGGGAGACCTTGGATTCATCAGATGAAGGCTATCCCCTCTACCTTGTTCCAGGAGATTACATTCCTCCATTTAGGGAAGGTCTTCATTGCTAAACGGGATCCTAAGCCCTTCGATATATAGTTAAAAACCTCAAGAAGAAGAAAGGAGTCCATGCAAAGTATGAGCTTCCTATGAATCAATTGAATAAACCCCTCTAATGAAAAATTTAGTCCCGTCGGCTCAGACGTTCCAAAGGTGGAAGTCATTGACCTAAAAACATTTGAGGTGGAAAACAAAGATAAGGGTAAATCAATATTTGTGGAAACAGTGTCCACTAAGACCACAATGGGAATTATGAAACTCTTAGAGAGTGACAATCCAATCTTCCTCCCGTTTGAACCATAAAGGATGGGTAGTCTTCTTGGTTTAGCATCTCTTCCATCCGATGACCTAGGTTTAGGTGTAAACATGATAGAATTAATAAACGAAGAAGAGAAATTTGAGATTGAAACAATTCCCATCAAATCCATCTTTAGGGTTGTTCTATTCTAAACCCCATTTTCAACTCATGTCTTTGTTATCTCTCAAAAGTGCACCCTATAAAGAGATGGTTGCAGGTGTTCCAAGCTTGCAAATTTTATCTCTCTTTTGTAGATACAATGGAAACACCTCAGGTTTTTGTGTATACCTATTTTTAGGTGAGTTTCGGTATCAAGGTCGGTTCCTTATTGATGTATCCTAAACTGATTTCTAGGGTTTAAGGGTAAAAGATGACTATAAAATAATTAAAAATAAGGTGATACACCAAATTTATATGAGGGCTTTGATTGAGTATATGCATAATTGATATGGGAAGGATTCTTGATGCATGAACCAATAGTTTTCTGTAGAATAATTAAGGGAAAACACTTGTTGTACTGAGGGAAAATATCACAACAACACTGATAAGTTAACATGGACATTAAAATCATGCATAAAATACTGATTTTTTTTACAGCAGGGTAATATGATTGTTTAGGGAACTTGCATTCACAAGACTAATAGAAACATACACAAGACTCGCAAAAATTGGAAAGGCATAAAATACTTTACACTCGAAGGAAAAACTTGCAAAATTGCTTCAAGTACTCTATATCCAAACATCCTCCTTTGTGATTTACCAAAGCACACAATATATAGAAAAATAAATTTCACCCCCTGCCTAAAAATAGTCTAAGGCATGGACTCTCCCATGCATCTTATTTTTATCCTTTATTTAATAATAAATAGAGGGAAAAAATAGAACATGCAATTAAAAATAGGCATTAATAGCCTTGATTACAATACATTCAAACTGAAGTTGACTGTTCTATTTTTAAGAAATCAAAGGTGAATAATTTGCTAATAATGAGCTTGCTTACTGAGCAAGCATCTTTCCTTGTGCATGTGAATTTTTCTTCTTGTGTGTTCTGGCCTCTTGTGAAGCACGCAAAAATCAACTCTCTCTTTGTGAATAAAAATAATTGCAATACTTGCAATATTTGTAAAAATAAACATCCACCATGGGGACCACTTGTCCATGTGCACATGCTCTGATGTTGACATATCTTGGCTTCTAATTGTCATAAGGGGGACATACTACAAATTATCTCTAACTCTTCCAACTAGTGGGGACCACCTTTGCACTTCACCATGGTTTGGCCACCTTTGTGGACTTAGCAAACATAAAAGGGTCAACCATTTTACATGGCACATGCCACTATAGTCTCCACCACCTTTTGATTAATACATGCATGTATATAATTTTCAGCCTTTGCATATTGGATAATGTAAGGTTTTAAAAGATCCACCTTTTTGGTGATCATTGTGGGAATGATTTGGTCAGCACTTATATTATTTGGATCATACGCTATAGTGGGACTTTTGAAAGTCAAAATATACACTGATCATTTAATGAAACGCATGGGCAGCCCCTTCTCGCATGATGACCCGACCCTTGGCATATTGGTAGGTGATATTTTAAATTCAACCCTAACTAGAGTTTCATGTCTACTCGCCACGTATATGCATCTTGGACTCTGGTTGATTTAGGGTTTTGATAGAGAATCGTTGATATCTTTCCTATTGTATTTTTATCAATTATCTTTGACTGTGAGTTAGGGTTTCACTTGGATTTTAATGCAGTTGTTGGCAAGTGACCGTGACGGTTTGCATTGAAAGTGGAGATCAATCCTTATCCTTTGATCTTTGTACCTATTGAATGTTGATCATTGATTGCTAACTTTGGATGAGTTAGGTTAAACTGGCTGAGGTGGGTGAGTTTAAAATGCTCGAGCTCCATCATTTTGGTCATTTTTGGCTTGCTTGTAGAGCGGTGAAGCCATGGAAAATTTTGTGTAGACCACAATTTTTGATCTGTGAAGCTTAGTTTTTGCACCGTTTGGTCTCTGTGAGTTTATAACCTGGTTGCTCTTGCCTGAGAGCTCTAGAAGTGTTCATATATTCATGTTTTTATGAGTTTTTGTGTGATCTCTTTGGAGGATTCTGCCATCTTTGAGTTTGATTTCTCTGTGATCATTTGTGCCTTGGATTTGAGCTCGGTTTCTGTACCACTTTTATGGCCTTCATTTCTGAGTTCGAGCTCTCTGCAATTTTGAGGGTTGCGTGAATGCTGGAAAGGGTGAGCTTATGTGTCCTCAAATATGAAAATTATTTCATTTCCATTGTTGTTGTGACCATGCATACTAACACTTAGTTCTTTCTTTTCATTTTTGGGTTCTTGTGGCTTAGCCTTGGTCGGTTGGAGTTGAGACCCATTTTATGCTTGATATTTTCTTCTAAGATATACGCTTATAGGAGCTCTATGAAGGTTCAGTGGCCTCCATTATCGAGGTTTGTGAGCTTTAACTCATTCTGTAAACAACCATTTGTTACTTGTTACACCTATAACACCATTAGTTTGAGCAAGGTAGTTCCCTGATTTGTGATTTTTGTGCTCTCCCGATTTGTATATTGCTCATTTCGGTCAATATTTAGCTCACTCTTTTACTTTTGAATCATATCTCCAGATCTGGCATTTTTGCATCATGGGTAATCGTGCTTTTATTTAAAAATTTTAGCTTATTGTGAGATAGACCCAGATTTGTTGTGGGTATTTGTGTTTCACTTTGATATCCCTAGATCTGGAATTTTGCTTGAGGGTTTTTTGTATATCTTTGGAATCCTGATTTTTGTGCACTTGAGTATGGACATTGTTTATTGAGGTCATTCCATCTCGAATCCTCTAACTCGTACTATTCTTGTAATTCCATAATACTGTGGAAAAGACTTCTAGGTAGATGTAGATTTCAATTTCATCCTTTCTCTGATAGTTTTTGTTTCTCTATGAATGCCAATGTTGAATTTTGAAGCTTGACCACTGTGTGTGTTAGTTTGTTTCTCTGCAAAAATAGGTTATGTATATTACTTCCGGTTTGTTCTCAAATCCTTGGCTCGATTTTGTATTCTGGAAAATCAATTATGTTGTAATTCATTTTTTAGGATCAACTTGATTCTTTGAAAATTCTGTAGCACCCCTTTGAGCATACTTGCTTTAATCCTTTTCCAATCTGAGATCACTTGAAAACTGGAATTCCTTCTGAGATGAGTGCTTGAATGTCATTGGTTTCTCGTTATTATTGGAAATTTCCATCTCAAAATAATAGTTGTAATCCATTAATCATTTTGGGAGCAAAATGAACCTTTATTTTGTAGTGCTCGATGTATGCTCTAAAAATTTGATTTGTAATGCAATTTGGACATCTGTATTCTTCCATGAGTTTCTAAAATTCATTAAAATGGCATAGATGAACTTGTAATAGTTATCTAAAAACATGTTGATTTGCATTTGATCTAGTTGGGATTTTATTTCTACCCTGACTATGCAAACTGTGTACTGTTACAATAAAACCATGTAAATCTTTTCCTCTTGTTTATTGCTTCAGTTGAAATCATCTCCCTTTGCAACAATGGGCTGAAAGTAATAAGTTTCTTCATTCTATATCATACTTCCTTGCATAAATAGTTTTACTTCTTTGATATGGAAGCATTTCTATTTTTTATCATTGCTCTATTTGGAAACTTGTAAGTGGCTTTCTGGAAATTGCAAGCAGTTCTTCATTTGTTTCTGATACTATTTTTAGGCATAAGCCTTGATTCAAATGCTTTGTTAAGATCTCTGTAACTTGTTTCTTTTACTTAGATGCTTTATTTCCTTGATAGTAATATTTTTGGCATGCTGGAAAATTTAAAATGTTGATTTTTCATGGTGAAGCCCTGGAAAAAATTTCCTAGAATTCTTTCTTCCTTCCATTTCAGCTATAGTAGTTGTATTTTTCTGGTTTAGAATACAAAAAGTAACACTTTTCTATTGAAGTTGATTTGGTAAATAAAACTAAAACATCATAACTATTTATCTTGATCATGGCATGCTTTTCTGCTTTTCTGTATCACTTACTTGATTTAAATAATTCTTTTAAAGCATGTAGTAGTTAAAACATCATGATGAAAAAGTCGTAAATGTCCATTTTACATGGCAAAGCCCTATCGAATTTTTCCTAGAATCATCTCTTCATTCTGTTTCAGCTGTAACCCTTCTTCTATTTACAAAAATACTGAAATTGAGTCACCTTATTCCTTCTTTCTAGCATGTTCTTATGACTTGTCTATTTCTTCTTGGTTGCAACCTATACCTGCACACTTAAGAAAATAGTTAGAAAAATACTTAGGCTTTTTTGCCTCTCTTATGTCCATGTTTCTTCTTTTCTTTTCTCTTTCTTCTTTCTGAGTGAGTAAAGCATGTATGTAGTTTGATCTTCAAGTAAATTATATCTCCTATTTTAAAGAGATTCATATGCACGAACTAGGACAGATAGGAATATGAATTGATCTCTGAGCTCATAACTGATAGTTTTCTCTTTTCTTCTTTTCAGGTACAGTGACTTCTACAACAAAGATGAAGAAGGAACAAAATATGGAATGGAGATACTTGAAAAATGAAGAAAAACCCCAAGGCAATGATGGGTTCACTCATACTCCTTTACTTTATTTTTCATGCATGTGTACCTCTTATTTCAAGTAGTTGTACTTTAATTTTTTAGTTACATCCCATGGCTTGTGTGGGAACATTTGAAATTCCTTATGAATAAAACATTGAATTCTGAAAATGAGTTGTGTATTTCTTTCTGCATTTCAACTTTCTGTATGGATTGTATGATGAACTAAACAACTCAGTAATATAATTGAATGTCTTAATCATGAAGGAAGAAAACTTAAGAAAACCTGTAAAATCTAGTAATGAACTCTGATTTCTGCAATCTGCACTTATGTTTGTTGTCCCAAAACTCAACATTTCACCTATTTTGTGACTGAATGTCTTCATCAAGACAACACAACTGTCCTTTGGGGCCTTGTGTTCTTTTGCTAAAGATAGTCATGAAATTACAGACTATGTGATCTGTTATGTTTTGTACCAAAGACACATAGCTACATGTTTCATTTAATCATTAACTAATTTAGCAGTAACAATAATATCAAAAATCCCTTAGCTTAGGTATACTTCACCAATTCCTTCCATCGTAACGAAGTTTTGAGTTTCCCAAAAATTGTCAATAGTGTGTTTGAAACTAAGTTTGTCATATCCATGGGGTAAGGCCTCATCATTCAACAAGTATCACAAGTAAACACAACACTGTACATGGGAAATAAGGCTAATCAGCATGGTCATGCTCACCCACACACCATCTCTTGAGATCATGATAACGAGGTGTATGAACACCTCTTTGAGAAAAATGATTTTAGTGATTGGACATACACACTTCTGGGAAAGGGTTGTAAGTCTAAAACCAGAATGGTAGGCCCTTATCAAGAGAACAAAAAATTTGAGGATCATGGTTCTCCACTATGTACTCTTAGTGGCAAAGAATTCGATATTCATTAACTTTCATCACCTTAGCTATCATGACATGAATATTCACCTGCATTTCCATATGTACATTACTACATCTGCATTACATTTTCATCCGCTTGATTCATTTTGTAAAATTCATGATCAAGGGATTTATTCTTATGGAAAATCTATAAAATTCTGAAAACATTGGCAAAACATTCAGATCATATCTCTTCAAATCTTCATAGTATCATCAATTATTTCTAAATCATCTCATCAGTTCAAGAAAAATAAGACAAAGTTTTGACTGTGATCATACCAAGGCCTACATACTTGGTTCTCCTTATAGTTTATTTCTTGGTTAGGTGCCCTTGCCTATAGTCTATTCTAGAAGCTTCATGGTGTCACATCTATCCCGTGAAAATATCTTTGGAAATAAGATCATACTAAACATTTTGTCTAGATAAGTAAGTCAAATGAATCCACAGAAAAATTTATTTTTACACATTTCTTTTCCCTACCAACCTTCGGTGTTGAGCCTGCATCTCTTACTAGTGAAAAAAGGTTGGGAAAGGAGGGAAATGCATTTACTCACCTATTCCCTTTCCTTGGTGATGAGCCCATGCTTCCTACTGGTAGCATGGGGCAAGGCATAGGGGGTCTTGTATGCACCAAAAATTGCACATGCTACATTTTAAGGAAAACGTTTACAAAAGTCCCCAGTGATGATTCAAAATCCTTTTGAGAAGGTTTTCAAGTTCCAAATCCCAATTGTAGTATATATTTTTATCCTAAATAGCATTCCATAGCTTCTCCTTTTAGTTTCTAGTTTTCCCCTTCATTATATGCTTACTTTGGCCTCAAGTGTCAAAACCTCCGCCTGAGCAGGTAGCAGATCCTGAAACCGCCGCTCGCGCAAGGCCGGTCCTAATCGATTTTTCCAGAATCTTCATGTGAGAAATTGCATGCAATGATTCACTTAAGTTTATCTTTTGAACGTGTCTGTGATTTGAATTTTCTAAAAATAGCTTCGTTTTCTTGGTTCTCCTAGTTACTTCTATTTTTAAATAGATTTAATGGGTGGAACTATCTCTTCAATTCCTTGTACATGAAGTAACCTTCTAGCCTCCATTCCTATATATTCCATGCTTTTGTTCAAGAAAAGGGCTTGAGATTTTTGTGTATCTTGCATTTTTGTGCTGCAATAATCTTGCTAGGAATTGCATGGCCAAGTTCATATCTCTTGTGTTATCTTTCTTCTACTTGCATTACGCCCAGATTGCTTCCAAGATGTCATCACTCAAGCACCATCCTCTTGTTTTTGTTCTTTGCATTCCCATCCTTGGACTCACATGAACGCTCAGAGAAAGAAAGGAAAGAATTGAGGGGACAGATACTCATACTTCCAGATTTTCCAAAGCTCTTGCTCTTCTAGGTTGGAGTTGTGTATTTTTTGCTTTGTTTTGTCAAATTGCATATCAAATAGAGTAGAGAAACAATTCATTTCAATTAATTAGATAGTTACAAGTAGACCAAGTCAATAGGAAGTTTTCTCTTCAATATTTCTAGGGAAATAGTGGGTGAATGATAGCTCTGTTAGAGTCATGATTTATTCTTCACTTTTGAGGTAGAGTTGGAGAGATTTTATTTGAATTAGAGTAGATCTTAGATTTAGATTCACACATCTGCACAAATAGCTAGCTACATCCGGCTAGCTATTTGTTTTCTTTAAATTTTTTGTTAGATTAGATGCATTGTCTGAAAATTTAGAAAAGCACAAAAATATTTATTTCCATATATTAGCTTGTTTATTGTTTTGTTCTTATATATTGAGAAAACACCAAAAATATAGTTTAGATTTCATTTGATAGATAGTTTATTCACCGAAAAAAATCAAATTCACTTTATATGACCATCAACGGTCCACAACAAGAAAATACCTATGGTTTTGATCCTCTGGTCCCACAACCCAATGGGCCAGAGTTAGTAACTAAAATTGACATAAGTCTGCGCTTAACAATCTTACGCACACCCACCACATACATAGAAAATAAGACAGTTAGAGACTTTAAACATGGCTGCTAACAAGTCCTATGACTTTTGGACTACTCCTGGGAATAGGATTTGACTACATGTATGACCATTCCAGGAACTCAACCTCAACAAGTCTTTGGTTGTGACCAACAGGTCCCGCAACCCAAAGGACCAACTAGTCAGTTAGATATCAACACTAGCCTATGCACGCAGGTATTCATATCCTCACCGCTTCCACCTGATATCATCACACAACTTTCATTATTAAACATAGTAGCCAATTAGGCTAAGAATTTCTAGACAAGACCAGAGAATCACCCTTAGTTCCTGCAGCTCCACTACATCTCTTGTCTCAATTTCCATGACCTTGTCTAGAAACCCATACGAGGCACCTGCAAGCTACTTTCCACGTATTCCACAACCCACCAATAGAATCTCGGTTGAGATAGACATTGATTGGAGTCTCCGAGTAGCTATCATATCAGACCCCACCATTACACCCCTTTAGGTTAGGAGATCATTCTTTTCCTTAGATTCATAGATTCCGTTATTGTGTGTCGAAGACATAAGGTTTCCCAATTAGCTTGGTCATCGCCATCACTTTCACTCCCATTTCAAATTCCACACTAGCCATCTCGGCTTGACCTCGGGAGGTCGGGTGCATCAGAAGGTCACATGTTGATTTTTCTGTCATACAAATTGGTGAACCCAACGTGAAGAGCTAGTCTCTAAGCATTTCCACTTTCGTCCATCCTTTATTCTACGGGTATTCTTATACCCCCCAAATATGTCGAGGATATGACAAGTACAGTCAACCCATTTCAGGTTTGACATGTACCAGTACCAATCAAACATACCACAACAATCACCTTCACTTTCAACATGGGAATACAATCGCTCATCCACTCAAAATCCTATGCTTCAGGGAACCAATGTTGGTTCTTCTGTATGCATCAAAGAACTAGATCAGATCACTCAAACTTACCCCCTTGAAAAATCAAGTTCAAATAACATGAAATTTACTAGAGAAGTTAGTTCATCTCCTCAGGTATTGTTTTGACATCCCATCACCATGCAATCTGATCCACTCCCCCATCTTGATGAGGAGTATCTACCATGATATGCTAGGAGTGAGAAGAAATTTCAACAAATGAACCAATCTTTTGATAGGTTGCAAGGCCAAGATAGTGTCCCACATTAAAATAATTATGCTACCCCACCACCAAATGAAAATATAACCAATGAGGGGTGGAAACATCATGAACAATTCATAGTGGGACACCATATTCCTCAACAACCTTCAAGGGTTCAACCAAAGGAGTCTAAGCAGGGCACCACCCCATCAACAGGTGATGTCATTTCAGCTTTGGTTGATAAGGTTAGGGAGTTAGAGCTTTCCTAGAATACACAAAATTCATACACATGGAAAGCGTGGACTTCTTCTTACCCACAAAACCATGGGAAAATACCGACTTGCCCAGAACCCGCCAGTCTACATGAATATTCCAAACCATGTGGACTTGTTAACTAGGACAGTACCTTGGGTATGCCTCCTCAAGCCACATATGGTCATCTATAATAGGTGCTATCTAGAAGTGTGTTCTCAAATGTTATACTAGCTAGAAATGTGACATTCCCTAGCTTTGCGCCTTTAGCTCCATATCAAAGTAACCAACCCCCTTATATGCACATGTATTCTAAATCTCCACAGGGGGACATGTACTCCTACCTAGGTCCATATGGACAATCACAGGGGATGTCATACACCCCACCGAATATCTATGCTATCCCATTTTAGCAGCTAATGTAGCCCCCACCTCCCCAACAAGGGTCTTCAATGGTGGAAACATATGCAATGGGGACTTATTATGAATATCTCAAAGAACCCCTAGATTTATCCATTTGGGTAGTCATGCTCCCAAGACCCTTTCCTGATCTCTCGAAGTTCAAGGGGAGGGTGATCCAAATGCCCACATCAAAGCTTATGCAATGGCCATTTGAGAGTTACTCCCATGGGATGCAAAGTCATTGCAAATATTTTCCCTAAGAAACTTGAAGGTATTTCTCTCGACTGGTATTATAGGATACCAGAGGCTTCGATACACTTGTTCAAGAAACTAGTGTTAGAGTTTATCAAAGCCTTTGATATGAAAAATATTTTGCGAATAGGAATCAGAGAATTTCTTCATATCAAACAATAACATAACAAGTCTACAGATCACTTCATTCATAGGTGGAGACATGTTCTCTACTCTTCCGCAAGTCTGCCAAACATGGACCAAACAGAACTTTGTGATTTTTTCCTCCACTCCCTCAATAGAGAGACAAAGAAAGAGGCTCAAAATATCCTACTAAGAAGCTATGAAGAGGTCCTAGAGGGTGCTCTTTGGATCGACCAAGTGGCCATCGACAGTGGTTGTAATACCTACGGAGAAAATGGGAAGTTAGCTACCCCTTCTCAAAACACTCCCGACTACTCCAACAATAAAAATAACAATCAAGGACCAAAGATCCTTAACAAGAATCATGGATTCACGACCAATGGTGTAACTAACTAGCCTAAAAAGCCTAATGTTGTTAGTCCCACCGGTATAGGTATAACGAATAACAACAACAATGCGAATAATAATGGCAGCAATCAGAGGAGCAATAATTTATCACCCTCGGTAAACACTATGGATTTTAATCATCCCCAACAACAGCAACAACCTTAGCCACAAAGACAAATGCCAACCCCAAGCCCTAGTCAATACCCCAACCAATTCTAGAACTAGGGGCAAGGGTTCTAAAGTGTTAACTATAACAATCAACAACCAAACAATAACCGTGGTTTTGGACCACAACAAGGAACAAACCAAAGGCCTCGAGATTATGATCCTGACTGTATCGTGGTTTCCATAGGGTCCATGGGCATGATGCAAGAAATTTTCATGATTGTAATAAGTTTTTGCAACGTTTTCCAAAAGACCAAAGATAATTTTTGTTGACATGTTTCTGGCCAATCTAATTATGCCTAATCAAAACACCTATATGGCACTAGTGTCTCCACAAAACACACCATTGGTAATCTTCAATGATCCTCTCCCCACACGTCCAAAGGACGGAAGAATATATCCTAATGGTTCGAACAAAGGCATTGTAATAGGGACTCATGATCATGAAGCCTCAACTTCGTCAAACCCATAGGTGGCACCTCCTTTGGATGGTCACTAAGCAAATAAAGATCGTAGGTTTAGTTGAGTTGGACATTGAACTCCAGATTAACATTGCAACAAGATCCATAGACTATTCATTTTAGCTAATCCCAATCTACCTAGTTGTCTCAAATAATTCTCATGACATGTTAAGTAAGCCAGTAGGGGATTATGACTTGATCAATGATCTAACCAAGACCTCTTCACACATTTCCTTCTTAGATCTACTGAAGAATTCTCCAACTCATCGAGCCAATCTCTTGGAAGCACTCGGTCTTGTCCATTTGGCTAATGTTACCCTACCATTGGAGGCACAAATAAACCATATAAAATTTGACGTTCTCCCTCTAGGATAGCCCGAAAGGTATATTGGGTTTTTATTTGACATAAGAAAAATGCCTACAGATGCTAAAATAGCTTGTAGAGATGATCTAGACCTGTTCTTGCAAGTCTGGATCTATAACAACTATGTGAAGTGTGCGATGATCAACGATGGGGCAATAGTTAACATCATCCCCTTCTCTTTTCTTCAGAAGTTAGGATATGGGGAGACTAATTGCTCCTCGACGCGAAACACATTAAGAGGCTATGATAGTCTCAAGGTGACCTCGATCGGGACCATAGTATTACCAGTCACTCTTGGACCCAAGACAATGCTTACTGAGTTTTATATTATAGATCGGGAAACCAACTATAATATGATTCTTGGTCACCCTTGGATACACCACATGAAAGCAATCCCATCCACCCTATTCCAAGAAGTCAGATTCCTACATTTAGGGAAAGTCTTTGTCACTCAAGGTGATCCAAAGCCCTTTGACATACACCTAGCCAACTTAAAGAAAAGGCCAGGGGTCCACTCTAAATTTGAGCTTCCCACCAACCAGTTAAACAAACTAGTAAGCATGTTACTAGAAGAAAAGTTGGTTCCCACGATGGAATTAGAGGTTATAGGTTTGATCGAGGGTATTTCGGCCTTCAAGGATGAAATCATTGTTGTAGAGACAATTTCACTAGGAACTATAGCAAATATTGTTGAACTGTTAGAAAAGGATTTTCCTATCCTTCTTCCCTTCGATTCCATGGGTATGGGATGTGCTTTGGGACTGGTTCCCTTCTAGCATATGAGGTTTTCATGGTAGATGTAACCGAAATAAAAGAATAACTTGCAAGGGATGACTCAACATCTATATTTCTAAGTGATTGTTGGACTCTCTGCTTTGATGGGGCCAAGTGTCGCTTTGGTGCCAGGGCAGGTGCAATCCTTACCTCGCCCAAAGGAACGGTTTTACCTTTCGCTTTCAAATTTAATTTTGAATGCACAAATAATGGGGCTGAGTATGAATCTCTTCTATTAGGTCTCATTATAGCTAAGAGAATGGGCATCCTCAATATTAGGTTGTTGGGTGATTCACATCTAGTCACAAATCAGGTATCCGAGGTATATGAGACTAGGGCTGAACACTTATAGCTCTATAAAACTGCCATGTTGGACCTAACTAAGGGATTTGATTTCATATCAATCGAGGTAGTTCCACATGAACAAAACCTTTTGGCAAGACTCTATAGTGACTTCCACCTCACACTTCACCCCAAGTAATGATTTAGAGGACACCAACATCATGGTTTCACTCAGCACTGAATTCTTGACTCACAAAGTGCCAATGGCGTCAATGTTGACATACGTGGAAGGTGAGGGCCAATTTGACTCTTTGGACCCTGTCAATGGGGATGATTCAATCTTAACTTATTTAAATGCTTTGGTGGAATTACATATTACTTTTCAAGAGGTGGAATTTTCTTGAATTCCACATTCCTCCTCTTATTTTGGGAATCCAATGATTGAGTCATCTCGGGAAGAGATCTTGAAATTTACAAGGTAGAAGAGGAAGGGGACTTGGAGTTGTCACCAGCCCTACCTGAGTTTGAGGAGGGTAATGCCTCCTTAATTGAGGGAATGATTGATATAAACATCAGAATGGAGGAGGAACCAAAATCTTAAAACTAGGGTCTTCTTTAACTCAAGAGGAAGTAGAAATTCATACCCAAGTCCTTAAGGAACATCGGAAGGCCTTCGAATTTAGTTATAAGGAAATGATGGGAATCACACCACACATCGTAGTTCACAATCTTGTTACTAAGATAGACGCCAAACCAATTAAGTAGAAATCAAGACCTATGAAGCCAAAGGTAGCCCTTATGGTAAAAGAAGAAGTAACGAAGCTTCTCCAAGTAGGATTTATCAAGCTAGTTGATTATTCACAATGGGTATCTAACATTTTCCCCATTCTCAAAAAAAAAATTGGAAAGATCCGTATTTGCATAGAATCCCAGGACATCAACAAGGCTTGTCCCAAGGATGATTTCCCGCTACCATCCATTGATGTTATTGTCGATGCAACAGCTAGATTTGAGTTGTTGTCCCTCATGGATGGGTTTTTGAGATACAATCAAATCAAAATTTTCACCTAGGATCAAGCTAAAACTACGTTTATAACTCCTTGAGGAACTTATTCTTACGTTGTCATGCCATTTGGTATTAATAATGTTGGTGCTACATACCAATGAGCAATGACCTACATATTCCATGATCTTATTCATAATATTGTGGAATCCTACGTGAATGACCTGTTGGCCAAGGCTAGGAAGCGCTGCGATCACCCAGAGGTGCTTCGTATCATTCTCTCATACTTTATTGAGTATAGATTCACATTGAATCTAGAGAAATTTGTATTCAATGTAATAGGTGGAAAGCTCCTGGGCTACATTATATCTTCACAAGGAATTTATGTTGACCCAGCCAAGATCTGAGTTGTGTTACAAATGGTTCTGGCATCGGACAAGTATAGTATTAGATATTTCCTAGGGAAACTCAGTACAACCTGAAGGTTCATCCCTGACTTGACCTTTTCCATTCATCAAATCAACAATTTGTTAAAGAAAAAATATAGCCTGGATTAAAAAAGGGAATGTGATGAGGCCTTCAAGGTAGTTAAGAAATTTTTGTTATCCCCTCCCACACTAATGCCACCAAGGTCATATCACCCTTTGATCTTATATTCACTGGCTACAGATGTTTCACTGGCCTATAGGTTGGCACAAGAGGATGATGACAAATGGGACCAAGCTATTTATTTTATCAGTTGGACGTTACTCGATTACAAGACATGCTACACGCATGCAGAAAAGGAATGTCTTGCCATAGTTTTTGCAACCAAGTGCTTAAGACATTACATGCTTAATTAGGAGACAAGGGTCATCGTCAAGACAGAACACTTACGGACATTCCTAATGCAAGTATCCTTGTTTAAAAAGGTTGGGTATTTCATTACATTAATGGGTGAGTTTGAGATAACATTTGTAAATCAAAAATAAGTTAAGTGTAAAATCATCACATATTGGTTGGCTGATAATCCATTAGATGGGGGTGATTTGGTAGATTTGGACTTTCCCAACGAGTGTGTATACTTCATTGAAACAAGGCCCCTATCTCTGTATGTCCTTAGTACACTGACATCATCAATTTCATCATGGACCACACGTACCCAGAAGGGGAAACATCACAAAAAGAAGGTGGTTACGCATAATTTCCTGCCAAGTACATCATCCTAGAACAGGTGCTTTATCGTAGAGCCTTTGATGGAATGTTATTGAGATGTGTTGATTCTGAAGAGTCTGAAAAGATTCTTTATGAGTCACATAGCGGGGTATGTGGTGGTCACTTTAGCGGCCACGCTATTGCCGAAAGATACACCAAATGGGATATTTATGGCCCACCCTCAAACATGATGTGGTAGAGTTTGTGCGCAGATGCCACAAGTGTCAAGAGTTTTCCCATGAAATCCACATACCGGCACAAGCTTTACAACCGATCACAACTCCATGGCCCTTCTCCATGTGGGGCCTAGATCTGATAGGGAAATTCTCTCCCTCATCAACAAGATGGCCATAATTTCATAATTACAACCACAGAGTACTTTACCAAGTGGGTAGAGGCCATGCCCCTTACCACTATCCCTGGCTCTATAATCGCTAAGTTCATCTTGAACCAGATCATTTGTAGGTACGGGGTGCCATAGGTCATTATTTCTAATAATGGCACGTCTTTCAAAAATGATGAGGTGCATGAGTTGTGTGCAAATTTCAAAATAAGTCATCACATAGCTTCTCTCTATTACCCTCAAGCTAATGGACAAGCCAAGGCTACTAATAAGACTTTAAAGTTCATTCTTCTAAAAAAATTTAAGGAGAATAAACGAGATTGGCATCTAAATATTTTTCTGGCCTTGTGGGCCCACCAAACGTCGGTTAGAACACCAATGGGAGTGACTCCCTTTTCTTTAGTGTTCGATGTTGAGGCAGTTCTACCACTGGAGGTCAAACTACCCAACCTACGTATTTCATTACATGGGATCCTAGGAGAAGAGGGTTATCGAGAATCTCGTCTCTCCCAATTAGAAAGCCTCAATGAAGTTAGATTGAATGTTGAGCAATGGCACAGTGTATACGCTAACCGCATGGCTCGGTAATACAATAAAAATGAATATGAATGCGAGATCTATGAAGGATATTTGGTGTTAAGGCTCGATAGATGAATTGACAAGAAGATCGGAGAGGGAAGAAATTTCAGACCTAGGTGGATAGGTCCATATCGAGTGGTGGAAGATTATAAAAATGGTGCATTCTATTTGTGTACTCTAGAAGGTGAGGATTTTAGTGAATCCATGAACTCCCTTCACCTAAAGAGATACTACACATGATCCATCAACATTCTCATATGTACATTATTGCATTTTCATTTGTCCGTTCATTTTGTAAATTTGTGATCAAGGGACTTATTCTTATAGAAATTCCTAAAAACTTCTGAAAAACATTGACAAAACATTCAAATCATATCTCTTCAAATTTTCATGGTGTCATCAAATGTTTCTGAATCATTTATCAATCCAAACAAGACAAGACAAAGTTTTGATAGTAACCATACCAAGGCCTGCATACTTGGTTCTACTTTTGGTCTCTTCTTAGGATAGGTGTCTTTTGTTCATGGTCTATTCTAGAAGCTTCATGGTGTCACATCTATCCCATAAAAATATCTTTGGAAATAAGAACATTCTAAACATTCTTCCCAAATAACTAAGTCAAATGTAAATCAACAGAAAATTTTTATTTTACACATTTCTTTTCCTACCAACCTTCGGTGTTGAGTTTGCATCTCTTACTAGTGACGTAGGGTTGGGAAAGGAAGGAAATGCCCTTACTTGCCTATGCTTTTTCCATGGTGATGAGCCCGTGCTTCCTACTGGTAGCATGGGGCAAGGTGTAGGGGGTCTCTTTGACAAATCTAAAAGTCATGAACAATTAGACCAATTACTGGGAAATCTTAAGTCAAAGCAAAGTGGATTAGATGTTCAAAATTCCAAGAAGAATTCAAAACCTTAAAACCAGATTTTGTCAACCAAGTGGTGATCTATGGATCCAAATCTAGATAAACTGTAGAGAAATTCACATTCTAAACTATGAGGTATCATTAGTAGGGTAAGGTTTTAGCGTCCCAATTTGGCTATGTCAAACCTCTGTCTTCGTCTCACCACTAGCATTCAAAAAAATTCATGGCTTGTGCCCTTACTAGCTCTCGGTGTTGAGCCCTTGCATCTTACTAGTTGTGTGGGGCTAGGAGTGGGGCAAGCATTTCTATTCATCATATCATTATGTCATCACGTTTTTTTAAGACAAATATGAAGTGCCAAAAATGCAAAAGAAACTAAGTTTTAAGATCACATTGTGTTTGCATCATCATATATCAACATCATAAAATACAAAAAGAAATCATTCTGTTATAATTTCACATCCATTGCATACATTCTGCAAAGCATAGGAAAGTAGAAATTCTAAGCATCTAGATTACACATATGAGATAAGCCAAAGAAAATCAAATCGGATGCAATGGAATGCCAAACCAAAAATAGAGTCTGTATATCATAATGGATCAAGTATATAATGTCATCATGCAACGGGCATGGTCAAAATGCTTGTAATAAGCCCGAAACACACGAGAAAAATAATTACATAACATTAAAAAAATAGTATCAAAGCAATAAAGGCTCAGTGACCTGTCAATCCCTATGGGATCCCTTAGATGGTGCGCGGCCATGCCTAGGGATCCTGCTATGACAGCGATGGTACTCAGAATGGAATGAATGGTGTGACTGCACATGGTGGTGCCCGCTGTCTATAGCCTTTCTATGAGAATGGATTTGTCTCATCAGGCACTCGGTGGTCTCGTACCTAGGTACTGTACCATGAAGGGAGGTCACCATCTCTATTATCTTATAGATAGGAGAAAATACATTAGAATATCGGTCAGCGGCTAAGGTTCGCCTTGAGTTAGCAGTCAGCTCGGCCTGAGTCTTTCCTAAGGGGATTATTGATGGAAAATCACAACACCCCTGAATGTCTGTAACTCAATGGGTTGAGACTCTTAGTGCAATTGCATAACATGGAGCTTTCCCAAGTGTGGGACCTTGCGAAATCAAGAAAACTCTCCGGATGAAGGTCGGTTCCTATTCCTCTATTCATATGCACACATAAAAATGTAGAGGGTTTACTCAAAAACCTAATCTAACTTGCCAAGGAGATAGGGTAAGAAGATGCATAAAAATAAACCTAAACTAATAAAGGTGATGCACCGAGGAATGAAGAACACCTGTCTTGCCAATAAAAACAAACCATTAAAATGCAATGCAAGATCATGCACAGATAACAAAAATTGTAGTGAAAGATCGGAGGATGCAAATGAACACAGAGAGGGTTGAGAATCATCCACAGACATGCATTATTTTCTCCAAAGATTGATACAATACACTACAAAATGCTAAGAGGCAAAGTTGCATTACAGTTTTAGATGGGAGGTTTGAATTCCACAAATTCACCTGCCAAAGAGAAGAAGGGAGGGGAAAAACAAGAATGTCCAACCTTTAGAAAGAAGCCCCTCCTTATAATTTATAGGAAGAATGAGAGAGGGAAGAGAGAGGAATTCCAAACCTACCCAAACCACCTCCAAATTGCATTTAATTCATTTCATTATGGTGGTAGGTGAGAACCCTAGCAAACCCAAAAAGTGGCGAACTGTATTTAGCATTTTTAAGAATTTTTTCTCACCCAATTAAAGATATCTAGTTGTAGTTGGACATAGAACCTCGTAAGCTTTCCAAAAATTCCAACCTTGCATGAATCCGAGCTCCCTGTGAAAATTTATGGCCATTTGAATATTTGCATCAGGGTTTGCTTTCTGTCGAGGTGTCAACGCTCAAAATGTTGCGCCTCCTGAAGATGCGCCTCCGGCGCATCCATCCTTATGTCAACATACTCTTATGTGCGCCAAGGCGTGAATTTCTTCATGTCAACACCTTATGTCATGCGCCCTTTACCTACACCAAGGCGCGAATTTCTTCATGTCGACACCTTATGTCGTGCGCCCTTTACCTGCACCAAGGCACGAATTTCTTCATGTCGACACCTTATGTCGTGTGCCCTTTACCTGCGCCAAGGCATGAATTTCTTCATGTCGACACCTTATTTCATGTGCCCTTTACCTGTGCAAGGCATGAATTTCTTCATGTCGACACCTTATGTCGTGCGCCCTTTACTTGTGCTAAGGCGCAAATTTCTTCATGTCGACACCTTATGTCGTGCACCCTTTACTTGCGATAAGGCGTGAATTTCTTCATGTCAACACCTTATGTTGTGCACCCTTTACCTGTAGCTAAGGCACGAATTTCTTCATGTCGACACCTTATGTCATGTGCCCTTTACCTTCTATTTTTCCCATATCTACCCGAGGGGGAAGATATATACAACAATTTGGTGACTCAACAGGTCGCCTGCCTACTAGGTAGAAGATCAGTGGCCTTTTAGAAATCCATTGGGCATGGAGTCATAAGCAATAATGTGAAACCAACTTGGTCTCTGATCCCGAGCCTGATACCACAACTCCTTCTTTGAGAGCATGCTGAACTGTAGAAATTCAACTTGAGAGCAAAAAAACCTATACCGGAGCACTTAGTGAAATTGAAACCTAACTACAACAAGACAATGTGCATATGCACTTAGACGAATTGAAATCTAGGCTAATATTTACAAGGGTAAAACCCTTTCCCTTTTAGTAGTAATGTTTAAGGTAGATTCAGTTAACCGGAATCAGGAGTTTTTCTCCATCCAATGTAGACAATTGGAAGGAATTACTACTTTTACATCCCGTGACCATGTAGGGGCCACTCCAAATGGCATAAAACTTGGAATGCTTTCCTAGTTTTGGCCGATCCGCATCCCATTTTAGAACTAGGTCCCATTCCTGTAAGGTCTTTGCTCTTACCTTCTTATCAAACCATATTTTTACTAATGCTGATCCTTCTCAATCGTCTCGAACCGCATATTCTATAATTTCTTCTAATTCCATTAACTCTACGTACCTGGCCTCCATTGGTTCGAACTCAGACAGCTCCAACTACTTCATGAGCTCCAATGCTGGAAATTCTAATGATATAGGCAATCGCTCTCTTCCCATAGACCAACTTGTAGGGAGAATTACCTATAGATCTCTTTGGTGTTATCCTGTTAGCCCATAATACTGATTTTAGCTTGGTATGCCATGTCCTTCGGTTTTCATCCAGAGTCCTTCTGATGATTATTAGCAAATTCTTGTTCTTGGACTCTCGTCATGTCCATTACCCCGGGTAATAATTTGAAGAGGTTCTCAAATAGATTCCATTCTTGAGAGCCCATTCTCTAATCTTAGAACCTATGAATGCCAATGCATGCATTTCTCGATATGATAGTGGCTGGCACACCAAACCTGGTCACTATCCCTTCATAAAAGTCTAGTATGTTAGACTCATTTGCTTCTTTGAGCGCTACTACTTCGGTCCACTTGGTGAAATAGTCTGTTGCCATGAGAATCCACTTGTGGCCTTGGCTTGAGTTTGGGTTGATGACCCCGATGAAGTCCAATCCCCATTGCATAAATGGTTGGTCAACCAAAATTGGGTGCAATGGAAGTGCTGCTAGTCTTTCTTTTCCCGTCAAGAGTACACATTTCTGCACTTTCTTATCCATGTATAGCAAAGTCATTGAATACTGTGGGCCAATAATACCTTTCCTTCATTATCTTGAGAGTTGTTACTCATGGGGTGAAATGTCCTCCAGAATCTCCATCGTGAAAATCTCGTAACACCCTCTCAATTTGACCTATCCCAATGCACCTCAATAGAACTCCATTGATGTCTTTCTTGAACAAAACATCATCAATGAGCACATATGGGATGGCTTGTAATCTAAAGTATCTCCTCTTTGCTTTTCTCATTTCTGGAGGGCATGGGCCTGCTTGTAGGAAGTGTATCATATTCCGAGTCCAACAAGGATCAGCCACATCATCATTTTCTTGTTCTTGACCATCATGCAGCACTCAAGCTGCAGTCTCTTTTTCATCACCTGCTTCAACTTTCTGACTCAAAGCTAGTTGTTCACATAGTCCTTTTCCATGTAATAGATTAGTGACCTTAATTTCAATGTCATATTCCATGACATGAGTGATCCATCCTGCACATTTCTCATTCAGATCCTTTTTTAGAAGGAAGTCCTTGACTCCCGCATGAGAGACCAATAATTGGATCTTATTGTTTGAGACTAGGTGCTTGAATTTCTTTAAGCTCCTGATCACTGCAAGGACATGCTTTTCAATGAAAGAGTACCTAGTTTCGTATTCCTCCAAGCCTTGACTGAAGAAAGCAACTGGTTGTTCTAATCCTTCTTTGTTTTGTTGTACCAGGATTGCAGAAATTGTGTCTCCACCACCAAAGGCATATAGCATGAAATCCTTGGAGAATTCTGGATTGACGAGAGTCGGAGCTTGAGATATAGCCTCTTTTATTGCCTCAAAACTTGCCTTGCCTTCAGATGTCCACTTAAATGTCATGCTCTTTTTCAACATCAGCGTTATTGGCTTTACAAGAGCTAAAAAGTTTGGAACAAACCTGTGGACAACATTGATCCTTCCCATGAAGCTTTGAAGAGCCTTCTTATGAATTGGAAATGGCAACGCTCGAATTTATTCAACTCTTTCTGGGTCAATCATCAATCCCTCCTTTGTAACAATATGGCCTAGAAGTTTTCCTTCGTGAGCCAAGAATATGCATTTTTTGGGATTCAATGATACCCCAAATCTTCTACACCTCTAAAATACCTGCCTCAGATGAGAGAGGTGATCCACTGCATTTTTGGAGAATACAGTGATGTCATCAAGATATATCAGAACTATTTTATTGATCAACCCCTTGAATGCCATATCCATTTCCCTTTGGAAAGTGGCTCCAGCATTTGATAGCCCAAATGGAATCTTCTTGTAGGCATAGGTGCCCCATTTAGTGGTGAATGTCATCTTCAACTGGTCATCTTCTTTCACCATTACCTTATTATACCCTGAGTAGCCATCTAGGAGAGAGAATCTCTCTGAACCGGATACCACTTGCAATATTTGTTCCATTGAAGAAAGTTGGTAATGGTCTTTAAGAGATGCCCTGTTGAGGTCTCGGAAGTCTACACACAACCTTATTTCTCCACTCTTCTTCCTAACCAGAACCAAGTTTACAACCCAACTTGAGTGCTTGATCGGAAATATAATGCTTGCCTTTATTAGCTTGTTTAACTCTTTCTTCATTAGAGGCTTAATGTGAGGGTTGACTGGTCTCTACTTCTGCCTGATGGGCTTAGCATCTAGATCCAATTATATGGTATGTTGTGCCAACTTTAGATTGAAACCTCTCAAGTCTTCATAGCTCCAAGCGAAGACATTTCAAAATTCTTGGCAAAGTTTTATGAAATCTGATTTCTCCTGCTCAGTGGCCACTTTGCCAATTTGAAGTGTTTTGCCTTCCCAACCGGAATTGGTTCTGAATCTTCTCTCTTGACCTGTATGTTAGCCTTTTCCTCGCGGAATTGGTTGTTAGGGTTGAAGATAGACTCCAATGTTACTAAACCCTTAGGAAGCTTGTTTGTCCACAACTGCACTACTTGATCCCCATACTACCTGTTTCTAATCTGTCTTGATTCCTAACTGAGAATTCAGCCTCTTCTTGTAAGAAATTGACGATCTGTTGATCGTTCTCAAACACTTGCCAGCTTGTGTTATTATCTGGAACTACTGGCCTCACAATCACATGCATATGTGGTTGTGTTTTTCCCCTTTTGATGTTGTCAACCACATCAAATGTTGCTCCAACTATTGCGAGCCTATCTGCGGCTTCATTTTTCTTCCTAGGTATGGACACGATGTTGAAAGCTTGAAATCCTCAATGAGGTCCCATACCCTGTTCTTGTAGTTCCTCAACAGGTCATTCTTTGTAGCATGTTGCCCCCTGACTTGGTTGACGATTATCTCACTATCTCCAAACACCTGCACGTTCTTTATGCCCATTTTCCTGGCCCAATGAAGTCCACAAATCAAGGCCTCATATTCAGCTATGTTGTTTGAACAGGAAAACTGGAAATGGAAAGCTAAATAATATTTGATGCCTTGAGGTGAAACAAGCATAACTCCTCCTCCTACACCTTGCCTACTCCTTGATCCATAAAAAAAAAACTACCATACCTCATTGTCATCCTTATGGACTAGTTTGGTGATGCTAGGAATAGGCCGTTTTCTTCATGTATGCAATAGACTCCTAGCTCAGATTCTTCTACTTCTTGGTAGGGATCAAAAGCATGTACCTTGCTTTCCCATTCATCAAGAGTCAAATCTAGGATGCTTCCAACTTTGGTGTCAGCTTCATCTATGCTTGGATAATCTTCTTGATCAAATGATGAACAGTTGGCATTGATTTATCTTGGAGTATGAGGCTAAATATGAAAGTTTGAAATTGGTTCGGATCTGATTGTGACCTTAGTACCATATCTTGTTCTGAACAACATGTGTGACCGGTCAACAGATAAGTAGCTTCCAATTCTAGCTCTAAAATCCCTTGATAAGCATAGCGCAAAGAGTGGTGGCAAATCTATCACTAACACATCTTGATAAAAGGTAACGTTGGGGTATGCATGCAAGATAAGATTCAAAATTTTAATCACTCCCACTTTGTTACTCGCTATCCCATCCATCGCACTACCCCCTTTGATATGACTTCATATTGAAGACCCAGATGATCAGCTATTTGCTTGGGCATGACAGAACTACTTGCCCCTGTAATCAATCATGCAATTGTGTACTAGTTTATTGCCAATGATTAATGAAACATAGAATGGAGGGGGCTTCAAAACTTTACCTTGTTGTCCTCCATGACTCCCTTCAGGCTGAGCAGCATTTGTGAGGACATTCTCTCGCATATGGACCTGTTGGTTCAAAGTTGACCAATTCTTCATGGCAGCTTGTAGAAGATCTCTTTGGCCTGGGATGGATAAAGATTCCCACATTGATATATTCACATTTGTCTTCTTCATTTGATCAATGATGCTAAATGGGGATGAAATATCTTTGCTGTCCTTTAGGCTACACATTCCTTTCTTGTGCATGGGCAGCAACAACTGGCATTTGAGTTGGTTTAGAAGGTGGTTTGGGCTGTCCTTGCATGTTTGGAATTGTATTTTGCTTACCAACACCTTGTGGAGTGATGGAAGGTTGTAGATCACTTGGATCCAATGACTTCCCTTCACCAATATTCCTCTTCTTTGATCTTGTGTTAGCTTCTACACTGTGAGAAATTGTTTGATTCATGCCACAAAAATCCTCAGCTTGCCAATTTGCAAGTGCGGTATCATTTGGAGTTGTGTTTTGCTGAGATGTCGCTTGTTGCTGATTTGTTTCTTGACTCACTTCACCCTCTACGCCAGTAGTTTTCACCATCAAGGTTTGGTTCAAAGCACCATTGAAGCACATAGATTAGTTGTGAGGTTCATTGCATGGGAAACACCAATCATACTCTTGAGCTATGTTGTTTTGCACTGACACTAATGCTTTAGAAGTAGATGCAACATTGGGGTTATAGGGATGAAATGGTCTATTGGCGGGAGGCCTTACTTGGCTTTGATTTGCAGCTGGATTGGGTGGCCTATTGGGCTGGTATGGTTGCCTATTAGGTTGAGCTTGAGGCTGATAAGAAGTTCTAAAACCTTGGGACTGCTACCTCTTGAGTGTAACCAGCTCATTTCCTAAATTTTTCAATTGTTTCATGACCTCTTGGATTTCATTTGAAGCACTAGAGGATGAAGTAGAAGTTTCATTTAAACTTTGATTTCTACAAGTGGGAATAGGAGCCAAAGTGGGTGCTTGACTAGTGCTTGGATTTTCTAAGTTTGGATACAAGGGCATGGGAGGCCTAGGAGCTAGCTTACCGGCTTGAATAAGATAGTTTTCAGCCCTGATGGGGATGCTATAAGCAATAGGTAAGGTTGTGCCTCCCATAGATTGAATTAACATAGAAATATTAGAATTCAAAGCCTTAAGATAGTATAGAAAAGCACCTTTAGCTGTTGGCCTAACGGCCACTAGAATTCTATCCCAAGACCTTTGAAATCTAAAGCTGAAGTCAGTCAGCTACTCATTAGGAGCTCTCTTGATAGTCATCAATTGTTCAAGTAGAGAAAAATTTTCTCCTTTTTCTCCAAACTACTCATGGATAACTATGCATAAATGATTCCAATTTTGGATAGAACCAGCTCCAAGGCTCCTAAACCATTGCAATGCCTTCCCTTTGAATGAAGATGCCAACAATTTGACAGCAACATCCATTTCATTTATCTCATGGATTGCACAAACGTTAGTAATGTCTTTGACATGATCACTAGGGGTGGTATAATTTTCTCCAGTGAAAAATGGAATGTTCTTTAATGCTACAATTGGAACTGGATTCTATGCATTGATGGCAAGTGGGCTACTGCCAGTGAAGTTGACAAAAGGGTTTTGTTGCGCCATTCTGATTAGCCTGAGAAACCTTGTTGATTGGATGAAAGGTCTACCAGGTGGAGGGGTTGATAAAGTCCTGTTAGGTGGAGATGGTGATCTTTGTGGTCTTCTTCCTCTCCTTCCTCTACCTGGTGATGGCTGCAAGTGGATAAATAACCCCTCTTCTCGAGTATCTCGACTGGTTCAAATTCTTCTCATGTACCGGGCAACCTTTAGTGCTACACCGCTAAATTCTATCCCTTGAGTCACCAGATATGTTGAAGAACGAGCCTCAAAAGGTGGATTCTACCAAGTTACACACCAAACTTGACAAGATTAAAAATAAAATTTAAAACTTTGAAGGACCCGAAAGATATAGTTCTTCAATTCAGTTATCAGGTCTTGTTGTGCAGCCACTAATCCTGAAAGGTACAAGTGAGACTTAGGTCATACAAGGCAAGTTACAAAACCCGAAACACACTATGTTGGAACTTGGGACATGCTCAACACCTGGGAAAACCTGAAATACTAAAAACTATGAAATTTTGAAAGACAAAATATCAAAAATCTAAGAATACCCTTTTGAATATTATCCCTCGATCTATCAACTAGTGAAATTGTGACTTGTTTTGAGCAAGTTAAGCCCTTGAAAATCAATTTCAAAGTTCACCCTAGAAGGTGAAAAATCTGAAATTATAAAACCTGGAATTTTTATTTCAAATTTCTTGAAAATTCCTTCAAATCGTGGAATGACCTCTTGGTCCTGTAGACACCTATAATTACGCCCAAGCAATTTAAATACTTAAATTGTGCTAATTATCCCCTTTCTCGCAAATCAATGACATATCGTCAAAACCACTCATTTTCCCTCATATCATCATTAATTAATTACACTAAGCTAATTAATTAAGTTGCCTATCCAACAAATGCCCTAATTAACGACTTTCCATTAATAAATCACCCCTTCTACCTAGACTAACTAATTATTATTAATTAATTAGCTTTCCCTTTGATTTAACCAATAAATCAATATTTAATTGATTTAATCCCCTTCTAATAGCCTAAATCGTACTAATATTCCTCTAATTAGCTTTTATAAGCTTACATCTACCTATTAATTAATCACCTTTGATTAATTAAAATCCCCCAATTCCCATGACTTGTTAAACATGCATTAAACCCTTCTAAAGTAAGGTTACCTTTAATAAAGCAACATTATCCATTCCTAATCATGTTTTACCTTTATCCCACATTCATGAGAATGTGTTGAAGCTTTTATCCTTTCGGGGCTATATAAAGAGCCCTCCACCTACCTTTTACTTACACCTAAACTTTCTAAGAGAGCAAATGCAAAGCATATAGCAAAGAGACTAAGAGCTTGCACCTTGCCCTTTTGAGAGTTCATCATCTTGAAGAGTTAAGCCTCTTTCTTAAAGTGCTTGGGTCATATGGGAGGTGTCAAAAGGGTCTTGAGCTCCAACTTTGATTAGTCCCCATTCCTAGGTTCTGGAGCATTAAGGACAACTATTTTGATAGCCATGGAGCTTACTTAGGTCCATTCATTTATTTTTTGTTAGAGAATAGAGGAGTTTAGATATTTAGCATTGTTAGTTTTAAAGTTTGTATTGATGAATGCTAAAGCATCTAACCCTTGTTTAATTCTTATCATGATGGTGGTTATGCTTTGTTTTACTAAATTATAGAACTATTTTAGGTGGTAGTTCTTGCTTCATTTGATTTAGCATTAAGCAAAGTATACATGCACACATTTGGCACGCCGGTGGGACATACTCCATTGTCCTTTGCACTTAATTTCAAGTTTTTGTAGTTAAGTTTTATTTTTGGTTACTAACCCTCTTTTACACATGTTGATCTAACTTGTTCTTTTTAACATGTTTTCTTGAGTTTGCATGTGTTGGGTCTTCCTTGTAGGTATGAAGGAGGTGAAGTGCTGTCAAAATTGGAATTGAGGGGAAAATTTCAAGATTTCTCCATGTTTTCATTTTTAGAGCTTACTTTTTCAACATTTTACATGCTAGTTTTGTCAATTTCTTGAAAATTTTCAATTCTCGAGCATGTAGGTTAGTGTTTGATAGTGTTGAGTCTTCTATTTACATATTAATGTGGTGGGTTGCTGTCAAAATTTAATGTTGGTGAGAAAATTTCAAGATTTCATCATGTTTTCATTTTTAGAGTTTACTTTTTCAACATTTTACATGCTAGTTTTGTCATTTTCTTGAAAATTTTCAATTCTTGAGCATGTAGGTTAGTGTTTGATAGAGCTGAGTCTTCTATTTACATATTAATGTGGTGGTTTGCTGTCAAAATTTAATGTTGGTGAGAAAATTTCAAGATTTCATCATGTTTTCATTTTTTGAGCTTACTTTTTCAACATTCTACATGCTAGTTTTGTCAATTTCTTGAAAATTTTCAATTCTTGAGCATGTAGGTTAGTGTTTGATAGTGCT
This sequence comes from Taxus wallichiana var. yunnanensis, assembly GCA_018340775.1. NCBI lineage: Eukaryota > Viridiplantae > Streptophyta > Pinopsida > Cupressales > Taxaceae > Taxus > Taxus wallichiana. The sequence continues at coordinate 557,016,705 of CM031243.1, read as the reverse complement.
GAGTCTTCTATTTACATATTAATGTGGTGGGTTGCTGTCAAAATTTAATGTTGGTGAAAAAATTTCAATATTTCATCATGTTTTCATTTTTAGAGCTTAATTTTTCATCATTCTACATGCTAGTTTTGTCAATTTCTTGAAAATCTTAAATTCTTGAGCATGTATGTTAATGTTTGATAGTGTTGAGTCTTCTATTAATATATTAATGTGATGGGTTGTTGTCATAATTGAATCTTGGTTGGAAAAATTTGCCCATTTTGCATATTAAGGGACGTTTTTTTTGACATTTTTTTGAGTGCATGTCAAGTGCATACCCATGAGCATAAGAGCATATGCGTAACTCATCTTCCGAAGGCCGTAACTTTTGCTCCCGACCTCGAAATGGATCCATTTTTTTTTCGTTGGAAAGGTATTGAAGTTAAATATGCAATGAAAACATAAATTTGGGATTTAAACTTATAGAAGTTGTAGGTTTTTCTATTATTTTAAAACTGGTAATTTTCTAACATGTCTAATGTTTTGATGAATGTTGTATTTCCATGCTTACTCGATTTAGATCAAAGCGTGTGTATGCTCTTCTCTTGCACATTTTTGTGATCTTGAGAATCAAAAACAACTTTGATATCTATCTTGTTAACATTGGGATTAAACTTGGAAACTTGATTAGTCATTTTGCTTAAGGGAATGAACCTTTTACAAAGCATTTTTCAATGGTCCTTTGATTTGAAGTTTTCCATTTCTATATAGTTGGGATAAAGTTTGTGTATGTTCTTCTCTCTCACCTTAGGGTGATCTTGAGAATCAAAAGCAACGTTAGTCTTCATTTTATAACATTTGGTAAATTGGAAACTTCATCTTTCACTTTTGGTTTAAAGGGAATGAACATTTATCAAGAATTTTGTATGGTTAATTGATCAAAAAGATTTTCTTTACTTTTTAGTTGGATTATTTGTTGTGTATGCTCTTCTTTTGCATCCTTGGATGATCTTGAGAATCAAAAGCAACTTTTAATCCTCTTTTAAATAATGTGATTTTCTTGGAGAACTACTAACGCTTGAGTGCAAGACCTAAAAACGCTTTTCAAAGAAAGGAGGAATCAAAACGAAATCAAAAACTACTAATACAGTTGTTATACAGGTTGCCAAAAGGTGTTCAATCAAACCACACCTAATTAAACAAGATAAAAAGAACAACATATTCAAAACACTGTATTGCAGGTTTCGGAAAAGGGTACGTCCCTCTCCGCTCAACTGGAACATAACCCCTTTGGCATAACGCCTTAAGCTACAACAATGGGGGTGGTTCCAGGAACCCCAAAGTAGTCCACGCAAGAGGGAACCTTGTGGACAAAACGGGAAGTGCTCCACACTACCTACTTGACTAGTGATTCCTTTGTGAGATAGCAGTTACAAGTTGTCCGTTGTGGCGACCCCAGTGATAGTACATGTAGACGCACTAGTTGCCCTACATTCTTGAAGGGGGTAAAGTAAAGCCGAGATACTCCCAAACTAGTCAAGTGTGAATTTTTGGGTAAATCACGCTCGCTCGTGGCAACTTTGTAACACCTAGGCGAGAGAACCACCTAAGAGAATATACTTTGGCTAGGAGCCTACTTTGACCATTTTAAAATAGTGTTGAGTTGTGAACCTTCTTTTTGAGAAATGTGTGACATATTACTTTTGCCTAGTTTTTACTTGTCTTAAGGCGAGGCGAAACTCTGCCGAAGTGAGGCTAGCATTTTTCGTCATTTTTTTTTGATTTATTTCCTTCATATTCTTTTGACACTTTGTTGATCAAAAGAGGTGTGATTACCTTTGTGTTGCCATTCGATTGTTTCTCTCACTTTTATGTCCGTTTACGCCCATCCATGTTTGCGGCTGGGTTAGTTAAACGTCTAAAGTGAGTGGAGGTGTTTTCACGTCATTTGGTAGCCATTGTGATCTTGATACCCACGTCAAGATTGTCATTGTAGTTAGGCGTGGTTCATCACCGCGGATTTCCATAGAGGAGTTAGTTTGTTTGTCTCGTATCATTACAATTTTGATATTTACGTCTTGTTTCTTGTAAACTCGACATAAATACCTATATTGTACGGTTACGCTGCACACATTCTTAACTATTCCTAGCTATACTTTGAGTTTTTTTGTTCATTTTTATTATTACCTCGATTTCAAAAGGTGTTAGGAACTACCATTTGTGCGTGTTATATCAATAACACCTCGATATCAATACTCCACTTTCTTGCACAGTGGGTTAACATATCTTGGTGATATTGTTGTGTCATTCACAAATCGTAATTGACACTTTTTGAGATATAGGTCTTAATCAGACTTGAGCTTGCTCATCGTATATCTTGATTGGGAGATCGCATTTAACTTCATGTATTTACTTACGTCTTGTTCATTCCTTTGAACTTGGCATAAGTGGAGACATCTTGTTAATCATCTGGCGTCGTAAATTACTTTGGAACGTAGTCTAGGAAGTATTTCATTTGATTAGGTTTTGGTACCAAACGATTGTTTCATTGGTGAATTTATCACTTTATCACATTGGTATTCTCACACTATTAATTTACTCTTAACACGTACATCTTGTGTTTCACTTAGGGGTAGACATTGAATTTTGAACAAATCTATAACTTACCTTAGTGAAATTTATCACGAAAACATGGCTCCCAAGATGCGTCTAGGGTTAAAGAAACAAACATATGAGGAACAACAGGCGCAAGCTTGGGAAACCTCTAATAGACAAGGGTCAAACCCATTTATCGGACACGATCTAGGACCACTATTTTCTGCAGAAAAGGAAATAGAAGAGATGGTCGATCATAGTGGAAATGAATTAGAATCACCACACACAGACTTTGATTTTGACCCCACTCTACTAGATGAGTTTCTCCTTAGAAACAAAGATAGAGTTTTGGCACGGGTCATGGAATTAGGGGCCAAATTTCCCATTGAGAAGGAACCAATACTACAAACAAATGACACTACTAAGGAGGAACACCCCCTTATCAATATGGAAGATATTTTAATAGGCGGACATGCTTCCACTTCTTACGCAGAAAATGATAAAGTGGTAGGGCATAGAATACCCCTCATCAAAGTGCCACGAAGAAACAAGATAGAACATGAGACAGGGGAAGAACCTCCACAATACGAAGAGGAGGAACCTTTAGAAGAAGAAGACACAAACCAAGTCATAATCCAACAATAACTCAATAACCTAAGCTAAAAACTAGCTTTGCTTACTTTCCAGGTACAGAAAGACACAAACAAGAATGTTCAAAAGTCAAAGCCTAAGTTTAGGATCCACGAACTCCATCGAGAAAACCAAGGAGAAGAAGACACAGGGTATCATCATGTACACATCCCCGCTTCTCCCACTAAAGAACAATTGCTCGCACAAGAAGTACAATCTATGAAAGCAACACTTGCGAGCATACAAGAAAGCAATATAGGGAGTATTAGGAAATACCAATACGAAGAACTATGCCCCTATCCTTTTGACAAGACAATGACCCTTCAACCCTTTCCAAAGAAATTTGATATGCCAAAGTTCGACAAATACAAAGGAAAGGGAGACCCAAGGGATCATGTTAAAGATTTCTACATGGCATGTCAAGAGGTGTCTTATAGTGATAATTACCTCATCAGACTTTTTCCTAAGAGTCTCGGAGGTCAAGCATTAGAATGGTTTACGCGCTTGCCACGAGGATCAATTTTCACCTGGCCAGAATTGGCGGAAAGATTCGTGCGTCATTTCTCATATAACATAGAGAGTGACGTCACCATGGCAGACTTGTGCGGCACAAAACAACGCCCAAATGAGACCTTCGCCAGCTTCCTCCAACGATGGAGAGGGATAGCTAGTCGCTTCCCTTGCGCTTTCCCTGAGAAGCAGCTAGTCAGTATTTTCATCCCTAATCTCAACCCAGATATAGCTTTCCACCTCCAAATGCATTGTGTCCGCACCTTTGAGGAGGTTATCGAGAAAGGGATTCAAATAGAAAAGGCTCTCATTGCCAAAGGCACCCTCAAAACCCAATCTAAAGACAACCAAAGTGTCAAACCCGTTGAAAAGCCAAAGATCTTTAACAAAAACAAAAACGTGGTGGGAGACAAAATCACTGATTCCAAACGTGTTCAAACGTCCAAACCAGTCAACCTTTTAAACTGACCAAAGGCCCAATTCAACCACCACCAAAGCGACGAACATTCACCTCCCTCAATGAACCATTGTCTGTCATACTAAAACAGTTGGATGAGGCCCACATGATGACCTATCCTACAACGCAACCATTTGATGACAACACTCCTAAACCTTCATGGTATAAGGAGCATGAATACTATGAAATACATCGCGTTAAAGGTCATAAAACAGACAAATGTTTGTAACTTCACCACTATATTCAAGACCTCATTGACAACGTGGAGATAGAGGTGGATAACCCTAGCCACATGCAAACACCTAACGAGAAAATGGGGATTTATAAGGAACCATTCCCCAAGCATGATAAGTCGGAAAAGGCAAAACCGGATCGGGGAGAGTCATCCCAAACCTATAAAGCCACGAACTACTTATATACCAAGAGAGATAACAATCATTATGATTCACTTATCGGATGTATTCGCTCCCCTACTGACCGTGTCAATACCATCCAGATCAAGGGAAAGGATCTGGCTGTGGTAACAAGGCGTGCCCGCCTCGTGATTCCAGAACCCTCTCTGTTGACCCCGCAAACTGGTAAATATAACCTTTTAGAACAACTTGAGAAGACACCTGCTAAGATCTCGATCTTAGATCTTCTCAAGATATCCAATGTGCATAAGGAAATTTTGTATCAAACTCTTCAGGGGTCGGGAGTGCCTTTAGAAGTCGATCCTGCATACCTTCAAGCCGCAGTGGCAAATATTGCACCTAGTGAGCATCTCACTTTCAACCATAGGGAGGTCCCTACCGAGAATCCTACACATAATCTTCCCTTATACATTGAGGTAGTTGTCACCCATAGGAAAATCAAATGGGTGCTTGTGGACAATGGATCAGGATTGAATATCTGCACGCTTAAGTTGGTCAAACAATTGGGACATACAGAGGCAGATCTTGAGTCCCATATTATCACTATCACCACATACGACAACATGGAAAGAGAGTCAAGCAGGCACCATTACGCTGCCAATGGAGGTGGGCCCCACTTGCCATCGACAAAGTTTCACGTCTTAGACTTGGAACTTCCATATAATATGCTTCTAGGCCGACCATGGATCAATGCCATGCAAGCAAAGTGCCATCAACATTTCATCAATGCCTCAAGTGAAGCATGAGGGACATACAAGAACAATACCAGGGAGACTCGTGAGCCCTTTTCTCATTGTAGAGCTCTTAATAGCTTTGCACGAAAGGGTACATACGCATGTCCCTCCATAGATATAGTTGTCCCTCTTCATTCTGAGGCCATGGAATCTCGAGTAGATTCAAATTCTCTTAGTTCTTACACTCATGGGGCATCTACTTCAACATCTCCATTTAATTCATGGGAGATGAAAATTCTAGAATATGGCTATGGGGAGTATAATGTACAAAAAGCGCTCTTGGTTTCTGACCTCTCCTTGTTGCCCAAGACTAGAGGTCGACCCAACTACCACTTCAGGAGACCTAGAGAGGAACATACTATTGGGTCATTCCTACCTGGAGGCTTGTTAGCTGAGGAAAAATTACTTGATCCACCTACTACTTGGGTCCCTGAGGACACTCAGCCATCTTGTTATCAAACCCCGAATATGAAAAATCTAGCAGAATGATGTACTCCATGGGCTACAAAGGCCTAGGATGTGGGAGGAATGAACAAGGACAAAGAGAACCAATCCCTCTTCCACATTTCAAAATAGAAAGATATGGCATTGGGATTCGCCCTTATGGAGCACACCCCAATGATCAAGATGTGACTTGTTCTGAGCATGAGGATGGCTCCGATTATCTAGACAACGATACGGATTCCTGTTGTAGCTAATATGAGGATCTGGCCTCCACGAACCTTTTCATGAATAACGTTGTCCTGACCATAACCCCCACCGAACCAACCCTTGACCTTGTGTACCCTTCCCTTGTTGAATGGGACCAACAACGTCACATGCCACTAGATTTATTTGAGAACAACGAGGCTATTGCATATTTCATGGGCATAAGGGATACAATTCCCATTGGAGATCACAAGAAGGGTTTCTTTATCGACTTAGACACCTACGCCTACTTCGGCGAGGAGGCTGAACTTCGTGGTCAGCAAAATATGAAGAAAAGCAAGGGCAAGAGTTCTAAAGAAAATCCTCGGCAAAAATCAAAGTCCAAGTCACACAGTGAAAACATCTTTGAGGCACCGGCTGACAAACAAATAAGAAAATCAAAGGACAAACAAAGTGACCACGCCAAGGATGAAAATCTCATAGAGACATCCTTGGATGAAGATATCAACCTACCTCCCAATCCTACGCGTATGGAGGATTTATCAAAATTGTTAGTTGAAGAAACCATTGATGTCAATATTGGTACCGAAGAAGATCCCAAGATAGTAAAATTGGGAGCATCACTCTCGGCCAGAGAACAAAAGACATTCACTATGCTACTGCAAGAGTTTATTGATGTGTTTGCATGGTCTTACAAAGACATGCCCGGCTTAGATCCAACTTTAGTCGTGCACAACCTGGTTGTGCACACAAACACTAAGCCTATCAAACAGAAGCTCGAAAGATGCACCCAAGAGTGGCCTTGTTAGTTAAAGAAGAGTTGGAAAGTTTACTTGCAGCAGGATTCATCAGGTGAATTGATCCTATACCACAAGCTTTCCGCCTGGCCTTCCCTTACACGAACAACATTGAGGAATATGAAGCACTCATTACAGGGATGAAGCTAGCCATCAAGTGGAATATTCAACATGTGAAGGTTGTAGGTGATTCACAGCTAATCATCAAATAGGTTAATGATGAGTATAAAGTTAAGGATGACAAGCTCATACCTTATAAGAAGTTGGTGGAAACTCTGAAGGAGTATTTTGTGCACATTACCTTTGAGAAAATCCCAAGAGCGTAGAATAGATCGGTAGATGCTATGGCAATGGTGGGATCTATGCTTCGTATTCCGCCAGGGAACAATGATATGCCATTCTTCGTAGAAAATCTACGCCAGCCCGCGTATGACATGCCAGAATCTTGCTTGGCTTGTGAGGTTGTTGGTCCCCATTCACCATGGTATGAACCCATTTTCACCTATCTTAAGGATAGTACATTCCCTCCCGAAATCTCCCGCTCTGAAAAGTAGAGCCTAATTCGCCAGATAGCCCATTACACCCTGTTAGGAGGTACACTTTATCATCGTGGCTACGATGGGAATCTGTTACGTTGTCTGGATGTGCCGGAGTCAATCCAGGCAATTAAAGAAGTACACGAAGGAGTATGCGGAGCACATACAAATGGAATGGTCTTGGCTAAGAAACTGTTAAGAGTAGGTTACTATTGGCCCACCATGGAAACTGATTGTTGTAATTATGTTAGAAAATGTGTGCTATGCCAAAAGTATGGAAATTTCATCCATGCTCCATCGCAACCATTGCAACCAATCACTACCCCGTGGCCATTCTCCAAGTGGGGACTTGATCTAATAGGGAAGCTTACTCCTACCTCATCACACATCATCACAGCTACAAAATACTTTACAAAATGGGTGAAGGCTGTCCCTTTAACCTATGTCACAGGAGCACAGATTTCTAAATTCATCATGAATCACATTATTTGCCGATATGGTATCCCTGCAGCCATTGTCACAGATAATGGGAAGTCATTTAAGAACAAAAATGTGAAAGGTCTTTGCCAATGGTTCCAAATCAGATTGAAATGGTCCACGCCATATTACCCTCAGGGTAATGGACAAGCTGAGGCAACAAACAAGACTTTGGTAAGGATAATGGAGAAGATGGTTAGCAAAACCGGTCAAAACGGCACCTACAAATCCACCCAGCCCTCTGGGCCTACCGAACATCAATTCGCACTCCTACGGGTGTGACGCCATATTCCCTCATGTTCGGGACAGAATCTATCATCCCTTTAGAGATTGAACTCCCATCCCTGCGAATTTCTCTTCGGGACTATTTGGATAAGGATGAAGATTACCGAGTGGCACGATTGTTGAGTTAGAGCTCTGGATGAGAGGCGCATTCACACTCTTAATCACCTGAAATTATATCAACACAGAATCTCCCGCAACTACAACAAGAGAATCATCCCTCGCTAGTTTGAGGTGGGTGATTTAGTTATGAAGGAGAACTAGTTCAACACCAGAGCAGAGCGAGAAAAGAAAGGGAAGTTCGAACCACACTAGTTAGGACCCTATGTCATAGTTGCCAAGTATGGCACAGGGGCATACAAGTTAGCTCACCCCAATGGTGATGAGCTCTGGGAGCCCATGAATGCCATGCATCTTAAGAGGTTTTATGCCTAAACATGGCACAAGAAAGTCATAAAAATCACAAAAAAAAATTTTTAAAAAAATAAAATTATATATTAAAAAAAAATTAAAAAAATCAAAAACATCAAAAAAAAAAAATAAATCAAAAACATCAAAAAAAAGAAAAAGAGAAAACAGGTCGTCCACTAGTGAGAACCACGCAATTGTGGCACTTTGGACAAGTCCTTGGGTGAAAACCGGTTTCCGGTGCCTCAGAGGATTCGTTGTTCACAAGCATTCTGTATTAGAAGGGTAGTTGTCTTTGTCTTGGACCTGGTTCTACCTTCGAGTTTCCTTGTGCACACCATCTAGTCCAGCCTTGATCCGGCTTTGCCTTCTTCTATTCGTCTGTAAGGGACGCGGTCTTTCATTATTTCCCATCTTACGCTGGGGGCAACTCAACGAATTCACCTTCTTGTTTTCATAATCGCGTGGCTTTCGCCCTTGTATATTCTCCACCTAACGAAAATTGTTTCCTGGGGCATCCATGCTTTTTTGTTACTCGCACATAGCTTTGGAAACTGTTAAAAACACAAAAACAATAGAACATTGTTTTGAGAAAAACACAAAAACAATAGAACATTGTTTCGAGAAAACAACGAAAACAAATATATATATATATATATATATATCAAAAAAATAAAACACCCTACAAAATGGTAACTTGCTTCTTACGGCTGAAACTTGTGTCTTGCGCATGGTATTTTCTCCATATCCTGTTGGTTTGTCTCACATCTTCCCCAATTAATACGACTCACGGATCACCGGATTCACAACCATTCACAAAAGCTAGCTGCTTGCTTCGTCTGTACTCTGGGGCACTTTTGGTTGCCTAGTGCTGTTTCATTGTGCACAAATGCTTTTCATGGACCCCGTGTCCATTTTCATTTCCCCTTGCATGTATCCTTGCTTGGGGCATCATTTTTAACCCTTGTCGTCAATCACGAACTTGTGGATCTCTTCAACACTGATAACAAAACATTTGTACAACTGTCTTGACCGTTGTTGGGTTAGATATGTGTGTTCGTACTTGTTTTCCCTGTTATATGAGCTTGTTTCCTTCTCGTATTGCATTGCATTATTGTATGTTGCGTGGAGTTGGTACTTTTAGCAATGGACAATTGTTCATAGTATGGCTTTTCATGTCATTCTACCTTTGTCATATGCTTATATTTTTCATAAGGACCGATGATGTAGTTCCTATGGCAATATGATGACATCAAATTTGTTCCAAACAAATAAGCGGCTAGAGGTTAAGCTCTTCTCTCCCCTCATCCATATTTCTTCTACACCACTTCCCTTTCACCCCTAATTCTCCCTCTCCTCGGGGCATCCTACCTCGTCCCCATTCTTCTGCCTACTTCTCACCTTTTTCGATCGTCGATCGAGTTCTTCTATCACCCCATCGACACTCAAGGGGGCATCTCTCCCTCCTACTAATTTTTCTTCCATCTCTTCAAAATCTCTTTTGTCTACTATCTTTGAAGTGGCATCACTTATGCCACCCCAAAGAGGGGCAAATGTAGACACCTATAATTACGCCCAAGCAATTTAAATACTTAAATTGTGCTAATTATCCCCTTTCTCACAAATCAATGACATATCATCAAAAGCACTCATTTTACCTCATATCATCATTAATTAATTACACTAAGCTAATTAATTAAGTTGCCTATCCAACAAATGCCCTAATTAATGACCTTTCGTTAATAAATCACCCCTTCTACCTAGACTAATTAACTATTATTAATTAATTAGCTTTCCCTTTGATTTAACCAATAAATCAATATTTAATTGATTTAATCCCCTTCTAATAGCCTAAATCGTACTAAGATTCCTCTAATTAGCTTCTATAAGCTTACATCTACCTATTAATTAATCACCTTTGATTAATTAAAATCCCCCCAACTCCCATGACTTGTTAAACATGTATTAAACCCTTCTAAAGTAAGGTTACCTTAAATAAAGCAACCTTATCCATTCCTAATCATGTTTTACGTTTATCCCACATTCATGAGAATGTGTTGAATCTTTATCCTTTGGGCTATATAAAGATCCCTCCACCTACCTTTTTACTTACACCTAAACTTTCTAAGAGAGCAAATGCAAAGCATATAGCAAAGAGACTAAGAGCTTGCACCTTGCCCTTTTGAGAGTTCATCATCTTGAAGAGTTAAGACTCTTTCTTAAAGTGCTTAGGTCATATGGGAGGTGTCAAAAGGGTCTTGTAGCCCAACTTTGATTAGCCCCCATTCCTAGGTTCTTGGAGCATTAAGGACAACTATTTTGATAGCCATGGAGCTTACTTAGGTCCATTCATTTATTTTTTGTTAGAGAATAGAGGAGTTTAGATATTTAGCATTGTTAGTTTCAAAGTTTGTATTGATGAATGCTAGCATCTAACCCTTGTTTAATTCTTATCATGATGGTGTTTATGCTTTGTTTTAGCTAAATTGTAGAACTATTTTAGGTGGTAGTTCTTGCTTCATTTGATTTAGCATTAAGCAAAGTATACATGCACACAGTCCCACCAAGCGTGCCAAAACTATTGATGGCAAATCACAACACCCCTGAATGTCTACAATTCAATGGGTTGAGACTCTCAGTGCGATTACATAACATGGAGCTTTTCCCAAGTGTGGGACCTTGTGAAATCGGAAAAGCTCTCCGGATGAAGGCCGGTTCCTATTCCTCTGTTCAGATGCACACGTAAAAATGCAGAGGGTTTATTGAAAAAACTAATCTAACTTTCCAAGGAGACAGGGTAAGAAGATGCATAAAAATAAACCTAAACTAATAAAGGTGATGCACCGAGGAATGAAGAACACCTGTCTTGCCAATAAACACAAACCATTAAAATGCAATGCAAGATCATGCACAAATAACAAAAATTGTAGTGAAAGATTAGGAGGATGAAAATGAACACTAGAGAGGGTTGAGAATCATCCACAGACATGCATTATTTTCTCCAAAGATTGATACAATACACTACAAAATGCCAAGAGGCAAAGTTGCATTACAATTTTAGATGGGAGGTTTGAACTCCACAAATTCACCTGCCAAACGGAAGAAGGGAGGGGAAAAACAAGAATTTCCAACCTTTATAAAGAAGCCCCTCCTTAAAATTTATAGGAAGAATGAGAGAGGGAAGAGAGAGGAATTCCAAATCTACCCCAACCACCTCTAGGTTGCATTTAATTCATCTCATTATGGTGGTAGGTGAGAACCCTAGCAAACCCAAAAAGTGGCGAACTATATTTTACATTTTTAAGAATTTGTTCTCACCCAATTAAAGATATCCAGTTGTAGTTGGATAGAGGACCTCGTAAGCTTTCTGAAAAGTCCAACCTTGCATGAATCCGAGCTCCTTGTGAAAATTTATGGCCATTTGAATATCTACGTCAGGGTTTGCTTTCTATCGGGGTGTCAATGCTCAAAATGTTGCACCTCTTGAAGATGTACCTCGGTGCATCCATCCTTATGTCGACATACTCTTACGTGTGCCAAGGCGTGAATTTCTTCATGTCGACACCTTATGTCGTGTGCCCTTTACCTGCACCAAGGCGCAAATTTCTTCATGTCGACACCTTATGTCATGCGCCCTTTACCTACGCCAAGGCACGAATTTCTTCATGTCAACACCTTATGTCATGTGCCCTTTACCTGTGCCAAGGCATGAATTTCTTCATGTTGAAACCTTATGTCGTGCACCCTTTACCTTTTTTTTTCACGTCTCTACCCAAGGGGAAGATATATAAAACAGGATCAACAGGGTGTCCACGCATACCCACAAAATGAGCTCTCACTACTCATGTATAGATGATACAAAAGGAAAAATAAGAGATAGTGAGAAAAGAAAAAATCATAGAACGTAACTCATAAGAGAACACTAAACTAAACCTGTGAAAATCAATAAGAAAAAATAGAGAGAGGAGTATTGAACATACTTGGGTCTTTGGGCATCCATGTGGGATCAACGGCTACTGTGGTAGGTGCTGTTGGTGGTTGTGGAGCCTCTCGAATCCAAAGGCATGGTGCTATCCCATCATAGACTCATCATCTCCTCCAAGGGTCTCCTCTGAGACTAGAGTCTCTCTCTCCGCGCTCACCTCCTCATGCGCTTCTATGAGGATCTCCTAGGTGTCATGCCACTCAGTGGTCACTATCTTCTCCCTCCAAAGGTCCTACCCCCTCATCCTCCTCTCCACCCAACTCCCCCTCCGTGTTGTCTCCCACCTCCTCCTCAAAATTAGATTCCAAGTCAATCGGCTCATCCTCCTCCCCACTGTGAGCAGGAGCCACCCCAATCTAAAGTAAAGGTGCTTGAGGAGCACCAGCCTACTGTCGAGCCTAAACTACATGCCTAACTATAATAGGCACACCAGAGTAACAATTTTCCAGCCAAGATCCCCTCTAGGACCTCTCTGTGCCTCCTGGATAGTCCTGTAAACAGGTGTCACTAGAGGAAGCATGACAGGGTATGGAAGACTGAACTGCTAAGGTACCTGGTCAAAGGGGTGAATCTCTAGTCTCCCAACCCTATCAACTAGCTTCCTCATGGAAGAGAAAGCTACCATCATCATAGTATCCTCACCCCATATCCCGATCATATCCTGATAGGGTGTGGGGTTATGTCTTCTATAGTCAAAGAGGCCATCGACTGATGTGCTTTCCAGAGCACTGACATGCCTGTCCATCTAGCTACTTGGACAGCCCCTGGATCTAACACCTCCAACCCCTACCATATGGGATGACACGCTCATAGACCCAGCTCATAACCACAGTGGGGTGGCTGAATGACTGCCCCTGTAATCTCACAACTTTTTAGAAACCATGGTATGTGGTCCCCAAGATATTTGCTCCCTAGGCATACCTACGGCCATGAGCCTCGATCTATGCAATGATGGGGCCCCAACAATACAAAAGTGTATCTCCTCCCTTGTCCCCGATCAGTCTCAAGGATAGGATACCCATGATGGCTTTCCGGAGGGTAGGAATGGGAGCAGTAGCAATAGACCAAACCTTTATTCCCTTCTTTGAGCTAGAAGAGACAATAACATCTCCCATGTATGTAGCCTGCTATCTCATCACGGCTCTGGACCCAGCTTGTCTCCAATGTCAATTTCCTACCAAGTACTGGGAGACCAAGAATGCGATAGACATCCTCCAAAGTGATGGTCCACTCCCCCCTGACACCTGGGAACCAGAAAGTGTTCCGGTCTGCATCCTAGTAAGAAAATAAGTCACACAGAATATGACTAGCAAGAGAAACATGGGGCACCTATGCTATCCGCCAGATGTCTACCTGCTATTGAAGATCCGTCTCAGCTTGGGTCAGCTGATCTAAAATCCCAGGGAGCCAATCACACACTCTCTCTATTCCAGTGTATGTACTCCACCTTTTTTGCATCCACCAAAACATGAGAAATGACAAAGTTAGTAAAGCACATCACACAATAAGCCCATCGAAAACTTAGTAAAATCTCAAAAATCCAAAAAAATTAAGTTTCGAGCACGTTTTGACACTCTGTTCAAAACCACCACCCATCTGCAAGGCAAGAGGTTCCCAAACCACCATCCCGCCTTGGCAGCAGTCCCATGACCGCCGCCTGCTTTGGGCGGTGGTCCTGAACCAATTTTCAAAGCACCCCTTAACCCTAAAAATGACCAAAAATGCTAAAATTGACCATTTCCACTAAAATAAAAGCATGCCCTATGAGCGCCCCCTAAAGACCTATTCAAGACAAGAAATTTTGAAAATCTCCCCCTAGGTGAAGTTTTCAACATTTAAACTTTTAGGGTACAAAAAGACAAAGAAGGAAATAACTAACCTGGGAGCGTGCTAGTCAATCTCCCACTCATGGAGGCATGGTCATGGTCTCGACATGAATGTATTGATTGTATTCTCATCGAAAATGGTCACCATAAATCCAGAGCTCCAAATCAACCAAATAATCCAAATCAACAATGCACAAATGAATTGGAAAATGAATTTGTTTTGATATATATATGATCTTTCTAACTTCATTTTGAGTATATGTGTTTACAGGGTTGGAGCGCTAGCACAGGTATATTTCTACATCCCTACGCAAATGGTAAGTCCTCTTGTCATTTTAATTTAATGTTTATTTTTCGATGTTTTGTCTATCTACACTTGAGTCTTCCTTTTCTTTTATAGGTAGCGGGAGTTTGGATGGTGAGATTTCGACACACGGGCGTGTCAGGTATAGCTTCTAACTCTCAATTTTGGAAACACCACACTTAGACTCTACGTTTTATGCCTCTTCATGGATAAGACGCTTCTTCGAGGGGGAAAATATGTACACACAAAAATTGTACATGCTATATTTTCGAGAAAATGGTTACAAAAGTCCCCAGTGATGATTCAAAATCCTTTCGAGAAGGTGTTTGAGCTCCAAATCCCACTTGTAGTATATATTTGTAGCCTAAATAGCCTTACATAGCTTCTCCTTGCATTTTTCTAGTTTTCCCCTTCATTTTGTGCTTGCTTTAGCCTTAAGTGTCAAAACCGCCACCTTTCCTACGCGGCGGTTTGCAAACCACCACCCAGGAAAGGAGGCGGTCCTGATCGATTTTTCTAGAATCTTCACGTGAGAAATTTCATGTGATGATTCACTTAAGTTTATCTTTTAAACACGTCTGTGAGTTGAATTTGCTAAAAATAGCTTCATTTGCTTGGTTCTCCTAGTTCCTTCTATTTTTAAATAGATTTAATGAGTGGAACTGCCTCTTCAATTCCTTGTGCATGAAGTAACCTTCTAGCCTCCATTCCTATATATTCCATGCTTGTATTCAAGCAAAGGGCCTGAGAATTTTGTGTATCTTGCATTGTTGTGCTGCAATAATCTTGCTAGGAATTGCATAGCCAAGTTCAGATCTCTTGTGTTATCTTTCTTCTACCTGTATTATACCCAGATTGCTTCCAAGATGCCATCGCTCAAGCGCCATCCTCTTGTTTCTGTTCTTTGCATTCCCATCCTTGGACTCACATGAACACTCAGAGAAAGAAAGGAAAGAACTAAGGGGACAGATACTCATACTTCCGGATTTGCCAAAGCTCTTGCTCTTCCAAGTTGGAGTTGTGTATTTGTTTGCTTTGTTTTTTCAAATTACATACCAAATAGAGTAGAGAAATAATTCATTTCAATTAATCAGATAGTTACAATTAGACCAAGTCAATAGGAAGTTTTCTCTTCAATATTGCCAGGGAAATAGTGGGTGAATGATATCTCTATTAGAGTCATGATTTATTCTTCACTTTTGAGGGAGAGTTAGAGAGATTTTATTTGAATTAGAGTAGATCTTAGATTTAGATTCACACATCTACATAGATAGCTAGCTACATCTGGCTAGCTATTTTTTTCTTTAAATTATTTGTTAGATTAGATGCATTGTCTGAAAAGTTAGAAAAGCACAATAATATTAATTTCCATAGATTAGCTTGTTTATTGTTTTGTTCTTATATATTGAGAAAACACCAAAAATATAGTTTAGATTTCATTTGATACATAGTTTATTTACTTAAAATGAATCAAATTAAATTTTTATGACCATTAACGGTCCATAGCAAGAAAAGACCTATGGCTCTGATCCTATGGTCCAACAACCCAACGGGCCATAGTTAGTAACTAAAATTGACACAAGTCTGTGCTTAAAAAAATTACGCACACTTGCCACATACAAAGAGAAAATAAGACAGTTAGAGACTTTAAACATAGCTGCTAACAAGGCCTACGACTTTTGGAATTTTCCTGGGAATAGGATTTGACTGAATGTATGATCATTCCAGGGCCTCAACCTCAACGAGTCTTTGGTTGTGACCCATAGGTCCCACAACCCAACATACCTACTAGTCAGTTAGATATCAACACTATCCTACACACACAGGTATTCATATCCTCACCGCTTCCACCTGATATCATCACATAGCTTTCATTGTTAAACATAGCAGCCGATTAGGCTAAGACTTTCTGGACAAGACCATAGAATCACCCTTAGTTCCTGCAGACCCACTACATCTCGTGTCTATATTTCCATGACCTTGTCTGGAAACCCATACGAGGCACCTGCAGGCTACTTTCCACGTATTCCACAACCCACCAATAGAATCTTGGCTAAGCTAGACATCAATTGGAGTCTCCGAGCAGCTATCATATCAGACCCCGCCATTACACCCCTTCAGGTTAGGAGAGAATTCTTTTCCTTAGATTTGTAGATTTCATCATTATGTGTCAAAGACATAAGGTTTCCCAATTAGCTTTGTCATCACCATCACTTTCAATCCCATTTCAAATTCCACACCAGCTATCTCGGCATGACCTCGGGACCTGGGAGGTGCAAAAAGAAGGTCACGTGTCGATTTTCTATCATACAGTCTCTTTGATAAACTTGAAAGTTACAAATTAGTCAAACATTGTGAAATCATAAACAAAATACAAAGTGAGTTAGATGTCCGAAATTCCAAGAAGAGTTTAAAACCTCAAAACTAGTTTGTCAACCAAGTGGTCATCTACAGATCTAAGTATAGATAAACTAGAAATAAATTCACATTCTAAACTATGAAGTAACTTGAGTAGAGTAAGGTTTTAGCATCTCAATTTGGTTCTTCCAACCCTTTGTCTTTCTCTCATCACTACCATTCAATAAATTTTCATAACTTGTTCCCTTTCTGACCCTTGGTGTTGAGCCCTCGGATCCTACTGGTTGCGTGGGGTCCGGAGTGGGGCAAGTTCATTCACTTATCATATCACTCTTTTGCCATGTTTTTCCAAAATGATAGGAAGTACCAAAATTTTCTTAGAGAAACTAAAGTTCAACATCACAATGTGATTGCATTACCATATATCATATAAAGCAAAAAAAACCATTCTATTATAATTTCACATCCACTGCATACATTTTGAAAAGCATGGAAAATCAAAAATTCTAAACATCTAAGAGTACACATGTGAATCAAATCATCAATGTAAGCCAAATCTATGCAAGGAATAACTGAGCCAAAAAGAGATATCTGTACATATCATGGTGTGTCATAGTTTTGTACAATTCCATTGCACACTAGGTGCGGTCAAAACACTGCAATGAGTACAAAATACCAAAACATCATATATACCTCGCAAAATGGAGGCTAAACAATGAAGGCACTCTACCTATCCACCTATTTGAGATCCCTTATGATCACTCTAGTCACAAATTTCTTAGGAATTCTTCTCAAAATTATTGAAATAACAAAGGGCCAAGCCTACCACAAAATTCCATTCCCAAATCCATACCAAGTTAACCATACTCAAAAATGAAAAAATGGTCACCATGGGTTCAACACTCAAAAATCAAAAGTCGATATGTGCAAATAAATTTGAAAATGATTTCATTAAGATATATACATGTTGTTATAATTTCCTTTTGAGTTTATATGTTCATAGGGCTAGAGTGTTGGTGTAAGTATATTTCTATATCCTCACACAAATGGTAAGTCCTCTTATCATTTTAATTTACTGTTTATTTTTCAATATTTTATCTATCTACACTTGAGTCTTATTTTTCTCTTGTAGGTAGCGGGAGTTTGGAAAGAGAGATTTTGACACATGGGCGTGTCAGGTATAGCTTCTAAATCCCCATTTTGGGAACACCATACTCAGACTCTACGTTTTACGCCTCTTTATGGCTAAGATGCTTCTCCGAGGGGGAAATATGTACACACCCAAAATTACATGTGCTACATTATCAGAAAATGGTTACAAAGGTCCCCAATGATGATTCATGTCCTTTTAGAAGGTGTTTGAGCTCCAAAAGCCATTTGTAGTGTATATTTGTAGCCTAGACATCCTTAGTTATCCTTTCCACGCTTTCTTCCAGCTTCCCTCTAATTTCTATGTGTTTTTGGCTTTAGTGACGGGACTGCCTCCCAAGCTTTTGTGGTGGTCTTAGGACCACCTCCCAGGCTTGGGCGGTGGTCCTAGGACCACCTCCCTACATAGGGCAATGGTCCTAAATGCTTTCTCCGAACTCTTCGTGTATGTTTTTGACACACGACGCTTCACTTAACTCAACTTTTAGGGTTTTTTTGTGAACCAAATTTCCTAAAAATAGTCTTGTTTACATGGAATTCCTTCCCTCTTCTATTTTAAATAAATTTAATTGGTTGGAACTACTCCTTTTGGCCTTGTGCATGAAATAACCTCCTAGCCTCCATTTTTATATATACCATACTTGTATTCAAGCAAAAGGGCCTGAGAATTTTGTGTATCTTGCATTGTATTGTTGCTACGATCTTGCTAGGAATTGCATAGCCAAGATCTAATATCTTGTATTATCTCTCTTCTACCTATATTGCATTTAGACTACCATCAAGCTTCCATTTCTCAAGAGCCATCCTCCTGCTTCCGTTCTTGCATTCCTAATCCCTTGGACTCACATGAACACTTGGAGAAAGAAAGGAACATACTAAGAGGACAAACTACTACACAACTGGATTTACCTCTGTTATGTGAATTCCAGGTTGTATTTGTTGTTTAATTTCCTTCGTTCTTACAATTTATCATTGTTACATCATATCAAATAGAGTAGAAATAAATTTAGTTTCATTTTCCAGTAGTTAGTTAATTTCAAGAGGGTTTGAATCTTTCATAGCAATCCCTCGGTGACGGATCCTCTTCTTCCCATCCTTGTGGATTTGTAAGAGGGAATATCTATAGGAGGTTGTCTACATATCATAGATCATTTGGAAAAGTGTGTGTTTTAAGTTAGTTTAGTTTCAATACACTCAACACAGGTGAATAACCACACCGGGTTATCTCACTTGCTTAGTCTTAGTGTAGAAATAGATTTAATTATTTAGAATAGAAGAGAATTGTTGTTTGTGATTGTAATGTTTTAGTTTTGTTAATTGTTTAGATTAATTTCCTTTCAGTAGTAGCATATCTTGTTAGTTTTCAGCTTAATTAATTTGGAAACTTCAAACTAGATCAACATTCAAATCCTAGTTAGGAAAACAAACCATAGGGAATTTACACCACCCATTCATAGCCTCTAAATCTCCCCTTTGTCAACTCGGATACCAAGATATCACACTACTAGATCTTGTTCACTGATCCTCCTAGAGTTAGCCATACACATTCAAACATTGGCTGCTCCGGCACAACCTCGGGGGGTCGAGTGCGGTTGAAGATCACATGTTTATTTTCATCCATACAGTACCCCCAAATAGTGATGAAGATAGTTTTGTGTTGATATTATTGAGCAAGTAATATATTATAACCCAAAACCATCCATGAGTGATAGAATTTCAAGGCCAACGGTAAGAGCAACTAATTGGTCAATTCCTAGTAGGGGAAAATCATCTTTTAGACAAGCTAGGGTTAGGTTATGGAACTCTGTGAAAATGCGAGTCCCCCTGTTGATTTTTGTGACAGAACAATATTAGAAATCCGGTGGGGATAATCAATGACTAGGATGAAGGAAACTGAGAGAAGGTGCTAAAGTTCTTCTTTGAATAGAAGAGCAATGCGAGGATGCATTTTCCAAAACTTTTTGTATGGGTTTGGAATCGGGAATGGTTACGATATTATGGACTACTATTTTTGGATCAATACAGGCATATCGGCATAGACCAAGAAAAATTGTTGCTATGGTCTCGGAGGAAAGAGGTAAAAGATTCTTGTTCAACAACATTTAAATATTGGCCTATTTTTAGAATGTGTAGGTCGTCTTGAGTATTAATTTTGATTTCTATAGTCGATTTGTTCAACGTGGTTTGCATCTTAGAAGGTAATGACTATCGAATATAAGAATATTTTGTACCCATATAGGTGAGAATATACTCATTGTCATAAAATTGAATGACATTAATAGAAGGTGTATCGTCATCGATCATGTAAGGATATAGGAAGGGAATAGAAGATGAAGCCTCACCATCATGTTGATAAGTCAAAGGTCTCAAGGAAATTGTGTTTATGAAAAAAAAAGTTGGGAGGGATAGATCCGGGATCTACATGGACTCCATGGGTGAAGGAGGTGACGTTTGTGAATGGGGTGAAGCCTTTCTTCCTCAATGAGGTCAATGTGGGCCTTCTTGGAAGGTGGTGCGGTAAAGCCAATACCACTATGGTCATTGTGTTTATGGGTGGTACAAGAAATGACAATATGATGGCCTTGTTCATAAAAACTGAATCCAAAGCCTTTCCATGTGCAATAGTGAAGGAAAGTGTGGGTGAAGCGGTGGTTAGTACGGGATTGGAGGTCAGATGAAAATGGTCATGTTTGGGATGGAGGTTTAGGTGAATAGGTGGCAGTCTCAAGCCCCCCATATGTTATATTAGTGCAAAGGTGGGGATGACCGTAAGGAAAAACCTTACCTATGTAGTAATCATAACTAGGGTGTTGGCGTAGGCTCCCATACTCTTGTGGAGTGAGGAATGTATCGATATTGTATAGGTGGTACTCCCTCAAAGTGAATCATTGAAAAAAACCTTCTAAGGAATCAGTAGTCAATATGTGGGTAGTGGGGATAGACGACTCGCTAGATGGTTGGGAAGCAAATGAGTTAGATTTAGAGGCTGCAGTGGCATTAGAAATAACAGGGTTAGATGTGGGAGAAGTGGCGGAAGCATTGGTGGATGGGCTTATGGGTGAAGGAGAAGTGGGGGTAGTGGTAGGTACCTTGATTGGTACAAGTACATCATTGGGTCGGTACAACATGATACAAGTTTTGAATGGTGAAGGGTCAGCAAGGATGGTGTAATTATGTCCTTCATGCTTGAATTTTACACAACGGTGTAAAGTTGAAGGGACATAACCCATAAAGCAAATCCATGGTCTACCGAGAAATAGGTTATACTGGAATTTCCCCTCTAAGACATAGAATAGTTCCAGGATAGTGTGATGGCCTACACAAAATTGAAGGACAATAGTGCCAAGGGTGAAGGTGATGATGTCATTAAAGGAGTGAAACATAACTGGGTTATTATGCATACTTAAGTTAGAAGGGATATGTATTTGATTATATGCGTGGGAGGAGATAATGTTAATGCTATCACCACCATCAATCATGACACATCGTACATATATGTTATCAATATAGATGGAAATGAATAGGGTGGGATTAGGGTCATCTAACTGGAGAGGTAGAATCTCCTCAAAAAGAGAGAAGCCGAGGGTGGCGACTTGAGGAATGTTCATGGGGATAGAAGAAGGAGATTATTTGGTTAGTGAGGCCATGTGGTGGGGGCTGATAATCGAGGCCACTAGTGTGTGTTGATGGTGAATCACAACACCCCTGAATGTCTACAACTCAATGGGTTGAGACTCTCAGTGTGATTACATAACATGGAGCTTTTCCCAAGTGTGGGACCTTGTGAATTGGGAAAGCTCTCCGGATGAAGGCCGGTTCCTATTCCTCTATTCAGATGCACACGTAAAAATGCAGAGGGTTTAATCAAAAACCTAATCTAACTTGCCAAGGAGATAGGGTAAGAAGATGCATAAAAATAAACCTAAACTAACAAAGGTGATGCATCAAGGAATGAAGAAACACCTGTCTTGCCAATAAACACAAATCATTAAAATGCAATGCAAGATCATGCACAGATAACTAGATTTGCATTGAAAGATCAGGAGGATGAAAATGAACACAGAGAGGGTTAAGAATCATCCATAGACATGCATTATTTTCTCCAAATATTGATACAATACACTACAAAATTCCAAGAGGCAAAGTTGCATTACATTTTTAGATGGGAGGTTTGAACTCCACAAATTCACCTGCCAAAGAGAAGAAGGGAGGGGAAAAACAAGAATTTCCAACCTTTAGAAAGAAGCCCCTCCTTACAATTTATAGGAATAATGAGAGAGGGAAAAGATAGGAATTCCAAATATACCCCAACCACCTCTAGGTTGCATTTAATTCATTGCATTATGGCGGTAGGTGAGAACCTTAGCAAACCTAAAAAATGGCTAATTGTATTTTTCATTTTTGAAGAACTTTTTCTCACCTAATTAAATATATCTAGTCATAGTTGGATATAGGACCTTGTAAGCTTTCCGAAAAGTCCAACCTTGCGTGAATCGAGCTCCCTGTGAAAAGTTATGGCCATTTGAAT
This sequence comes from Taxus wallichiana var. yunnanensis, assembly GCA_018340775.1. NCBI lineage: Eukaryota > Viridiplantae > Streptophyta > Pinopsida > Cupressales > Taxaceae > Taxus > Taxus wallichiana. The sequence continues at coordinate 556,994,092 of CM031243.1, read as the reverse complement.
ATCTACGCCAGGGTTTGCTTTTTGTCGGGGTGTCAACGCTCAAAATGTTGTGCCTCCTAAAGATGTGCCTCAGAGCATCCATCCTCATGTTAACCTACTTTTAAGTGTGCCATAGGTGCTAAAAATGTGGTGTCCACACTTTGTGCTGTGTGCCCCCAGCCTGCGCCTTGGGCACAAATTTTCGCATGTCGACACTTTGTGCTATGCACCCCAACCTACGCCTTAGGCATGAATTTTTGCATGTCTACACTTTGTGATGTGCATCCCTAGCCTGCACCTTGGGCATGAATTTTCACATGTTGAAAATTTGTGTTGTGTGCCCCCAGCCTGCGCCTTGCGCATGAATTTTCACATGTTGACACTTTGTGTTGTGCGCCCCTAGTCTACACCTTGGGCATGAATTTTCACATGTCGACACTTTGCGGTGTGCGCCCCCAGCCTGCGCCTTGGGTGCGAATTTTCGCATGTCGAAAATTTGTGCTGTATGCCCCTAGCCTACACCTTGGGCATGAATTTTCTCATGTTGACACTTTGTTATGACTATATTAAACCGGGGGAGATATATACAACGGTTGGGTCATTGGGTATAACTTTAATTGATTGTAAAAACATGATAAGGGCTTTTCATTGGGATTCAAAAGTTTTGACGAGATAATACTAAGACATCTTTCGAGAAGACTTATGTAATTGTTTTATCATTGCGTGATGGGTAACCCTATCAGAGATAGGGTATGTAGGTCCTTGGATGGTGATTTTGGCAGTGGGTGCATATGGTATATTGGGTATAGGGTTGCTGGATGGGATATTTGCTTTTTCTTTGCCTTTGTCTTTCTGAGTATGGGTTGCAACATGAACCATGTTACTTTTAAGGGAGGGGGTGAACGGAGAAGGTGTAGGATGAGTGGTGTAATGACATGATGGGAAAAAATATACTAGTGGAGAAAATCCTTGTGAAGTGAGTTTGACACAATGACATTTAGGTGGTGATTTGGCTAACTCTCTAATACGGATCATGTTGATCTCAAATTTTGGAGGTGGGAAAAATGGTTGTGGGGGTGGAGATATTGATCGCTAAATGGGTAAAGGATGGTGATGTGTGGTGATAGGTGAAGGTGGAACATGGTCCTCATCAAGAAGGTCATCGTCATCAAAAAAAATTAGGAGGACAAAGTTGGAGAAGAACGGTCTTCAGAGCCTTAAATTTTCTACATCATGTCCTAGCACACAATGATAGGCACAAATCATGGTTTCATAAAACCATTTCGGTCTACGTTTGAGAGTATTATAAGGTCGAACTAGTAGTAATGTGATGACAAAAGTCTTTAAGAGATTGGTTAAAATGTTAGCATAGGATAGTACTAACAGGTCACAATGAGAAGTGAGTGTGGGTTTTTGTATAGGTGCGGTTGATCATGTGGGAAGAGACTTTATAGGAGGAGGAATGGGTTAGCCCACTGGTTTGGTAGGCGGTGTTTTCTTATATTTTGATGGCATCTTTTTGGGTAAAGGCATGGTAGAAGATCTCACGATGGAAGGTTTTACTAGTTTGACCGGGCTTATTGGAAGGTAATGGATTCTTATCTTTTGGTTGCACCTTCTTAGGAAAAGGTCACATGGGAGTACAAGATGCAAAAGGGAAATTAGATAGTGGAAGAGGATGGTTTACTCACTGGGGAAACCAAGTTGTGGTGGAGGTGGTCGGTAGAGGTTGGGTAGACATAATGGGTTGAATTATTATAGGAAATGTTGGGGTTATAAGAATGTGGGGGTATAGGTGGCAAGAAGTGCATAGGTGAGGGTAAGGAATTTTGGTTTTTGGGTGAATGAGGTGTAAGAAAGGCTTGTGATGCGGTAGAGAAGGTTCTTTAGATTTTGAGTAAACTTGGGTAGGAGATTGTTTGATTAGGTTAGATAAATAAGGCCCTAGGATTAATAGAAAATGGGAAGGAGACAAAGGTGTGGTAAGCATGACCGGAATATGTGGCTTAGTATGTTATGTGTTCTTTTTAGGAAAAGTGATAATGTTGGTATAGGCTTGGGAAGACGTGGTTAAGTCCAATTTTATAGGTGGGTGAGTAAGGCTTGATGTCGGCATGACACCCAAAGTCATGATGGGTCTAGATATGGGTGAGGGGATAGATGTGGGTAGGATTTCAAGTATTGAAATGGTTTTGGTCAAGGGTAAATGTTTGGATGTAGGTAGAGATGATAAGGAACAAGATGTTTGTTAGTGTCTATTTGGTTGCTGAAAATATATATGGGTAGATCATGGAAGTATCCTCAGGAAACATTTGCATTTGGGTCGAAAACGGAAGCCAAAAATGTCCCTAGAGAATGGAATTATCAACGTAATCCAAGCAATCGTCTAGCCATGAAAACGGGAATTTTGAAGAAGAAGATGTTGTTAATTTGGTGGCAATCCATGTGAAATAGGTCTATCAAATAAGGAATTTGCTGGCCTTGGATTCTATAGGTAAATGATCCAAGATCATATCATGGGGTTCTAGGATACCGAGGGGGTACTACCCCACACGGGTAGAGGAATGTACGACGAGTCTACCATGGGTAGGAGAGATAATAGGTGGGGTGATGTGGACTTCTCCCTTAGTGGAGAAGAAGGTAATGATAATTCTCTTGTGGATGGGAGAATAAAAAGTGTTGACTATTTGGTAGGTTGAGAGGTAGACGGTGAAATGGTATCGGCAGAAGGTGTGGGTTCCTCCATGAGAGCAAGGGGAGATGAAGGGAACTTCTCTGTAGATGGAGTAGAAGGGGTATGCTCCTATATGGGTAGAGGGGCTTGTGCAATAATTTCCTCAATAGATGAAATAGGTGGTATTTGAGGAATGGTTGGTATGATATCAAAAATTGTGTGGACTTCATGTACATTGTTATCATTTGGATGAAGGTTCACTATTTTGATTAGGTGATGGTTTATGATTAGGGAACGATTTCTTAAATATGTGTAAATTTTTATTTTATGGTGCATTCAGGTTGTCCACGACAAGGTCTCCATTATTTATCATCTCTTAGACAATGTTCTTAAAAGTTATGTAATTACCGTCACTATGGCCTTTAACGGGATGGTAATTATAGTAGTCATGTTCTTTATACCATGCAGGGATAGGATGAGCAGGATCAAAACCTGTATGAGTTTGTATGGGAGGAAGTGTAATGGATCAAAATTTAAAATTTCTTTCCAAGACTGAAGAATAGGGCTCTCTAACCGAGGTATACTTCCACCTTGCTCCCACGGGAGTTGAAAGGCTTAGACGGGAGAAAAACTAGAAGAAGATTGGGTTTGATTAGAAGGATGACGTGGTTCGCCTTGAGGACTACCTAATTGGAAGACCCTTTGGGCTTTGAATAGTTACTTTGGGGTTTAGAAGATGAAGAAGAGTCGTTTGATTTGAGAACGGGGTGTTCTTGTTTCATAATTGGATTTTATTTTCTTAATGGCGAGAATATCCAGTTTTCATGCCATGGTGAACACTTCATCAAAGGTGTGGAAGGTTTGGACTTGCAGTGTTGGTGAGATGTGTTTAGAAAAATCTCTAGTGAACAACCAATAAGTTTAGTCTGAGGTAGCTGGAATGTCAATTGGTTAATAAGACTCCACCAGCGGGTAATGAAATCTGTGATAGATTTGTCTTATATTTTCAGGTTGAATAGAGATCGGTCATGTTGACTTTCTTGGTAACATTGATTGAAAAATGATCTAAGAAAGCTTGTGCTATTTGATTAAAGGAATAAATGGAATATTGATGTAGTCCACTATACCAATCCAATGCTGATCCTGTCAAGGAAATTGGGAAAGTTCGTAGGAGCAAAGTGTCGTCGTGGGAAATTAGGTAGCACCCATGTTTGAATGATTGTAATTATTGATGTGGGTCTTCTTTACTATTGAAGCAATTGAATTTAGGAATTTACCAATGCACGGGGTAAGGGTGAATGGGAATAGATGGATGAATAGGCTCGTTATAGATTTCATCAAAAGTTAAAGAATTACGGGGTCCAAAATTAGATGCTTCTAAGGTTTGTATCTTTTCCATCATCATTCTAATGAGGTCGTTAGGAGGTTGGGATGAATGGGTGCCCCCGCGAGAAAAAGGGGATTGATGCTGAATGTATGAGGTGGGTGGTATGCTAGTGTGTGGTGGCGCTAAGTATGATAGTTGTGTAGGAGGAATAGATGTGGGTGGCACATAGCAAACATAAGTGATAGATGAGGTTAGGGGTTGTTGGAAGTATGTTTAAGCACCTAGAGTAGTCATAAAAACTCTAGTGATGATTGGGGGTAAGGACTGCGGGATAGAAAGGATGAGGTTTTGGAAAGCAGTGTAAGCTATCAACATCGGAGGTGATTATGATGCAATAGGTTTATGTGAAGTAGCGGGTGAAAATGGGGCTATACTTAAAGTGGTTGTTAGAGGGACAATTGATGTTGTGGGTGTGATAGATGACGTAGAAGCTACATTTATAGCGGCTATGGGATCTAGCTGAGACACCACATGTGGTACGGTGGATGATGATAGTTTCGAGATGGTGCTAACTAACGCATAAGGGGGCGAGAGCAGGAGGGATAGATATGGGCATGTCGTATATTAACTGTCCTGAGGAATCTCGGGTGGAAGAATGAGTAAGGTAGTCTTTGGAGGGAATTAGGATTCTCGTCAAGGAGTCTTGTGAACTCCATGTTCTTGGTAGCGATGGAGATGATCGAGTAGGATCCATAGGTGATAAGATGGATGATGGTGATGGACTAGGTGGGAGTGGATGATGACTGGTGTGAAATACTAGAGTGTTAGTTTGGCTACGAGTTAACACCATGTGAATCAACGTATGTCAGGTGAACTATACTCTGTAAATGACATAGGGAACAACAAAGATGAGACAAAACAAATTCTCAGAGGGAAAGTTGGTAAATATTTTGATTAAAATAAAAAAAGAGTGGCTGATGTTGATTGCACTAACGGATGGTAGTTAAGGGATCACTGATGGTGGTCAAGGGTGAATGATGATAGTTACAGGAGCCGATACTAGTTACTGTGAGAAAACAATAATTTTAACAAGTGAGGTAGATGTTGATGACTATCAGACAAGAAAGTTTTGTTTCATGACTATTATCAGAGTACAAAGAGTACAATGACACACAGAGAATCTAAATAGAAGAGAATATGAGATAAGTGTCCTTTGGGTAAAGTAACCAAAAAAATAAGTAACCAACATTGGTTATGTAAACCGATGGTAGTCAAATGTAAACTGATGATGGTCACTGGACCGATGCTGGTTATTGTGAAATCTAAAGAATGGAGAAAAATGGATTTTTGTGAATTTAGATTGGATGAATAATGAACCCATAAGTTTGAGGATGATAATATGAGGTTATAACACACTCAGATAATGTCATAATACTCTAACTATGATGTCGGAGTGTGAAAGACAAAATAAAAATAAATAATTGTATCCTCACACCTCAAAACGTGAATCAAGAACAAAGCTAAGAAAACACGCAGTCCTAAAATTGAATTTTATGTTGGTTTTAGCTTATGATATTTAAGACTAACATGTGAATTAAGAATATATTTTTTAGTTGGAAAGTCTTTGTAAGAAGAAGGAAATTATAAAGGTGAGGTTTCAAGTCATGTTTTGGTAGAGGAAGGCCGCTCTATGATGGGAGTCTTGGACAAAGATAACCAGTCGGTTCCCACTATCATTCATATGATCATGTGATCATTGAAAACTTCTTCCGGGTGGGATGTTGTTTAAGAAGATGTGTAAATTTCAAATTTGTGTAGTTTGGAAGAGAGAGAGAGAGAGAGAGAGAGAGAGAGAAGAAAGTGCTTTCTAGGGTTCAATTGTGGCAACCATTAGCTAGGAATGACTTCCAATGTATAGGTTTCCCTCATTTTTAATGTGAGCTATAATGTAGTAGATTATAAAGCAATACAAGTTTTTTAAACCCAAATCAAAATGTGATATTCAATGTAACAATTGATGAATAGGAAGAGGGATGATATTTCACTAATGCAATGCAAAAAGGAAGAAGCAATTCGATTAAAGCAGCAAATGACAAATGTTGTGTAGACAATTAGAAGAAAGGAATATCACTAGGAAGTAGATTAAATGTGTATTTATTGAAAATAAAGAAACGCACAAGAAAGTTTTCCCTACATGAAGAAAATGCAATGAATCCAAGAGAGGGTCCCACTGGGCATGTAAATTTTTTCCACCATTTTCTTTAAGGATTTAGAAAAAGCAGAGATAAGGGTGTGGGCCAAGGAGGAATACTTATTGTGATGGTTGGTTTGAAGTTTTTTCTGTGTGATATGACTTCTTGATCGATCTTTGACCGTGAGAGCTTCCTTTTGGCTAGGAGAAACTACCTAAAATACAAAACAAGACCACAAAAAGAGAGTTAAATAGTATATGACGGTGGGTGCCTAGCGTATGCTAGATCCGGGAGGTATGATACTTCCTAGAAGTCTTTCAATCCACTATTTATAAAACAACTTAAACATGTAACTAAAAGAATCTAGTGCTACCATTCTGATTTGGGTGCCTCAGATTACTATAATTGTTGATCTGATTAAATACTAAAATACTATGCAGGTAGAGGTTTTGGATTGGATTTTGGGTAGTGCAGGTGGTCTAAAGGTCATAGAAAGAGTCTTTGTAAGGCTGGATGAGATGTTAGATTATTTTGGGTGTGATACTTAGAATGCTATTCTAGAACAAAATTATTAGACACGAGACCGACACTAGTTAGGATGATTGATGTCAACTTAGGGTGACTGATATCGGTAAATATGCAAAGTGGCAGGGATTCAGGTGGAGGATGTTTGGGTTCTCTTCTATCTTGGAACAGAGTTGGAAAGATCTTTTTGGGGGAGGGTGAGGTGACAGGTCCAAGATAGGTGTGGTAATGTTTTGAGTGAGGTTTTGGGTATAGTAAGGGTTGAATTGTTAGGTTGGGTTGAAATTCATAGTGAGCGATATCGATTGAGGAGACCGATGTCGGTATAAGACAAACTAACCATGGTTAGGGTTAACCGGTGTCGGTGACCATGGAGAACTAGAGAATGTTGTAGAACAAGTTTTGGGTCCTCTCTGTGATTACACAAAGAGTTTGGAGGGTGTTTTTGAGGTCAACATGAGGGAGATAATTTCATGATAGGTTTTTGTGAAGTTTAGGTGTGGTGTGATGGGGTGGTTAATAGAGATAATGTTGAGGGATAGTTATAAGTAAGGACAAGAATTGAATGAAGGAAAATATAGAATACAATTGCAAGTGACAGAGGAGAAATAAAATTACTTAGAGTTTAGATGGGTTCTGAATGTTTTTCGTGGTGGAGATGTGGTTGAAGATGCTAGTGACGGTTGATTTATGGGAAGGTTCTCGATGCTACGAAAGTACTTCCCGGAATGCTACCGTGGATGCAAAGGTCTTTTGATCAATCTTAGTGCTGGTTATGGCCGTCTATACATGTGAAATGGATTTGGTTCTTGCTTGTATGTAAATATTGTTTGTTCCCCAAGCTCGTGAATGTGGCCAACCTCTCAAACAAGGTTACTAAAATTGATATAAGGTAATTGACGATGGTTTAGGGTGACCGGTGTCAGTTTAGGGTTGACCTGTGTTGGTTAAGGTGAGAAATCATAGGTTTACTCAAAATGCCAGATCTTGGCAATCATTTTGGGCCATCTCAGTCTATCTCACGGATAAAAATGGAATCTTATGTTTTAATGAGTGAGAATTTTGTTTGAGGGAGAATAGGCATATGATTTTAGTGTTGAACTAAATCTTAGTTCATTAAGGTAGGTATGACTAAGCCTTAGTTAGTTATGGTGAGTGAATGTTGAGTCCTAGTAAAGGGGAAATATGCCAAAAATAGGTTTTTGGTGAGGTGTCTAGGTGAGGTGGAAATTAGTTTAATTAGGGTAATTAAATAATGAATATTGTGAGGATGAGTATCACTTTAATTATAAATAATTAAACTAATATTAATGTGGAGTAAAAGGGTCATGGTTAGGTGAATATGTTTGAGTTGGCTATTTGAAAAGGGACCACAGGGAGTGTGACCCAATTTTTGTGTCTAGATTATTTTCAATACAAATATATTTATTGTGTCATTTCATATTCTTATGGTCATCCTTATAATAATATTCACATATGGAAGGATATATAATAAATTTAATATCACTTTATAACTCACCTGACACTCTTACAAGATACTATCACAAATATCATTCCAAAAGTACTCAAGGATCTCCTAAATATGTCTAAACTAGTTGAACATCATTTAGATCAGCCACTAATACAAGTTTGAAGCAGTTAACTAGTAAAACAATGTTGTTATATAAAAAGGATTAAAAATCTGTCATAAATTTATTTTATATTATTGTTCCATTCCATTGTAATGTATACTCTAGATAATACAAAGGGTATAAGATATAATACCCTATTTTATTAGATAGAGAATGTGAAGAAAATCTTTTTACATAGAAAAAAAATAGTGAAATTGTAACTCAACAATCAACTCAAGATTATAAAATTATGTAATATCTATGTGAAGAATCTTGAACTTGGATCCTATTATAAATCTAAACTAATTCCTTCTATTCTTAAATCATGTCTATGTTATGATTTATTACTAATAATTCTTGTCATTTTATGAATTACTCTTTGTTGAATCTTCCTTTCATGAATTAATTACTTTATGTAATCATGATTTTTTTTTGAATTAATTCCTAATAAGTCATATGCATTATACATACTAAACTTAATATGAACTAATTTAGACTACATAATGTTTCCAATCTAGATGTCACGATTTAGGGACCTATGCTAACAATGGTTCCATCGCATACAGACCTCAAAATGTTAATATGGATACTAGTAGAAAAAGATGTGGAATGATGGTTGTAGGACAAGATGAAACAATTTAGAAAAATTTAGGAGACTTTGATGATCATTATTATTGATAAGATCTGTTTGGATTACATTTACTAGACACTCATGATATTTTATGGTGCGAGATTCCATATTCGATAGCTACGTGATTATTTCAGTTAGAATTTTACAATATTAGAAACGAACACAGAGAAGAGTATAAATAAAAGGAAGAAAAATTCAAGAAATGTGTTGCAAATTAGATGTTATATGGACATATGTTGTTGACCATTTGATGTAAAATATGATTGATAGGTACATAAATAAAACTAATCTTCATTTTTTTTTTCTTTTCATTCTACTAAAGCACACTTTCTATTTGGGTTAAATGGAGTTGTTTTTGATAACTTTCTTTTTGGTCAAGATTCTAGTTGTAGAAAATTACAAAGTGTGTCAATTCTATGTAGTATGGATTAGTCATGTATGTTCCAAATGGATGTAATCCTAGAAGAGAAAAGATGAAGGGTAAGGAGACTTAATAAAAATGATTCTTGAAGTGTCCAAAACTATTGTTATCTCTCGAAAGTGCACCCTGTAGAGAGATGGCTACAAGTTTTCTACGTAAAAATTTGATCTCTCTCTTTCGTAGATACAATGGAAACACCTCAGGTATGTGGGTATACCTATTTTGAGGTGAGTCTCTGGTATCAAGGCTGATTCCTTGTTGGTGTATCCTAAATTGATTCTCGGGGTTTAAAGGTAAAAGATGACTATAAAGTAATTAAAACTAAGGTAATACACCAAATTTGTATGAGGGATTTGACTGAGTATATACACAATCGATATGTGAAGGATTTTGGTGCATGAACCAACAGTTCTTCGCAGAATATTAAATGTAAAAACTTGGAGGTATTAAGGAGATTATCACAACAATATCTTGCTAAGCTAAACATGCACATTAATATCATGAAGAAACTACTGAATTTTGCAACAAGATAAGATGATTAATCGGGAATTTGCTTTCACAAGATTAATAGACACATACACAAGACTGTAAATAATTGGTAAGGTAGAAAGTACTTCACACTTAGATAGCAAAGCGGCAAAAATTGCTTCAAGATACTCTATATCCAAAAATTCCTCGAGAAGTTCTCCTTGTGCTTTGCAAAGGCACACAATACATAGCAAAAAATTTCACCTTCTTCCTAAAAATAGCCTAAGGCTTGTACTCACCCATGTATCCTATTTTTATCCTTTATTTAATAATAGATAAAGGAATAGAAAGAGAGCATGCAATTACAAATAGGCATTATTAGCCTTAATTACAATATAGTCAAACTGAAGTGGACTATTCTATTTTTAAGAAATAAGGGTGAATAATTTGCTTAAAACAAGATTGCTTACTAGGCAAGTCTCTCTCCATGAACATGAAAATTTGTCTTCTTCTCTATTTTGTCCTATTGTGAAGCATGCAGAAAATAAATTTCATGTATGTGAGTGAAATAATTACAATACTTGCAATAATAATCATCCATATATCCATTTGGTTGGGACCACCCCCATGCTCAGATTTTGAAGTTGACATTCCTTGTCTAAGTGGTCACATGGGTGACATGTTACATATCATCTTCAACTCCTTCGAGTGGGGACCACCTTAACTTTACCAGGTTTGGCAACCTTTGTGGACTTAGCATATTACCATGGTTCTTGATATACACGGGGTACTTTTTTGAAGAAATATTACAATAGTTGGCCACTTTGTATATAGACATACCATACTATAGTCTGCCACCTTTGTGATAAATATATGCATGTATACACTTGTCTGCCTTTGCACATTAGATAATGTATGGTTCGATAGAATCACCTTTTCGGTAATCATTGTTGGCATGATTTGGTTGACACTTGTATTATTTGGAGCATATACTATAGTTCAGACTTTTGTCAATATTACAATGATTATTTGATGGACACATGGGCTGGCCTCTTCCGCACAATGAGTCAACCCTTGGCTATTTTTGGTTGAATTTTAACTCAACCCAAACTAGGGTTTTATATCCACTCGCCATGTATATACACTTTTAAAATTTGGTTGGATTTGGTCTTTTATCAACACCATCGATCTCTATCCTTGATGGACGTGCACCATTGATCTTTGGATGTGATATGGGGTTTACCCCGTAATTAATTCATCGGTTGGTGGGTATTACAACCATGATGATTTGCGTTGAACTCTTTATCAACCCTCAGCCCTTGATCCTTGCATGGCTTGATCTTCAGATGTTGTGTATCTGACTATAGTTGAGTTTCATAAACTCACCCCTCGGGTTTTCATGGTAAAGGGTAACTTCGACCCTAATAATCATTTCATTTGGATTTTTGGTTCTTGGGTGAAGCCCTAGAAATTTTTTTGAAACCATTGTTTGATCTGTGAAGCTCATATTTTACACTGTATACTTATCTCTGTGAGTTCTTTAGAGGATTTTGCCATTGTTACTCCTTCTGTATTAGGTTCAAGCTCGACCCTTCTTTCTGAGGAAGATTCAAGTTTGGTTTTGTATTTTCTGCCATCATTTGAAGCTTCTAAGCTCAGCCATGATTTATCTGAATGCTTTGAGCTTTGAACTATACAAGTGGTATTGATGCTTGATGAGCATTGTAAGTTCTGAACCTCTGAATTTCCTTGTTACCTGGTCTTTTTCATTTCAAAATCCAAAACTGATACTCATTTTTCTCTTGCATTTATTTGTGTTTATGTGGCTCGGTCATGGTTGTTTCGAGTTGAAACCATTTTGGGTACTCATTTTTAGCTCTGATTCAAATTCACAACTCTGAGTTCCATCTTGAATCACTGACATCTATTGAAGAAGGTAAACTCATGGTTTCTCCTTAGACACTTGCCACTGTTTATTGATTATTGACTCAAAAAATGTAGATCTCTGCATTTTGAGACATGGGTATACTGGTTCTCATTCTGTAAATTTCATTTATTTTCCTACAACCACTTGGTTTGGTCTATGAATAATTTATGTTCTGAGATCTTGAGTTGTATAGTTGATCAACTATTGTATTGTAAACATGTTGTCTTTTTCTGAAACTTGGTTGTAGTCTAAATGAATCCTCTTCTAGGTATTTGTAAAAAATAAAAGAAAGCCTATGTTGAACCGGATTTGTGCCTTCTTGTTTGAATTGATGGATTTCTTGATAGTTCCTTTTGAAATACTTGTTGCATTCTGAACTCTATAAGCTCTGGAAATATATCAATTTTGTGCATAATTGTAAACTGGGTGATCAACCTTGTAGGCCATAGAACATTTGTGCTTTCTGAAAATTGAAAAACTCCCTTTTGTTTGAAATTTTGAATATCTCTTTGACTTGGATATGAGAGCTATTTGTGTGGGTCTTTACTTTGTATTATGAAGATGATGCTTGTCACTTGTTAGAATACTACAATCTTGTTTCTTTCATTTATATGCTTTATTTCCTTGATAGTAGTATTTCTGGCATGCTAGAAAATTTTAAAAGTTGATTTTTCATTGTGAATCCCTGGCAATTTTTTTCCAGAATTTTCTTTTCACTCTGCTTCAGCTGTAATTATATCTGGTTTAAGTTGACTTCAGCCTCTAAAATTCTGATTCTTCTGCTTCACCTTTGTTACACTTTTCAATCCATGAATTTATTAATTTGGAAGTATAAAGAGTTAAACTAAACCATGTGCTCAGTATTGATGATCATTTGTTTCTCCCTTTTTAGGTACCATAATCCAGTTGCAGTGGACAACCAAAACAATATTACAGAAGGATAAGAACACTTCCTCAAGGTAATGATGGGTTTATTTTATCTCTTTACATTTTCAGTTTCATAAATATATGCATTGTTTTTCCTTTCAGTTATTTCTCACGGCTTGTGTGAGAAAATGTACAATTATTTCTCATGAATAAATGAATATATTTTCGTGTAATGAGATGTATTGTCCTTCCTTTCTATACTTTCCTTCATTTATATGGATAATGAATGAAATTATACAACACAAAACACTTAAATAATTCAGTTAATCATAGAAATAAATAAACAATCAAGTGTACCTTATTTCCACCCATTTATAATGCAAACTGCTTGTAAGACTATAAATTGTCCTTCAAAACTACCACCTAGTTGCAACTTCAGAACATCATGTCTGATACATGCTTCCCTTCCTACCTTCCTTAGGGCCCTATAATGGTTGTTTACAATTGTTGCATAGTTCTAACGAGGGTTTCAAATGGAATGGATGCATATATGAGGCATGACATTCTTAAACTATACTCAAGTTATAGTTTTGATTCCAAATGACTTCAAGATTGTCCAGAACTGAAAAATTAAAAATTGTATCTTAATCCAGGTGGCTGGTCCAAAACTTGACACTTAACCTAATATGTAATTCGGTGTCTTCATCAAGACAACACAGCTGTCCTTCGGGGCCTTTCTGTTCTTTTGCTGAAGGTATCATGAAATTGTAGACTATATGATCTATTATGTTTTGTAACAACACACATAGCTACAAATTTCACTTAATCATTAATTAATTCAGCACTAATAACATCAACTTCCTTAGCTTAGGTATACTTCACCCATGACTTTCATCGTAATGAAAAGTTTTGAGTTGCCCATTTTTGCACAAGTGCAAAACTTGTCAACATTTTTGGTGATCTTACGGGGAAAGTTGCCTGCTAGCTTAAAGAGTAGTGCCTTGCTCTTGTCCATTGGGCATGGAGTCTAAAGCATATAACCAAGATTTTCCTTTCTAAAGGTCCAACCTTTCCAAAATGAGACTAAAAGCTGGAAAGGATTTGGTAAACCATGGTAAACCAGATCACATGCATAAATGCACTTATTGAATTGAAAAAGATGCAATGTGTAGGGACTGCACTTATTGAAGGGAAATCCTAATCTACCCTATTCTAACTAGCTGCAAATCAAGGCTAAATAAAACCTGAGACAGGAAGTGAAAAATAGCTTCCTTTTCTCTAATCGAGACAATGAATTCAAATTGCAAAACAAGTAGCATGATAGAACTAAAAATGAGATGTGTACCTTGAATTTGTTCCAAAACTTAGCCCAAAACATGAAGAATCTTTCTAATTGATCTGCAAACTATTCTGAAGGGCTTTGGAACTAATTATTGAGTGTCTGACACTCATTCTTAGGCTCTGATACTAGCATGAATTCTGGTATTTCCGTAGCATGTTGTGAACCGACGAGATACTTTATAGGACATGGCCTCCAAATAGCTGAAAATCTAATCTTCTTTTCTTGTACTGAAAAATGAACCTTATTTTCGATCATGGGTTCTTTCTGAAGCTGTTTTGAATGTTGTTTTGATAGTTGATCTACCTCTATAAACTGTTGTATATCATCAATCATAACATCATGAAGATGATGAGTTGGTTGTTCCCCTTCTTTAAACTGTTTGAAAATATTTTCAGAGTCTTCAAATTGTTGTTCATCCTTTTCAGTCTGTTGATCCACTACTACCGATATTGACATTTCAGCAGAACTTTCAAATTCTTCCATTTTATCCCTTCTTACAATGTTCTTAGAACATTTTGTTTCCTCCTCAATCAAAAATTTCTTCTCCGAATACTTGCAGTATCATTTAATAGTGCTTGTGAAACACTACAAGTACCTAATAATGTAGCTATTTCCATGCATGTTGCACAACAAGGGTCTTCGCACTCAACTGTTTGATCATGATCATTCTGAAACTAATTTGAACATACTTTAGCTCCTTCAAAATGTTGTTCCACAACTGATCTTTCATCTTGATCATTTTGGTTTGACAAACAATCTGTAGGATCAATTTTTTATTTTTTCTGCACAAGATCTGATTTCAGCAGCATGTTGTTCTGAGACATTATTCTCCCAAAATGGTTCTTCCAAGAGGGAATAATAAAGATCTATATTTAAAATCATCTCTTCCTCCTTTTCAAGTACAAGAGGGACCTTATCCACCAGAGGTTCTTTGAATGTTAAAACTACAAAATTAGTTAGTTCTATAGGTTGTTCTTCACCTATGCAGTTTTCCAAATCTGACAAGAAATCATCAACCTCAAGCTGTAAATTTGAAACACAATTTTCTTTAATTTCAACCTCCTTTTTATTCAAAACTGATTTATCCTCTTCTGATATGGTTGCAAGTTGCGTGAGTATGGTGCCTTCATGCACACTACACTCAGAATATGTAGATTGTTGATCATCTTCCAACTTCTCTTGATCTGCTAGAAAAATAGATTGTACCTTTTGTGTGGTTCCTTTTTCCATTCTGGAATAAAATCAAACTGAAACTTTGACGTCCATCCATGCAAGTTCTGCAAAAATTCCAGCCTATCATTGTCTTCTGATAGCTGCCCCTCCTGCTTGATCTTTTGTTTCTCTATTTCCTAAACTGGAAGTATGGGTAAAGAAGGAGTGGGCTTAGTTTCAGATTCAACTGGAAAATTTTGGACAAGAGGTTGGGGAATAAGATCTGCATTTGGAACAACTTCTAAATGCCAACTTGGACACTTAATTTTTACTTTAGTATGTGATTGTGGAGTAGAAAAAGTAGGAATTACAACAACTTGATAGTTAGGAAATAGAAGAATAAGATACATTGGCTGACAAATAGAATTTATAGGCATTGAATTTTCATAGGGAGGGTAAGCAGGAACATCCCATTGACAGGGTTCCCTATCCTGAAACCTATTATTCTTCATTGTTGTAAATTCATCAATTTATTCCTTGATAGCTAAATATTGTTGCTTCAAACTATTAAACTCAATTCTAATATTTCTTCGCCTTTCATACTTAGCATAACCCTCTGCATAACTTTGACCTTGAACAAAAAAACCCTCATATCGATAATCATTTTGATATACAAGGTTTGGGTTATAAGGGTATTCATTCTGATAAGGGTTATAAAATTGATCTGAAGGAGAAGGTGGATAAAAGGACTGTTGGTTTGGCTGATAATATTGTTGAAAGTGAGGATTCATGGTTGCAGGACCTCATAAAATATTGAACTTATGAAAATAGGTCTATTATTCACAAAACAACTGATAATGACAAAATAACATATTTGAATTTCTTGAAAAATACCTGAAGACTGCAGCTGAAAATTTTAATACTTGTTGAAAAGTGCTATACTGATCTGGAATCAGATTTACGGAGTTGCCAGATGAGTTCTGCTTCAGATCTTGAATCTTCAGAACGCATCAATAGTAGTTCTTTCCAAAACTGCTATGCATGGTGTCTGATCTGCTTGAATGATGAAACACCTCTGAAAGTGAAACTTTTAGTTGTGTGAGTGTCCCACCGGGCATGCCAAAAATTGTTATCTCTCGAAAGTGCACCCTGTAGAGAGATGGTTGCAGGTTTTCTAAGCTTGCAAAAATTTGATCTCTCTCTTTCGTAGATACAATGGAAACACCTCAGGTCTATGGGTATACCTATTTTGAGGTGAGTCTCCCATATCAAGGCTAGTTCCTTGTTCTTTGTATCCTAAAGCGATTCGGGGTTTTAAAGATAAAAGATAACTGTAAAGTAATTAAATAAAGTGATACACCAAATTTTTATGAGGGCTTTGACTTATTATATGCACAATTGATATGTGAAGGAGTTATGGTGCACGAACCAACAATTCTTCTGTAGAATATTAAGGGCAAAACACTTAGAGGTATTGAGGTGATTATCACAACAATCATGTTAAGGTAAACATGCACAATAATATCATGCGAAACTACTGAATTTTGCAACAGGTAAGATTATTAATCAAGGAATTTGATTTCACAAGATTAATAGAAACATACACAAGACTGCAAATAATTGGTAAGGTGAAAAGTACTTCACACTCAGAAGGCAACACTGGCAAAAATTGCTTCACTCCTATATCCAAAAAGTCCTCGAGAATTTCTCCTTTTTGTTTGTGCTTTGCAAAGGCACACAATATATAGCAAAAAAGTTCACCTTCTTCTTTAAAATAGCCTAAGGCTTGTACTCACCCATGCATCCTATTTTTATCCTTTATTTAATAATATATAAATGAATAAAAATAGAGCATGCAATTAAAAATAGGCATTATTAGCCTTAACTACAATATTGTCAAACTGAATTGGACTATTCTATATTTAGGAAAGAAGGATGAATAATTTTCCACAAAAAAGATTGCTTGCTAGGCAAGTCTCTCTCCATGAACATGCAACTCTATCTTCTTCTCTCCATGAGCATGCAAAAAATAAATTTCTTGTATCTGAGTGAAATAATTGCAATACTTGCAATAATAATCATCCATATATCCATTTGGTGGGGACCACCCCCATGCTCAGATTCTGATGTTGACATTCCTTGTTTAAGTGGTCACATGGGTGACATGCTGCAGATCATCTTCAACTCCTTAAAGTGGGGACCACCTTCACTTTACCAAGTTTGGCCACCTTTGTGGACTTAGCATATTACCATGGTTCTTGATATACACAGGTACTTTTGTGAAGAGCTATTACAATACTTGGCCACTTTGTATATACACATACCATACTATAGTCTGCCACCTTTGTGATAAATATATGCATGTATACACTTGTTAGCCTTTGCACATTGGATAATGTATGGTTTGAAAGACTCACCTTTTCGGTGATCATTGTTGGCATGATTTGGTCGACACTCATATTATTTGGAGCATATACTATAGTTCGGACTTTAGTCAATATTGCAATGATTATTTGATGGACACGTGGGCTGGCCCCTTCTACACGATGAGTCAACCCTTGGCTATTTTTTGGTGGCATTTTAACTCAACCCAAACTAGGGTTTCTGTCCACTCACCACGTATATGCGTTTTTAAACTCTGGTCGGGTTTGGTATTTTATCGACACCATCGATCTCTGTCCTTGATGGACCTACACCATTGATCTTTGATTGTGATTTAGGGTTTATCCCCACAATTAATTCAGATCGGTGGGTATTACAACCATGGTGATTTGTGTTGAACTTTGTATCGACCCTCAACCCTTGATCCTTGCACGACTTGATCTTTAGATGTTGATTATCTGACTATGGTTGAGTTTCATAAACTCACCCCTCGGGTTTGCATGGTAAAGGGTAACTTCGATCCTAATAATCATTTCATTTGTATTTTTGGTTCTTCGGGGGAAGCCCTGGAAATTTTTTCAAAACCATTGTTTGATCTATGAAGCTTGTATTTTACACCTGTATACTTGTCTCTGTGAGTTCTTTAGGGGATTCTGCCATTATTACTCCTTCTGTATTGGGTTCAAGGTGGGCCCTTATTTTTGAGGAAGGTACATGTTTGGTTTTGTATTGGCCTCCATTGTTTGAAGCTTCTAAGCTCGATCATGATTTATCTGAATGCTTTGAGCTTTAAACTTTGTGAGTGGTATCGATGCTCGATGAGCATGGTAAGTTCTCGACCTCTGAATTTCACTACTACCTGGTCTTTGTCATTTCGAAATCCAAAACTAATACTCATTTTTCTCTTGCATTTATTTGTGTTTATGTGGCTCATCATGGTTGTTTTGAATTGAAACCATTCAGGTACTCATTTTTAGCTCTGATTCAAATTCGCGACTCTGAGTTCCATCTTGATTCACTGACATCTACTAAAGAAGGTAAACTCATGGTTTCTCCTTAAACACTTGCCACTATTTATTGATTATTGACTCAAAAAATGTAGATCTGTGCATTTTGAGACATGGGTATTCTGGTTCTCATTCTGTAAATTTCATTTGTTTTCCTTCACCACTTGGTTTGGTCTGTGAATAATTTATGTTCTGAGATCTTGAGTTGTATAGTTGATCAATTGTTGTATTGTAAACATGTTGTCTTTTTCTGAAACTTGGTTGTAGTTTGAATGAATCCTCTTCTGGGTATTTGTAAAAAATGAAAAGAAATCCTATGTTGAACCGGATCTGTGCCTTGTTTGAAACAACGAATTTCTTGATATTTCCTTTTGAAATATTTTTTACATTCTAAAATCTATAAGCTCTGGAAATATATCAGTTTTTGCATAATTTTAAACTGGGTGATCAACCTTGTAGGCCATAGAACATTTGTGCTTTCTGAAAATTGAAAAACTCTCTTGTTTGAAATTTCTGAATATCTCTTTGACTTGGATATGAGAGCTATTTGTGTGGGTCTTTACTTTGTATTCTGAAGATGATGTTTGTCACTTGTTAGAATATTGCAATCTTGTTTCTTTCATGTAGATGCTTTATTTCCTTAATAGTAGTATTTTTGGCATGCTAGAAAATTTAAAAAGTTGATTTTTTATGGCGAAGCCGTAGCAAATTTTTCCAGAATTCTCTTTTCATTCTGTTTCAGCTAAAATTTTATCTCGTTTTAGTTAACTTCAACCTCTAAAATTCTGATTCTTCTGCTTCACCTTTGTTACACTTTTCAATGCATGAATTTATGAAGTTAGAAGTATAAAGAGTTAAACTAAACCCTGCGCTCAGTATTGATGATCATTTTTTCTCCCTTTGCAGGTACCATGATGCAGTTGCAGTGGACAAGCTGGAACAATAGTACAAAAGGAGAAGACTATTTCCTTGAGCCAATGAGGGGTTTGTTTTACCTCTTCACATTTTCAGCTTCATAAATATATGCATTGTTTTTCCTTTTAGCTATTTCTCATGAATAAATGAATATATTTTCATTTAATGAGATGTATTGTCCTTCCTTTTTGTACTTTCCTTCATTTATATGGATAATGAAAGAAATTATACAACACAAAACACTTAAATAATTCACTTAATCATAGAAATACATAAACAATCAAGTGTACCTTATTGTCGACCATTGAAAAATGCAAACTCGTGTAAGATTGTAAATTATCCCTCAAAACTTCCACTGTCGTAGCTTCAGAACATCATGTCTGATACATGTTGCCCTTCCTACCTTCCTAAGGGCTCTGCAATGGTTGTTTACAATTGTTGCATAGTTTTGATGAGGGTTTCAAATGGAATGACTACATTTATGAGGCATGATGTTCTTAAACTGTACTCAAGTTGTAGTTTTGACTCCAAATGACTTCCAATACTGTCCAGAACTGAAGAATTAAAAATTGTATCCTAATTTGAGGTGGATGTTCCAAAACTCAACACTTCACCTACTCTGTAATTTGGTGTCTTCATCAAGACAACACAGCTGTCCTTCGGGGCCTTTGTGTTCTTTTCTTGAACGTATCATGAAATTGCAGACTATGTGATCTATTACGTTTTGTAACAACACACATAGCTACAAATTTCACTTAATCATTAATTAATTCAATAGTAACTAATAACATCAAAACTTCCTTAGCTTAGGTATACTTCACCCATGACTTTCATCGTAACGAAGAAGTTTCGAGTTGCCCATTTTTGCACAAGTGCAAAAATTGTCAACAACTATCATAAAAAAGAAAAGAGAAGAATCAAAAGATCGTAGAGAGATTCCATAAAACGAAATAGATGGTGAAATTCCATATATTCTAGAGAGAAGATGAACCCAATTGTTAGTAGGATTATAGTAGGGACTTTTTTTCAGAGGAGTTAAAGATCCTTGTAGAGAATATAAAGATATTTCCAAAGAAAAATGATGATGTTTCCAAGAGGGTATGTAATGAGGAGTAGACCAGGAGTGTGTAGCTAAGGAGGAAACCAAGGAATTAGATATGGAAGACAAAGGTGTAGACACTAGAAAATGCACCTTATGCACAAGGTATCTTATTCGAGAAGATAACAACACTATAAGGCAAAAAGGTCCAAAAAAACATAAAACGGAGATAAAATACACCTCACCACCTATTTAATAATGCTCACTCATTCACATTCAATTCTATACCATCCCACCTACCCATGTGCATACAAAATGCACATGGCGCCTATGTGTGTCACACTACCCTATACACTTAAAATCTATAAAAGAAGCCTCATCCCCCTCTTTCTAACCCTATGATATTAGTGTATAGTGAATATACTTGATATTTCTTGCTCCATTACTGACATATCTAGATTTTACATGTTTAAGAAGGAAAATAAAAGCACAAGGGATATATCTTACTTGCTGAAATAATATTTTAGAGACATTTCAACATAGGTGGGAATCGCAAATGCGATCGGATTGTGATCTCTGTGTAATTATCGGTGAAATATAAATGTGTTTGTTTTGTGATCTGATTCAGGTATACTTATCATTTCATTTATTGTTTTATCATTTTACATCAATAAAATGTCTTTTATCTCCTTAAAAGGGTTAGGGATATGACCAAGGTAGGTCCCCTAACAACAAAAAAACTAAAATTTTAAAGGGTTACGGTGTGTAGGATTAGATTCAAATCATAAGATTTTGACCCACTTTATTCAATGAAAGGAACTATAATTGTCTCTCTTAAGGGTGGCATCATAAGCCCATTTTGTTTTAAGTATCTGATTTTTGCTTTTCATATTTACTAATCCATCTTGCAGGTGATCCAAATCTAGACATACATTTTGGTGACCATCGGTGGGACCATTTTGGTTGTGGGTCATTCTTTTTATTTTCTAAGTATAAAATTACTTTCTTTAGGGTTTTATTTTATCTTATTGGATTGTTTTTTTTTTCCCTAAAATTTCTATTATAGATCTAACATTTATTTCCTCTTAGTATGATAAAAATACAAAACCCAAAAACTTAGGTTGTAGGATGGTCACAATTACGATGATGTGTAATTTCGACACAAAAATATTATAAAATATGGTTGCAAGGTAGTTGCAATTGCATTCGTATTGTACTTTATTTCTACATAAACTTAAAATAACACAATGGTTTTTCTTAAAAGAATTAATTGTGAATGAACAACACATTTTACTATAGTTTTAGATAAGGGTAAATTCCCATTTGCATCTATGGGAATTTTTTGGGCATAAGCGCTAAAACACATTATAAGGAGTACCACATGAACCTTAAAGTAGTTGGAACATTGAGGAAAGTGGAAAAAAATGATTGAACCCACCTACCTAACTATTACACCTTTGAGGATTAGAGAAAAGATTATCTTTAGTGGCAACCCCAATTCGATTGATCGAGCGGAGTAAAATATAGCTTTGTTAATTAAGGGGGTAAAAGTAAAGCCAGTGATGATAAATTTTCTAGAGTACTTGAACTCTTTCAAGTAAATATTGGTATTTAGGGTGAGAGATATTTATAAAAAGCCAAGAGAATGAACCCATTTATTCCACTTTGAGATAAAAAAACATTGGTACATTCATCAAAATAGTCAACTTCACTATTTCTGATTTTTACCTGCGACTTTTTTTGTTCTTCAAAACCCTTATCACACTATTGTATATGTTTTTGTCATCCATTCTAAGTTATGATTTTCCTAGAAGTAGTCACAATTGTGACTGTGTGTTGCAATTTTTCCACCCCACATTTTTCCACGAGTCGATTCTGAATTTGGGACTAACTAGTATCCTTCAAAATCATTCATTTCGCATGTTATTCTAATTCCTTATTTATCTCGAGTCTGTTGTTATAGCAAATGACTGTGATGTTTTTGGTCCTCCATATTGCTGACTTGTTCCACTCATGTTTTAAAGTATTATTCATTATCATTCCACATTGATTTTAGTCATTTCCATTCTTATCCACATCCTAATTTAGTTCATTAACCCTTCTTGACCATATTGTTAAGATTTAGTCCCAACACTTAGGGAGATTTAAACCTCCTCCTACTTATCATTCCATTTTTAACGAGCGTATTCACCCCATGGTACCATGACATCACTATCCATTATATTTAAAATTTCCTATTTTTATAAATTTAATGGGCGAGAAAGGACCCTAAAAACACTTGTATTTGTACCTCTATGTTTTCCACCTTATCCAACAAGATTCCGCTCTCCTTCTATGCACTTTACCACTTTCACTCTCTAATCATGCACTTGATTAGTACACACATCTCCCACAACATAACATTTAAAAACCTCCCCCTCCTCCTCCTCCATCCACTAACGACTATCCAATCAATTCACACAATACTATGCCCACTTCTTCTCCATGTGCTATCTCTCCATCATCTCATTTCTAATTTCTCATTTCCACCCCATCATCATGCACTTTTAATTTCTCACTCTCTCAATAAAAACATACCAATCCACCCCATTACATATTTAAACATTAGATCATCACTAACTTACTCTTATAATCACTCATTATCTCAATCATCCTTGTTTCAATATCTACTATCATATCCTTCTACTATGGATGTGGTTTCATCCCTATCCTTGTCATAGTATTTCACTTTATCACCACATTTATCTTTTTTTCACTTATGCCATGATTTTGTCACACCCACCACTCCCCCTCTTTCTTCACTTTCTCCCATCATATACCCTCCACGTATCCCACAACCAATCCATAAACCTAAATTCCACTCTTCATCACATATGGTGTCATGCATCACTTCACCTACCTTATATAATTCTTCAACACAGCCTCATTTCCTTCCTCACCACGTATTCAAACACCATTATTTCTTGTGGTGCCTCTGTTTCCTCCTTCACCATCTATAAACATTGTTTACACCCTTTTTTATTTTATGCCTCATCACTTACATATACTCATTCTTCCATCTCTTCCTCAAAATTAACCTATTTGTATTCTCACTTTGTTCTACCTCCTTTCGATAATTCTTTCACATTCTCATTCTTGCCCCCATCACCACTCATTAAGGATCTATTATAATTATCTTCTCCTCTTATTGAGTTCACATAATATCTCATGCCTACACGCCCCTTTTGTTCTTATGCATGGGCCTTAAAATCCATCTCCACCTTCCCTTACACTTTCTAATTATTCAATTTTTCTCCTAAATTATCATATGTTATACATTCCCTTTTATATTATTATTTGCATTCCATCGCATCCTATTCTTATCATACCCATTTAGTACAATATCACACGAATGAATTTTATGTTTCCTTCAAACATAACAATGTTTTCCACTCCTCATCCACCTGATATCATCCCTCATTCCATGCTTCCTAATAATTTATCTTCGACCATGAATCTAATCTCATGTCCTTGTTTACCAAAAATTCTCACACATCCATCATTATCCACATCTTTCTTTTGTGATTCATCCCCACGCTCACGTTATTCACACACCACCTTTATATGGAGTATATTTGGAAAGTTCGCTTCACTTTACATCCATATAATTCCTAACACTCCCATCATCTATCTAATTTACTTATTTCTATTATACATCACATTCCTCACTCATCTAGTCTCTATATGGACTAGTGGGACTTTCACTCAGGTTGACTACAACATTTTGCATGCTCCATACATTTTTATTCTTTTCATTAGGCTTGGATTTGAAACATGACCTGATTTTTCACATGTCTTGTTCTATTTTCATTTCCACCCAATCTCAGATAGATAAACATATTTAAAGAAAAAAAAGTAAAAAAATCTTCAAAAATTGCAATAAACAATAGTTTCCAATGACATCCATCCGCCTTTATTCCATGCATTGAAATGTTATTATCAGTGCACAATCAAATAACCCTCAAATGGCCTCAAATATGAGTGGGGAATTCAATGTGATTGCACAATAGTGGACCATCTCTCAAGTTGCAGGACTTGCAAAATTTGAGATGGACCTCCAGAGAAGGTTGGTTCCTGCTTCGTACTCTACCTTCCACAAGCTACTCTAGTGTAGGAAAAGCTAACCTATCTTAACCTAACCACTCCAAAGAGATAGGGAGAGAGAGAAATGGAAAAGAGAGCCTACACTAAGTGGTGATACATGACGAAAGGAAGTGGCTAATCACGGATTCGATAGCCTGAAGTGAAGAGAGGTGAGAAGAGGAGAAGGTGGACAAGATGTACCACATACCAAAGATATATTTCATAGTGAAAACCACTTCAAAACACATTAAGCACAACACCTAGAACTTGCAATGAACATCGAGTATGCACGATATATCCCGTAACGATGAGAGCAAAGAAAAGACAAAAACATAAGCAAGGATGGATAAAATCATCACGAAACATAGTTAACTTCTCCAAAAGTTACACAGTACATCATCAGTGGGAAAGAGGCAAGAAAATGCCATTACAGAGCCATGAGAAGAGGCTTAGAATCCAAATTCTACACTAAGGAAGAAAGAGAGAGGGGGAAGAAGGGAAAGAATGACCAACCGTTTGAATCTACCCATCCTTTACAATATATAGAAGAATGAGAGAGAAAGAGAGGAAAAATTGAACTTTGTTCCAACCACCTCTCGCAATGCATTGAATCCTACTCAAAGCTCAACTACCGTAATAAATTTCCCCTACAAATCTACCTACAATCTGTCAAGTCCTCCACTCTATTTCTTCTCGATGTGTCAAAGAAGGAATAACGATGGATCAAATCAAATATGATCCGGTTGTTAAAGTAATCGATTCTTCATTAATGGTATGAAAGACATTTTCCTGATTTTCACTGACCAAATCTTGATAAAAATAATATTTTATGCTTTTGTGGTGTAGAGGAAGTCGATATATTTCCAAAAAGTCTTCTCCCATCCAAATCCAAGCTTCCAGTCAAAATATATGGTTTTCTAAAGATCAGGGTCATGAGCATGCAATATTTAAAAGATTCTGTCATCGTCATTGGGTCCATCCGGCAACCCCACGCTCATTTGAGATTTTTCCCCTGATCTTGCTCTTGAAATTACACCCATGAGACACGTGGCATCATCTGCAGGCTCCCCTATTTCCTTTGTACCCTACATGAGTCCTTTCTACTGGCGAACACAATGTGTCTGACCCTGGACACGTGGAGACTCCACGTATGTTTGGAAACTACCCCAATATTTTACCTTTGAAGTTCCATGGTCAAGACATGTGGAGGCCTCCATAGGATTTTGGACTTTTCAATGCCCATTCTGACCTCTTCGGACTCTAGGACATGTGGCGGGTTGGTACTTGTTTGGGAACTACCTTTCGGATTCTACCTTTGAAGTTGCGCTAGGAAGATGAGTGGAAGCTTCCACATCTCTTTCTCCTTTGTTGACTCCAACAACGTGGCAGGCTAGCACTCGTTTGGAAACTACCCTTTGAGCCACACCTTTGAAATTACATCAATGAGGCACGTGGCACCCATCGTGTAACCTTCATACTTAGTTGATTCAGGTCCAATGAATATTGCCTTTACGAGTGGGACCCTTATAGCCTACCCCTTAAATTATGATATCATGAAACATGGAATCATCTGTAGCCATTGTTCTTTCCTTTTCATTTTGGCTAAGTCTCCTTTCATTTAGTGGAGCCCTATGATTGACTCTGAACATGTGGAGGCTTAGCACGCATTTGGGAACCCACTCCGAAATTTACTTTTGAAGTTATGCCGCACTGACATGTGGCTTCTTCCGCTTATCTTTTGTACTTAGCCGATTCGATCCTACCCCCTTTCGAGCCTGGGACACACGGCGAGCCTACGCTTGTTTAGGGTCTCCATTTTGGATTATATCCTTGGAGTTGCGGTGATGAGACATGTGTCACCCTCTGTGGGTCTGTGACTTTTCAATGGCTGATGAGACCCATTTTTAGACCTGGGACATGTGGAAGTGTCACGCTCACTTAGGGACTACCCCTTGGGTCTCAATTTTGAAGTTGCATCAGTTGGACTTGTGGAGGGTTGGTGTAAGTTTGTGACCTGCCTTTTGATGTGCCTTTTGAAATTACAACAAGACAACACGAGGCACCTCCTGCGAGTTTGTTGTCTACCCCGAGTCAATCCGTATGCGGCTAAGTCTAAAAAATTTGAGCTCCTTTGATTTTTGTCTTCCCGTGAGCCTCAGGTTTCCATTTACGTCGTTTAATCCTTCATAGACCCTGATCCTCCATTGTAGAGTCATGCCTATTACCTGATTGTTGGATGTGAATGTGAGTTCTCAAGACAGAGCCAACGCTTAGGTTTTTCTTCTATACAGGGTTATGTTTTACTAATTTTTTCGGGGAGAAAATTTGGTATACCAGTTATTCCACATTATCTTCACTCCTATTTCATTCCAATTCTCCATTCACTACTACACATTTCATTTATAGTTCATTGAAATTCCATATTTCAATTTTTTTTCACAACTTTTGGTGCACATTTTCATCATCTTGTTGTCAGATTTTATGAATCAATACTCTCTACTACGATTTTTGAGCTTGATTTATTCTTATTAGGTAAATTAATAACGACTTTTCTTTTTGAGATCCACATAAGCTTACACACTCTAGGGTATTCTTTGTTGACACTTGTCAATAGATGTCTCCACAATTACTTCAATTCCCTCCATTAAGTTACTTGTGGTTCTAAACCCTGGAAAATTGAGAGAGATGAATATCATTTGAAAAAAAAATCAAAACAATCAATATTAAAAGAAAACATAAAATTTCAAAAGAAGAGCAAAAACAATATTAATGACCCTTTCTCAAGGGCCTTACCAATATCTCTATCAGGGCTATGGATACATAGTTGGTAGTAGAGAAATATTGTAACTAGGATAAAATGTATCTACGTCGGGGATATTGATGCATAAATGGAAATAGAACAATGCATGACTTATAATTACCATAAATTTCATACACATGAATATCCTATTTTGATTAAAACTTACATGTTGGCTTATGTTCTCACTCACTATCTCACGGGTCTTCCTTTCCAATAGTCAAATAACTCTCACTCACACACACTGGATCTCGATGAGTCAAAGGGATAGTATGTTCCTTTTTTCAGTTTAAACCTTATTAAATATTCCATTTTAGTGCACTTGTTGTCTCAAGTCTCATTTACTTGAGATCATATTTTTTTCACTAGAACTCATGTTTCATACTACATTTATCTCATCTACATAAATATTTATCTCCATTTGCATGGCCATACATTTTTATGCTTACACCCCATTAGTGATTGGACTAAATAATTATGATCATTTTCCACTTCTACACACCTTTGTACTAATTTTTTTGTGTTCATGGAATTGACATTATAACTACTATCTTATGTTACATCCTCTTTCCTTTGCAGCAATTATTGGTACCCTTACCATTTCCCAAATTTCTCACCTCTCTGTACCTTAACACTCAAAAAAATTAAAAACATTCAAAAATTTATAAATTTTTTCATAACATTCAATTCAAATATTTCAAAAAATTAAAAAATTCTAAAACATTAATAAAAAAATCAATTCGCACACCCCTTAGATAACTCATTGAGATGGCTCACCCCGAGATACTTACCTTAGTCACAAGAGTGAATCACCCCACCCCACTCTCAACTTCATGACCTAAGTGCATCATTTCCCTTCCACACTCTGTGTTCCCATTTCACTAACCCTCAACATGGAAACACTCACGACCAAGCATGATCCAACTTACTACCCCCTAAACTCTATCAAGTTACATTACTAACTCGTCCATAACCCCAACTCCCCAAGCTATCCCCATCTTCCCATCTTGGTTACAATTATGACTGAAATCACTCGTCTCTCGCCCCATGATGTCTATCATCCTGAGTTCCCCCGCACTGCACTGGCTCATCTTTCAACCTAGCCTACCCATCCTCGATCAATCACATGTGATCCCTTCCCACCATTTCCCATCTAATGTACCCTCCACCACCCAATGCCTTAGCACTAACTCCATTTTATAGCTTGGTAAGTCACCCATATGACTCATAGTCCCAACCATCTTCATCTCTCCACTTATCTCAAAAATTCAATGTTGTGACTCATGTTTCTTCCCCATGTTCTTTAATTTCACACTCTTTTATATGCTTTGTCTCCTCGGACCGCACTCCCCTATCCTTTCCCTTATCACCGTAGTGATTCACCATTCCCTAATCACACCTTGGAAGTAACCTATTGACCCCAACGTGATTCAAGCCCTATTCCTTCAAATCCATTGTCCACCTAACACTCAACTCCCTTGACCTTGTTTTGCCTATGATTTTGACCCAATCCCTTATCCCTCTTGACAAACCCTTCTCAATTCAATTAGCTCAGATGGTAATTCCACATCCATCACTGTCACAACTCTCTCGCCCCATTCCCTAACTACTTCGATTCACAAAATCCCTATTTTATCCCTTCCCATCTCGGCCGCTAGCACGATTGATGTCATCCCAAGCTTGCCCAAAGGTCCCCCTCACCTTGACTTGTCACGTACCACCCACCTGATTCCTGTTATCTCTGAATCACATAACCCTATGGTTTTCACAACTGTGTGTGCTTGAGTTCATAGTGTGATTGGATAACATTGGTACTATCTCCAAGTTGTGGGACTTTCTACTTGAGATATACCTCGAGAGAAAGTTGGTTCTTTCTCCTAAACTACCTGCCACAATCTACTCTAATGTAGGCCAAACTATATTTCCTAATCTAACTTTCCAAGGGACCAAGGAGAGAGAGTGCATGAAAACAAAGCCTACACTAAAGAGGTGATACACTAGAAAAGAGGGTGTGAGAATAATATCCAATGTGTGAAAAATAGAAACAAAGTGCATACTAGAAGAGGTGATAACAATTCTCCACATTCTAGCAAATGCATTCACAACAATATTCCATACATGCACAATGAGAATGAATCCCTACAGAGTATAAGGTAGACACAATATATTTGTAATAAGTTTGAAAGGGCAAGAAGAATGCAAAAACACAAGTAGGGGAAGAAGTATCCATAAACTTGTATCTATTGCTTCATTGATATGCACAATCCAACCGGTTATAGAATAAGGGCCTGGATCACCATGAAAGGAGTCCACTATAAGGGCCTACAGTACATTGGCTTCACAAAACAATTTTAACAGATTTTTTCTACTCCAAAACTATCTCTCTCTCTACAATGAGCCCAACACCCCAATTTATACAAATTTGAGAAGAGAGAGAGAGGGAAAATGAAAATCCTAAAATTTGTCCTTCAACAACTTACAAGAGGTATTAAATGGAGTGAAATGATATTATGTTTTTACAAAAGATACCCCTTACTACCCCATAACTTGCAATAGTGAAATATGTCAGACCATGCTTCATTAATGCATCTCAACTACCAAATAAAGCATTGTTCTGAACCTAACCATGTTTTCTAAAAAACCATCGATTCCTCATCAAATTTTAAATTTCTTGATTTTTGTGCATTGGGCTCAAAATCAAAATTCCAACGGTACCAATTTTGTGCATTTTTGTTGAGAAATGCAAAAGTTATGGCTTCTCGAGTGCTGCATAACTATTTTTGGGTCTGCTAGGCATTTTTGTCATTTAACAGAACTAAGCATTTAATTTTTGGAGATGAATATGTTTCTTTTTTTATATATATCTACCCTCATCTTACTCATTCTAGAAACTCAAATTTCATGAAAATCGGAGCTTAGGGTCAAAGGTTATGGCTGTTTGAAGTTCAGGAGGGTCAGACATTGAACTTTCCTTTATATGCGAGCATATCAACTATTTCAGTCTTGGTGTCCCAGATGTCCTCTATGTGACTTGAGCCAAAAACCTGGACTTTTTCCTCATTACACTTGACCTGATTTACAAATCAAGTGATTTGGATTTTCATGGAACTCGTGTCCCTCGCATACCGCCATTGACTGGGTCATGAGAGCCTTTGATTCCCTCATTCGCCGCATCTCCTTTGTAGTAAGTTGTTTTGGCATTTCAGGCCCTAGACGTCCCAGTGTCCCAACTTTCCCATGGACCACCCAAGATACTTTAACCCAACTTCACCAATTTTCTCTTGAACTACGGCATTTTCAGTTTTTTGGGTCTTAGACGCCCCCGCATACCTGTGTGGCGTGGGCCAAAAAAACCTGATTTTGCCAATTCCCTTGTAAATAATCCATTTCAGCTCTATGGCAAACTTGTGTCCCAATTTTTCTGATTTTAATTATCTTTGGCCATTTCAGGAAAATCAGGTTTTCGGGTCCCATATGTCGCGACTGAACCTATGCGGCCTGGGCCTAAAAACCCTGACTTTGCCACATTTCAATGTTTCCTTATCATCTTAGGCCCAAATTTGGTATGATGAACCCTGGTACAATCCACCTTGGTTCCATCTATAGCTCCTAGACCCAATTTGCATTATAATAGGCATGCAACCTCATTTTGTCATATTTTTGCAATTTTTTACTAACTCCTTGGATTTTTAGAGAAAAGAGGAGTGGTACCTAAAAATCTAGATTTATGCCCTTGTCTATTTCAACTTGCTTGAGCTTGAAGAAACATATAAGTTATCCAATTCACCTTGAGGGGTGAATTTTGGATAAAAATTCCCTAAACCATCCTGCTCCTACATGTGCCAACCTCTTCTACCGTGCACCTTTTCCTTGCGCATTTTTTCGTGAGTTTCTTCCTTCTTTCTTTCGCCTCCTACATGCACCGACTTCTTCCTTGGGACTTAGTCTATTTCGGGGCCCAACTATGGTCTATCTTAAATTGGGGAATATACAATATCCCTGTGAAATTGGTTTCTTCAATCCATTAGGAAAACATACTAGGATCCTCTAGAAATTTGTACAATTGAGGAAATAATAGGCTCTTGTCACGAAAACTACTTCACTTTTTTGTTTACG
This sequence comes from Taxus wallichiana var. yunnanensis, assembly GCA_018340775.1. Lineage (NCBI taxonomy): Eukaryota > Viridiplantae > Streptophyta > Pinopsida > Cupressales > Taxaceae > Taxus > Taxus wallichiana. Next base: position 556,962,599 of record CM031243.1, on the reverse strand, counting down.
CAACCTGGGATCTTCAAATCATGGAAGTGTTCTTTCTTCTTGGCATTTTTTCAAACTATTATAAAATTCCTAGTTGTAGTTGTGCTTTGGCATTCTAGATTCTTCCTTTTTGTATCAGTATGTGCTTTAGTGTTCAAGTTTCATGTTAAGGATTTTTCCTCATATGCTTCTCTCTGATGTGTGGAGTGAGAATGATTTCCATTGTGTATTTATAGCAAGTAAAGGTCACTGAAAACAACCTTTATGCCACTAATTGTCAATATTAAATGTGCTACTAGGTGACACCATGAAGAATGCTACAAATTAGCAATATATAGAATGCCACCGGCCGAGAGCATGCAAAATTCTACCAGATGATAGTATATTGTATGCTACCAGATGACAGATTCGGCATGCTACTGGATGGTAACATTCGATATACTACCTTCCATTAGCATTCTCCATGCTACCGGATGGTAGCATACAAAATGTTGTTGGTCGGTAGCATTCTCCATGCTACCAGTAAGTAGAGTTCAAAATGCTCATGACTAGTAGCATTTTTCATGCTACCGGCTTATACCGTTCATAATGTTTCCAATCGGTTGCATGAAGAATGCTACCGTCGGAAGTGTGTAGAATGTTGATGTCTGACAATATTCTACATGCTACCAGATGCCATTAGCATTCTGCATGCTACTATTTGGTAGCATTCGCATGCTATAGGCCGATAGCCTTCAAAATGCTACCAACTGACATCATCATTCTAAATGCTTCTAATGGTAGCATATAGAATGCTCTTGGCCAATAGAATTTATAGTTCTCCCATCTCGTATCATATATTAATTCTTCCACATCATAAGGCCAATGGATAAGGCCCTACCATTCCCACAATCACGTTAAAAATCACCTACCACATGAAACTACTTTTCCAGCAATTTGCCATACATGTAAAAGTTGTTTTGACAATATTCACCAAATATTTTCTAAGGCTTTTTTTTGGAGGAACCCTTAAATGGAGGAATATAGTGCGATTTTGTAATGGAAACAATTTTTTTTGAGAAATAATGGCATGATTTTAATCTACATTGTAAAAAATTATAGATAGAATAGTTGGTATTGATTAACAAAATAAGTTTTAAAGCACACTTGGATAAAATAGGGATTAGTCGAGAAAGTTCCTTATTTTATTCATCACATCACCAAATAGGGAACATTTGTATTACGGGATATGTAGGGCAATGTGATATGTAGAAGGATAAATGGAAGTAGGATAAAATCCTACAATGAATAAGAGTGTAACATTAGAGAAGTGATAATAGGCACCTTAGGCACATCAATAGATTGTCAAAAATTATGTAATTTTGGTAGATACGAGTTTGTATATTTGATTATTTTAAATTCAAGGGTTTGTAGATTAGATGAAATTTCAAGGTTCACCTAAAAAATAAGTCTAGAAAACCCACATATGAAAAATATATTAAATGAGACAAAAAGAAAATTTGAATTTTTGATATCATAAAAAATTTACTAGCTCACCAATTTCTATCACTAACACATCAAAAAGATAAGATCTCATAGCAAGTGGAATTAAGAGGCAAGTTGGTTCCACATCAAGCTAAATATCCAATGAAAAAAAGAAATTAAGGTGGTAGATAAATAATTAAACGGATCAAAAATAGCCACCTTGAATTAATAGTTGGTATAAACATGAGATCAAGACCACAAAAATATAACACATTTTCTATAAGAGAAAGTAAGAAAATATAGAACAAAAGTGATAAATAAATTAGAAGTGTGAGAAATTTCCAAAATAGAGAATTCATATTTGAACACCAAAATATTAATGGTAGAACCATTGATTTCACCCATGGCCCTACAATGTAAGGCATGAAGGAAGAAAAAATATTTCATTCCTTCCTCTCGAGTGATTCAAAGAAGGAATATGTTGAGATTTGCCTAGTGTTAAGGTAGATAATATGGAGCAATCCACCTCGTAATAAATTTTTTATAAGAGAAACAAAATTATGGGGAAAAGGGAGGCCTTGAATCCAAATAGAATCTGCAAAATGGTAGATAATTGAGGTCCTAGTGTGAGGAATAGTTTTTGACTGATTAGTGTCACTACCAGAAATAGGAGACCACCCAAAGCTCATACCAAATATTGTGAGTTATTATTTTAATGACATAATATGGATCTTCAAGAAAGAAACAATCCCCATAAACATAACGATAATAATTCAAGCTGTTGGATTTATGAATCATGTTATATCTATATGCCCTTACAAAATTACTATGCCTTCAGTTAAAAAATCAACTATGACTATATTGTCTAATTGTGCAAGGAAAAAGGAATCCCTTTTGGATCCATCAAAAATCAAGTGATGCAGGTCTCTAAAGAAATTTTCACTGGATTATATTTTCAATATACTTGAGGTAATTAGAAAATATCCTGGGTGTAGTAAATATCATCATGTGGATGTGTTACGATGGTACCAAGTTTAATTAGACAATTACTCACACAAAATTTTAACAACAATGCACACAATATAACAATAAATGGAAGAAATGTATTCATGTATTGATGGGAAATTTTTTTAACAACAATGCATAGAATATAAAAATAAGTGGGGAAAGGTATTCATGTACTAATGGTTGATAATGCATCTTTTATTTACATAGTGGTACCCCCTCAAGGATATCATTGAAATTAAATATATGTACTATCCACATGAGCATTTTTACTAATACATCCTATCACATTTGTACATATTAATTTCAAAGATATGTAAAAGATGCGAGATTGGATCAAGGAGATCAAAGAAACAATGAGTGTGAACCCCTAACTACTAAATGAAATACACATGTATACATACATGTTAGAAAAAGACTTTAATTTTGTCCCCGTTTTATTTTTGGAAAAAAAAATTAAAAATAAAACCAATTTTCCTTTCATGTGTAAGTTATTTTAAATAGAATTTCCTAATTTTAGGAAAATATAATAAGGCAAATAAGTCAAAAAGAGTTGTATTGCACAAAATAATGTGCTATTTTTAGTTGATGTTTTATTTTTAAGAGTTGAGTGTTTTTTTGTTGAAGAAGAGACATTTGTATATTAGAGGCAATTGTAAGTGTTTGTACATATAGATTGTATTGAGTTGTAGCTCTGATAGGGAATAATATGTACACACAAAGACTGTATTGAGTTCTAGCTCTAACATAGTAGAAGACACACACACAAATGGTATTAAGATGAAGTTATGATATGGGAAAGAGATATATGCACAAAAGTTTTGATTTGGGTTTCAAATACTATATCTTTTTGTAATATTCCTTATATTTCTTTTTCTTTTTCAATATTTTATGTTCTGATTTCTAAAAATTGGTATCGAGAGAGGTTTTTTCGGTAGGTTTCTAATTCACAACAAGCTATGTCTTCTATCTCCGGTCTGTAGACATGACAATTTATAGGAAAGAATTATGAGTATTGGTCGTTAGCCATGAAATTACTATTCATATCCCAAGATGTGTGGGAAATCATAGAGAATGGGTACATAGAGCCCATAGATGCAACAACATATAACACACTCTCAAAAGAAGAAAAAGACACTTTGAAGAAATTAAGAAAGAAAGATGGAAAATCACTTTTCTTTATTCACCAAGCCATGCATGAAAGCATCCTACCTAGAGTGACAAGAGCTAACAAAGTAAAAATTGTGTGGGAAAATCTTTAAGTGTGTATCAAGGTAAAGAGAAAATAAAAGCTACAAAGCTACAATTACTTCAAAGATATTTTGAAAATAGGTAAATAAAATATTTAGATTCGTAGAATCATTCTTTACTTTTGTAGTTGGTATAGTCGGTCAAATTAAATCTCATGGTGAAACTTTTCTTAGAATTTTGCCTACAAAATTTGATCCTTTAGTAGTTGCTTTATTGAAGAAACTAAGAATATAAGTCAGTTTTCAATTGATGAGTTACATGCATCACTAATAAATCATGAATAGAGGTTGAATAGATAACATGTAGTTGTAGATCAATATTTTTCATCACAGGAATTAGGAAATCATGGAAGAGGAAGAGGAAGCTTCAGCCCTAAAGGAATAGGAATAAGTTCATCTATAGGATGTAACAGTGGTGCATCCAACTCTAGTGGAAGAGGACATAGTCAATAGTACAATCATAATCATTTTTCAGGTCAGAGATGGGATAAGTCACATGTGCAGTGTAACTATTGCAATAGATATGGGCACTATGCTTACGATTAAAGGAAAAAGTATTATGATCATAACAAGTAGAATCAACATTAGGTTGGGAGGTCTACTCCAAGTTCCATGTTTATTGCATGCACAAAAATTGTTGAAGCATTGCCTATTGAGTGTAATCTATCACAAGAAATTTATAATGATGTATGGTATTTGGATTCTGGTTGCAGTAATCACATGATAGGTAACTTAGATTTATTTTCAAATTTGGATATGTTAGTAATGATAGATATTACCCTTGGGAATAATAATATAGTGTCTATAAAAGGAAAAGGAACAATCAAAATTCTAACTAAAACATGGACCAAAAGATTATGCATGATTTTTATTATTTTGCATCCATTTATGCTAGTGAGAATTTATTACTTGATGAGATCATAATGCCATATAAAGTGATGTAAACTTTAAAAAAAAAAGATAATCCCAATCCTTCACATCATGGACATAGGAAATTCATATCTGAGTAAGAAACATGACATGATAAAAACACATGTTCAACCATTGTGTATGGAAAGGAAAGGAAAACTAAATGTGTGATTATTATAGGGAAGATAAGATACACAACTATAAATTAGAGCATAATCCATAGTACAAGAAGCCACACAATGAATTATGCAATAATAATTCAAGGAAAAGGCCGATACGTAATGGTAAAGATATACAAAATGATTTAAGACATGGTTCAGGTTTCACAACTAGTTTGCTAGGATAGATTTTGATCAAATGAAATTTGACACAGAAATATTGCTCACAATGGTACTCAAATAAATGGGCACTATACGATGGAAAGGTGACAATTGAGCATGGGAATCTATAAGTAACTCTTCCTCACACCCGACCTCCCGAGGTCGTGCTGAGACAACCGGTGGGGATGGACTATGCATGGGATGTAGACAAGCTAGTTAGACAATCTTATGTCTTTAGAACACACTAATGCAATCTTCAAATCTAAGGAAAAGAAGGCCCTCCTAACCTGAATTGGTGTGATAGATCGGTCGGCGAGGATGACTGCTCGAAGGCTCCAATCAATATCGAGCTCTGGTGTAATCCAGTCTATAGGTTGTGGGATACGGGGAAAATGACCTGGGATTGTTTCGTGTATATCTCCAGATAGGGTCATAGGATGGATGATGGATATAGTGGACTCTACGGGTAATTCTCTGGTCTAGTCTAGAAATCCTTAGCTTCATTAGCTGTTATATCCAACAAGGATAACTGTGTGATGATGATAGGTGGAAGTGGAGTGGATCTGAATACTAATGTGCGTAAGCCAATGTCAACGTCAGATTGACCTGTGGACTCGTTGGGTTGTGGGATTTGTGGATCACAACCGTAGATTCGTGGTTGTTGTGGACCTGCTATGGTCATGTGCGAGAATCAGTCCCTAATCCCTAGTATCTAATAGTCGTATGCCTTTTCGGCCTCTATGTTTAGAACTACAAGTTGTGCAATCTTCTCAGAGTACCTTACAGGCATTCTGGCAACCTAAATTCTTAAGCTAGTGTCTATATCAGTGAGAATGTCTCCTACGTCTGGCTGTGGGACCAAAGGGTCACAATCGAACGTTTGCTCTCTTTCAAGCCCTTCTACAGTCATGTGGATTTTTATCTAGGGTAATCTGTAGTTTGGCTGGTTTGACTAGAATGTGTGTGCTTGGTCATCTTCTATGTTTAACCCTCTTAACTGTGAGCTGATCTGTTGTAAGTCTATTGTTGTTTGGAATACTTGGATTCTAAGATTTTGATCTATATCAGCTATTGCTTTAACAAGACTGGGTTGAGGCACGGCTGGCTCGAATACGTATTCTCTGGGATCTCTAGGTCCGTGATTGTCATGCAAAAGAAACAATGTAAATCTAACTGTAGCAGAGTAGAATTGACTATGTAAAGTATATCTACGGCATATATAACTTCTCTATTTTTGTATTTTTGATGAACTATTGAATAGAATTGAAAGAACAATTATTTAAAATATCTAGAATTTAACAACTAAACTAATAATGAAATTAAAACAAACAAAGCAGCCGAGTATAGCTACTTTCCTGTGTAGTTGTAAATCTATTCTAAATAACTAGATAACTGATCTAATCTATTTGAAAGACTCTCGATCCTACCTTAGAAGTGAGGAGTGAATCATAGTTTCTCAGAAACTATCAATCCCCACAACTTCCCGGTAATATAAAAAGTGAGATTAACTGAAATGAAATGATTAACTACTCTATTTGATATGTTTTAACTAGAACTTTGAAAGCTTGAACCTAGATTTTGCATAACAGTGGTGAATCCTGGTTGTGTGTGGCTTTGTCCCCTCAGTATGATCTCCTCATTCTTTCGTGCTCACGTGAATCCAGAAAAGCGTGTGATGTTAGCATCAATAGAAGTTGGTATCAAAATAATGGCAGCTTAGGATGCAGACTGAATACAATGTGAGTAGGAGAGGGATAGCGCAAGAGAATAGAGCTTGGCTTATGTAATTCCTAGCGGGATTTATTGCGAGTCATACAACATAAAACATCCAGAACCTGAAACTATCTTGTTTGACAAAAAAGACCTATAACTTTAATGGCTTCCTACTGAAAATCAAACTATCCTATTCCAATGAACTGGATGAAATAGTAACTACACTAGCACAAGAAGATTATGTGGCTTCCTAATAGCTAAACAACACTAACCATGCATACAACAAATGAAACTATGAATCCTAAGAAAAATTGAAAGGCTAAGCTATTGAAATGAGAAATTGAGAGGCAAATTTGAGGGGCCATTTTCTTGAGCACAAGCCAGCTATTTATAGAATTCCCATTTACCCAAAGGTGAAAACCAATTTGATCTCTTAAACCATAAACAATGTAAAAACACTATTCTAGGGAACCAGAATCATAAATACAAGAAAAGGCAGTGAAAAAAGCTGGTAAACATTGAAATTTTACACGAGTCACGTTCAAAAGAGAATTATGGAAAATGCATGAAGGACTGCCACCCTGAGTAGGGCGGTGGTTACAGGACCGCCGCCCACTGGGTGGGCATCAGAGACCATCGCCTGAGCAGCGGGCGGTGGTTTCGTCACTAAAGATCGAAAAGCAAAGGAAAAGAGGGGGAAGGAAAAAGCAAAGCATGCAAGGGCTAAGTGGGGCATGCGGGATGTCAATGCATACTTGGAAATCTTTTCCTAATCCCAAACACCTTGCGAGGAGACCTGTATCATCATTGGGGCACGTGTAACATTGTTATGGTGGTGCAACACCCTACAATTTTGGGTACGTACATATTGCCCCCTTGGAGAAGAATTTTATCCATGAAGAGGCATAAAATGGTGGGTCTTAGTATGGCAGTCTTGAAATGGGAAGTAATAAATTATACCTGATATGCTCATGTGTCTCGAATGACACCCTCCAAGATTCCCGCTACCTGTAAAATGAAAAGAGGAATCAAGTGCAGATAGATAAAATAGATCGGAAAATAAATACTAAAATAATATGAAATGAGGATGTACCATTTGTGTGGGGATAAGAACTTACCTCCGTCGGCGCTCCAAACCTATGAAAAAGGGGCATTCAAAACAAGTCAAGATGTTATATATGTAAAAGTGGGCCCATTTTCCTATTCATTTGCGCATGTCGATTTGATTGATTTTGAGCTCTGGGACCCATGGTGACGGTTTCTGATGCGAGTATAGTCAAAACATTCGGGACGAGATTGTGATCATGCCTCCACGAGTGGAACACCGACCCACGAGATCATAGGTTAGTTTTTCTCGATTTATCATTTTTATCCCCAAAATGTTAAGATGATGAAATCTTTGTCATGGGGGGATTATTTTATAAAATGTCAGTTTTAATAGGGTCACCTAGGGGGGGCGCCTAATGGGTAGGATTTTTTTGGTCAAAATAGTCTTTATTTTACATTTTTAGGGCACGTGACCCGCATGAAAATTGGGGACATGAACGTCGCCCTGAGCAGGGCGGTGGTTGTGTAACTGCCGCCCTGATCAGGGTGGTGGTTACAAGACCACCACTTTAAGGCGGTGATTATGGAACCATCGCCCTGCTCAGGGTGGCGGTCCTTCACATAATGCATAAACAACACTTATTTGAATTTTCTTTTACGTTTCTAGCATTCTTATATGTTTTCATGATTTTTCTAATGTCGTTTGAATACTAATTTACTCTATTTTGTGTGTTTTTGGGTGTATGCAGGTGAAGGAGGAGTATATCCGATGGAGCTAAGAGAGAGTGTGTGATTGGCTTCTAGCAGTATTGGATGCCCTTTCTCAGGATGAGCAGGACACTCTTCAGAGGGCTGGTATATTGTGCATATCATGGGTTCCACATGTTGCACCTTCTATTCACATACTTTGTGACTTGTTTTCATATTGGGATGTTGTTCGGAACATTTTCTGATTTCCAGGAGTTAGAGGTGAGTGGACCATTACTCTAGAGGATGTTTACCACATCTTGGGGGTCCCGATCATCGAGAGATGACTCACACTTCAGACAGCAGGTTCACGGGCTCAGATAACACAGTGGGCTTCATATATGGGAGACGCAGTTATCTCCACTGGTTTGAAGAGGGGGTGAGGGTCTGATCTATTCCTATTTGGCCTATCCCCTTGATTCACCAGGCCATTATGGGGATCCTTGCCTCAAGATTGATCGGGGACAAGGGAGGAGACACTTTACTTTATTTCTCGTCCCCCATCATTACACAGATTGAGGGACATGGCCGGATTTACACCTGGGGAGACGACATTCTTGGGACCACTTATCTTGATATGTATCGGGTGGTTCATTTATAGGAACAATCATTGAGTCATCCGACCACTCGTTTATGAGCTGGGCTTACGAGCGTTTCATACCCTATGGGAGAGGTGTGGAGGTGGTAGATCTCGGAGCTATGAGGGGAGCCAGATGGACAGATATGTCGGTGCTCAGAGCACCCCACCAGCCAGTCACCTCCTTGACCACTGATGACATGGAGGCCACACCCTATTAGGACATGGTAGGGTTATGGGGCAAGGAGGCTCTTACTTTGATCTCTTCCTCCACCACAGGGAAGCCTGTAGACTGGATGGGGAAGGTGGAGATACATCCTTTTGGTCGAGTGCCTTAGCAGTTTGTCCTTCCTTATGTGGGTATGCTTCCCCCAGTGGTGCCAGTATACAGATCGTTCCAGGAGGATAGAGGAGGTCCTAGATGTCGGGGTTGGATAGTTGTTACTCCTGGTGTCCCCATTGCAGCTAGGAGGGTAGTATGTTCTCAAGAGAGAGTCGGTGCTCCTCAGAACCCTTACTTTAGATTATCGCCAGTCCCGCCCACAGCAACAACGACCCCATTGATATAGACTCTGAGTCCGAGGAGTTCATAGGGGGAGAGATGAAGGAGGAGACCGAGGCTGAGGTTAGTGAGTCGGGCGGAGAGGAGGACAATGATCTTGAGTGGCATGACACTCAGGATATCTTACAGGTGGAGAGGGTGGAGCAGAGTGCGAGAGAGGGTGACCCTAGCTTCAGAGGAGCCACTTTCTCAGGGCTTGGGCGAGAGAGGATGAGTTTGTAGTAGGACGTTATGTGGCCCTAGGCATAGGAGGAGCGCACCAGTCAGCGGCGGCATCTGTGGTAGGTGCTGACCCTAGAGATCCATCTTGGAGGCCCGGAGATCCGAGTGAGTTATCATCCTTCCTTTTAATGTTTGTTTTTAGCTATGATTGTCTTAGTTGCTATCTCTCCTTTTGTTTACTCTTGTTTTTATCTTTTGAGTATTTCTAATTTTATTTTCTCCTTTGCTTGCAGAGATTGCTGACGAGTGGCAAGACCTAATTCACCGGGTATGCACCGATACCCTGATGATCCCCATGGAGAAGACCTGTGCGGAGCTATCCGTGGATGCAGGGGAGCCCTCAGTGGCGGTAGGCATACCGAAATTTTTTCCCCTGTCTGGCATGTGGCTAGGATGGTGTCTACCCTCCATACCGAGTTGGTAGGATACAGGACAACAGAGTGCCTAATGAGGAGTCACTCTCATGGCGAGGCCGCAGCTACTCCTCGGGATCGTGAGCCCTCTATGCACTCAGAGCACCGGCATAGCCGGAGCCCTAGATGTGGGTGTACACCTTCGGAGGGATCTCATAGGGGTTGAGAAGCCACTTGGCTCTCTTAGATTATTTGTATGATGTATTTTGTATTTCTGGGCTCTTTGAGCATTTTGACCATGCTTAGTGCATGATGGCATTGTATAGGAAACATTGATTATATATATATATAGATATTATTTTTGGATCAGACTCTTGGTATCTATGTTTTTATGATTCATTTCCACATGTAAACTACAATGTCATTTTTATATGCTTTTCAGAATGTATGCAGTGGAGAACAAATGATACAAGTGCTTTCTTTCTTTTTGTATTTCATGATGTTGATATATGATAATGTAGACATAATGTGATTTTGAACTTTAGTTTCTATAAGCAATTGTTTGGTACTTCATATTTTTTTGACAAAATGAGATGATAAACCGGTATGATGAGCAGATGAACTTGCCCCATTCCTAACTCCACGCAACTAGTAAGATGCGAGGGCTCATCACCGAGAGCTAGAAAGGGCACAAGCTACAAAATTTTTTGAATGATAGTGATGAGAGATAGACAAATATTTGGCAGAACCAAATTAGGATGCTACAAACCTACTCTACTCAAGTGACTCCATAGTTTTAGAATGCTACTTGCTTTGCGGTTTATCCAGACTTAGATCCGTAGATGGCCACATGGTAGACAAAATATGGTTTTTGGGGTTTTGAGATCTCTTATAATTTTGGACATCTGATTCATTTGTTTTTGACTCAAGATTTCAAAGGTTTATTTGAATTGTTTGCTTATGACCTTCAACGTTTATTTGTCAAGAGGACCCCCTACACCTTGCCCCATGCTACTAGTAAGAAGCGTGGGTTTATCACCATGGACAAGGTACATGTGAGTAAGGGAATTTCCATCCTTTCCCAATCCTACGTCACTAGTAAGAGACGCAAGCTCATAACCGAAGGTTGGTAGGGAAAGGAAATTTTTAAAATAATTTTTTTGTTTGATCTATGTTTGACTTATATATTTGAGAAAAATGTCAGTATGTTCTTATTTCTAAAGAGATATGCATACAAGATAGATGTGACACTATGAAGCTTCTAGAATAGACCATAGGCAAGACACCTATCCTAGGGAAAAACCAAAAGTGAGAACAAGCATGCAGATATTGGTATGGTTACCGTTAAGAATTTGTCATATCTAGCTTTGTATGGATGAAATAATTCTGAAATGGTGATGATGTTATGAAAATGAAGAAGTATGATTGGAATGCTAATGCCAATACCATCAGAAGTTTGTAATGAATTCTTTGAGAATAATTTCCTTGATCACAAAATTGTATGAAACAAGTGGAAAAAATGAACCTAACTACATGAAGATGCAATGTAGATATAATTATACAAATAGTGTTGGTCGCTTATGCATAGAATCATTTAAGGTGTAGGGAATTGACAGTTTCACCAAATTCCTCACCTTCTAGTGTACATAAGAGATATGCACCATTTCCATAGTCTTTTGTGACTCGGTATGGGCCCAACCATTTGGGCCGGAATTTCCTTCCTTCGCGGTCTTTTTATCGATCCAGTTGTCTAGTCTTAGAACTAGATCTCCTTCATATATATCTCATTCATAGACCTTTTTATTATCTTTGCCAAAGACACATCGATCAACATAGATTCTATGCCATTGTTTAGTGTCTAGCCTGGCCTCATCTAGGCTTTCTAGTTGAGAGAGACGTGCTTCTCTATAAGCTTCTTCATCCAGAATCCCTTGTAATGAAATGCAGAGTGGGTATTTCAACCTCAAGTGGGAGAACTGCTTCTTCTCGAAAAACCAATGAGAAAGGAGTTGCTCCTGTGGGTGTTATTGTTGAGGTTCGGTGGGCCCACAAGGCCGGTTATAACTTTAAATGCCAATCTCGTTTATTTTCTTTTACCATTTTAAGGAGAATATCTTTTAATGTCTTGTTTGTTGCTTCAGCCTGTCCGTTGGCTTGAGGGTAATACAGGGAGGCTGTATGATGGCTTATTTTAAATTTATTGCATAATTCACGAACCTCGTCATTCCTAAAAGAAGTGCCATTATCTAAGATAATGATTTGTGGGACACCATACCTATAAATGATCGGGTTAAAAATGAACTTGGTGATCACGGCACCTGGTACAGTGGTAAGAGGAATAGCCTCTACCCATTTGGTAAAATACTCGGTGGCCATGATTATGAAATTATGGCCATCTGTAGATGAGGGAGAGAATTTCCCTATCAAATCTAGGCCCCATGTAGAAAAGGACCATGGAGTTGCGATTGGTTGTAGAGCTTGTGTTGGCTTGTGAATCTCGTGTGAAAATTCTTGGCATTTATGACATTTGCATATAAACTCTACTGCATCATGCTTTAGAGTGGTCCAAAAATAGCCCATCCGATGTATTTTGCGAGTGGTGGCATGAACACCGAAGTGGTCTCCACATATTCCACTGTGAGATTCGTGGAGAATCTTCTTGGATTCTTCTGTATCAACACACCTTAGAATCATTCCATCGAAAGCCTTACAATAGAGAACTTGTTCTATAATAACATATTTAGCCACGATAATGCATAACCACCTTCTTTTTGTGGTGTAGCACCTTCTGGATATGCATGGTCCATGTTATAATTAATAGTATCAATATACCATGGACATTCAGAGATGGGAGGTCTAGTTTCGATGTAGTATATGCATTCATCGGGAAAGTCTAGATCTACTAGATCACCTCCGTATAATGGGTTATCAGCTAACCAATCACAATGATTTTCCCTTAACAAACTTCTGATTTAAAAATGTTAATTCAAATTCACCCATTAAGGTTATAAAGCGTCCAACCTTTTTAGACAAGGACCCTTGCATGAGGAAGGTTCGTAAATGGTCTATTTTTACAATGACCCTTGTTTCTTGATTTAACATGTAATGTCTTAAGCATTTGGTTGCAAAGACTATGGCGAGGCATTCTCACTCTGCTTGCATATAACGTGTCTCATAATCGAGTAATGTTCGGCTAATAAAATAGATCGCACGTTCTCTCTTGTCATCATCTTCTTGAGCCAGTATGCAGGCTAGTGAGACATTGGTAGCTCATGAATATAAGATTAAAGGGCGGTCTGGATTAGGAGGCATTAGTGTAGGTGGTGAAAACAAGAAATGCTTAACTGCTTCGAAAGCCTCATTACAGTCTTTGGTCCAATCGATACTGTACTCTTTCTTGAGTAGATTGTTGATTAGATGAATGGCAAAGCTTAAATCTGGGATGAATCTTCAGATTACACTGAGTTTCCCAAGAAACAACCTAATTCCAGATTCATCCGACGGTGGGATCATTTCAAGAACAACTCAGATTTTAGCTGGGTCTACATTGATCCCTCATGACGATATAATGTAACCTAGGAGCTTCCCTCCTGTCACACCAAATACACATTTTTATGGGTTTAGTGTGACTCCATATTCTATTAAACATGAAAGAATGATGTGGAGCACTTCCGGGTGATCACAGTGCTTCTTGGCTTTGGCCAACAAGTCATCTACATAGGATTCCACAATTTTGTGAATAAGATCATGAAATATATATGTCATTGCCCACTGATATGTAGCGCCAGCATTCTTGAGACCGAATGGCATAACAGCGTAGCAATAAGTTCCCCAAGGAGTTATAAACGTGGTTTTGGCTTGGTCTTGTTCAGATATTCTAATTTTATTGTATCCTGAGAATCCATCCGTGAGAGAAAAAAGCTCGAACCCATCTGTTGCATCAACGATGATGTTAATGGATGGTAATGGGAAGTCGTGCTTAGGGCACGCTTTGTTAATGTCTTGGAAATCTATGCTAATTTTTATCTTCCCATTATTTTTGAGAATGGAAATGATATTAGATATCCACTAAGAATAATCAATTGGCTTGATGAATCCTACTTAGAGGAGTTTCATTACTTCTTCTTTCACCATGAGAGAAATCTTAGGTTTCATTGGCCTCAATTTTTGTTTAACTGGCTTTGCATCTGATTTGGTGATGAGGTTGTGTACCATGATGTGTGGTGCAACCCCTGTCATTTCTTTATAATTAAATGCAAAAGCCTTATGATGTTCTTTAAGGATTCAAGTGTGTATTTCTATTTCTTCTAGAGTTAACGAAGATCCTAGTTTTAAGATCTTTGGTTCATCCTTCGTTCCGATGTTAATATCAATCATTTCTTCGATTAAAGAAGCATTACCTTCTTCAAACTCAGGTGGGGCTGGAGGTAGTTCCAGATCTTCTCCATTCTCTACCGTGTATATGCCGAGTTCTTTTTGTGGGGGAAGCTCTATCATGGGATTCCCGAAGTAGGAAGATGAATGTGGGATTAAGGAAAAATCTACCACGTGATGGGTGAGATGTAATGCTACATAGGCATTTAAGTAATCAAGAGTAGCTCTATCACTATCAACGTGATCCACGCTAGTAGATTTGTTCTTAGCTATGTTTGTTAAAAGTGGGTTTGACGCTTTCTTCACTAATGGTTCAGTGCGAAGGGATACTATGAAACGGGTGTCCTCCAACTCACTGCTTGGAGTGAAATGTGAAGCTGAGGTTGCTATTGATTCTATGAAAATATTTTGTTTTCACAGTATTGCTTCAATTTATATGAAGTCAAACTCTTTGCTCAAATCTAATACTACTATTTTGTAGAGTTGTAAGTGTTCAGCTCTAGTCTCATACACTTCAGAGACTTGGTTTGCTACTAATTGAGAATCTCCTAACACCCTGATGTCATTAACACCGAGCCTTTTAGCTAGGATGAGGCCAAGGAGGAGGGCTTTGTATTCAACACCATTGTTTGTACATTCAAAGTTTAATTTAAAGGTGAATGGTAAGATCTTTCCTTCGGGTGAAGTAAAGATCACACCTGCCCCAGTCCCATAATGACATCTAGCTCCATCGAAATGGAGAGCCCAATATTTAGTTGGGAAGATGGACGTTGGGACATTTGCTATGTCAAATTCTTCAGTTTGGTTACTTCTACCATGCAGAGATCCTCTGTTGGGAGAGAACCAACACCTAGGGTATATCCCATGCCTACAGAATCAAATGGTAGGAAAATTGGTAGATCCTGTTCTAGTAATTTGACAATCTTCACAGTAGTTCCTAATGATACTATTTTGACAATGTTAGCCTCATCCTTGAGGGCTGGGATATTCTTGACTAGGCTCATAGTTTCTAGTTCTGTTGTAGGTACCAGATTTTCTTTTGGTTTTGCATCGGTTGGTTTATTAAGTTGGTTTGTTGGGAGTTCAAACTCAGAGTGAATGCCCAACCTTCTCTTTAAGTTAGCTAGGTGTATATCGAATGGTTTTGGATCACCTTTGGCTATGAATACCTTTCCTAAGTGTAAGAATCTTACTTCTTGGAATAATGTAGAAGGGATTGCCTTCATACGGTGTATCCACGGTCGGCCGAGGATCATATTATAGTTGGTTTCCTGATCTATAATATAAAACTTAGTTAGGATTGTTTTGGGTCCTAAGGTGACTGGTAGTATTATAGTCCCAATTGACATGGCTTTAAGGCTATCATAGCCTCTTAGCGTATTCCAAGTCATGGAACAATTTGTTTCTCCATACCCTAGCTTTTGAAGGAAAGAGAAGGGGACTATGTTAACTGTTACCCCATCGTCAACCATTACACGTTTAACGTAATTGTTATAAACCCACACTTGTAAATGTAAGGCTGGATCACCTTTGCGTGTAATCTCAGCATTTGTTGGCATTTTGTTTACTTCGAATATAAACTCGGTATCCCTATCCAGCTACCCCGGAGGGTGGATATCAAAGTCTATATGGTTTACCTGTGTTTTGGGAGGTGGAGTGATGTTAATTAAATGACCTAAACCTAATGCTTCTAAGAGAGCAACCCTATGGGTAGGAGAGTTCTTCAATAAATCCAAAAAGGAGATATGAGAGAAGGTCTTTGTTAGGTCATTAATTAAATCATAGGTGCCTACAGGTTTTACTAATATTTGTTGGATGTTATCTGCCTCTAGCGGGTAACTTGGATTTGGCTGAGAGGAATACTCTCGTGTCCTTGTTACAGCTTCTATGTGTAGTTGGTGTCTAACTCCACTAAACCGACTATCTTGGGTCGTGGCTGACTCCCTAATTGTGGTGCAACTGGTGGGTTTAGTGAAGTTGAGGCTTCATGATCATTGTTTCCTACCATTACACTCTTATTCATCCCATTTGGATTTAATTTGTTGTTATCGTGATTTGGGAGCGGATCGTTGAAGATCTTGAGGGGTGCATTTTGAGGGGAAACTGCCCCTGTAAAAGTATTTGGTGCTGGTGATGTGGGGTCTGCCAAGAACATATCTATGAAAAGTTGTCTTTGTTCCTCTGGCAAGCGTTGCATGAACTTATTGTAATCATGGCAAGTCCTAGTGTCGTGGCCTCAAATTTTGTGGAAACCACAATACAAATTGGGATTGTAATTCCTAGGTTGTTGGTTTGGTACATATTGTGATCCAAAACTCTGCTCAAATCATTTCCTATTATGATTAAAGTTTTGCATTTGTTGTTTTTGGTTTTGGTTCTGGCTTTGATATCCAGTTGAGTTTTGGTTTGGACCCTGTGTCTGGATCCACCTTTGTTGTTGTTGCAGATGATTAAAATCCACTGTATTTATTATCGGGGTAAAGTTGTTGTTTCATTGATTGTTAATCGGTGGTGGAGCATTTACAACATTTATTTTTTTAGCTTGGTCAGTTACTCCATCTATGGTTATGCAATGATTTTTTATAAGGATCTTAGGTCCTTGATTGACGTTTACAGTAGTAGGATAAGTCGTAGTATTTTGGTTGGGGTGATTAGCCTCCCATTTGTTCCATACGTCTTGCGACCACTATCTATTGCCACTTGATCTATTCAGAGAGTGCTCTCAAGTACTTCATTGTAAGTCCTTAGTGGGAACTTCTAGACTTCTTCCTTTACCTCTCTGTTGAGAGAATGAAGGAATAAATCACATAGTTCCATTTGGTCCATATTTGGAGCACTTGCTAAAGAATAAAGGACTGTACGCCATCTTTGGATAAAGTGAGCAACATATTCATTGTGTTCTTGTTTAATGTGCAAGAACTCCCTAATTCCTGTTCTCAACAGTTTGTTCATGTCAAACACCTTGATGAACTCTAAAACGAGTTGTTTAAACGAATGTATGGAAGCTTTAGGTATTCTGTAATACCAATTGAGGGCAATGCCCTCTAACATTTTGGGAAATATTTTAGCAACAACCCCATCCCAAGGGAGCAGTTCTCGAATAGCTGTGGCGTAGGCCTTGATATGTGCATTCGGGTCTCCTTCCCCTTTGTATTTGGGAAAATCGGGAAGAGGTCTTGGAAGCATGATGCTTCGTATAGTGAATTCTAAGGGTTCTTTCAAATATTCTGAATAAGTCCCTATCACGTAGGTTTCGATCATCGATGGTGCCTGCTGAGGGGGTGGAGGTGGAATGGGTTGTTGATATGGCGTAGCGTATGCATTTGTAGGGGTATAAGGAAATCCTTGTGGTTGAGAAAACATGCTAGGAGAGGAGAACACATCTCCTTGTGGTGATTTGGAATACATGTTTATGTATGAAGGAGTATTGCCTAGGAATGGATTATTTTGTACTAGACCAGGGAGGTAACATATTCGCCACTGGAACAATGTTAGTAATGGCGGTTCTAGTTGGCATTTGTTGTGAATACTGAGGAGGCATGCCTATTCCTGTGAGGAGGTCTACTTGGCTAGGATGATGTGGAGGATTGGAATTTCCTTCTGCATGAATTGAGAATTTTGACTTGCTTGAGCAAGCTCTAACCCTCTAACCTTTTCTACTAAAGTTGAGATGACTTCATCTGGTGAAGTTATAGTATTTTTCCTTAGTGGCATTTTTCATATATCCTAAGGTTGTATAGGCATGTGGTACCCCACTATGAATTGATCGTTGCCTTGCCATGTTTCCCGAGGGTATTTCCTATAGGTAGTGGCATGGAGGTGTTTTCTTGAAACGAGACCCCGGGTTGTGTTTGTAAACTTCCTATAGGTGGGTACATACTCCGAGAGCATTGTTCATTCCTGGCATAACACACTGAATGTTCATTATCTAAAAATGGATACAGATCCGATTGTCTACTAATTTGTGGTCTAAGCAATACCTGAGGAGATGAACCAGATTCTCCTATAAATGTCATGGCATGTGAGCCTAAAGGCTCTGGGTGTTGCGTTTGAGTGAGCTGATCCAACTCCTCTATTTGGAAAGAAGAACTATATCTAGTCCTTGGGAGTGAAGTTTGTGTTGACAATTGGTTAGTTGAATAATTGTCACCCCATGCTGAGAGCGAGGGTGATGGCTGTCTATTTAGTTGATTGTAATATGCTTCAAGACCTAGGAGAGGTCTGCCATATGCGTTGAATCCCGACATATTCGGGGGGTATATGAATACCCATAGAATAATGGGAAAGAGCGAAGGTGGATGGAAGAAAATGAAACACTAAAAGGGGAAAGGTGAGAGTGAAACAACTGTTCCTTTCACGTCGGGTTCACCAATTTTGTGGGTGAAACTGATGTGAAGGCTAATGAGGCGGGAAAGATGAAAATTATACTAATGAGACGAATAAGTAGAAATGTGACTCCGAACTAGCAAGGTGGAAGTTTCACGTTGGGTTCACCAATTTTGTTGGTGAAGCTGATGTGAAGGCTAATGAGGTGGAAAAGATGAAAACCTTGTTTGTTCAAGTCGGGTTCACCAATTTTGTACAATGGAAAAGTGACAAGCGAGCATGGGAATCTACAAGTAACTCTTCCTCGCACCTGACCTCCCGAGGTCATGCCAAGACAATCGGTGGGGATGGACTATGCATGGGATACAGACAAGATAGTTAGGAAATCTTACGTCTTCGACACGCACTAATGGAATCTGTGAATCTAAGGTAAAGAAGGCCCTCCTAACCTGAACTGGCATGATAGATCGGTCGGCGAGGATGAATGCTCGAAGGCTCCAATCAATATCAAGCTCTGGCGTAATCCAGTCTATAGGTTATGGGATACGGGGAAAATGACCTGGGATTGTTTCGTGTATATCTCCAAATAGGGTCACAGGATGGATGATGGATATAGTGGACTCTACGGGAGATTCTTCGGTCTAGTCCAGAAATCCTTATCTTCATTCACTACTATATCCAACAAGGATAACTCGTGATGATGATAGGTGGAAGTGGAGTGGATCTAAATACTAATGTGTGTAAGCCAACATCAATGTCAGATTGACCT
Source organism: Taxus wallichiana var. yunnanensis (assembly GCA_018340775.1). Taxonomy (NCBI): domain Eukaryota; kingdom Viridiplantae; phylum Streptophyta; class Pinopsida; order Cupressales; family Taxaceae; genus Taxus; species Taxus wallichiana. The sequence goes on along the minus strand of CM031243.1, from coordinate 556,942,982 downwards.
GTGGACTCGTTGGGTTGGGGATTTGTGGATTACAACCATAGATTCGTGGTTGTTATGGACCTACTATGGTCATGCACGGAATCAGTCCCTAATCCCTAGTACCCAACAGTAATATGCCTTTTCGGCTTCTTTGTTTAGAACTACAAGTTGTGCAATCTTCTTAGAGTACCTTACAGGCGTTCTGGCAACCTAAATTCTTAAGCTAGTGTCGATATTAGTGAGAATGTCTCACTGCATCTGGCTATGGGACCAAAGGGTCACAATCAAATGTTTTCTCTCTTTCAAGCCCTTCTACAGTCATGTGGATTTTTATCTAGGGTAATCTGTAGTTTGGCTAGTTTGACCAGAATGTGTGTGCTTCATCATCTTCTATGTTTAACCCTCTTAACTGTGAGTTGATCTGTTGTAAGTCTGTTGTTGTTCGGAATACTTGAATTCTAAGATTCTGATCTATATCATCTATTCCTATAATAAGATTGGGTTGAGGCACGATTGGATCGAATACGTATTCTCTGGGCTCTCTAGGTCCCGTGATTGTCATGCAAAAGAAACAATGTAAATATAACTATAGCAAAGTAGAATTGACTATGTAAAGTATATCTACGACATATATAACTTCTTTATTTTTGTATTTTTGATGAACTATTGAACAAAATTGAAAGAAAAATTATTTAAAATATCTAGAAATTAACAACTAAACTAATAATGAAATTAAGACAAACAAAGCATTCGAGTATAGCTACTTTCCTGTGCAGTTGTAAATCTATTCTAACTAACAGATAAGCTGATCTAATCTATTTGAAAGACTCTCGATCGTACCTCAAAAGTGAGGAGTGAATCATAGTTTCTCATAAACTATCAATCCCCACAACTTCCCGACAATAGCAAAAGTGAGATTAACTGAAATGAAATGATTAACTAATCTATTTGATATGTTTTAACTAGAAATTTGATAGCTTGAACCTGGATTTGTAGAACATTGGTGAATCCTGGTTATGTGTGGCTTTGTCCCCTCAATATGATCTCCTCATTCTTTCGTGCTCACGTGAATATAGAAAAGTGTGTGATGTTAGCATCAGCAGAAGTTGGTATCGAAATAATGGCAACTTAGGACGTAGACTGAATACAATGTGAGTAGGAGAGGGATAGCTCAAGAGAACAGAGCTTGGCTTATGCAATTCCTAGCGGGATTCATTACGAGTCATACAACATAAAACGTCCAGAACCTGAAACTATCCTTCTTAACGGACAGGACCTGTAACTTTAATGGCTTCCTATTGAAAATAAAATTATTCTATTCTAATGAACTACATGAAATAGGAACTACACTAGCACAAGAATATTATGTGGCTTCCTAACAGCTAAACAACACTAACCATGCATACAACAAATGAAACTAAGAATCCTAAGCAAAATTGAAAGAATAAGCTATTGAAATGAGAAATTGAGAGGAAAATTTGAGGGGACATTTTCTTGAGCACAAGCCAACTATTTATAAAATTCCCATTTACCCAAAGGTGAAAACCAATTTGATCTCTTAAACCATAAACAATGCAAAAACACTATTCCAGGGAACCATAATCATAAATACAAGCAAAGGTGGTGAAAAACGCTGGTAAACATTGAAATTTTTCATGAGTCGCGTTAAAAAGAGCATTCTTGAAAATGCGTGAAGGACTGCCTCCTTGAGCAGGGCGGTGGTTATAGGACTGTCGCCCTGCCTAGGTGGTGGTGGTTTCATCACTGAAGACCGAAAAGCAAAGGAAAAGAGGGGGAAGGAAAAAGCAAAGCACACAGGGGCTAAGTGGGGCATGCGGGATGTTAACGCATACTTGGAGAGATTTTCTGGATCCGAACACCTTGCGAGGAGACTTGTATCATCATTGGGAATGTGTAATGTTGTTTCGGTGGTGCAACACCCTACAATTTTGTGTACGTACAGGCACCAAGATGTATCTTCGAAAATATTTTTAATGGTAAACTTGGAAGACTATAGTTCGATTGATTAAGGAGTGAATAATTGGATGCAATCAAAACATATAGTTAACTCTAGGTTTGATGCCCAAATATCTCGTGATTAATATTACATATAAATATGTGACACATGGGTAGTTGGTCCAAAAAATATACAAATATCTTAAGGAAATGGAACTAGATGTTTCAATGCTCAAGTAAGTAATTATAGTATGATCACATAATAAAAGCACTAAAACAAGCCATTTCAAAATAGTGTAATTTTTGGTGAATGAAAAAATAACACTTCTAGATTGGGGATTCAACACAAGTAGAATATCCTTTCTCACACAGGAGGAAATAAAACATGTTGTTGTGTATTAAAAAAAAAAAAAGGCTACGTATGAGAGAGAGAAATGAGTGTAGAAGAGAAAGAAAGTAAAAGTACATAGAAGAAATAAGGTTGTTGTCCCCAAATCTTCAAAATAAATTATAATTGGTCCATCTTCTCCTCCTCCATCCCCTTAAAATAGAAGTACTCCCATAAAAATGGTCATAAAGGAGAAAAAAACTACACACCCAATGCAAATAGATGCAAAGGTTACAATTTCTAGTTGAGTAAGTGATTCTAGAACATCTAGAAGTAACGACACAAGTAGAAAGGGTAGAATGACAAAAATAAAAGGAGGAAATGATCAAGGATAAGGAACAAGATAGAAAAACAATAATAGAGATATATCACATTTTACAATAACAAATATAATCACAATTGTGTAATTTAGAATATGCAAACATAAAGTAGAGAGCATAAGAGGATGGAAAGTGTAAACAAGAAGTAGAATATAAAAATGCAAAATGAAGTAGGAGGAACAAAAAGATAGAAATCACACATGCCAAGGATCAGAAGGCTAAGCAATAAGAGAAGAGATAATAAGAGGAGTAGAAGAATAAAATGAAAATGAAAATACAAGAGAGAAGGTGAAGATGAATGAAGAGACAAGACTGAAAGATGAAGAAATCAAGAGAACATAATATAATAAGAAAGAAGAAGAGAGGAAGAAAAACAAAGAGATCAAGATGAAAGATAAAGAGAACATGAAGCATTAGGAAGGTGATAAGAAGAAATAAGTATAAAGGAGAAGAATAGAAATATAGAAAAGAATAAGGATGCATACACCATTATATAAGAAATTGTATTTGCATAGGAAAAATCATAAAAAATCATTTCATAGGTCTCACTAAAACCCACAACAAAGGAAGAAAAATCAAAATAAAAACAAAAGGTTAAAAAAACATAATCAAGTATTGTGCAACTACTTATATAAAGTAGCACAAAAGATGGGACTTCAAGTATTGAACAATATTCTTTTGAATAAATTGAGGAATATGACACACAATCATTTTGGTGGGCAAAAAAATAATTATGTAAACATATAAATGCAAGTTAGTCCTACCCTCATCACACATGCTCATAATATCCCCCAAATTTCTTAAATAAGTACACAAACTACCACTGCATAAGCATTAGTGAGAACCATTAAAGTAGGCTTTGAAAAGATAAAATTTCCAACTAAGATTGAACATAGGCATACATTACATATGAATATTAGAGTATCCTTACTTGACTTGGAACAAAAGAAAGTAACTTCCAAAATTAAGTTTTGTTATCTTTAACTACACAAATTAAAGATAATTATATATAATTTTTCATTGATACCATATGTGAAAAATTAATGAGTGAGTAAAATTATAACTATGTTCATAGGAAAATAGATGGAAAATTGGAATGAGATTGATCTCATAAATAATATCAAGGTACAAGTCAACCAAAATAAGGAGGTGAAGGATGTAGAGATCATTTTGAAAGAATACATTAAGATGATGTAATACAATGAGGTACAAGAAAAAAGTCACTTTTGAAATTTTGGATTGAGACACTTGGCTATAGAGCACAATTACCGATAACAAAACAAGTAAAGATACAAGCAACATAATGCAAGGTAAAATGTAGACTAAATCTGATATTGAAGAAATGGATAAAGTGTTGCATATATCCTTGAAGTCTCAAGATAATGTCAATGAAATACTATGAGAGTGATGGTGCAATACACCATGTAATACATTTACTAGAGTCCAAATGCAAAGCATTAGGGATTGAATTAAGACTACTAAAGAAGTGCCAGAGATCTCGCTAGTTTGAAGAATGCACATGTGAATGATCTTCGAGATGTCAATTGTTCTAAGAGAAAAATAAGCAAACATACAAGAGAGATAGTTGTAATAACACATAAATAACTCCAACTCAATATGATCAAATAGAATAATGCAAGAGATGTACATCTAGGAGGTGAATGTGTTACCTGCTTCCTAGAATCATGGTAATCTCCACCTATAATAGTGGAAACCAACACCTAGAATGGTGTATTCAAGTGGTAACCAACACCTAGAATAGTGTAGTCAAGTGGTAACTAAGACCTAGAATATTGTAGTCAAGTGCAAACCTAAAAAATCATATCCTATAAGTGTATAAAAACTCCAAGTGAGGTGGAATATCACGAGTAGGATAGTAAAAATAAAGCAAGGAAAATAAATCTTGCACTAATATCCCCAATAAGAACATCTTAGGCATGAAGTGTGTTATCTCATTTTAGTGATTTCAGCTAAAATTGGGATGACCATAAGAAAATTTTGGAAAAATCTCTTAAATTTCCCCTTTGGAGGAGATTTTCAGGGTTTCAGGTTTTCAGTGCATGAAAGCATGTTTCTTACTTGTTACATGTCCCATGTTTCCCGAAACCCGAAACCTGAACTGAATAAATCCTTTGTGTCAGGTTTTCGGAGGTTCAAAGCATCGGAACATGCTTTTTCTATCACATGTTTCATGTTCCATGTTCCATGTTCCCCGAAACCCGCAACCTGAAACAAAGCTAGTGTATCAAGTTTTTGGAACTCAGAAGCATCTCAACATCTCATGCTTCATGCCTCATGTTTCCTAAAACCTGAAACACGAAATGAACCAAATAATTTGTGTCGGGTGTTCGGGGACTCTGAGCATGACGACATGTCATAAATGCCCAGTTTTCTGGTAGTTGGCACATGTGTTGAGCTTTGTCTAATAAATTTTAGGGTTTTATAAATAGTCAGTTTTTACACATCATTTTTACCTTGTACAATTTTGACGCATTGGATTTATGTGCATGCTTCTACCTCCTCCGAACCTGATTGAGCTTCTTGATCGATTTCGTGATCTGTCTTCGATTATTTTTCAAATTTACTGAAGGTATTTCTCTCCTCTTTCTTCTTTTATTCTTTTGGGGTTATTTTTGAGGTGTTCATGATGGAGTTTGCATTTCTTTTCTCTTCCTTCTTGGTTTAGGGTTTTGGGTTGCTTATTATTTGTTTTTATTACATTCCCATTGAACCTCTTGTTTGGAATTCACCATTAGGGTATTTATTTATTTTCCCATAGATGGTACCCTATAGTTTTCAAAAGGGCTTAAAAAATTCCTAACTAGTAAAATGGTAGGGATTTTTCATGTCCTGACATCGTAGAAATCTGATTGCGTTTGTTTCGGGTTTTAGAGGGTGTCTGACGTCATTCAAGTTTCACCTTTGTCTTGGGATTATCTAGGTGCTTGACATCCCTCAAGTTCTGAATTTGTATCAGGTTTTGCAGTGTTCCTGACATCCTACGAACTCCATGAGTGTTTGAGTCTTAACCAAGTGTTAGAAACTCCTCCAGTTCCACAGTGTGTCGAAGATTATAACCTGCTCAACATCATCTGAATTCTACCAGTCCTTCAGGTTTTTCAAGTTGTTTGACATGTTCTATTTCTCGACACACACAATCTAGTCTTTCAGGTTTCTGAGGTTGTTTTACAAGTTTCAACACCCGAATAGTAGGGTGGGTCTGTTCACTTGTTCAACAAACATCCAAACCTGATTTCTTTTCCTATCATTTTCAAGACTCCTCATGTTAGACCCTAGCCCTTATAAGTCTGGAAAGATGAAGTAAAAATATCAGAAGAAATATTCTTGTTCTTATATAAGTTATAATCATGACATTTGGGACACAGCTCGACAGTATAAACATGGAAGACTTTTGGAAAAGGATCGAGGATTATTATCATAATTCATGGATGAAATCAATAGCTGGAAGTGGTCTCCCACTCACAGCGAGGTTTCAAGTATCAGCCCCATGCCCGAATTAATTTTGGCATGTGCTTCTCACTATGACTCAGCCTCCTACTTAGTGAGAAATCAAGCAGAGAGTCTATAGGAAAATTAGATAGAGATTACCTCGATCAACTCCTAAAGTTTCCCAAATTTATGGAATATGTTGATTTAGATCTTAAGTCAGCACATAAATCCTAGGAAAAAGATCAGGAAGACTACATCAAGTATGTGAACAAGAAATTCTTGATCAAGGCTAAGCCAACTATTTATAGGTTTCCTAAGATGGTCCCTATAAGTGATTTTATACTTGAAATCAGTGATATCATCACCCTACTAAGCTGGTTATTTGTGTTCCTAGATTCAAGAGAGTTCCAAGGGTGGATGTATCAGTTCATGGTCATCATAAAGTAGAATGACAAGGGATTGTTTAGGGCACCTTAATAAGTGATGAGATAGACTTTAAAATGAAAACGGTCTTGTCTACAAGCAAGTTATACATGATGTCATATGTCACCTATGCAGCAGCAGGTATGAGAAACTACCCGAGGTTGGATGCAAAGGGGAATTGAACAACTAAGCACATATATCAGTTCTTCCCTCAGCTAACAATAAAAGGATCTGAAGATCAATTCAGAAGAGTGAATGATGCTTTATTTTAAGAAAACATTTGCAGGCTAGACCCTAAGCTGAGAAAGAGAAGAGTTTCTGATGAGGCATGGGTAGAGGTGTCAAATTGGGCTTGCATATTTTTGTAATTCAAGAAGTTCATCTACCTTTGGGTGGTAAAATTCAAGGGCACCCCTTTCCATTTTCCCAGGTTTCTAGGTGACAAACTCATCCTTATGGAGGTGGTCAGACAACTATTGGATTTCCACAAGTTCCAACAAAGCATGACACAAGAAGACTTATCTCCTTCCCAATTTCCATTAGAAGGTACACATGTTATACAGTGGTGAAGGCCAAGAATGTGGTGCATGAACTTCAGGACAAATTGAAAAAGAATATGAAGTTTAGAGAGGGATTCGATATTCGAAGAGTCCTTAAGTTCTATAGAACCTTGTATCTACATGTGCTCCATGTAGAGGAAATATGGCTTGATCTTTGAGATGAGGTTGCCATTTGAAGAAAAGACAATAGCAGACTGACTCTTTAAGAAGTTCAGATGTTAGATCTGGCTGATATCCCTAAAGGTACCATAGATAATGAAAGTGTCTTGGAACCTAGGTATGAACAATTAGATGGAGATCAACTTGGATTCCCACCATTGATTGTCCATTGCTCAAAAGGCTTCTATCACCGAGAGATCTTCTCAAACCCTTGTCTCGCACTAAGGCATGGCTCATTTCTTGGGGAATGAGTTATAAAGAAAATATTTTTCAAAGATAGCTACTCAAGAAGCAGGACCCTCCAAGGGAGAAAATGAAAAGGATAAAATCCCTACCAAAAGGCAAATAAAGTTTAAGTTTGTCATAAGAGGAGAAAAGTAGGGGGCTGAATCATCTACTCCCACACAAACAATTGAGGTATTGGATTCTCCTCCTCCTCTGCATGGAACAAGAAATTATTTCAGAAATTGAGGTTAGTCAACCTCTTATTTCCCCTTTTGCTGATTTCTCATCGGAGGTAAGCCTTGCTCTTGCTTCTCAAGCTTTGACTTGAGAGTCTTTACCCCCTCTCCCCCAATCTTCCTCACCACATATTTCAATGCCACTCTCATCAGCCATGGACAAAATTTTCTCTAGTCTTTCACCTCTCTTTGTTGGACCTATGTTGGCTATAGAAATTCCTCCTCCTTCCTCACCTTCATTCCCTTACTCTATTCCCATATTCATTACACTTGCAGTCATCATGAATCCGCAAGAAAATATTCGTCCACGCATAAATACAACCATGAAACTTCCAATAGGAGCAACTTCTTCCACTGTACCTCAATGGTTAATTGACTAGACTCGAGAAAGAAGAAGGTGGTAGTTCCCCTACCAACCTTCGACTTTAGTTCACTCAAGGCCTCTCCTGCCAAATCTACTAATAAACCTAAAATAGTTTCAAAGGGTTGCATAAGTTCGTAGAGATTTCCACTCCTGCGGATGCCAAAACCAAGGAGAACATAGAAACTTCCGATTATCAGATTACAAGGGTGGATCTAGGAAAGGTAACAACAGAAGGGGCACAACAAGATGCACAAGATGCCATGAATGTGCTATGCCAAAAGCTGAAGGAAACAAAGGTGAGTAGGGATGAGCTAAAAGAGAAAGTGGAACAATTGACAAAAGTATTGCTTAAGCTCTCAAAGCCCTCTTAGTCAACCCCGTCATCTTCTACTCCCACTCCTATCAGGTTCAACTTCTCATCAGTGCCTATTATTGAGAAGATCAATGAGAAGGGGAGAATGGTGGATGAATGGATTCAGAGGTTACTCCTTCAAGGAAGGAAAGTCATTGATGATACAATAGAGGTATATAAATCCTTGGAGGAAATGAAAAAAGATGGTGACAAGATGAATGATGAATTTTCACAAGAGGCTAGAAACCTTGAACTAACTTTGGAGGCCCTCAATGCACTGAAGAAAATTCCATCTCAGGTCTTAGTGGAAGAAGGAGTCATTCCACATGGGGATAAACACTTCCAACTAACCAAGGCTATTAGGTTCAAGATAAATATTCTCATTGAAGCTTGCAGCAAGTTGAGAGAATCCAGAGATCAGTTGATTGATGCCACCAATGATATTGAAGAAGAGTTGTTCAAGATCTTTCCCAAAGTATTGGATGAAGGCTCAACCATTCTACCTACTGATGGTTTCTATAAACAAATTTAGGAATCAATCGAGAAAGAACTAGCTTCCATATTTTATCTAAGCATCATTGATAAATTTATAAAGATCGAGAATGTTTTGGAATCTCTAAGAAAAATTAGTAAGAGATTGAAGAAACTTCCTGGCAATGCAAGTGACACATAGGAAACTTGCGAGGTTCTAAGTGATTATTCTAGTGCTCTGGATGAAGCTGAAATGCAAGGCATAATCCGAAATTTTCAAGAGTTTCGAGACAAGAAGGCATCACTGGAAGAAGACAAGGATGAGGAAATGGAATAAGCAATAATATTACATGTCATTTCCTTCCAGAAATTGACATGTCTTTTTCATTTTTGTTTTGTCACATAGGAAGCAAATTTTGACATGTTCTCCTACGTGAGATTCAAGAAAAATAGGAATATTATTAAATGGCTATTTCTAGAATTTTATCCTATTTTCTCTCTCCCCTTTTTATTATAAATAATGGATGTTTTTGCATTCCAAGCAAAGAATTTTGAATATTAAGAGCTATTGCGAGAAGAAGAAAAACTTTGTATTTTCTTTTTAATCATTTAACAATAGAAACAAGTGTTATTTTACAAACTTTGTGTTCCGGGATTCATCTATCTTGAGATATTGTTCTTACATCTAAAATCTTGAGCTATCCTTGGTGTTGTATTCTTAATCATTTTAATCATTTCAGGATATTACACTCATGATCTAAAACCTCGTATAAGTATTTCTTGATCTATGTTTGCTTGAAAGAAAATACATTCCTCTCATTTCCATTCCATTTTGTTTCATCTATAATAAGTTCCCTTTCTAATCCATTACATTCCTAAAGTTGTAACATCTCCATTTCGTGTTGATATGGATTTTAGGATTGTATCCCAACCCCAATGGTTAGAATAGTGTGGATATTGTATATATTATTTCTGTTGTGTTTTAGATTAGTAATAAACAGGAAGCCTCACCTATCTTTGAGGAGGGATTTAATCCCATGTACTGTGGTTGAACCTCATATTTTGGTCGAAAAAATATCCAACCAACAGTTTTTGGTGACTCCGTTGGGAATACAGATTGATAAGACTAAGCTTATCCTATTGGTGTCTAGCGACTCCGTATTTGCCTTATTTTTTAAAAGATATATTTTCTAGTTCAAGCTGGCCAGAAATATCTTCACTCGGTCAAGCCGAGCCAGGGGTGAAACTGATCCATTCTTTGATTTGATTCAACAACATAATTTCAGACTTTCACCCAACAATGTTGCATCTAGCTGAGTGAGAAGTTCTTTACCTATCTGAAGAACTCGGGATCTTGCAGAACAAGAAGTTTCTACAACTTCCTATGCATTATTCTTTTTGGATACTCAGATTCCTATACACACTTCATTCAGAAGAATGGCAACACAACCTATGCCTTGGGGTGCGGCTATTGGTCCTCTTTCCTTAACTCCACTGTTGCATGATCTACCACATGGGTCACATAAGAATATTCCTAAGTTCAACAGTGATGGGAAGCAGCAGCCTGATGAACACATCACTTCATTTTTTGTCGCATGTGTCATTCCTAGAGTTGCACATGAAGACGTCTCTATTTGACTCTTCGTTGAGACATTGTATGGTGTAGCAGCATAATGGTTCTACCATCTTCCGAATGCATGCATTATCAATTGGACTACCATGCGGTCTGTATTTGAAGCAAGGTTCTGAAGACTCTCATGCCTTGTTATCACAACTTACACACATGAAGGAGTCTTATGAACCCATGCAGGATTTCATAGACAAATTCAACAAGCTGATTAGTAAGATTTGAGAGCTATCTGTTCCCACTCTTGAAAATCAAAAGTGTTTCTTCATCAACACTCAGCCCCCTGATGTGAGCTTCTTGTTGAGAAGATCTATTATCCCCGATTTGGCCACTACTCAAGCTACAACCACTGAAATAGAAGATGATCTTATTCTGGTCGGAAAGATCAAAAGAGAGTCATCTAAGCCTAAAAATCGAGTTCTTCTCAGAGTACTATTGATCCTATGATTCAGAAGATGGCCAATGACTTGATCGCTTTAAAGAAGAAAATGTCTCAACAAGCAACCAACATTCCTTATCGAGATATTCCTAGACAGAATTTCAACAATGCCAATGGCACTCCCGCAAGAGATAGGAATCGGTTGATCGCTGCTCCCACCAGGCTAGCCATTGAAGCTCCTCCTGTCAATGCAACAGTTGAAATAGTTGAGGAGGGTGAAGAACCAGAAGATCAAGATTCTCATGAAGCTTTTGAAGCTTCAGGATATGTTGATGAGTCTTTTGACGATTCAATTTGGCAACTCTAGCATTGGGTACTTGGAATATGAGGAAGACGAATGTGAGAAGAATGGTCAATCATTTGTATTCTTCATTCAATCTCAATCTCGTAACCTTATAAACCCAGTTAAAGGCTCTAAGGAGAAAAGTAAAGAAGCTCCCGTGGTTATGTCTAAAAGAGGATCTCCCATCTTAGTGCAAACTGAAAAGGAGAGAAGTAAAAAGGTAACTTTGTCTTCTAACTCTTTTTCTCCTTCCCTCAAGGCCAGTACCTCAACTCAGACTATTGTAACCAAAAATTAGCCCTCCATCATTCCTTCATATACCAATTTTGACATCATTGATCATGCAAAGAAAACCAAAATCCAAATGTTGGAAGCCGACTACCTACAGTTCAACCTTGAGAAATTTGAGAAACTTTCCAAATTCATTAGAAGCAAGGATGATATTCCTTCATCTTCAAAAGGAATTTTTCCTATCCCCACTCAACCTTTACCTCAGAGTAATATGACATTTACTTCTTCTTCAGGAAATATTGAACTGTTTTATTTGTCCTTACTTATAAACGGTTTCAAACTCAGCAATTGCATAATTGACTCGGGAGCCTCGATAAAATAATGCCCGAAAAACTCAATACCGTAATCTGCAGGTTGCAAGAGACTAAGAGTGGATCTGGTGATGGAGGAAGAGGTACAGGGGTAAGCCAGAACCAGGACAAACTAAACAGCAACAATAGGTCCGGATCTTATGCTTCAGCGGTCTCCAAACAGAAGGAGAATGTCAGAAATGAGCTCTTAAAACCCTCCCAGGAGGTCCCGACGCTGAAAATCGAAGAGGATTTACTTCTAAAGGTTCTTAAGGAGGAGGAAAATCTCTCCCAACTGGGGCTCATATGTAGATTTCACAAATTTTGGCCTAAGCTTTCTCGCCTTCATGATTTGGATAGCCTAGAGATGGAGAGAAAAATACAAGGTAAGATTGAGCTTTATCCTTGTGCTAAAGCTTACTTCATTCTTTGTCTTTGAAACCCCCCGAAGATAGGGATTTAATTTTTAGTCAACATTGGGTTTGGGGGAACATGGGCTTATGTCCAAACCATGGTATCCATATTTCGACCCCTTAAAGGAGTCTTTTGATACCTACCCGATTTGGGTTCGTCTACCAAGACTCCCATTACACAGCTTTGGAACAGATCTTGTCTCATTACTATAGGGGATACTTTAGGCTCATGTGTAGATCGATGATAAGACCTCCATTCAAACCCATACTACTTATGCTCGAATACTGGTTGATCTCGATACCTCCAAATGTTTACCAGCAGAAATCAATCTACAGATTGGAGCCAGGCTCTGGGTGCAGAGGATAGACTATGAGAGACTTGCCTTCAGATGTAGGCGTTGCTTCCAAACTGGTCATGTTTCAGATGACTGTGAACACTCCAAACGTAAGACCAAAACAGCCTGGTGGAGGGATTCTCTACCTGAACATCTTACAATCGACTCAGATCCGGCTAAGGAATCGAGTGCCCCCCTGCAAGCTAACTCACCCATCATGGTTGATTCACAGACCAATACAGAGAAGCCTCCAGATTATTCTTTACAGGCTGCTGATTCAGTGATTAAAGATATTCCGACCTCCCATTTGGGTCACTCCCCCATCAAACCTATTGCAGTTTTTCCGACTGTAGTGGATGTGGGAAATCAGGAATGGACAGTGGTGGATCGGAAAAAGAAGGGTAATGCCAAATCTAAATCCCCCACCATATCGGACAAGATTTGATTCTTGTCTTTTTGGGCGCTATTATTGCTACATTTTGGCATATGGCCTCTACGCGATTCTTAGCAGCATTTGTGTTGTTGTTTTATTCTTTGTTTTGTTTGAATTTGGTTTGCTTTTGTTGGTTCCTTCCTTGACAGCTTTTGTTGGGCTCTTTTGTGATGATCGTCTGGATGTTTTCTCCGTTAGTGGTCGGTCGGAGTACATTGTTATCATTTTTGTGGCGGACCACGCGTGTTTTTGCTGATTGAATCACTTTGCCCCGCCAAGTGTTTATTTTTGTTGTTGTGTTCTGCTTGGTTGTTTTTCTTTGCAGATCGCGCTCTGCACTTGGTCCTTATTGTTATATCAGGATGTTGATCCTTTTTTTCGAGCTTTATTTTCCTATTTTGGCTTCTGAGCCTTGCTGTACAAGGGTATAGTCCCTTTCAAAAAACTATTTGCCAATAATAAAAAAAACATAATGCCCGAAAAATTAGCTCATGCCCTTAGACTCACCTTTAATAAATCTTATGGGTGGTGTTATTCCATGGAAACCAAATAACTCCCCTTGATTGGTGAAATCAAGGATGCATAATTTGCATTTTTTTCCTTCCCCGAAAAGAGATTGAAAATGACTATCCTGGTTGCTAATATCCCAGCTACTTATGGTATTCTCTTAGGGAGAGGTTTTTGCAATGATGTTGGAGGAGAAATAAAGATGGACTAGACCAAATCTAAAATTCCAGTAAATGGAGTTCCTCATGTCCTTCACCCCGAAACATAGGCGAAGTACCTGGTCACTAAATTAAATGATCCCAAGGCCCAAATTCTCTTGAAGATGTAGGATTGGGTAATTATTTCATGACATCTAAGGTGCCCTCTATAGAATTCAAGGAAGAATATCCTAGTGGTTTTTGGACCCTTAAGTTTTATGGTAGTTTTTCAACTACTGGGTTGGGCACTGGTGTGGTTCTTATATCTCTAGATTTCAAGATATTTCCCTCCACCTTCAAGCTGTAGTTTGACAATAATAATAACACAGCTGAGTACGAAGATTTGTTATTAGGATTAGAAATGGCAAGACAAAAGGAATCTAAAATCTCAAATCGTAGGGAGATGTTGAGTTGATTTTGAACCAAGTAAGGGGGACCTATCAAGTAAAAAATGATCGCTTAAGACATTACTGGAACAAGGTTTGGGATAGCATTTAATGCTTTGATGTTTTTTCCATTAAGGTAGTCTTAAGAGATTACAATGATAAAGCTGATTCTTTAGCCGTATCTGCATCTCTTCTCCTTCCTCACCCAAAGTTCAAACAGGACATGTATACCATTGAGATTGTGTATCATCTAAGTGTTCCAGATAACTCAACACATTGGCAAGTGTTTAATGATGATCAATAGGTATTGTATTTTCTTGAGAAAGATGATAATTTTAGTGATCTTTATTTTGAAGGATTAGAATCCGATTTCTGTGAGTCCATTTAGAATTCATATCAAGAGATTGATGGTGAATTCATCCAGCTCAAAGGCAATAAGATTCTGAAGGGATTATTTTCTCTGGAAGGTCTATTTGACAAGCATGACTATTTCATTCAGGATAAAAGGAAAGCTAAAGGTGCTTCCTCATTAGAGGTAGATCAAGTTAATCTGGGCTCTCCTGAAAAACCATGGATGGTAAACATCAGGAAATGTTGTTCCCCGGAAGAGAAAGAAAGATTCACTTCACTCCTGAAGAGATATATGGACATCTTAGCATGGTCATATGCAGATCTGAAGTCTTTCAAGCCCAAGGATGTGCAACATAGCATCCCATTGAAGCCTGAGGTTAAACCCTACAGGAAGAAGCAAAGGCATTATAACCCAAAGATCTCAGGGACTATCCTCATAGAAATTCAGAAGATGTTAGACGTGAGGATTATTTTTCCAATCCATCATTCCACCTGGGTTACTAACATTGTCCCTGTCAGAAAGAAGAATGGTGAAATCCGGATTTGTGTTGACTTCCAGAACCTCAATCAATCTTTATTGAAAGACAATTATCCATTTCCCATCATGGACCAAGTATTACAGACTGTCACCGAATCAGAAATGTTATCCATGCTTGATGGATTTTTGGGGTATAATCAGGTTGAGGTAGCTGCTAAAGATCAACATAAAACAACATTCACCACCCCTTGGGGAACCTTTTCTTACAGGAGGATGCCCTTTGGTTTGATTAACACTGAAGCCACATTTTAGAGAGCTATGGACTTAGCTTTTAGAGATTTGATGGGCAAGGTTATAGTTGTGTATTTGATTGACTTAACGGTCTTCTCTAAAAGTGAAGTGATCATTATGATCATCCTGGAGCAAGTAATCTTAAGATGCAGTGTGTCATGGGATTTCATTAAATCCTAAAAAGTCCATGTTCAGAGTAATAGAAGGAAAGTTTCTGGGTCATATCATGACTAAAGAAGGAACCAAGATTGACCTAGAGAGGGTGAAGGCCATCCAAAGCCTTACCCTACCCACAAGAAAACCTGGGGTGCACTCCTTTTTCGGGAAGGTCAATTTCCTAAGAATATTTGTACCTGACTTCACCAATAAAACCAAGGATACCCTTGGGATGATGAAAGGTAAGACTCCATTTTGATGGAGCACTGAAGGGAAGCTTGATTTTGAATAAGTCAAAAAAGTGATTTCCCATGCTCCTATTCTAGTATGCCTAGACTTCAAGAAGGATTTCATCATGTACAACTATGCTTCTGCACACACAGTATCGTACATCCTAATTCAAGAGAATAAAGAAGGAATCGAAGCTCCCATCACCTTCATGAGCTGCCCCTAAAGGAACATGAATTGAAGATGTTACAAATTGAAAAACATTCTTATGTAGTGGTGAGAGTAGTGAAACATTTCAGGTATTATGTGTTGAGCTCCCACACTCTCGTTCTTGTTCTTGATACTGCAATTAAGTCTATTTTTACTCAACAAGAGTTGGGTAGTCAACGGGGTAACTAGATAGCCAAATTCCAGGAATATGACTTGGACATCATACCTACCAAGTTGGTACAAGGAAGAGGCATGTGCCAATTGATTGCCAAAAATAAGTCTGAGACAAAATGTGAAGAAACTAAAGATATTTCTTCATAATTGCCCATGGTGCTTGTTGTAAGCACAACCGATGAGTGGTATGCAGATATCACTTTATTTTTAACTTATAGCAAATTTCCCCCACATTTAATCCAAAAATAAAAGAGGACATTTAAAATCAGGTCCGCGAGACACATTCTTTGGGATAATGGTATATACAAGAAGGGTATTGATGGTGTATTCTTACGTTGTGTTGATAAGTCTCATCAGATAAGGTTGCTAGAATCCTTTCACAATCTAGCATGTGGATGAAATTTATCTTCCTCTATGAAAACTTACAAGATCTTATAGGCTAGGTATTATTGGCCTACTCTCTTTTGAGATTCAGTAGAATGCGTGGCTAAGTGTGAAGCTTTTCAACATTTTGTTGGTCATCCTAAGTGGCTGCTCTCCTGAAGCATGTGGTAATTGAAGAACCTTTTCGCCAATGGGGAATTGATTTCATTGGAGTACTAAACCCTACCTTCAATTTCGGTCATAATTATGTGCTCACCGCCACCGACTATTTTTCCAAGTGGGTGTAAGTTGCTCGAATCAAACAATCTACCTCCGAAGCTGCTTGCGATTCTCTCAAAGAAAATATAATTGTTAGATTCGGCATTCCTCACAAGATTGTTGCTGACAACACTTTTAATTTCTCATCACATGAGTTGAACGAATTTTTTTATGGATTTGGGATTACATTGGCTCACTCATCCAACTATTACCCCCAAGGCAATGGTCAGGATGAATCTAGTAATAAGAACCTAGTGACCATAATCAGAAAGATGGTCGATGAGAATCGGAGGACATGACACAAAGGATTGTCTAATGCATTATGGGAAGATCAGATTAATCCTAAGTGAGCTATTGGAATGTCCCTATTCTAGGTGTTGTATGGAATTGATGCTGAGATTCCTATCTCTGTAGAATTGCTAGCATTACGGTTGGCTAAAGCAATTGAGGATGAAACTTTTCAAGGTTCTATTGAGAAAAGGATAATGTACCTAGCCTAGGCTAGAGGAAGAACATAGCAAGGTGGTAGATCACATTACAGATCATCCAAGAAAATTCAAAAGGATATTTGACAAGCAATCAAAGCAACATGATTTCCATATTGAAGATCTAGTAATTCTCTGGGATAAGAGAAGGGAACAGAAAGGGATGCATGGTAAATTTGATTCTTTATGGAAAGGTCCTTTCAAAATCCATCAGCTAAATGGTGAAAATAGCTTCTATCTATCATACCTTGATGGAGATTTTATCCCTTTACATTTCAGTGGCCAACATTTGAAGTTGTTCCATCAGTAATGCAAGATGCTCTCTTGCACTGTATTATAATTTATTTTCTATTGTGTGTTTTCTTTCATTCTTTCTTATTTCTTTCTTTCTTTCTTTCTTTGTTGTTTTTCTCTTCTTCGACTCCGTAGCCTAATGGATAAAACTTCTTGATTTTGAGTTATCTTCCTTAGATGTCTCAAAGAAAGTCCCCAACTGGAGCTAGTTGTTATCTCATTTTAGTGATTTTAGCTAAAATTGAGATGACCATAGGAAAATTTTGGAAAAATCTCTTAAATTTCCCCTTTGGAGGAGATTTTTGAGGTTTCAAGTTTTTCAGTGCATGAAAGCATGTTTCTTTCTTGTTACATGTACCATGTTTCACAAAACCTAAAACCCGAATTGACTAAATTCTTTGTGTCATGTTTTTGGAGGTTCAAAGCATCGGAACATGCTTTGTCTATCACATGTTTCATGTTCCATGTTCCATGAAACCCAAAACCCGAAATGAATCCAGTCTATTAGGTTTTTGGAACTCAAAAGCCTCTCAACATCTCATGCTTCATGCCTCATGTTTCCCGAAACCTGAAAACTGAAATGAACCAAATTCTTTATGTCGGGTTTTTGGGAACTCCGAGCATGATGACATGTCATAAATGCCCAGTTGTCTAGTAGTTGGTACACGTGTCGAGCTTTGTCTAATAAATTTTAGGGTTTTATAAATAGTTGGTTTTTACACGTCATTTTTACCTTGTACAATTTTGACGCATTGGATTGATGTCCATGCTTCTTCCTCCTCCGAACCCAATTGAGCTTCTTGATCGATTTCGTGATCCATATTCAATTATTTTTCAAATTTATTGAAGGTATTTCTCTCCTATTTTTACTTTTATGATTTTTAGGGTTATTTTTGAGGTGTTCATGATGGAGTTTGCATTTTTTTTCTCTTCCTTCTTGGTTTAGGGTTTTGGGTCGCTTATTCTTTTTTTTTTTTATTACATTCCCATTAAACCTCTTGTTTGGAATTCACCCTTAGGGTATTTGTTTATTTTCCCATAGATTGTACCCTATAATTTTCAAAAGGGTTTTAAAATTTCCTAACTAGTAACATGGCAGGGATTTTTCATGTCCTAACATCATAGAAATATGATTGCATCCATTTTGGGTTTTACAGGGTGTCCGACATCATTCAAGTTCCACCTTTGTTTCAGGATTATCTAGGTTATTGACATCCCTCAAGTTCCACCTTTGTATCAGGTTTTGCAAAGTGTGCCTGACATCCTCCGAAATCTACTAGTGTTAGACACTCCTCCAGTTCTGCAGTGTGTCAGAGATTATCACCTGCTCAACATCATCCGAATTATGTTAGTCCTTCAGGTTTTTCAAGGTGTTTAACATGGTCTGTTTCCTGACACACACAATCCAGTCTGTCAGTTTCGAGGCTCCTTTGCAAGTTTCAACACCCAAATAGTAGGGCGGGTCTGTTCACTTGTTCAACAAACATCCAGACCCAATTGCTCTTCCATTCATTTTCAAGACTCCTCATGTCGGACTCTAGCCCTTCTAAGTCTGGAAAGATGAAGTAAAAATATCAGAAGAAAAATTCTTCTTCTTATATAAGTTGAGATTATGACATCTGGGACACAGAGCTCAGCAATATAGACATGGAATACTTCTGGAAAAGGATCAAGGATTCTTCTCATAATTCATGGATGAAGTCAATAGTCGGAAGTGGTCTCCCACTTGCAGAAGGGTTTTCAGTATCAGCCCAATGCCCTGAATTCATTCTGGCATGTGCTTCTCACTATGACTCAACCTCCCGCTTAGTGAGAAATCAAGCAGGAGAGTCTATAGTAAAATTCGACGAAGATTACTTCGATCAAATCCTAAAGTTTCCCAAATTTATGGAATATGTTGATTTAGATCTTAAGTCAGGATAGAAATCCTAGGATAAAGATCAAAAATACTGCATCAAGCACGTGAACAACAAATTCTAGATCAAGGCTATGCCAGCTATTTCTAGGTTTCCTAAGATGGTCCCTGGAAGTGATTTTATACTTGAAATCAGTAATATCATCACCCTAATAAGCTAGTTATTTAGCCTCCCAGAGTTAAGAGAATTCCAAGGGTGGATGTATTAGTTCATGTTCGTCATAAAGAAGAAGGGATTGATTATGGTATCTTAATAAGTGATGAGATAGACTCTCAAAAGAAAATGGTCTTGTCTACTAGCAAGTTCTACATGATGTCATACATCACCTATATAGGAGAAGGTATGAGAAACTACCTGGGGTTGGATGCAAAGGGGAACTGAATGACTGAGCACATATATTGGTACTTCCCTTAGCTAACAATAAAAGGATCTAAAGATCAATCCAGAAGAGTGAATGATGCCTTCTTTTAGGAAAACATTTTCAGAATGAACCCTGAGCTGAGAAAGAGAAGAGTTTCATATGAGGCATGGGTGGACGTGTCAAAATGGGGTTACATGTTTTTACAATTCAATAATTTCACCTACCTTCATGTGGTAAAATTCCAGGGCACCCCTTTCCATTTTCCCAGGTTTCCAGGTGAGAAAATCATCCTTATGGAGTATTTCAAACAACTGTTGGATTTCCACAAGTTCCAACAAAGCAGACACAAGGCTGCTATCTCCTTCCTAATTTCCATTGGAAGGTACACTTGTTATACAGTGGTGAAGGCTAAGAAAGTGGTGCACAAACTTCAGGACAAACTGAAAAAGCATATGAAGTTTAGAGAGGGATTCTATATTTGAGGAGTCCTTAAGTCCTATGGAACTTTGTATCTACATCTACCCCATGTAGAGGACATCGGCTTGATCTTCGAGATAATTTTTTCACTCGAAGAAAAGACAATAGTAGACTGAATCTTGAAGAAGGTCGGATGTTAGATCGGCTGATTTTTCTGAAGGCACCACAGACAATGAAAGTGTCTTAGAACCTAGGTATGAATAGTTAGATGGAGATCAACTTGGATTCCCTGGCATTCATTAGTCCGTTCTTTGAAAAGGATTCTATCACTGAGAGAGATTCTCAAACCCTTGTCTACACTAAGCCATGGCTCATTTCTTGGGGAATGAGTTATAAAGAAAATGGTTTTTCAAAGATAGATACTCAAGAAGCGGGACCAAGGGAGAAAAAGAAAAGGATAAAATTAGGGGACTAAATCATCTAATCCCACACAAATAGTTGAGGTATTGGATTCTCGTCCTCCTCTGCCAGAACAAAAAGAAATTATTTCAGAAATTGAGGTTAGTCAACATTTTATTTCCCCTTTTGTTTATTGCTCATCAAAGATAAGCCTTTCTCTTTCTTCTCAAGCTTTGACTTTAGAGTCTTCACCCCATCTCTCCCAATCTTCCTCACCACATACTTCAATGGCACTCTCATCAGCCATGGCCAACATTTTCTCTGGTCTTTTACCTTTTTCTGTTAGACCTACGTTGGCTATAGGAATTCCTCCTCCTTTCACACCTTCATTCCCTCAGTCTATTCCCATAGTCACTACACTTGCAGTCATCACGACTCCGTAAGAAAATCTTCCTCCACCCATAGATACAACCATGACACCTCCAATAGGAGCAAATTCTTCCACTCTACCTCAATGGTTGGTTGACTAGACTCAAGAAAGAGGAAGGTGGTAGTTCCCCTACCAGCCTTCGACTTCAGTTCACTCAAGGCCTCTCCTACCAAATCTGCTAAGAAACCTAAAACAGTTTCAAGGGTTTCAGTAGATGCCTCAGGACATAAGTTTGTAGAGATTGCCACTCCTACAGCCGACAAAACCAAGGAGAACATAGAAGCTTCTAATTATCATATTACAAGGGTGGATCTGGGAAAGGTAACAATAGAAGGGGCACAACAAGATGCACAAGATGCCATGAATGTGCTATGCCAAAAGCTGAAGGAAACAAAGGTGAGCAGGGATGAGCTAAAAGAGAAAGTGGAACAGTTGACATAAGTATTTCTTAAGCTCTCAAATCCCTTTCAGCCAACCCTATCATCTTCTACTCCCACTACTATCAGGTTCAACTTCTCATCAGTGCCTATTATTGAGAAGATCAATGATAAGGGGAGAACGATGGATTAATGGATTCAGATATTATTCCTTCAAGGAAGGAAATTCATTAATGATATAGTAGAGGTATATAAATCCTTGGAGGAAATGAAAAAGGATGGTGACAAGATGAATGATGAATTTTCACAGGAGGCTCGAAACCTCGAACTAACTTTGGAGGCCTTCAATGCACTGAAACAAATTCCATCTCGGGTCTTAGTGGTAGGAGTCATTCCACATGGGATAAACACTTCCAGATAATGAAGGAGCTATTAGGTTCAAGATAAAGCTTCTCAGTGAAGCTTGCAGCAAGTTAAGAGAATCCATAGATCAGTTGATTGATGCCACTAGTGATATCTAAGAAGAGTTGTTCAAGATCTTTCCCAAAGTATTGGATGAAGGCTCAACCATTCTACCTACTGATGGTTTCTATAAACAAATTCAGGAATTAATCGAGCAAGAACCAGCTTCCATCTTTGATCTAAGTGTCATTAATAAATTTATAAAGATTGAGAATGTTTTGGAATCTCTAAGAAAACTTAATAAGATATTGAAGAAACTTCTTGGCAATGCAAGTGACACACAGGAAACTTGTGAGGTTCTAAGAGATTATTCGTGTGCGCGAAATGAAGCTGAAATGCAAGGCATAATCTGAAAGTTTCAAGAGTTTCAAGACAAGAAAATGTCGTTGGAAGAACACAAGGACAAGGAAACAGAATAAGCAATGATGTTACATGTCATTTCCTTCTAGAAATTGACATGTCTTTTTCATTTCCATTTTATCACATAGGAATCAATTTTTGACTTATTCTCCTACGTGAGATTCAAAAAAAATAGGACTCTTATTAAATGGCTATTCTCTAGGAATTTATCCTCATTTCTCTCTACCCTTTTTATTATAAATAATGGATTCTTGTGCATTCCAAACAGAGACTTTTTCAATATTAAGAGCTATTGTGAAGAAGAAGAAAAACTTTTTATTTTCTTTTTAATCATTAAAGAATAGAAACAAGTGTTATTTTACAAACTTTGTGTTATGGGATTCATCTATCTTGAGAGATTGTTCTTACATCCAAAATATTGAGCTATCCTTGGTTTAGTATTCTTAATCATTTTAATCATTTTAGGATATTACACTCATGATCTAAAAACTTGTATAAGTATTTCTTGATCTTTGTTATCTTAAAAGAAAATGTGTTCCTCTCATTTCCATTCCATTTTGTTTCGTCTATAGTAAGTTCCCTTTCTAATCCATTACATTCCAAAAGTTGTAACATCTCCATTTCATGTTGATATGGATTTCAGAATTCTATCGCAACCCCAATGGTTAGAATAGTGTGGATATTGTATATATTGTTTCGGTGTGTTTTAGATTAGTTATAAATAGGCAACCTCACTGTCTTTGAGGAGGGTTTTAATCCCATATCTTGTGGTTGAACGTCATATTTTGGTCGACAAACTATCCAACTAACAAAGTGAAAAGTGTAGTGGGTACCATCAACAAGGCCAAATGAGGTACCCACATATAATGAAATATCTCATAAGACATATTAAAAGGATAAAAACTAGTAGGAAAATATCCCCTCCCCAAAAATTCATGAAGAAGTGAAGAGGCTAGAAATCCCCTCCAAAGATGATAAAGTGGTGATGTAGACCTCACCCCAAGAAGAGCTCATAGATGAATTAACTTGATCTTAGCGAAATGATTGTTGAAGATGTTAATCCTTCTCGGAAGATTAGTAGAATATCAAATCGATGAACTACTCATGAATGATATCCCAAATGAAGTGCATATGAATATTAATGTGTTTGGTCCTCTAATGAAGGAAAATATTCCTACATATTTGGATAGTGACCTAATTTTCACAAAAGATGATTGCGGGATTTCTAATCTAGACACCAAACTCGAAAACATCCCCTGAATCTAAATAGCCTTAGTAGTTGTGTTAATAGCTCCCTATACAATGACTATGTGGATTATAGAGAAATAACATTCCACTTCTTGCTCAAGCAATCGATAGGACACTTAGTGTCGAAAACCTAATTAGAGTCTTTGTAGCCGACCAAGTCAATGTATGAACCAACCATGTAGAGAATTATTTTTAAAATATTTAAATTTGTAAAACGCTAGATATTTCAAAGTAGCATGTAGTAGATAAAATGCTAAAGTACGAGATATGAAAAAATAAATAATATAATGAAAATTGAAACCCTAAGTGAAAGAGAAGGAATAAAAGACTTCAATGGGTTCATAATTGATCTTGAAGTGTGCCGAAGCTGGAAAAGCGATGAACAACTTCTAGGAGGAAATTGTCATAACTTTTCTCATAAAATTGTACAACTTCAAGATATTCTTGGGTGGGGCACTTAGATTAGGTCAGGGGCACTTAAGAATGCTTCTAGCCACTTGTGACTACGAAAGACCTCAAAAAATGATTTCTCTTATGTCACTAGATTATTGTTGGCCTTCAATGTTTGTCACATGTGCGTCACACTATGCCCAAAAAATTCACCTGTAACTTGCAAAGAGAAAGAGCACTTGTAAAATACCAAAACACGTCAAATTCTAAGAACAAATATATTCAAAAATCTATTTAGACTGAATCTGATGATCACCCGACTATGTGAACTTACAATCGAACACTACACTACATTTCAAACTCCATGTAGTTCTCGTGTATGTGTGCAAGAATCATTCCCTAGGTGGCTTTTATGCAAGATGCACTTAATAATGACCGATAGTTAGATGTATTAATGTAGATAGATGTGTGGATGGAAAAATGAACTTCCCCTCATGTGTGTGTGTGGAGAAAGTGTAGTCCCTTGTCCCATGAACTAAGATAGATGTATTCTTTGATGTTATTGGAATTTCTTTCGATGCAATGTTATTTTATATAAAATAGATGCTTAGGGCTTGGTACTTTATATAGTCACATAGCTTTATATTTATATGATTCCCTTAGTTTAATTTTAGAATCAACAACTTGAAGGCCGACCCATAAGAAAAAAATATGCCCAAAAGATAAAAGAGACCAAAAAGTTGAGAGTAAGATAAAGAAGGTTCGGGGCGCCTGGCGCTAATTTATCCTAGTTGTGCGCTTGTGTACATAGTGATAAATTATGAAAGATTAAAGTATTGACTGGGCATTAGGTTGTAAAAGACCAAAAATAAAGCATGAAAGACGAAAAAAGGCCAAATACATATGACAATACTAGTTTTATTGTTTGGGAATCATATGAATAGTAGTATGTGATTTGGACATGAAATGTACCCAAAGTGCATGATTTAGTGTTTATATTTTCCCTAATTTATGTTGATGAGTAAATACTATATAACATAAAGTATATAAGATATGTGAACCTTCTAACGATGAATAATAATGGTGAAATTGTCTTTGAGGAGAAAAGAAAAAGCATGAAGTGATAAAAATGAAGCGTAGAATCTAAGATAGGAAAGAGGAAGTGACCCTAGGGGTGAAAAGTGTAATGTGTGTACCATGTTGTATATGTTGTTGTTGTATCTTATTTTTTTCTTGAGAATGTTAGTTGTTATAAGGATATACCCACAAAAAGAAGAGAAAACGAGTAGTCAAAGCCGTGTATGTGAAAAATTCAATCCAAGTGTGTAGAAAGCTTGTAAAATTATGTAAAAATGTTAAAAGTTAGTAAAAGAAACATATGCACTTGATTTTTGATGAGTGAAAAGGGTAGAAAGTGTGTTAAAATGTTGTAGAAGAATTAGTTTTTTGGATGATCTCATGCTAAGAATGAATTTTTTGGGTGATCTCATGCTAAGTTCTAGTTTTTTTGGGTGATCTCACGACAAGGAAAGAGTGTTGGGGAGAAAGGTATAGTGTTATTATCCATCCCACGATTGTTTCCCAATGATTTATACACCACCTGCAGATGGTGCGATTTAGGTTTGTTCCATGTCGATCTAGTTTCATCCAACACAAATAGAAAAAACAAATAACATGCATTCTAATTGTTGGAGGATTATGCATGTTCCATGTAAACCGTTGTGTAAACTACTAAAAGTTGTGTTAATATGATAAACTGAATGGAACTACCCCTAATAATAGGTGCCCAACAAATATCGTAAGCACCTAGGCACTAGTGTCTAGAGTTGGGTGATGGCATCTGTGCTGAATTGATGACCCAAGTCAAGATCTAGGTCATCTCTAAAATTAAATTCTGTGTTAATTTTGTACTCAACTATGTTGTACTATAACTATGAACTGTTGTATGGGATGATTGATTCACACAATGTATACCCCCCTCGTTTGGTAGTGCATGTAACGTCCCTAGGAGAATGGGACCCAAACGTGGACTTGATGCCGATTTGAAACTGTGACCCTATAGAAGGAGGGAATGCACATGGTATAAAATGAGGCACATACGAATAATATGGTTGGATACATGTGTTAGTGTAAACAAGAAAAATATGCATATAGAAGACAAGGTGTAAAATAACTAGTAAGAAGAATATTTAGACCATGAAAAGTGAGTTTGTAACATGTACCATCACTCACAATGTTGTAAGAAAATCGGGGTCAAAGCGGCCAAAAAATACGGTTTGCACACAAGACAAAGGGCATAGCCTATAAACAATGGGATACAATGAAAAACAATGGAAAACAATAGTAGGAAAAGTATTAGACTGTTATTCCCCTAACATATACCATTTATATGTCTAAGTGTGGGCTAACATATGACTTATATAACATTTATACTTATATTCATTAGTTAGTTAGTCATTAGGTATAAACTAATAATAATGAAGGGGTATGACCTTTCACAATCATACCTATATATATGGGTGAGTAATTCCTCCCCATAGGTGTGAAGAGTATGAGTTAGTGTCTTATTGTAAGACTTAGGAGGTTTCCCCCTCAAAGTGGCTTAATAATATTCGACATATTTTCATGTATATTAAAGTAACTCCCTTACATCTTGTATCAGAGCATCGATTTTGGAAAAAAATTGTTTTTCCAATATATCTCAAGAAACTTCCTTAATTTTTCAAAGAAATTTTTACAAAACTAGGAGATATATGTTATAAAGCATTATTAACAATTTCAGAATTTTTTTCGTTCTTTTCTAAAAGTTATTGCATATATACAATGTTTCATAAAATTGACCTACAAGCCACTTTTTTTAATTTATTTCTGAAATTTTTTATATTTTTGGAACGCTCTTCTAAATTCCATATAGGTCCATTCTTCACATTTTCAAATTTTAAGACATCTACATTGAGATATTCGTTGGTCAAATTCGGTCAAACAAGGAAATTTTAATTGTGTAAGGGCAATCCCTTGTTATGGTAATTATACAAACTAGAGTATGGGAGAAAAATTCAGACATATCATAGAATAATCATTAAAACGACAAAATAAAATCTAATTTAGAACTATGATGTACTTCAACCATGAGGGACCTGCAAGTTGCTTTCACCAAAACAAATCAACGATTAGATGTGCTTGAGAAAATACTTAATCATATTTTTCATTTTCAAAAGAATTCAATCAATCCTCCACATGTATCTTATAGCCAAGGTGAAAATCCTATGGTTTTTTAAGAATCATGTATTTTCACAACTAAAGATGACATGGAATATGCCATGATGAGGCATGCTCATTACGAATCTTACTTGACAAGTCCAGCCATTCAAAAGGTTGAACCAAATATGGATGAAGAATGGAAAACAACAAGGTGGGATGGATCTATTGAATACAATAAGCTTAACTTGGAATATTGTGATAAGGTTTTGGTAAACACGGATATGGAAATTAAATTTTATCCTAGGCTAGATGTTAAAAAAATTAGTGTGGAAGAATTACAAAAGATATAACCAAAATGTTGGAAAGTCAAGCAACACTATGTGAGCTCTATTTTGGGCCAATGTAATGAAAAATTTATAGGGAAATTGCTACTAATGGAAGATTTAATCACACCCTATCTAAGATGATTGAGATACATCATGCACATGTTGGATGTCAAAACCTTACATCCTTGAATAAAATGTGCAACCTTAATAATTATGTTGAGCCACAATTGCACATTTCTTGAGAGCAAATGGATAAGGCATATTATTCAAGTGAAATGCCATATATATATATATATATATATATATATATATATATATATATATATTCAAATGTGAAAGTACCACTAGATATAATCATCATAGCACTAGAGTTACTTACCTAGACTTGGCTTAAGAGGTTACAAATGAAGGTGATCACAGTTGATCTCATCAAGGAACAATGTCAGACATACAAGGAGGTGCAATGGGTGGACAACGGTTGAGTAAATGTTTTTCCACTACTAACCAAACATCGAGGATGATGTTTTTTTGAAGGGGAGGAACATGTTATGCCCCTAACATATACCATTTATATGTCTAAGTGTGGGATAACATATGACTTATATAACATTTATACTTATATTCATTAGTTAGTTAGTCATTAGGTATAAACTAATAATAATGCAAGGGTACAACTAACAATCATACTATATATATATATATATATATATATATATATATATATATATATATATATATATATATATATATATATATATATATGGGTGAGTAATTCCTGTGTAGGAAACTAATATTAATATTTACATTGTGTACGATAATAATTACACTGGTAATTATTATTATATAGTTTAATGTGTTATTAATATATTATTGTTATATAAACAATAATATATTATTGGTGTTGAGTTGTGTATTGTTACGGGAGTAACAATCACAACTAAATAGGTTTATTTGTTGTAACACTTTCCTATTTTATAGGAAGTTAGTTTTCCTATGTATATGGCTATTTAATAGCCTGTGTATGTAATTCAAATAAGCTGAATAGAAAATCTTTCTGTGTGTTTGATCTGCTATTTTTCCAAGATTTGGTATCAGAGCGATCATATTCAGATGTGTGATGGAAGAATAATTTCTTGTGTTGGGGTAGTTTGAGAATTTGTATTGCCCCGATTTTGAACGCTTTCCAGAAAAATCAGTTCTAGATTAGATTTTTTTAAAATAAATTATTAGTACAGTAAAGGTCAATATAATACTTCCCACGTAGTAGCTGCATGCGCAGAGGATAAGAGAAGATTACTTCCATGCATGCTATGAATTTGAATTTGTGAGAGTAGTAGACAAGTGCTTCTATTGTCTGATAATTTCTTCTGGCAGTAGTATCTAATGACCATCGACGTGTTGGGCATCCTGTGAGCCTCGTGACTTTCCCTTCCAAATCTCAGTCCGGCAGATCCAATTACAAGATCGACTGAATCCTGTTGGATCTATCTACGTCCACAGTCGAACCTGTTTCCAAATAGTACCTTCTCTGCCATCCTGTGCGCAACTCTACAAATTTATGTGGGGTGTTCCTCCCTTGAGACTGTACAATAGCTCACCGGTGGAGCTGAATCCTACCCGTGGCTCTCTCAACTTTTTTCAAAAACTTCCAGTTAGTTACGACATCAAAAGCTCAATCAACATTTAAATAGCCACGTGCATGCTGCTCTAGATCCTATCGGCCGATGGCACTGTACAATCTTCTACAAATTAGATTCGGTTGCATCTGCTCTAGTATTTGAAGGTTGCTTGCATGAAGCTGAATCAGTAGAAGATGATGTAAAAGTCTGTGACATCTGTGGCGATGTAGGTCGTGAGGATATGCTTGCAATCTGTAGCAAGTGTAATGATGGTGCGGAGCATATTTACTGTATGCAAATTATGCTGGACAAAGTCCCAGAAGGTATTTGGTTATGCAGTGGTTCAGTCAACCCAGCATTCGGTGTAACAACTCTTCATGCATCAGATCCATGTTTTCCTCCAACATAAATTGGTAATTAGTCATGTTTTTTTGTGGTAAAGTCGAATTGTATTGTTATAATACTAGTCTTGTCATCATTAGTCTCAATAGTCATTTTTTTAAAAATCACAATTTGTTTATCTATTAAAATCCAATCTTTAATTGGATTTTATGTTAGCCATCAAGATATGTGTTTGTCATATTGTAAAAAAAATTGTATCATTGTATTAAGTCCGAAAAAATAAAAAAATTGCTCGCATTTCAATTTTGGACGGATTTTCGTTTCAGATGCTGTGACGTCCAAATTATTGAAGGTATTTTGAGCTTCATGATCACATCTGGCTGAACTAGAAAGACGTATAATGGAGGATGGAGGCATCGGAGGTGGAGGTCGACAACGACCTCGTCGATCACCACCAGCGGGGCCGCCGCAGAATGATTTGGTGGCACAGGTGTGCAGTGTGAGTACTTGTTTTTGAGTTTTGCAGTGTTCCAGATTCAGTTGTGTGGTGTGAATTTCAGCTTGGTGTGATTCTTTTTCAGAGTTCCTGTTTTGTGTTAAATAAGTGAAATGTTCACATTGAGGGGGGAACATGATCAGCATGATCCAATGTTCCATTTTCAGTTTTTCAGTTGAGTATGTGGTTATTCCTATTTCCCCAAATGCAAAAACATAGTACAGAACAAATAACATAGTGAAACGTAGCATCATGAGGCTTGATGAGGTAGAACAGTCAGATGTGTTCCTGTTCATACCTAGGTTTGTGGTTAGCCTCTTGAAAACCATTGAAGGTTGTTCAGATGTGTTCCTGCTTGAGTTCCCACACTGTTAGGTTAGATGTGTTCCCTAGAGTGACTGGTTGATAAGCAGATGATTCCTGAGCGTGTTCCCATCCTTGTCGGTCAGATGTGTTCCCGACAGTGCTTGGTCGATAAGAAGTTGATGTGTTCCTTCTTCTACCTTCAGTTCGAGTGTGTGCCAAGATCATGAGCACGCAGAGGCGGTAGGCTACAAAGGAAGTGTGAAATTTCTAATGCTACCATGTAAACATTAAGGGGGAGTGTTAGGAAACTAATATTAATGTTTACATTATTTGTGTATTCATTAAATACAAATGTTAGTAATTATATTATTGTTATATTAACAATAATATATTGGTTGGAGTTGTTTTAACAACTCATATGATTTGAGTTGTGTATTGTTACGGGAGTAACAATCACAACTAAATAGGAGATATTATAGGTTCCATAATAATAGGAAATCCTATATATGTGCCTATATATTTGTATGTGCATTCTATGTAATGTATCCAGAATGAATTGAAAGTATATTATTATTCCGTGTTTAATATTGTACATTATTCATCTATAAAACTGATCCAAATTTATTAATTCCTCCCCATAGGTGTGAAGAGTATGAGTTAGTGTTGTACTATAAGACTTAGGAGGTTTCCCCCTCGAAGTGGCTTAATAATATATTATATATTCTGATATATTTGCATTTATATTCAAGTAATTCCATTACATAGACAACCATAGAGGAAAATATAAATGTAAATAAAATGTCGCACATGAAGCACAGTTATCTTGTTAGAATGATAACAAGTATTTCAAGATGTGTATATATAGATAGAGTAGTGTGCTAGTAAGAATCTGAAGTAGTATAAAATTAAAAAAATACCACTTGTAAAGTGTATGAGAGTGGATCCCCAAGGAGCCTCGGTGGGACCGGTAATAGGTAAAATGCCAAACATCCGTGTTATGTGTAACAATCTGTAGAAAGTTTATATTCAAAATTATATAACAAGTGAACACGCAAGTGTATATAGAAAAGATAATGACATACAATGTATTCGTCTAGCATGTGTAACAAAGTGAACATTTAAGCCTAAGTAAGCAAGAATAAATACGACCAAGATATGCGGTATTTTATGAGTGTGTATGGAATGGAATGCAAAGTGAGAATGATAGGAGCGAGTGTGCCACCCGAGTGGATTTGTATGCATGAGATGATGTTTCTTTATAAAAGACCACTTGAAAGTCAACAATGAACCATAAAACAAGACTATGTCATCGATGAAATGATTTGAAATAAGCGTAAGAAATATATGATCGATGAAGAATAGATCGTAAAGTGTAAAATCAGTGAGGTTCAATTTAGATTCAGACCTTCAGCAGTCGAGTATGAACTGTGGAACTAGATTGTGTCATAGGGTAGTGTGTTTTTGTGAGAATCGAATGCGAAAGAGAGATGTGTTGTGAATTTTTAGATTGTGAAATGTGTAGTATGTGAGGTTCATGGATTTATTATTCCCTCAATAATCGAGTGTGAACCTTACCACAAGAGTGTGTCATAGGGTAATGATGATACAATTGTATCAAAATGTATAAGATGTATGAGAAAGACTAGATGTGAAGCATAGAACGTAATGGTTGAAATTAAAGACAATTGAAAATGTTAAGAGATGGGAAGAAGTAAGGATGATTCCCCCAAAGTGTATGATGTATAAAAGAGTCAAGTAATATCATCTAAGACATCATCATTTCCAATGTCAAATTTAAATGATTTAACAAATATTGAAATTTGTAATTTACCCTAGATATTTCAGAGTCACATGTAGTAGATAAAACACTAAAGTACATATATGACATAAGAAATAAGCTACTAAAAATTGAAACCATAAGTGCAAGAGGAGGAATAGAATACTTATCTAATTTCACAATTGATCTCTAAGTGTGATGGACTAGAAGACTGATGAACAATAGAGGAAACTCGCCGTAACTATGTACATAAAATTGTGCGACTACCAGATATGCGTTGACTACGACAATTAGATTAGGTGAAGGGCACTTGGGGTGCTTATGACTATGAAAGACCTCAAAAATGATTTCTCTTGTGTCGCTAGATTCTTTTTAACGTTCATTTTTTTCATATTTTTCTCGCACTTTTCTCGCGAAATTTGCTTGTAAGGTCTATAAAGAGAAAGATAACCTATAAAACACAAAAACACATAAAATACTAGAAAAAAGATGCAAATGGGGATTCACACTAAATTTGGTGGTCACTCAACTTAGTGAACTTACAACCAATTTTTTCACTACATTTGAGAATCCATGTAGTTCTTGTGTGTATGTGTGTTTTTGTTCAAGATTAACTCCATAGGTGGCTCTTGTGTAAGATGCACTTGTTAGCGAGCGATAGTTAGATGTAGCAATGTAGATAGATCTCGTGGATGGAAAAAAAAATTCCCCTCCTATGTGTGTATGCATAGAATACAGTCTCTTATCCGTTGAATAAATCTAGATAGATGCTTTAATGCTCTTGAAATGCCTCTTGATGCACTCTTAGGTGATAATAATAGATGCTTAGAGCTTGGTCCTTTATTATGGCCACATAGCTTTATGTTTATTTGATTACCTTGGTTGAATTTTGTAATTGAAAAATAGAAGGCTGACCCATAAGAAAATAAGATTCCCAAAAGATAAAAGAGGCCCAAAAAGATTGAGTAAGGTGGAGAGAGGTTAGGGGCACCCAGAGGATACAAAGTTGCCTAAGCGTCGGTGTCCTGGTGGGTGCTAGTCTTGAGAATTATAAATAATTATCAAGTGAAATCTTGACTATTTGTAGAGTGTAAAGGGCTAGAAAGAAGAAAAGAGACAAAGAAAAGAGGCCAAAGATAGCATTCAATTACTATTTATCTATTTGAGGAACCATATGAATGCAAGTATGCTTTTAGGACCTATACATTTACCCAAGTGCATGATTTTGTGTCTACATTTTCCCCCAATTTAATTTTTTGAGTGGATATTTGATAACATAAAGTAGATAAGATATGCCTACATGATAACCATGTAGATTGAAGGTGAAAGTGTGCCAAGGAGATAAGTGAAAGCGTGAAGTGATAAAACTAAAGCGTGGAAGCTAAGATAAGAAATAGGAAGTGACCTAGGGGTGGAAGTGTATAGTGTTATACTATGTTGTACATATTGTCATTGTAGCTTGTTGTTTTGATTCAGGACTATTGTTTATTATAAGGACATATCTATAAAAAGAAGAGAAAAATAGTATTCCAAGTCATGTATAGAATAAATTCAAACCAAATATGTAAAAAAGTGAAACATAACATGTGAACCTGATCGTGGTGAGTGAAAAGGGATAGAATGTATCCTGAAATGCTATACAAGAATGATTTTTTTGGGTGATTTCATGCACATAGTGATTTTTTTGGGAGATATCACGCCAAGTGCAAGTGTTTTGGGTGATTACACGCCATGACATAAGAGTTTTGGGGAGAAATTTATAGTGTTATTTTCCATTCTTGACTACTTCTCGATAATTTATACACCACTACAGATGGTCTGATCCTTCTTTGTTCCAGTTCAATCCATTTTAATCGAATTCAATCCACTGCAAATAAAAAAGGATATAACATGCATGGTCATTTCTTGAGCTATGTGCATGTTCTATGTAAACCATTGTGTATATTTCTGAAATTTGTGCCAATATGAGAACATGACTATAAGTTCCCCTTGGTCATAAGCACCGAGGAAAGGCTAGGAGCGCTCATGCGCTAGTGTCTAAAGCTAGGCACTGGTACTAAACTAAAGATCCAAATCAAAAAAATCCCATGCAAATAATATAGCTAGAAATTTGTGTCAGTGCAATAGAAACAAATACGCATATATAATACAATGTGTAAACTAACAAGCAAGAAAATAAAGTAGAATGTGAAAAGTGATTTTCAAACATGGGACATCACTCACAATGTCGCAATACAAATAAAGTTGAAACAACCAAAAACATAAAAGAAGTACACAAGAAAGACATAGGGCATAACATGCAAACAATGGCATATAATGCAAGACAAGAGCAAGTAAAATGTTAGACAACCATGGTTGAAAATAGTCCTTGTAAAGAAAATTCTACACATGAAGCACCCATTAGCATGTTAGGAAGATAAAAGGTATGTCAAAATGTATAATCGAGAGAGTAGTGTGCTAGTAAGAATAGAAATTAGTATAAAACAAACCAATATCACACGGAATGTGTATGAAAGTGGATGCCCCATAGAGCCTTTGTGGGATTTGGTAAGAGGTACAATGCCAAGAATCCATAATACTTGTATCGATCTATAGAAAATCTGCATTCACAACTAAATAACAAATAGACATGCATGTGTATATAGAAATGACAATGACAGACAATGTATTTGTCTAGCATGTGTAACAAAGTGTACATGTAATCCTAAATAAACAAGAATAAATGCGACCAAGATATGCAATATGTTGTGAGTGTGTATGGACTAGAATGTAAAGTGATTTTGATAGTATCAACGTGCCGCCGAGTGGATGTGTATCCATGAGATGAGGTTAATTTATAAAATACACCTTGGGAGTCAATAATGGACGGTAGAACAAGTTTTTTTCATTGAGAAATGGTTTGAATTGTGAGATAGAAAGATATGATTGATGAACCATAAAGTGTAGATTATAGAATAATTGAGGTTTAATTTAGATTTAGACATAGGTTAGTGAGTAAATTGTGTATAAGTAGATGCCAAAAATATTTATCGTGAATGTATAGAGCCCAATTAGTGTAATAGTAGATGTCAAAGAGAGATGTCATAAATGCACAGAGAGTGTGAGGTTTTTATATGTAGTATGCCCTCAAAGAATGATTTAACAAATATTGAAATTTGTAAAACCCTAGATATTTTAGAGTCACATATTGTAGATAAAATGCTAAAGTACATATATGACACAAGAAATAAGATAACGAAAATTAAAACCCTAATTGCAAGAGGAGGAATAGAATACTTATCGATTTGATAATTTATCCGAAGTGTGCCAAACTAGAATAATGATGAAGAGGAGGAGGAAATTGTCACAATGGTGCTAAGAAAATTGTGTAACTTTCAGATATGCATGGACTTGGGCACCTGGATTAGGTTAGGGGTGTGTGGTGCTAAAGTCTTCTTTTGTGCGCCCATGAATATGAAAGACATTAGAAATAGATTTATCTTATGTCGCTATATTTTTCATTTTCCTTCACTATTTATCACTTGTGTGTCTCATTATGCCCACACAATTTTCTTGTAACCTGCAAAGAAAATGAGAAGTTGCAAAACCCAAAAACACATCAAATATTAGAAAGAAAAAGATGACCTCGGTTATCACTCGACTGAGTGAACTTACGACCGAGAATTACACTACATTTCAAACTCCATATAGTTCTTGTGTGTGTGCACACGCAAGAATCTCTCCATAGGTTCCTCTTGTGCAAGACGCACTTATTAGCGAGTGATAGCTAGATGTAGATACACATGTAGATAGAAACATGAACTTCCCCTCCTATGTGTGTATATAGAAAGTGCAGTCCCTTTTCCATTGAATGAAGCTAGGTGGATGCTTTAATCCTCTTGAAATGCCTTTGGATGCAACCTTAGGTGATAGTTAAATATGGTTAGATCTTGGTCCTTTGTTATGGTCACATAGCTTATATTTATTTTATTCCCTTTATTGAATTTCTCAACTAACAACTAAAAGGTCGACCCATAAGAAAATAAGATGCCCAAAAGATAAAAGAGACCCAAAAGAGGCGAGTAAGATAAAGAAGGGTTGAGGTGCCAAGAGGCGATAGGGGCACCCAGCGCTAGCCCCGGCTTAAGTGCTGGTGTCAACAAAGTGATAAAATATGAAAGAGTAAAGTATTGACTCGGAAGTGGGGTGTAAGAGACTATAAAGAAAGCATGAAACATATATAAAATTCCAAATACATATGTCAATTACTATTCTTCTCACTTGGGAACATTATGAATATTAGTATGTGATTATGACCTAGAAATGTACACAAAGTGCATGATTTAGTGTCTATATTGAATCCCATATATGTATGAGCCATGATATTGGTTTAGTATCCTCTTAGCTATTTTTTAATGCAGGTCATGTTGTTCTTACATGAACATTGAAACAATACCAATGACATAGGATATATCAAGTCTAGTGTGAGTCAAGTAAATAGAATGCTAACAAATTTTCGATACAAAGTAGCATCAACCAAGGTTTTGGAATAGTAAACCTCAAGTTTTACTCTAGATAATAATCAAGTTACATATGGCTTATAGTGAGCCACGTGAAACCAATCTAGAAGATTGAGAGATTACTTGGGTTGTGCAAGTGAAATCCCTGAATCAGACTGTGTGATATCAATGCCTAGGAAGTAGTACAATAGACCCAAGTCATTCATGAAGAATATCTCTTGTAGAGATGTCTTCACTACTGAGATATATGATGAAGTACTCCCAACGATTACAAATTCATCAACATAAAGTACGAGTATCAGTAATGAATCATCCCACCGTACTAGGTATACATTGGGATATGAATGACACCGATTGAAACTACAAGCTAGGAGGAATTAATCCATCTTGGCATACCAAACCTAAGGGATCTTCTTGAGGCCATAGATGGATTTCCTAAGTCTAAAAAATAAGGACAAATCTTGAAAAAACATTGGTGGCTTCTCCATATAGATCTCCTCCTATAGGTCTCTGTGAAGGAATAAATCTTCACATCCATCTAGTGCACACTCTAACCATGTATTATGACTAAAGAAAGTGTGATTCTAATTGAATTCATCTTGTAATGTATGAAATGATCAAACATTCATAAAAATACATCAATAATTAATAGATCATAGCAAATGCAACTTTATTTGGCTTTTCCTCTAAGGATCATTCCTTGTCTAAATGATGACTCATTTTAGGATTCTATTAAATTTTCCTTAAATAGCTTCATTTTTTCCTTATAGTTTTCTTTATACCTTGTTTCTGATGTCACTTCAATCCCTCCAAAACCCACTTTCATTCAATATTATCCCGCATTTATCTTAGTAACTCTCTTCTTCAAGTTTCTCAACTAGTCCTTCCTCAAGCATGCAACTTTTGGATATTTGTTCTTTTCATACTCCCTCAAGCATTACCCTATTCAAACACATCAAGTAGGGTTAGTAGATCACCACAAAATTACTTAAGAAAACTCTATACTCAATGTTTTTCTTCTTGGTATAAAATTCTCCTTTCATATTAAGACAATGATGTTTGATTCATAGGAACGTTTAGACTTATAAAGATGTATCTAAGACTTCAAAGACTCCATTGGCATCCCATTATCACCCACAAGGGGTTCATTAGCTAGGAAATATCCTAGCATGTGGGTTCATATTGAGGTGATTAAAATTAATAAAATTGAAGTCAATATACCAATAGACATGAGGGGGTGAAAGGGTTTAATTTATTAATGTTTTGAATCAGGTATTGGGGGTAGGTTAGAGAGGTGGGACAAAGGAAAGTGAGGTTTAATTTTAATATAAAACTAAAACATTTGAACCCTATTTGTAAATAGTAAACACCTTAAAATTTCAAAAGGAGTGTGGTCATAAATTAAATTATAATTTCTTTTTTAATAAAGAAATATATATTCTTAACCAAGAAATAATAAGATGGTAGAAAACTAGGATTGAGTATGCTTTTCAACACAAGTGATATTATTTCACCATCTTAATTATTTGAAGAACTATTGATAAATGATTAAAGATTAGCATATATATAAGGTGATTTGTAATAGGTCTTTAATGGCTTAAAACTATCTTTCAAGAGGAAATGCATATTAAAAAAAAATGAGTGATAAATATAATATATTTTTGTCTAATATATTAGGTAGAAATAAAAAGGGGTAAATAAAGCGTAACTAAAGAATGGGTAAGCAAGGTACATGGAAAAAATAGGGGTGTTTTCATTCTAATAATATAACAGGAGGGGGTATTATCATTTTAATAATTAGAGGTGGAAACTAGAATTAAGGGTATTCTTTAATACTCTTCGAACACACATGCTATACCATAATTTTACCAAGTGAACCCCCCCGTGTTATCACCTTAAAATTTGTACCCAAATTTTGGGGTTCTAACTCCTTGTATAACTCTTTATTTTACTTTTTTATGTTTTGATTGCAAACCCTTGACTAGGAAAGGTACAAGGGAATTTCATGCATAAATTTTTTTTAGGATATTTCAAGATGAAATAAAGGAAAAATTAGATACTCACTAATCCATTTAACAAATATTGGAAGTTTCAAGCCTTCCTTCGAAGTTTATAGCTAGGTTCCTTTGTAAAATAAACTCTCTAAACTAGGTCTAGATTCTGCAACCCACTCTATTCCCACACAGTCAACAATAGCTCAAATTTTTACAAAAAAAGATTAACATTCCTCTTGAATCACCTTATATTAACCCTATTGTTGTTAGTTCCAAATTTTAGAGGAAAATAATGTGGTTTGAAGGTTTAAGTCTTAGGCCCTAGCTCACCTTCACTGTGACTCTCAGTTAAGCCATAGAGTGATTAAGGAATTACAAATTTCTTCATTGGTGGAATTAAGACCTCAAAATTGTTCTTAGGGTCTGTGATTTTTGTTGATATAGAATCAAAACACCCTCCAAATGCCTTAGATTTGAGTGGGGCAATCAGGTGAAAACTGCAAAACATAGGACCATATATCAAGTTGTGGGACTTGCGGGCTTGAGATGGTCCTCCGGAGAAATTTGAATTCTTATTCCTAAACTACATGCCACAAACTAATCTAATTGAGGAAAAATATTTAATCCTAATCTAACTTTCCAAGGATCAGGGAGAGAGAGAAATGCATGAAAACAAAGCCTCAGTGATACACCGTAGAAAATGAAGTTGTTGATCACAAATCCAAATGTGTCAAATGAAGAGAGGTGAGCAATGAAGAGGATCAACAAGATGCATCACAAGCCAAAGATAAATTTCACATAGAAAACTACTTCAAACCCATTAAACACAACTCTAAAAACCTACAATAGACATCAGAAATATGCACAATATACCCTGTAATGGTGAGAGGCAAGAAAAGACAATAAAAAAGGATGAAAAAATGCATCATGAAACATATTTTATTGCTCCATAAGCTCACACATTACATCATTAGTGGGCAAGAGGCAAGAAAATTCCATTACAAAGTAAAGAGAGGAGGCTTAAACTCCACATTCGACCCTAGAGAAGAAAGAGGGAGGGGGGGAGAGAAAAAATGACCCACCCCTTAGAAAAATTCCCCTCCTTATAATATATAGAAGAATGAGAGAAGGAGAGAGGGAGAATTTGGATTTCTGCTCCAACCACCCAAGAAAAATGCATTGAATTCACCTGCAACAATGATGGGTTCTACTACAAAACCCATGCCTCCATTACTATTCCTTATTGGGCAAGAAAGGAAGCCCATACTTCATTATGGTGGTAGGTGAGAAGCCTGACAACCTAAAAAATGGAGGACTGTATTTTTCAATTTTAAGAACTTAGTCCCACTAATTTAAAGATATCCAGACGTAGTTGTGATCATCTGAAGGTCAGGGTTAGGTGTTCCACATGGGCTCTCACAATATTTTAAAAGATCTTAAGCATTTAAAATTCTTGGTGGGCTTCATGATTCATCTTTCATTGAATTGACCTTCTGCCAATATTTTCCAAACTACTTTGGGTTTGGAGTCTATCCGTGCTAGATCCAAACAAAGTTGATAGTTTCTACCCAAACTATGGAGTCTATATAGCAAACAAAGTTGATAGATTCTACCCGATACCATGGAGTCAAATATTTAAAGTGGATCATACAGTTTTCCCATCTCTTTCAAGGACCTATTTTTGCATTCTTCCATGCCATTCTATTAAGTAGTGTAAGGAACTATTCACTTTGTATATAAATACCCTTTGTTGTGCAAAAATTTTCAATTTTTTTTTCTAATATACTCCTCCTATTATCTGTTTGAATAACTTTGATGCAATTCCTATATTGTTTCTTAACTAGTGCCTTGAAGTCCCAAAAGTAATTGAACACTTCAAGATTTTTCCTAAGGAAGTAGATCCATGTATATCTGGAAAATGCATCTATTAAGGTGAGAGAATATTTGGCCCTGGTGAAAGAAAGATGGGGAAAATCCCTTGTGACATCACTATGAATCAAATCTAAATGTGTTGAAGCTCTCCAAGCTTTACCTTTGTCAAATTTCTCTTCAGGGTGTCTTCTATTAGCATCACAAATTCCCTTTAAGTAATGAACTATAGGAAATCCTATATCCATGTCATGTTGGCTGAGGTTCTCAAGGTATGGGTAGTTAAGATGGCCAAACCACTCATTCCATGATATTTTAACTCCATTTGAATGTGTGAACAATGTAGTAGGGGAAACATCAGGTGAAAAGTGTGAGAAGGTATATAACCTAACATGGTGATCTTCCCTTCCCACTACTACTATAGTGTCACTATGAAACTCCCTCATCTCGACTATTTCTATATCAAATAATACTCTGATGCCCTTCCCTATATGATTCATCTAATACACTGATAGGAGATTAGTTGAAAGTGAAGGTACACTAAGAACATTTGTGAATGTTCCACCTTTGAATTCAACATACCCTCTCCTTGAAATTGTGGCTAGATTATCATCACCAAAATTTATGGAGGACATGTTTGATGGCTCTAAGGAAGAAAACTTAACCTGTGATGAACCCATGTGGTGTAAAGAACTTGAATCAATAACCCACAAAGGAGTAGATGAGGATGCAATTTCAACTACTGCATTTATATTATATTTATCTTTATCTTTTTCCTTTTCCTTAGAAGATTATTGGGTTGATGAATAATTTTTATAGATTTAGGAAACCCTATGTCCTTCTTCTTAAGGTGATGACCGAGATGTTCAATCTTCTCAATCATACATTTGTACTTGTCGTGCCCAATTTTATTACAATAGGAACACTTAATATTTTCCTTCTTAATTTTCCCATTTGAATTGGAGGTTTCAATGCTAGAATTAGAATACGTAGTGGATTTTTGTTCCTTTTTCTTTTCTATATCCTTTCTCATTTGTTTCTTCTCGTGGTTACTAAAGCTTTCTTTTTCCCATTCCTGGAAATGAGGGTGTTATATTTGGATAACTTCAAGGTGCCCATTTGGATTAGCTTGTATTTCTTGTTAGTAAAATTGGAAATAAATTCATCTAAAGTTAGCATAGATGATGTGGCTGCAAGAGCCCTCTTGGTACCATAATATGTAGAGACAAAGATAAAGTAGTCTGGACGTAGTTTGGCAAGCATTGAAAGAACTAGTTGTTCATCTTTCTTTTGTGTTCCACATTATTTAAACTTTAATCGTAAGGACTTGATCTTGGTAAACAAATATTTCAAAGTTTCAAAGTTTTTGGGACTTAAGTTGATATGTTCTATTTCTAGCTAGTGACCCCTCGTAGTGTTTGAATCTATGTGAAAGAGGAGTTCAGGAGACAATGAAGATATAAAATACCAAAATATTCATCACACTTATTAAACTGCATAACTTTATCCACATCTACTCTAGGCTCAGGTTCTAACTCCATTTTGATATGGTATAACCCTTTGTTTCTAAGTGCAATGGTCAATTTTTATTTATATTCATGGTATTTAACAGGTTTAAGTGGATTAAATGTAATTAGATCCATTAGTGCAAAAAGAAATTATGTGGTAGTTATTGCGAGAAAACAAAAAAATGTGCAGAAAGAAAGAATTTCTAAAAAAGAAACACACCGAACACCCCAAAAATTATATCAGCACCCCCATAGTTTTGGCACTTTATAACTTAGCACATTTTACAAATTAAATAGGCCAAATGCTTTGGGAAATTAAAAAAATTAACTTTTGTGAAAAGAGGCACTCAATGTCGAGCTACCATTCAAATGGTTTACATTAATTATTTCCTGTAAAAAATCCCTATTTTGAATGAATTTTCTCTAAACTTGAAATGCACTTATTTCACTAAAATATAGTTTTTATACGTCTATACACAAAGGTTGTGGTCGAGTTGGGTCAAGAATACATGCACTTTGTGGCCCTTAAATTTTCGAGAGATCTACGTGTACTAAAAAACTCTTCCATGGGACTTAAAACAATAACTCAAGATGGATCTTCAATTCATGTATGGGTTGTTGGAAACTCTGTTGCGAGTTTGAAAACACCTCTTGGTCAGGAAAAATCCCATTTGTAAGTTGGAACAAGCGTGCAAAGCACTACCATAAGAGAAATCACCATTCATAGGTGTGAAAACACCTAAATATAGATAAACCTTCCAAGGATCCTGCAACAATAGTTTAAGACCTATAAAAAAATAATCTCCAAAACTGTATATGTACTATACGGGCCTATAAACCTCATAGTCCTTCAAATATGCTATATACCCACAAACCAGGAAAAACCAACACCAAATAACACCCAAATACTTACAAATAACGACCTTAAATGAAAATAAACTTGTAGAATAATAAATAAACAAGCTCAATACCATCTCGACTCGAATAGCATATCAGAGAAGTGCCATGGATTTGTTGGTTTGAAGAATGCACATGTGAATGATGCGAAATGTGAATTGTTCCAAGAAAAGACAAAGCAAGCATACAAGATTGTAAATTATGAAAATAAGAGAGATATAATTGCAATAACACAAAAATAGATGCAACTTAATATGATCAGATAGAATAATGCAAGATATGTACATACATGAGGTGAATGTGTAACCTCCACCTAGAATTTTGATAATATCCACCTATAATAGTGGTAACCAACACCTAGAATGGTGTATTCAAGTGGTTACCAACACATAGAATAGTGTAGTCAGCTGGTAATCAACACCTAGAATAGTGTAGTCAAGTTTGCACCTAAGAAAGCATATCCCATAAGTGTTGGAAAATTCCAAGTGAGTTGTAATATCCTAAATAAGATAATACAAATAAAGTGAGGAAAATAAATCCTACACTAACATAGACGTTACAATAGAACATTCAAAATGTCATCAATCTCTATGAGAAGGATGAAAAAAATGCAAAAGAGGATTTTTTACATGAATTCATGCAAGAATTACCATAGTTGCATCTTTACTTTGGCATCGTGAATGAGGAACTTATAGAATGGAACCAATATATAAAGGGGTCTAGGAAACGTTTATTTCCATGGAAATACAATAAAAAAACCCCACATTACGTACTATCACATACTCTTTAGTAAAAACTCAAATTAGCTCTCATAAAAATCCAAGATTACCAAGCCATAGCTATAACGAAGAGGATAAACTAAATTTTGTGGTTGGTAATATAATTTTTATTAAAAGTTCACAATTTTGACTCATATCTATAAAGTGGCAAACATCGATTGAAAACCTGCAAAGGAGGTATATGAGGGAATTTTCACAAATTAATAATATGAAAGGATAGTCTATTGGAAAGTATACTTAAGTTAAAACCCAAATGGGCAATTAAGTATCATGTAGAGGAAAAAATGGTAAATGGCATCCTCTATGTTGAGTGTAAGAAGAGACTCACAATATGTAATGCAACCAATATTTAACACAATTTAAAAATAAAATCACAACCAACTTCCCATATCATTAAAACAACTTTTGTCTCGAGATGAGGCAACTATTTAAGTTCATGAAAGTGTTAGAGTGTAGAAAGGATTATAAATCCAACATAAATATATTTTTTATTGTTGTACAATCCCATTGTAATATATATTCTAGATAAGACAAAGCATAAAATATATAGTTCTCTCCCTAAAATAATAGATAATGTGAAGAGCCTCTATTTGCATGAGAAGAGGAAGAAGGGAGTGGTTACTCAACAGTTATGTGATGATTTTTATTGAAGGTTGATCTTGGATTCTAATAGAAATGAATTCTAATTTTGTCTATTCTTAGAGGATGTATCTATTGTAATTCAATACTAATAATTCCTATTATCTTGTGCACTTTCCCATTCACGGTCTCTTATTTTATAGAAGTATGTGCTTTATGTAGTCATTTTCTAACTATGAAATAAGGCCTAATAAGTCATAC
Organism: Taxus wallichiana var. yunnanensis; assembly: GCA_018340775.1. NCBI lineage: Eukaryota > Viridiplantae > Streptophyta > Pinopsida > Cupressales > Taxaceae > Taxus > Taxus wallichiana. The sequence goes on along the minus strand of CM031243.1, from coordinate 556,898,776 downwards.
ATATTCTACTTACTTCAAACATATTATGAATTAATCTACACTACAACCTATTAAAAGTGTTGATGGCATGATCCAAGGATATCTGTTAACAAAAGATTATATCTTTCTTCATTCCCAAGCTTGAAATAGTCCTAGAAACATATCTTAGCTAGAGGATAGTCACTACAATAAATGTCAAAGTGTTTCAAGGAACAAAGGATTAGGTTACACAACTTATGTGCACCTTACCACACTACAAATGTGCTTAGGAAATTATACACTCTATAGTTATCCCACTATCATTTTTTAAGAGATACGAGAAGACCTATAGGGGTTTGGATTAAATCACACTCACACTTGTGCATGCACTTGGGAGAACCGCATGATTCTTGATTCCACATGAGGGCATGTTGGGCACTATTTTAATTGGTTGATCTCAGTTAAATGCTAAGGGTATTCTAGCCACACCATATGCATGGTTTATCCCTTTGGTTATCGATACTTTGATGAAGGGTATTATAGGTATCTAGGGTTTCCAATTTTTTCTTTGTGATTACAAGTCATCACGAGGTTATAAAGACAAGAGAAACATGTAGTGAAGTACATTTCTAGGAAAGCATAACACACAAGAAGTTACAAAGTCCAACTATTAGAAGGTCTAAAACTATATACACTTTTATAGTTCGTGACCATGTGGAATTCTATGGTTCTCCACTAGGTCAATGTAAAATTTTAGGAATGATAATGAAAAATTTCCTATTTTTGATGTCTTTAACATTTCTATAATTTCTTATTACACTTGTTTTCATTATGTACATGTTATTCTTGGATTAATCTTTGTATTAAATTTTATTTTTAAACTCATAAATGGTTCTCACAATATCTTTCCATGAGAACTATGTTTCACTACACTCCACATGTGTAAAATTAGAGTTCAACACGTACTATTTGTGACGTGAAAATAGTTTTGAAACATGTATACTATAGAAAGGGGGTGACACTTTAATTTCTCAATCAAGTTCAAATGGAACAATTATTGTGGAGTACACATGTGTAGTGTTATTGATAAGAAAATGGATTAATTATTGTGGGGTACACACTTACTATGTGTAGTTATCAATTTTTGGGTGAGAGATAATTTTAGGAATTTACAATTTCTTAATTGTAGGTCCAACAACATATGATTGAAGCATGTGATCTATGGATTAGAGTTAAAATGGATTTCTTGCGAATAATTTTTACTCCACCAAATTGAAAAATATATGAAAGAGGGTTGCTAAACTTAAATATGCTAAATGAAATGATCTAATAGGTAGAAAATTTTCTTTGGACTTTGAACAACTCATGAATGTAAATATGATAGATTGGAATGCCATTTGTGCAACTTTTTGTTTTATTTTAAAATTAACTAGCATACTTAAATTATATTAATATATGTAAAATATTCTGAGAGGTATATTTTTCAAGAGACCTATTTCACTTACACCACACATCTAAAATAGGCACCTCATGAACTACATCTCTCGACATATTTTACATATATATAAGCATAAAATAAAACATATGTATGTAAAATATGCCGAGAGGTGTAGTTCACGAGGTGCCTATTTTAGATCTTTGGCATAAGTGGAATGGGAACCTTGAAAAATATACCTCTCGACATATTTTACATATATTAATATAAGATAGGTATGCTAGTAACATCCACAGAAGTTGCATTATACATAAGATGATACCAAAAATAAAGTCAGGAAAAGAAGGTGGGCATTTAGTTAGTGCATGAATGACCTCCATGAGAACCTCTCTATTGGGTGACTTAAGACTCATATTATTAATAATATGGATCCTCACCCATGTAGTTCATTGGTGAAACCAACGATTCTTTCTAACAAGATAGCATTCGACCCCCTATATATTTAATATTTCTTTGAGTCATAAGAATTCCTAATGAATTTGATTGAATTACTTTAAGGTATATTTTATATAAATTAAAACTAACAATATCCAAGATAATATATTCAAATTTTTATGGAAAGAAAAATATTTAATAATCTTTTCTAATATTCATTTAGATCAAAATGTCATCAACATCAATTAAAATGAGAAAACGTTAACAATTAATCCTTTTAGACTTAAATATCTTACGAGGGACATCATAAAGGTATTTAAAGAAGGAATAATCTCTTAAAAGAATAAATGGTTCTCACAACTCTTTTCCATGAGAACTATGTTTCACTATATTGGACATGTGTAAAATTAGAGTTCAACATAGACTCTTTGTGATGTGAAAATAATTTTGAAACATGTAATACTTTAATTTGTCAAAATGGAACAATTATTGTGATGTACACATGTAGTGTTATTGATAAGAAAATGGAACAATTATTGTGGGGTACACACTTATTATATGTGTAGTGCTAGATATTTGGGTGAGAGATAAATTTAAGAATTTAAAATTTATTAAGTGTTGGTCCAAAAAAATATATGTTTGAAGCATGTGATCTATAGATTAGAGTTAAAATGGTTTTCTTGCAAATTAATTTTACTCTACTAAATTGAAAAATATATGAATAAAACATAATGATAGATCGAAAAATTTCTTTGGACTTTGAACAACTCATGAATGTACATATGATAGATTGGAATGCCATTTACACAACTTTTTGTTTTATTTTAAAAATTAATAACACGGTGTCTCTTTCTTCTTACATCTATTTCCCCTCCCTTCCGTTTGATTATGAGGGAGATACAGTGTTGGGAGGGATGAACGCTTACAGTTTTTGACTGAGATATATGTATAAATTCTATGTCGACATAATTTAATTACAAAACTATATAATAAAATTAAGTCATACATATTTGTATGACAGCCACCAAAACAGTTCATATGATATGAAAACACAACGCTGTGATGGGATGTCACCAGTTTGAATCTTTATCCGAATATTCTTCACTAAAATAGAAATGCTAAATTGCCATCCACCCCGAATCCATTATTTTTTTACATGTATTGGACTTGTTAGTATATACAGACGTAAATATATATGTGGCCTACACCTTAATTCGGCCACAAGGAAGTCTATTAATTTACATGTATTGGATATGTTCCACAAGGAAAGTAGTTGTTCTATATGCTTTGCTCATGTCCAACAATTCATACCTCCTCCGTTCTGGTCATATGCATCACTTACTCACGGAATCCGAGTCGGGACACAAGGGACCTTATTCTTCATAGCTTCAATTTTCTTAGGAGTTCTGATGACCTGCATATGACCCACCGGAGAGCTGTGTTCGGGTTGGGATAGCCGCTGGCTTAGCAGCATGTTCACCTTTGAGCCTGAATGACCCACATGACTCTTAATATGTGGGTGTCCTTCTTCTTTGACAAGATTGAGTTCAGCTGAATATGAGGATATTGCCGCATCCGCACTTTCAACAGTAATGAATACTATTATGATGAAAATAAAGAGCAGCAAGGCCTTTCTAATGATTGAAGAACTGCTCCCCATTGCTACCCACATACTGTTTTTATCAATCTCGTTTCGTATTTAAAAGAGATATACGGGCCTTGCATTTAAGGGAAAGAATATTTTGATTTTCTTAGGCGGCGGGGTTTGGTAGGTGAATCTATACCTACAAAGGTTGACTGTTGAAATAATTCATTTGTACCCGAGAAAAATAGTTCTTTCACAGGTCAATTATAACGAATTCTTGTGAATCTGTGATGTGTAATGCGTGTCATACTGTTGGAATTTAGACTTGAATAGCGGCATTTTAAAAATATTAGTGCCGTTCATTTATTTATTTAAATTCATGTCTCAAAATATCAATTTAAGCGTATACTATTTTTGTTAGCGGAAATGACATTTTACGAGATTATAATGTTTTAAATAAAATTGAGAAATACTATATTTATTACGAGTATGACAATTTTAATAGTTGTACGTGTTGTGCAATGCAAGATCTTTACTAAAAGTCTCAACACCGTTTTGTTTGACAATTTATTTCATACGAATGTCCAGGTCAGAAGTAATGGCCGTTTCAAAGCACAACAGTTTTCTGAGGAATAATTGACATAATTTGGTGGCCCAATCGTGTATCATCCAACTATTCAACTCCAGCTAAATTTAATCTTGAATTTTGAATGTGGGACTGGGAGTCTATTTGCGGCAAGATGGGCATTTTTTTCTTCTTTTTCCTCCTAAAACAAATTCGAGAGAAAACATAAAACAATAACCCAACTCTTATACCAAACCTACTATATTATAACCTTCGTTGATAGTTTATAACAAAGATGCTTGGTTTATAAAATGTTTGGTTTATAATGAGTTTCTTAAGGATCAATTTTTGATTAGTCCTATAGTGCCCCTCTTATTGTTGTCTTATTAACTCCACTACGAGCATTCTTGTCCAGTGCCATGGTGTGGACAAGCCCCCTTTCCGCTTTTGGAAATGGCATGTTAATGTCATTTTGCGTGTGCAAGTTAAGATTATTGGACTTGAAGTCTCATCCTCTGTAGAAAATCTCTGTAGTCTTATACAACGAACAACATAAAGAAAATAAACAGAACAATAAAATAATATACAAATAACATATTAAACATCAAACCAGCATTGTTGTGCTTTCTCCATTACTTAGATTCTTCAAACTCGGAGCTTCAACTCATTACATTCAAGTTGTGTGTGCAGCTATGTGCTTTCAATGCACCATCCATACAAAACAATTACAAATGTTGTTATTAAATAACCAGCTACAACTCTAAAATTAGAGCGCTCTAAATCTAGACTGTACTTTAAAATACAGTGCATGTTGTGCATGCAATAAAGTATATTTCTTTTATTTAAATTGACTTCCTAATAATAGGAAAAATGAGTTAACTAAAGCAAACTAAATCTAAATTTATTTCTCCTAAAAAGCTACGGGAGGAATTAACAATGAATGGCACATGCATATTTCCAACACTCACCCTTAATTTCGACATTGTAGCTTTTACTATTTTGGAGTTGCATTTGCATTTTCAAATCTTCCATATGAAGGATCACAAAATCCGAAACAATCTCTCAAATATTCGAAAACTTCCTTTACCAAAGCCCTTGTAAAAATGTCTGCAAACTGGTCTTTGGATCTATAAAATTCAAGATGAATTTCCTTGTTGTTTACCAGCTCCCTGATGAAATGATACCTCGTATCAATATGTTTGCTCCTCTTATGGAAAACATGATTTTTGGACAACACTATGGAAGACACAAAAAATTTGCATAGCTTCCTCTTATTTCTACATCAAATCTTTCAAAATTATTCTCATCCAAACAACTTGACATGCTACTCTTGTTGCTACTACATACTTTGCTTTTGCTAAAGATAACATGATAATGAGTAGTTTCATTGATGCCCATGAAACCATTCATGTTCCAAAGTGAAAACTATAGCCAAATGTGCTTTTCTCTGTCATTAATACTTCCAAGACTCCACTATCTATATAACCAATGAGTTTGAACTCATCTGAACTTGAATATAGAATTCCATGATTCCTTATTCTACTCACATACCTCAAAATTATTTATCCTTCTTGCCAATGTGAATCTTGTGGCGATTCCATAAACCTAGATATGAGGCTCACACCATACATAATGTCAAGCCTTGTGGCCATCAAATACATAAGACTTCCAACCATTTTTTTGAATAATCTTGGATCCACAAATGATCCTTCATCCTCTTTGCTCAACTTGAACCTATTGCAATTGGTGTTGGCATTGGATTACAATTCAACATGTTAAAATTTTTCAAAACATCATTTGCATACTTTACTTATGAGATAAAAACTTCACCTTCTGATTGTTGAACTTCAATGCCCAAAAAGTAATGCATAAGACCAAGATCTTTCATCTCAAACTCCTTCTTCATGGTTTAATTTAATGACTTTGTAGATAGATTTCAAGTAATGATCAAACCATCTACGTATTAACAAACAATTAGAATCTTACCTTGCTCATTTATCTTGGTGTATAAGGTAGGCTCACTACTACTCCTACTGAAACCATTCTCAATCAAGTAAGAATCTATTTTTTTGTACCAAACTCTAGGCACTTGCTTGAGACCATAGAGCGCTTTATTTAATTTGTATACTTTTCCTTCATGACCTTCAATCTCATAACCTTTTGGCTGATTCACATAAACTTCCATTTCAAAGAATCCATTCAAGAATTTTGATTTTACATCCATCTGATAAATAGGTCATTTGTTTTGAGCTACAATTGCTAAAACCATTCTTACTGTATCCAAAAAGCTACTAGTGAAAACGTTTCATTGTAGTCAACTCCATATTGTTGCATAAAACCTCTTTCTACCAACCTTGCTTTGTGTTTTTGTAATTTTCCATTAGCATTGTATTTGGTCTTGTAGACCCACTTGAATCCTATCATGTCCTTTCCTTTTGGAAGATCCACTAGCTCCCATGTTTGATTCTTCTCTATGACATCAATCTCATCATCCATGGATTTTTCCCAAAACATATTTTTATAGCCTCTTCAAAATATATTGGATCTATAGCTTGAGAAAACAATGCAAAAATGAATATGAATTAGTTATATCAACATTATAAATCTCACTTAGACTTCTTATTTTCCGTTGCGCAGGACTATTCGATGCAAGATTACTTTGTGGTGATGGAGTAGCTTATGGTGTTCTCTATGGTGTCTCTTGCATGGCTGAAGATGGATGATATATTGGATACCTATGAACTATAGATGGAGGTGTAGCTTGTGCTACAACATGTGGTGCATGTCTAAGATTTGTAGATATAGTACCTTGCTTCTCTAAAGTTTCATCTGCCATATCATCATGTAGAAAATCTGCTACTATACTCACCGTTTTCTCTATACTTCCATCCCATGCTTCATTTTCAATGAACTGAACATCTCTTCTAATCAGAACCTTTCTAGTGACCGCATTGTACTTGTATGCTTTTGTATTCTATGAGTTGTTTTTGTTGCAAAGAGATTTGAGTTCTTCCTTTTTCCTAGTTTTAAAATCAATTGAAACATCCTAATGCTGCTCATCTTCACTTTTGCAATCAACTTAGTGCTAGGAGATTTTTCCACAATCACGCACTCATTATCCTCCATATAGACTCAATATCCTTTATGTACTTGTTGTTCAATACTCATAAGGTTATGTTTCAAACCTGGAACATAATAAACATATTGCATACTTGTTTACTCCCCCTATCTTGTTAGAATAGTAATCATTCCTTTTCCTTTCATAGACACAATATTGTTATTTCCAAGAGTTACATCACTCTTAACTGAATCATCCAAACTAGAAAACAAATCTAGATTATCTATCATGTGATTACTGCAACCTGAATCCAAATACCATACATCACAGGACTCTCTTTTGAAAAATATCATTTAATAGGGGATAAAAAGGTATGGCTTTGGTAATCCTTGTTCATGCAATAAACATAGGTTTAGAAATAGAACTTTCAATGTAATTTTTATTTTTCCTCTCTTGATCATATTACTTTTTCTTGCAATCATAACCATAGTTCCCATACTTCTTGCAATAATGGCATTGAAAATGAAACTTATCTTGTCTTTGACCATAACTTTGTTCTTCATCCTTTCCTCTTCCGTCTAAGTTTAATGAACCGCTGCGGTGTCCTCTTGATGGAATTCTTCCTCTGCAACTTGCACTAAAATTACCTCTTCATTTTCCACAAATACCTGATGTCTAAGGTGTAAAAGCCTCATCTACACTTGAATGTGATCTATTCATTCTTTGTTCATGATTGATTGGTGATTCATGCAACTCATCAATAGAAAATTGACTCATATCCTTAGATTATTTAATAAAGAACAATAAAGGATCAAATTTTGTAGGAAAACTCCTAAGAAATTTTTCAATAATCCTTTTGTCTTCAATAGTCTCACCATGGGATTTTATTCGATTGACTAAGCCAACTACATAAGTAAAGAACGATTCTACGAATTTGAATATTTCATTAAAAATTCTCAAAATCTCTACGAAGTAATTGTAGCTTACTAGTTTTTACTTTCTCCTTACCTTGATATGTAACTTGTAATGTGTCCCATGCGGTATTTTATTGACTAGTTTTTGCCACTCTCGGAATAATGCTTTCATGCATCGCCTGATGAATATAGAAAAGAGCTTTGCTCTCTTTCTTCCATAGCTCCTTCAAAGTATCTTTCTCTGGTTGTGAAAGTGCAATATACACTAGCTGCATTTGTGGGCTCTGTTTACCCATCCTCAATGATCTCCCATACGTCTTGAGATCGAAAAGATCCTTCATGGTCAATGACTAGTACTCATAATTCTATACATTAAATTGTGGCATCGGCATACCGGATATAGAAGCCATATTTGTTATAATTTAATAAACTTCTAGAATAACCTACATTGATACTAATTTCTAAAAATCTCTTTAGTCTTATACAACGAACAACATAAAGAAAATAAACAAAATAATAAAATAATATGCAAATAATAGATTAAACATAAAACTAACATTGTTGTGCATTCTCCATTAATTAGATTCTTCAAACTCAGAGCTTCGGCTCATTACATTCAAGTTGTGCATGCAACCTGTCTATTTTCAATGCACCATCCATATATAACAATTACAAATGTTATCATTAAATAACCACCTACAGCTCTAAAAACAGAGCACTCTAAATCTAAACTGTGCTTTAAAACAACGCATGTTGTGCATGCAATAAAACATATTTATTTTATTTAAATTGACTTCCTAATAATAGGACAAAGCATGAGTTAACTATAGTAAACTAAATCTAAATTTATTTCTCCTAAAAATATACAAGAGGAATTAACAATGCATGGTACATGCATATTTCTGACATCCTCGAGCTTCTCGTATACTTTCGATAAGATAATCAAATTTTTTTTCCTTCTTTGCATACATACACATACAAATTGATGTATATAAGTTTAATTTGAATTAGAAGTGAAGGTTATTATTTAAACACTTTGGATGTGTGTAACCTTCATCTTTGGAGATCCTAGGCTTTTACCTTGGATTCCATGACATCCCCTTATCACTTGCTTATGAAACACTCTTTCTTTTTTATGCCTGACATTTTTGTTGTTTCCTAGGCATGGTACAACAGTATTATAAAATAACAATAGTAAATTCTTTGTTTGATTGTATGCAAGAAAAGGGGGAGGTGTGGTCAAGGGACCACTTGCTATGTTCGATTAATCTCATGGACTAGTTGATAAAACACATAGACTGTTTGATAAAGCACATGGAGTGGTTGATAAAACGCATAGATTGTTTGATAAAACACATGAACTATTTGATCAAAACACCTTGAATTAATGTATCCTCTCAGGCCAACAGTGATTGCAGGATGCACACAAATTGGTGTTGTTTTAGAAGGCGCATTGACTAGTGTAACCCCAAAATCCACATCTCATGCCAGAATACTCCCACCTCTGCGCAAATAGGAGCTTCCAAACAAGGTGTGGACAACCGTCGAGAAATGGATAGGCACATGATTTGTTTGGATTGATGTTATTAAGAGAGTTTTTCGCATGGGACAACAATGGTTGTAGGATTTGTACAAAACACATCTATTTAACAGGTTGTGGAGGCTTTCAAGAAAATGTAAGTGGCAAGTGCAACCTTTTCCAGTATCCTCCCAACCTGTGCTAAATGGGAGCCTTGGAATGAGACGTGGACACCTACTAGGCTCATGAAGGAGGAATTTTGGGTTATTTGTTGTTGATGCCTTTGTCAGGCCAACGTGTAGGTTTAGGGGGACGTCTTTCCATGGCCTGCGATGGTTGCAGGATGAACTCACAATGGAATTGTTAATTAGGAATTTGAAAGGCTTAGAAAAACACCAAAAATATCTTACAACGCCCTCCAAAGCTGGGCCAAAACAAGATCCTTGTTCGGTTGAGGACAACTATCAAAGCTCAATGGAGAAATGGATTTTTCTATATACATTCTAGCTTCTTGTGCCATAGTAGATATATATGCAAAATGTGGAAGCATTGATAATCCCGTCAACTGTTTCACAAAATTTCCTGGAAAAATGTGCTCTCATAGAATGCAATGATTACACTATATGTAGGGGATGGTTTTGTTGAAAGGGCCTTGAAGCTTTTAAGAAAATGCAGTTAACATGCATAAAGCCAAACTCCAAAACATTCTCTGGCATCCTCCTTGCTCTACACCAAAAATTGGCTGCAGTATGGAAGTTAGCACATTCACAAAGGGTTGTTTTATGAAAACTATGTTGGTTGTGTGGGTTGTTTGCATTTGGTGCAACATTGTCAATGATTTGTGACAAATTATGTTATATTTGGTAGCAACACCACTAACTGGGCTGCGATACATGAAGTTATGAGATTCAGATTGGCAGCGGATGGAATTTGTATTGTATTTTTTATCGTACTGTTTAAAATTAATAATAAATAAAATGGACGCCAGCGCGAGGGATGTAAATTGTTTGAAAAAATGTGTGAAGGATATTTTTTTCATGGAATTCCATGATTGTTCGATATGCACAATATGGGTTCGTGGTAAAGGCGTATAAAAATTGCAAGTGAATGCAAGTCATTGGTCGAAAACCATGATGAAAATCCCCAAGCTGTTTTCTCTAGCTTAGCAATGTGTGTTGCCATGGTATGGTTGGTGCTTGGCAATGATGAGTTAAAATACAATGTAGATCTTGGTGCTGTCCATGGCCTATTGGATAAGGCATCTGACTTCTAATTAGGCTATTATGATTTCCTTGAAAGTGATGTGTTTGGGTATGCTAAAAACGGGTTTCCAAAGGATTTAAAATTTTCAAGAAAATGTGATTAAAGAGACTGTGGACCTCTTGGAGCCATGTTTACCCTATTTCATCTATAACTTGGCATGGTCATATTATTCTTCTCTTCCACGATTTTAATGTTTTCATTAATTCCTATTTCAATGGAATTGGAATTCAAACCATAGAAGAATAATATTTCAATGAATTAGATAAGGCATAAAATTGTATAGCAATTTACCTTTTGTTTTTACATAACTTGAAAGGTTACTTTAAACATAAACCTAGGAAAAATATGTTAATAGTACTGGTTACCAAATTCACGCCGGGGCACGTTGTAGTGCCCCATATTTTAGGACTCGATTCCAAACGCGATCACCTTAAAATCCAGGAAATTATTTTTAATATATTTATTATATTCATTTATTTTTAATAGTTATGTAAGGCCACACTACTATAGCTAGCACTTAATTAATGCTATGTTATCTTCCCTTATTATTTCCGCGGGGTTAAACACCCCTTTTACCTAACTTAAATGCAATTAAATCAATTTATACAAAGGGGAATTCATTAGGCCACCTAAGCCTAACGTATTCCTTAATAAACTTAAAAGGCCTATGCCCAATATTTGTTCATTTAATTAATTTACTAAATGCACCCATAATAAATAAAAACCACAAGTTCATTTGAAAAATCCCTAGGTTTCCCTCTAATTAGTTTTCCCATATTTATTTACTTTATGCCCTCGTTATCTCAATTTTTCCCTCGGAAAAATTGATCAAACACGACCCTGTGTAGGAAGAAATTTAAGAAATGGTTTTGTAGCACAAGCTCGCATTTCAAATCCAACAGATAAGTTACAGGCAGGCCCTAAAATGGAAGAGCAGGGTTGAGAAGGAAGAAAATAGTGTCGAAGAAAACTAGAAGCTCAAAGGAAAAGAAATGGAGAAAAACTCTAAGTCTTCGGGCTTTATGAATGATTCAGAATGAGCCCAAAAATGGCTAAGTATGGAAGAATTAGTGGAAGCCTCCACATGCCTCATTGGTGCATCTCCAAAGAGTAAACTCAAAAAGAAGACCCAAATGAGCGCAGATATTCCACGTGTCCCAGGCCCAAAAATGATAGATCCGGCCGTTGAAAAGTCCAAATAAGTAGAAGGAACCACATGTCAGCTCAGCAAAATTTCAAGATGGGAGCCCAAGAAAGAGACTCAAACTTGATCCAGCCCTCTACATGGCAAGAGGTCAATAGAGGTAAAATTTAAAAGCGGGCCCAAATCGGTTAAGTATAAGAGCATAGGTAGACGACACCACATGTCTTAATGACGCACATTCAAAGGTACAGCCCAAAGCGGAGATCCAAATAATCACAAGGCTTCCATGTGTTAGCCCGGTGCATCTTCAAAGATAAATCTAAAATCAAATCCTTAGACAAGCGCCAAGTCTCCACATGTCGCAGTCGATATATAAGGCCCCGCAGTAAAAGGACTTAGTCAAAAACATAATGGAACAAAGCAAAGCGACGGAGGAAGACACCTATCAGCCCGACGTAACTTTAAAAGCAAAACCCAAAAGTGGTCCCCAAAAGAGCGCCAGCCCTCCATGCGGCCATGTTTGAAATCAAAGCGGGGAGGTGGGTCTCTGGGAGTAATTTTAACCTTTTGGATCATTTCAAAGAGACATAAAGTATAGAAATGAGTCGCACCTCCGCCAATGCCCGAGAAGCCACGTGTCAGGCCTAAATTATATGTGGGCCGGTGGGCCTTGGAGTGATTTTTTTCCCAAATATAAAATGCAGTTCATCGGACCCGAAGATGTTTTTTTGGACAAAAGGGTATTGCGGGGCTGCCGAGAAATTTTTGCATTTTTTTGTGCCAAAAGGCACAGAGTGAATTTTGGGCCCGCGGACCGATTTTGCTAATAGGTTTCTGCCATTTTTGTATGGACCCGACCCAAACATTCAAATGTACATATCTTCTGACCCAGGCCTGAAATTCAACAAATTTGGCACCATTGGAAAGGTCTCGACCTCCTCTACGCCATGGAAACCTAAAACTTTAATTTTGACGAGGTTAGGTGGGTGGAAAATGGAAAAACGTCTTCATGACATTAATATGCTATCCGATTGCTCCAACAACCAGATCAAATTTTATTTGATCCATCATTCTTCTTTCTTCAAGGCATTGAGCAAATATGGAGCAATGGACTCGACAGATTATGGGTGGATTTGTTGGGACATTAATGTCCAGTAGCTGAGTTCCAAATAAAGTTATTCACCTCTTTTCTTCTTCTCTCTTCGTTGCATCTGTAAAAAAATAATCTTAACACTTTGTAAAGGGTTGGACATTTTGTTTTGCACTCTCCCTTCTTCCCTTGTCTATAAGAAAATTTGTGGAGTTTCCAAACCTCCCATTCAAGTTGTAATGCAAGATTTTACCTCTTGGCCACTGTAATGCACTGTATCAACTTTTGGAGAAATAATATATGTCTGTGGATGATTCTTGACCCTCTCATGTGTTTATTGTTGCCTTATGATCTCTCATTGTAGTTTGGTTATCTGTGCATGGCGTTTGCATTACATTTCTATGGTCTGTGTTAGCTTGCAAAATGAGTGTTTAATATTCCTTTAGTGCATCACTTCGTTATCTTAGGTTTAATTTTTTATCTTCTCAACCCTTTCTCCTTTGTAAGATATAGTAGGTTTAGAGTAGATCCTCTGCAATTTATTTATGTGCACCTAAACAGAGGAATAGGAACCGACCTTAATCCGTAGAGCTCTGTCAACTCGCAAGTTCCCACAATTTGAGAGATGGTCCATGTTATGCAATCACACTCAGAGTCTCAAATCATCTAGTTGTAGTCCCTAAGGGGTGTTGTGATTCTACACTAACAGTTTTGGCATGCCTAGTGGGATGTCACAGAAGTTAGAGTTCCATTTTTTCAAGGTGTTTCATTATCAACAACAAATTATAAGCCACTATGCAACCACACTAATAGTTTTGGCACACCTGGTGGGGCTAAGAGGTATCCATCTTTATTGCAACAAGATTGATGTGCACTTGTTGTAAGTTTTAAGCTTTTAAGAAGCTCTGAAATTACACATTTTGCGACTCTAGAAGGATCATAATCCATTGGTTTCAATAGTCCAAGCTTGTCAAGTTCATGAGAAGGATATAAACAAGGTCAAGAACTAGAGAGGAGGGATAGTTTGTCTACCTGCACTTGTCCCAGACAAAGGGAGAAGAGGGAGAAGATCCTAGAGGTTTCCATCTCGACCAAACATAACCTTGTCAACACCTCCTCCTGGCATGCCATTCTTTCAATCCACAAGGGTTATCAGGCCAATCATAATGGCACAACCACCCAACCCCAATTTCGAATTCACTGGTAGTAGCCCACTCAATCTCAATGCACAAAATCTAGTCCCGGGTTGCAGAATTAAAGAGCATTCCCCATTTCACCGGAGTGAACTAAACTTCTCCTAGTGACCACATTCAAGACATTGCAAATGTCTGTGTAATTTATGACATCACTAAGATGGACATTACAGTCAAGTTGTTAGCTTCTTCAGTCAAGGGTAAAGCTTCGTGATGGTACTAGAGTCTAACAGAGGCTCTATTCAAACATGGGACCGTCTGTGTAGAGCTCTCCATAACCAAAGTCAGAGAGAAGGGAGATAATATATCCTTGTTGGAGTATTTGATAACCATCAAGAGGGCCCCTAATGAGCAGTTGACAGATTTCAACTTCACATTCCAAAAGACATGGGAAAGAATTCCATTGGCTGTAAGGCCCACAGATGAAGGTGTTTTCTTATACTATCTTAGAGCTCTAAATTCCGATGTTGCTTTAATGATTCAATCAATGGGAGGAACCACCTTACCTGTAGCCTATAAATTTTCTCGTTAGAGCTTAAAATTGTCTAATTTAGGCTAGAAAAATTTCTCCTAGGCCACCCATGCCTTGTACTAGAAATAGGAGATCTAAGCAGTAGTTAGACACCCACATTAGCTCCTATACCTACTCCTAGGAATCGAGTTCGGCCGAGGCCTCCATCTTGTCTTCTAGCACTTAAAAATAGATTCAAGAAGTTATGAAACAATTGCAGAACCTAGAGAATGAGCTAGAGAATATCAAAAGGCAACAAGCTCAGAGTTCTAGGCCATATCAGCTTCAAGCTTAGTATCAGGCTAGACCCCCATATCAGCAAAATAGACCACCAACTTAGGCTTTACAAAACCAAGGACAACCTCAAGCTGCTAGGCCTTTTCGGTCATATGATCAAAACACAACTTCAACATCAAGGGCCTTATTTTCAGCACAAAACAACATGGCACAAGAATATGATTGGTGTTTCCCATACAATCAGCCCCATAACTAGTCAATGTGTTTTAATGGTGCACTAAACTAGGCCTTGATGGTACAGACCATTGGTGTGTCACAAGAGTCTAGCCAAGAGGAAAATCAGCAGCAAGAAACTCAACAAGAGGCATCTCCAAGTGAGACTATGCTTGTCAATCGGCAAGCTGAAGAGTTCTATGGAATTAACCAAGCCCCTTCTTAGAGTGTGGCTGCCAATACACAATTCAAGAAAGGGAATATTAGAGAGGGACGGTTACCAAACCCAGGTAATCCTCAACCCTCCATTACTCCATAAGGTATTGGCACTCAGAATGCAACTCCTAATATGTAGAGTCAGCTAAAGCCACCTTCCAAACCCACTTAGGAACCAGTTACAACGACCCATGTGCAAGAGAAAAATGTACTAGGAAAGGGGCAACAAAAGGATATCTCATTTAACATAATTGAGAAAATGAAGAAGACAAATGTGAAAATTTCACTGTGGGAGTCATTAACCATTCCAGGGCAAAGAGATCTGTCGCAGACTGCTATGGCCAATTGGTCAAGCTCAAATCAGCCCCCTAACCAGCAAGAGAAATTGTTTACCAATGTGGTTCGGCCTGAGGGAAACCATGGAGGAAAACAAGGTAAGAATCTGAAGCCCCCTTCATTCTATGTTTCATTGATCATTAGAGACAAACACATAATTACATGATTGACTCAAGAGCCAGTAGCTCAATCATGCCAAAGAAAATATCCAATCAGCTGGGACTTCAATATGAAGTCATCTCCAGGGGCGTAGTGTAATTAGATGGGATAGGGGTAATGACAGTTGGATTCATCAAAGATTTAAGCCTCACACTGCACACCTGCCCCAATGTGACTGTATTACAAAATGCATCAGTAATAGACTTGTCGCCGTATTTTGCATTGTGTTTGTCAAGAGACTTCACTGCTAAGATTGGAGGCTATCTGTCTAATGATTGGTCACACATGCTTTTTAGAACAAGGTATGTAGCTAAGGCTACAATCAGATCTGAGGCCATTGCAGATTACTATATTGAGTCTTATATACCTAGCCCAATAATGCCAATTGTTTAGCCTTTTATCAAGAGGATCTCCCAAGCACTTGTGAAGCGAGATAGCAATGTGGGGTGTATCCCTGGACTTGACCCTCAATGAGTGGGAAAACAAGAGGCATGATTTTGACCATTATAAGGAGATGGAGGTGTTAGGTTGTGGAGCCTATTTTCATGTGAGAAAGTGTTGAAGACTATACACTAAGAGTATTTTATAATTTTCACTATTGTCTCACCGAGGTTCTGGCTAGGCCAGCACTAGAGAGGGGGTTCGGGGCACATTCAAAAAAAAAATTGGCCTTAAAACATGCCTGATATATCAGAAATGTGACTTTCTTATATGGGAAATATTTTTGACCCGTAGGTTTATGGGACAATTTTGGCCCATGGTTTTAATACCCACGGTTTTGTAACACATCTTAAGTAGTTTTCTACTTATATGGTTTTATACATATGGTAGGTATAATGTAACATTGCATATGTGTTTTGAATTTGGGTGTGAATTTGTAGATTTTGTTGAGCATAGCTCCAAGTACATCTAGGTATTGTATTAAGAGATCGGTGGCTTGTAATAAAATCGAGAAAGTGATTCTTGGTGGACGTAGCCCAAATCAGGTGAGCCACATTAAATATTGTCTCTTTGTGTTGTGTTATTTTATTCTGAATTTTTTTATATCTGTAACATTTTCTGCATATTAGTTTCTACTGTTGCAATTATGTGAGGGATTATTGCACATATTTTATCCCTTATTTCTTAACAGGAGGAGTCTGAGCTAGGATTCTACCACTCGCATGAGGAGAATCATCCTCTTCCTAAAGCATCATTAAGCAAGACCACAAAGATGATAATGAGGTATGGCAGTTTTTCTTCAATGACTCAAGAATTAGAGAAGGAGTTGGAGGAGGAGCTATGCTTGTTTCCCCCCAAGGTATGCAATACTACTAATCTTTCCGTTTCCAATTTGTTTTCTCAAACAATACAGTAGAGTATGAGGCTTTGGTTTATGGACTGCATTGGGAAAGAAAAAGGAGTATAAAGAACTTGTAATTTTTGGCGATAGTGAACTAGTTGTTAATCAATTCTGAGGAAAAAATGGTGCCAAGAATGATTTGTTAAAGAGCTATAAGAACTGGGTATCAGACCTCATCGAGGATTTTGAAGCGTTCAACATCAATTCCATTCCAAAGAAAAAGAATGAAGTGGAAGATAGACTAACAGCGATTGGGCCAGCATTTGATGTTGTAGAGAGTATCAAGAGTGATAATTCTTAGCCCCATATCAAAGTGGTTGTAAGACCATCTATCCCTGATAATAACACAAGTCGGCAGGTCTTCAAGAATGATCAACAAATTGTCAACTTTCTATTAGAAGAAGTTGAGTTCTCCTCCAAGAACTAAGACAAACTGGAGCAACAGTATGCTGATCAAGTGGTGCAGCTTGAGAACCAACAAACTATGAAAGGCTCTTGTCACTTTGGAATCAATATTCAACCCAAATGACCAATTCTTAAAGGAGAAGGTTAATATTCAAGTAAAGGGTGAATATTCAGAGCCCATTTTCATAGAGGAAGGAAAAACATTGCAGATTGGCAAGGTAAGCACTCAAAAAGAAAAATACGAGTTTATTCAAAATTTTCAAGTGTTCCCATATGTCTTTTCCGAACTTACAAAGATTTAAAGGGCTTAAACCCAAATTTGGCACAACAAACAATCAAGCTAGATCCAGGATCTAAGCCTTTTGGATAGAAGAAAGGCCAGTGAACCCTCATATAGATCCTCTTATGACAAAAGAGTTGAATAAGCTTATTGAGGCCAACATCATCTTCCCTATCAAGCACTCAAGTTGGGTTGCAAACTTGGTGCCTGTAAGGAAAAGAAGTGGAGAAATCAGACTATGTGTGGACTTCCATGATCTAAATAGAGCATCACTCAAGGATCACTATCCACTTCCATCAATGGAACAAATCTTACAAGTTGTAGTTGGCTCTGAGAGATTTTCATTACTAGATGGATACTCAGGCTATAACCAGATAATGGTGAAAGAGGAAGATCAGTTCAAGACAACCTTCACCACCAAATGGGGTACATATGCTTATAAGAAGATGCCATTTGGACTATCAAATGTCAGAAAAACATTTCATCAAGCCATGGACATGGCATTCAAAGGGTTGATCAACAATATATTTTTGGTGTATCTGGATGATATCACCGCTTTCTCAAAAATTACAAGAGACCATCTCTTCCACCTCGAGATTTTTTAGAGGTGTAGAAGGTTTGGGATTTCTTTGAATCCAAAGAAATGTGTGTTCTTGGCACATGATGGAAAATTTTTGGGATACATTGTCTCAAGAGAAGGGTTAACAATTGATCTTGAAAGGGTTGAATCCATCCGGACACTTCCATTGCCACAACACAAAAATTCTCTCCAAATATTCTTGTGGAAGATAAACTTTGTTCATATGTTTGTACCTAATTTTTCCACTCTTGTGAAGCCTTTGATAATGATGTTAAAGAAGATTCTTGCATTTAAATGGATAACAGAAGGAAAAGAGAGTTTTGAGGCCATCAAGCTCACAATATCACAAGCCGGGAAACTCCCATTAACCCAGACTTCTCAAAGGACTTCATGTTATGTGCTTTTGGAGGGTCAGACACAATTTCAGCCATCTTGGGTCAGCCCAATAAGAAAGGTTCAGAACAACCCATAGCCTTCTTCAGTCATAGCTTGGAGGACTACGAGGAAAAATACTCTTTCATTAAAAACATGTCCTTTCCATTATTAGGTATTTGAAAGTTTAGACACTTAGTATCGAACAATGACATTCAACTACTAGTGTCTCATGCTGGTGTTAAGGATTTTCTCCTAAGTAAGGACTTGAATGAGAAGAGATCAGGTTAGATTACTTGGGTAATGGAGTATGACATTGAGATCAAAGTGACCAAACTGGTTCATGGCAAGGGTCTGTGTGAGACAGATCACATCCAAGCAGTGAGTCAATGGATAAAAAGAGGTTGTTCTACTATTGCGGAATGATCGGGAGCAACTAGCTAATGATGCACATATTCCATGTTGGACTCAAGCCTTGGTGCATTATCTCCAAACAGGTTTGTGCCCTCCAGAATGGAACAAAGTAAAAAGGAGATACTTTAGATTACAATCCATCCCATATGTGCTTCTTGGTGGTGTCTTGTTTAAGAAGGATATCAATAGTGTTCTATTGAGGTGCATTGGGATAGGCCAAAATGAGAGATTGCTGCATGAATTCCATGATGGAGAAGTAGGAGACCAATTTTCTCCCTGATAAAAAACTCTCAATATTTTGAAAGCTGGTTATTATTGGCCTACAGTGTTCAGGGACTGCTACTCATGGATCAAGAAGTTCATGAAAAATGATCAAGAATTGATCAAGAAGAGTTTTGACAAGAGAGAAAGAACGAGGACATTTCAAGAAGGGGACTTAGTTCTAAAGTGGGATGCAGATCGGGAAAAACCAGGAAAGCATTCCAAATTTGATGCCATTTGGAGTGGTCCCTACATGGTCACAAGATGCAAAACAAGTAATGCCTTCCAGCTAGCTAAATTGGATGGCGAAGAATTACAGATCCCAGTTAACGGGATCCATCTCAAACATTGCTACTAAAAGGGAAGGTTCCACCCTTGTAAATATTAGCATAGAATTTTAATTTCCCTAAGTGTGTATGCACATTGTTTTGTTGTAGCATAGGTTTTGTTTCCCTAAGTGTTGTGGCATAGGTTTTGTTACTCCGTAAATGTGTCATTATACAGTTCAATGTGCCTCTAGGTGAATGCGTCAGACCTTTAGCATTTGCAACAAGGAGACCCATAGTTGCAGTAATTGTTTCTCATTTTTGAATAGAATAAATACATAGTAACTAGAATCGGGTCCCAAAAGGTCCATTTTCAGAAGAACGGGATCGACGTCGGGCCACCAACCATGACTCCATGCCCAATGGATACAACAAGACAATTTGTCTATTCATCTAGCAGGCAGATGTCCCCACAAGTCACCAAATTGTTATCTCAATTTTACCCCTGGAAAAATTGATCAAACACGACCCTGTGCAGGAAGAAATTCAAGAAACGGTTCCATCGCACGAGCTCGCATTTCAAATCCAACAGATAAGTTACAGGCATGCCCTAAATTGAAAGAACAGAGTCAGGAAGGAAGAAAATAGTGTCAAAGAAAACCAACAGTTGAAAGAAAAAGAAATGGAGAAAAAATCGAAGTCTTCGAGCTCTACGAATGATTTAGAATGAGCCCAAAAATAGCTAAGTATGGAAGAATCAATGGAAGCCTCCATGTGCCTCATTGGCGCATCTCCAAAGAGTAAACTCAAAAAGTAGACTGAAATGAGTGTTGATCTTCCATGGGTCCCAGGGCCGAAAAAGGATAGAGCCAACCATTGAAAAGTCCAAACAAGTGGAAGGAACCACATGTCAGCTCGGTGCAATTTCAAGATGGGAGCCCAAGAAAGAGACTCAAACTTGTGCCAGCCCTCCATGTGGCCAAAGGTTAGTAGAGGTCCAATTTAAAAGTTAGCCCAAATTGGTTAAGTATAAGAGTGTGGGTAGAAGGCGCCACATGTCTTAATGGCACACATTCAATGGTGCAGCCCAAAGTGAAGACCAAAAGGAGCCCAAGGCTTCTACGTGTCAGCCCAGTGCATCTTCAAAGATAAATATAAAAGCGGGTCCTTAGACAAGCGCCAAGCCTCCACATGTCCCAGGTCAGATATATGGCCCCGCTAAGAAAAAGGACTTAGTCAAAAACGTAAAGGAACAAAGGAAAACCATAGAAGAAGCCACGTGTCATCCTGGCACAACTTTAAAAGCAAAACCCAAAAGCGGTCCCCAAAAGAGCGCCAACCCTCCACGTGGCCATGTTCCAAGTCAAAGCAGGGAGGCGGGTCTCCGGGAGTAATTTTAACTTTTGGCTTCGTTTCCAAGAGACATAAAGTATAAAAATGAGCCATGCCTCTACCAATGCCCGAGGAGCCACGTGTCAGGCGTAAATTACATGCGGGTCGGCGGGCCTTGGAGTGATTTTTTTGGCCAAATAGAAAATGCAAGCCAACAGACCCAAAGATGTTTTTTTAACAAAAGGGTATTGTTGTGTTGTGGGGAAATTTTTGCATTTTTGTTTTTTGTGCCAAAATGTGCAAAGTGAATTTTGGGCCCATGGATCCATTCTACTAACTAGTTTTTGCCATTTTTGTAAGGACCCAAACCAAACATTCAAATGGACATATCTTTCGACCCAGTGCCTGAAATTCAACAAATTTGGCTCCACTGGAAAGGTCTCGATCTCTTCTACACCATGGAAACCTAAAAATTTAATTTTGACAAGGTTAGGTGGGTGGAAAATGGAAAAATGTGTTTGTGCCATTAATACATGATCTAATTTCTTGAACAACTAGATCAAATTGGATTTGATATGTTGCTCTTCTTTCTTCAATGCGTTGAGAAGACATGGAGCGGTGGACTCGACAGATTATGGGTGGATTTGTAGGGACATTAATGGCTCGTAGCTGAGTTCAATTCAACTTTCCCTCCTCTTTTCTTGTTGTCTCTTCACTATATCTATTAAAGAAGAATCTTAGCTCATTGTAAAGGGTTGGAAATTTCTATTTTGTACTCTCCTTCTTCCCTTGTCTATACGAGAATTTGTGGAGTTCCCAAACCTCCGATTCAAGTTGTAATGCAAGATTTTGCTTCTTGGTCACTGTAATGCAATGTATCAACTTTTGGATCAATAATATATGTCTGTGGATGATTCTCAACCCTCTCATGTGTTTATTGTTTCCTTCTGATCTCTCATTGTAGTTTGGTTATCTGTGCATGGCGTTTGTATTGCATTTCTATGGTCTGTGTTAGCTTGCAAAATGAGTGTTTAACATTCCTTTGGTGCATCACCTCGTTAGCTTAGGTTTATTTTTTGTATCTTCTCAACCCTATCTCCTTGGTAAGATAGAGTAGGTTTAGAGTAGATCCTTTGCAATTTATTTGTGTGCACCTAAAAAGAGGAATAGGAACTGACATTAATCCAGAGAGCTCTCTCAACTCGCAAGGTCCCACACTTTGATATATGCTCCATGTCGTGTAATCACACTGAGAGTCTCAACTCATCTAGTTGCATGCACTCACGGGTGTTGTGATTCTTCACTAACACCCCCAACTTCTATGGTTCCTAGATAAATCACCTGAAGTTCCCTTTTAGTTTTAGTTTACCAAATACCCATACAATGTCACTCCTACTAATTTAAAGATGTAAGATTTAATTTATGCCCTTAGATCCTTTTATTTTCAACCCTAAATATTTAGGGTTTTCTATAACCCTAATCCTCGTCCTTATGTTTTCTATTTTTACTTTTGTTTTGAAATATTTACTCCTCATTTGATTAGGTTAAACCAAGGAGGAGGAAGATGAAAAGAGTTTACGAGAATCGAATCGGAAACGAGGCACCACGAAGTAGTTGCACTCCAATGGAATCGTGAAAGCTCCAAGCGATAGCAAGGAAAAAAATTGATCAGTAATGGAAGAACTTGCTCAACAGAAACAAAGCTTGCATAGAGGAAAGATAGCGGAGTGTCTTGGCATGCTCATAAATGAATAGAAAAGGGGTACATATAGGGTGCTGAGTAACCCTAGTGCATGACACATATGAAACCCTAAACCTAACCCTAAACCTAACCCATGTGAGATGACCCTCCAACATGAGAGGAGGACACATAGGATAACTCACACTAACACCCCCCCTTCATCGAAGCTAGGGTAGCGGCTGTGATGAGTCAGACGGAAGAGGAAGACACTCCTAAAAAAAAAAAAAGATGTGTCAATGGGGCCCGGCAACTAAAGGCCTGATAAGGTGCCCATATACAAACACAATCTTCCTAGAAGAAGAAGAAGAAAAGAAGGACTAAATAGCCCTAAGAAGATGGGCAGCTGCAGAAGACCTCACCCCAAGAAGAGACCGTAAGTGAAGAAACTTCATCTCAGTGAAAGGCTTGGTGAATAAGTCTGCAATCTGATCAGCTATCTGAATGTACTGAATGTCGATGATACCATCATGAATAAGCTCCCGTATGAAGTGCATATGGATCTCAATGTGCTTCGTCCATTGATGCTGAACTGGATTTCTACAAATAGAGATAGTGCTTGTGTTATCACTAGTAGATAATGGTAGGCCACCGAAAGTGGATGCCAAACTCTTTCAGAATACCCTGTAGCCAAATAGCTTCGTGGCGCAGCGTTGATCGCTGCTCCTCGTATATTCGCCTCTCGTAGATGATATTGCAATTGCATTTTGCTTCTTGCTAGACCAACTAATAGGACCCAAACCAAGAGAGAAATTGTAGCCAGAAGTAGATTTCTGATGATCTAAGTCACCGGCCCAATCAGAATCACGTGAACCCAATCAAGTCAATATCAACCCCTCCATGATAGTGTATGCCATCAAAGCATAAGTGCCACGAACATAATGAAGGATCCTTTTAGCTGCTTTCCAATGCAGTTCATGTGGCTCCTGCATGAATCTGGACACGATCCTAATAGCATATGATAAATCCGGTCGAGTGTGAGTCAAGTAGATCAAGCTCCCAACTAACTCGCTTCGGTAAAGAGTACCATTAACCAAGGAGTAGAGCAATCTAAAACCAACTTAACCCCGGAAAGAAAAGGAGTAGGAGAAGACTTGCAATCAGACATCTGAAACCAAGCTATCAAATCAAGAGCATACTTAGGTTGCGAAATCAAGATTCCCGAGTCAGATTGTGAAATCTGGATCCCAAGGAAGTAATGAAGCAGACCTAAGTCAGTCATGGAAAACTTGTTGGCTAAGGCGATCTTCACAGAATCAATAATAGAGGAAGAGCTGCCTGTGATCAACAAGTCATCAACATATAGAACAAGAATGAGTATGGAGTCATCTTGCCGTAGAATATAAACATTTGGATCAGAGTGACACCTAGTAAACCCTGATGTAAGTAAGAAGGAGTCCATCTTGGCATACCAAGCCCGAGGGGCTTGTTTAAGGCCATAAAGAGACTTCTTTAACTTACAAATGAGGGAGGAATCTTGGACATAACCCGGAGGTTGTTCCATATAGATCTCTTCCTCTAGGTCACCATGAAGGAAGGCACTCTTAACGTCCATTTGATGGAATTTCCATTTGTTTTCTACGTGGCAATGGCTAGGGTCAGTCGAATAGAAGTCATCTTCGCAACCGGAGCAAAGGTTTCTGTATAATCAACCCCAACTATCTGGGAGAAACCCTTAGCTACTAATCGCGCTTTAAACTTTTCGACGTCTCCATCTACTCCATACTTTGTTCGGAACACCCACTTACACCGAACGATTTTTCTTCCTTTCGGAAGAGTGGTGAGATCCCAAGTATCGTTCTTCATGAGAGAGGAATACTCCTCATCCATGGTAGAATCCCACTCAGAATACCATAAGCCTCCCGGAAAGATTGTGGATCAGAAGCAGAGGCGAAGAAAGAGTGGGGTCCAACGAAATCGAGCGAGTACGTCTCATATCCGAAGTATCTCCAACTAAATCTCCAAAGACTTTGCAAAGTTTTCCTAGCCCAAAGGGGACCGGGAGGATCGTGCTCGAGTCGAAGATTCTTCACTTGAGTGAGAAGGGACATATTCCTCATCATCACTACTATCAGAATCAGAAGACTCAAAGGTCTGATGGTCGGGAGGGTCCGAAGAGGAGCACGCTCAACAATATCATCATCTGATGAGTCAGAATCCGAATCAACGAGCTGAAGAACCTCAATAGGTGGAGAAGTAGAAGTCGAAGAAGACTCATCGAACTTAACACTTCTCTCAATATATAGCTCATGAGAAGTAGGATTCATCAATCGATATCCCTTCACGCCATCAGGATACCCTATAAAGATACAAGGTTTGGATTGTGGTTCCAAGGCCTTGTGTTTCTTCTTGGGAATCCGAGCCATAGCCTTGGATCCGAAGACTCGAAAGTGCTCAACATCAAGCTTGCATCCAAACCAGGCTTCAAAGGGTGTCATCCCTCTTATTGCCTTGTGTGGAACATGGTTCTGAATGTAATTTGCACAATTCACTGCTTTGGCCCAATACTGTGGAGGAAGAGACTTCGAGTGAATCATACAAGTGGCCATCTCCTTAAGAGTATGGTTCTTTCTTTCTGCGACTCCATTCTGTGAAGGGCTATAAGCAATTGTATGCTGCAGAGAGATCCCTTCAGAAGTACAGAAATCCATGAACCTATTGTTTACATATTCACCTCCATTTTCAGTTCGGAGAACCTTGATAGACCATTCTCACCTGTTTCTCAGCAAGAGCCTTAAAGTCCTGAAAATGTTCAAAGACTTCAGACTTAAGCTTAAGAAAATATACCCAAGTATATCGTGAATAGTCATCAATGAAGGTTAGCACATAAAGAGCTCTAGTAAACGAAGGAGAAGGAAATGGACTAGAAACATCGCTGTGAACAAGATCCAAGGGACGAGTGGCTCTCCAGGCTTTTCCTTTATCAAAGTTCTTTTCAGGATGCTTTCCAAGGGTACAACCCTCACAAAGACCCTTAGAAAACTTGACACGAGGCAACCCATTGACCATTTCATTTTGACTCAATTATTCAAGGTAGCGATAGTTTAGATGTCCAAAACGCTCATGCCATAGCTTACTAACCTCATTTGCATGAGTGAGCAAGGTAGTGGGCGTCGAATCAGAAGTAAAGTGGGAGAAGGTGTACAACCGTGAACGGTGATCTGCCTTTCCCTCAGCCACTGTAGTGTCATTGTTAAGCTCACGAATAATCATCGAGTTAGGACCAAATTCCACTCGCATTCCTTCACCAAGGTGAGTAATTTGGTAAACTGATAGGAGATTGGTAGAGAGATCAGGAACACTCAACACTTGGTTAAATGTTCCCCATCCATCTCTACCGATCCACTACCGGAAACCGACACTGTCGTGTCATTACCCATCGTGATTTGGGACATTCCACAAGGTTCGATGTTGGAAAACTCAACATGCGAAGAACCCATGTGGTGCGAGGCACCGGAATCTATAATCCATGTCGATGAAGGAGCAACTTTGGCTACAAGGGCCTTTCCTTTCTTCTTATCATTTCTAGCACCTTTTGCAGCAGAAGACTCGGCCTTCGGAGCACTTTGTTTTATTGATTCAGGAACACTTATTTTATTTTTCTCAAGTAAATGAGATAAGTGATCAATCTATTTCTTAAAACAGTGTTGCTCGTCGTGACCAGTCTTCTTGCAATAGGAACACAAATACTTACTTTTCTGCGCCCTAGGCTTAGAAGTCGAAGTGTTTGTGTCATTTTTAGGTTTGATCTTGGTTTCTTTCTTAGGTTGATCCTTAGTTTCTTTCTTCTTTTCAGTCTTCTTTCCCTTGCTAGTACTTGCTACAAGGGCATGTGACTTGGACTTGAGAGACCCCATTTGAATGAGTTTGTCCTGTTCTCGAATGAGTTGGGACGAAAAATAGTCAAAGGAGGGCATCATCCAAGTATCGCCCAAAGCAGCTTTTGTAGCGTAGAAAGTTGACACGAAGACAGAGTATTCGGGACCTAGTTTAGAGAGAATCGACAAGATCAGTTGAGAATCTTTCTTTTCTACTTGACATCCTTTTAACAATAATCTAATGTGGACAAATTTCGAGAAGAAGGCTTGTAGGTTTTCAAAGTCACTAGGATTTAACCCTAGTAGTTCGTTTTCCAACTCATGCGCTCTCATGTCATCTAGTTGTCCAAACATCGTATCCAACGTTTTCCACGTAGATGTAGGTGTTTCAGACGCCTCAATGTGGAAGAGCAAGTCAGGAGAAATGACATGCAAAGAAGACCTAAAGCTTCATCACTACGGTTTAACCACTTAGATTTTTCAGTTCAAATCCGGTTGGGCCTCGGTTCCCATGGTGATGCGGTATAACCCTTTACCCCTTAGTTTCATTATTATTTTTGATCTCCATTCGAAAAAGTTGAATGGTGTAAGCAAAGGAATTGAAAGTGCATCCATAGTGAAAGAGAGAGAGAAAGAAATGTAGAAAAGAAACACAACCACCCAGGACAATAACAACCCCCCGCTTTTGGCACTTTATAGTTTAGTGTGTTGATTACAATCGGGTCCGTGTATGCGGTTTGAAACACTTGGTAACTCGTCTTGCAATTAGCGTAATAACGCGCAAGAGGGGAGACCACAACAGTGTTTCGTGGAGCGCAACAAAAGAGGAACACCGTAAACAAGCACAAGTAAAAAACAGAAAGGAGGTGAAAGCCAACCCTGGTGGTGAGAAAAAGTGTCTCACGTCGCACAAAAGAATTCCTTTGTCGTAAAATTGTGGCAGACGCGCTCACAAGTCCACGAAAAAAAGGAATAGAACAAAGCTAAAAAAAAATTGAGCTGACTTAAGCAATACAAAGACAACCCCCCAGAATGCGGCACTTTATAAAATTAGTGCGTTTACAAAGCTAATGATCCCATCATCTAGAGTGTGAAAAAACATGCAACTTTGACTAAAGAAGTGCTCAAAACCGAGCAACGAGTCAAAAGTTATAGCAAAAACCAATTCCCGCAATTTGATGAGAAAAAGCCAATAAGCCTGCAAACGGATTAAAAAAGTGCCCTAAACGCATGCAAAGGGTGTCATATGTATGCTCGTTGGAAATGGCATGGAATTTGAGATAGGGTTTGTTTGTATTGCGAGGGGGAATTAGCCACCTGCCAATCCCGGACCTCACCCTTCGTCTTCGACACTCGACAGAAGGTTAGAAATACAACAATCCAAAGACCAAATTATAATGCCAAGGAAATATATTTTTTTAAATAATGTGAAATTAAATAAAAATTAGATCTAATTTAAAACTAATTAGATCTAATCTAATGAAGATTTAGATGAAGATTTTTTTTTTAAAAAGATAAATGTTTCTAATTAAGAAACTTGTCAGAGTTAGAAATGTTTTTAAAAACTTACTAAAAAGAAGTTTGATTGTAAAAAAAACTTAGCATGTATACTTACACGGCTCGTTTTTATAAAAAAGTAGAGATTGAGTAAGTTTTTTTTTTAAAAAGAAAGGAAGAAAACTTACCAAAACTGACTGGTGTAAGTGTACAGTGGCGCACAGGAATGAACAGTCATGTTTTATGTTGCCTACACCAAAAAACAAGGGAACAGGCCGCGCCGAGGATAAATAATAAAGAGGGAAATGATGCCTGGCCGCGCCAAGGGTGAAAAAACACAGAGAAATGTTGCCTGGCCGCGTCAAGAGAGTGTACAGGCCGTTTTTGCTTCTGCCAGGCCGTTTTTGTTTTAGCAGGGCCAAAAAAACGTGGCAAATGATTTTTACAACCCTGTGAAGCAAAAAAACGAGGCAGATGATTTTTACAACCCTGTGAAGCAAAAAAACGTGGCAAATGATTAAAAAACGCCCTGCAGACAAAAAAACGTGGCTAATGATTAAAAACACCTGTGCAATCAAAAAAACGTGGCTAATGATTAAAAAAATGCCTGTGCAATAAAAAAACACCTTGGAGAGCCACGTTTTAGCTTGCCCACACCAAAAAACGTGGCAAATGTGATTAAAAACGCCGGGAAGCAAGAAAAACACCAGAGGGACAGCAGTTCGTTGAGTAGCAACCACGACTGAAGAACTCAAGGATCCTGCAACCACAGACAACATGCACAAGAAAAAAACACAAAAACTTTCCGAGAAAGCTTGTTAGAGATATTAGCAAGATAATTTCCAGAAAATGGTGATCAAAAGACTTGCATGCAGAGTAAAATAACGAAACCAAGTAAGAGTAATAACAACAAAAAAATAAATCGAGTGCACATTTACCCGATCTCAGCTCTGATACCATGAAAAGAGTTTTTGCGAGAATCGAATCGAAACGAGGCACCATGAAGTAGTTGCACTCCAACGGAATCGTGAAAGCTCCAGCGATAGTAAGGAAAAAAATTGATCGAATGGAAGAACTTGCTCAATGTAAACAAAGCTTGATAGAGGAAAGATAGCGGAGTGTCTTGGCATGCTCATAAATGAATAGAAAAGGGGTACATATAGGGTGCTTTGAGTAACCCTAGTGCATGACACATATGAAACCCTAAACCTAACCCTAAACCTAATCCATGTGAGATGACCCTCCAACATGAGAGGAGGACACATAGGATAACTCACACTAACATAAGATGGAGGCCATTTGTGTTTCATTTCCATAATGGACATATTTTTCATGGAGGGGTTTTAAGCTTCACTTTTTCGCCATTATTCAAGGCTTTCAAGTTTTGTTTCCCTTTTTTATATTTATTTTCCATATTCCCATAGTCGGGATTGTGATTATATATATAGACGCACGCACACACGCACGCACACACACACACACACACACACACAGATATATATATATATATATATATATATATATATATATATATATATATATATAACGTTGTTACAATGTAGATTATGTGGTCACGGCTTGATCACTTGACATGTCACAATAGTTCTAAGGAGGTCCATGGTTATGGCCATGGGTGATTGTGTATAAATGGAGATAGACACATTATGGCACAACATGGAAAGTGGGAGGGGTGTTTAGGGTCCTGGGGAAAATTGCAACCTTTCCGAACCCCTCCACACCACTACAAATGTTTACACAATACAAAAATTCCCTAAGCCATAACCACGATTTTTTCAAGTATATATTGATTTCTATTGAAGTTTTTATATATATATATATATATATATATATATATATAATAGCACACCTAAATCTAATTTAAATCTCTTCATAGTTCTTGCTAAAGGAATGGAAATACAGATTTTGTATATTTCAAGAAAACAATCATTTGATAAATGAAAAGAATACTTCCTCCCTTTACAATTTAAAATATTGGGAGAAAATTTCATATAAGAGAAAGTGTAGATTGCCTCTTAAAGTTTCAAATAGAAGACAATTATTTAATTTATTAACTATCTTTCAATGTAAATTTTAAAGGTCTTCCTTTCCAACTCATTCAAGTATAATTATTTTCAACTCACAAACAACTAGTTCTTATTCCTTTTACATAACCATTTCTTAGTCACAAGAAAAATGAATTCTTGAGCTTAAACATACAACATTTTCCAACTATTTTCAAATCATATTTTCTTAAAATTAACTACAAGTAAATATTTCATCCATGTAATCCCACTTCCTTTCTTTTCACAAAACAAGATTTCTCATACAAGATAAATGGATTTTTGTTTTCCAACTATTTCCACATCCTTTCCCAACCCTTTTTCAAGATGCAAATAAATTTCAAATATTCCCTAAACAAGGGTACAAAATACGAACATGCAAGGATGTGAGTCAACCAAAAATGTGGATAAACGTTTACAAGATTTCTAAGATGTTACAATACAAGGCTCTTTATTTAAGT
Source organism: Taxus wallichiana var. yunnanensis (assembly GCA_018340775.1). Taxonomy (NCBI): domain Eukaryota; kingdom Viridiplantae; phylum Streptophyta; class Pinopsida; order Cupressales; family Taxaceae; genus Taxus; species Taxus wallichiana. The sequence goes on along the minus strand of CM031243.1, from coordinate 556,868,119 downwards.
TTCTTCTCAATATTGAGGAAGAACAAAAAATTATTACAACAACATTACCAAAAAGCATACTAAAATGCAAGAGGAAAAGTATCCCCAAAATGAGGAACAACATGCCAAATTTTCTAACTTTTTCTTCCATGTTCCAAGTATCTTTTTTCAAGATTCCACACCACAAGAGAGTATTCAATGCACAAGAAAAAGGGGCATGGTTTCCTCCCAAAAAAATTGCATCATCACATGCCATCTCCACCAAATGGATGACATGCTAGCCTCACTCCAAGCCCATCGAAGAGAGAGGATGCATGCCTCAATTTTACACAAGACAAATGGTGACAACACACACACACACACACACACACACACACACACACACACACACACACACACACACACACACACACACACACACACACACACACACACACACCAATTTTCAACACACAACAACCAAATGAATAAAAAAATCACAAGAGGATAACTCCATGTTTTCCTCAAAGGGGAAGAGTGGAAAGGATCCCATAAGAAGCCATAATGTGAAAAAAAACACATGAACACTAGAAGAATCTCCAAAATAACATGTTTGTATCTCCATTTAAAAATACCCTCCTTATCTCTCCATTGCAAACACCAAGCCTCCTCCTTGCGAGTATTTTCAAACCAAGCATGGTTTCCTAGCCAAGGATGGAGAAGAATTTTCAAGCCATATGAAAAATCCTTCTACCACATCAAACCATAAGAGGGGAGGAATAAAAAGAAATACCATCATGGCTTTCCTATCAATCCATGTGGTGTAACATGGGGTTTCCTCCCTCTTCCCCATACAAGTCCAAAATCCACAAAAATAGGATGGATGGAGAAAATGAAAGGAACAAAATCACACAATACACTCACAACAAACATGAAAAATACAAGATTTTAAATACCATTCTTTCTTTTTGACATTATAGTATAGAAAAAAAACAAGAGGTATCAAGGCCTACCTCTAAAATAGATATCTAACTTCAAACACAATCAAGATCTCCCAAGCCCCAAGCTCCAAGATCTAATCTCTCTTAAACTCTAAATAGTGAAAATTAGAAGAAAAAGTCCCAAACCCTCTCTATCAGGTGGTATAAAAAGTAGAAACAGACACAAATCATCACAAATGAGAGAGTGACTTGTGTCACCCATTTCATTCTCCAAAAAAGTATTCCCAAAAACACAATGAGCATAAAACAAAACAAATTTAGGAGGTCTACTTTTTAGAACTGGTCTTCATATTAGAATCTTTATTATCTTTCCCTCTCGAAGGTATAATACCTACTTCTATACATAGTTTGTTCATGGTAATATCAATGCTTTGCAAAATTCCTAATTTTTTGAAAAATATAACATAGGACATTACTCTTTCCTCTGGCTTGGGGTGAACTATCATTCATATAATGATTTGCAGTCTTTAACTCATGACATATTTTAGCATAGTGTCAAAATTTGTTGTATTTGTAGCACACTAACATGTTCATGCCTCTTAAGTATTATTTTTCCCGAAACTAACTTGAAGGTTCTTCTTAACAATACTAGGCAATATGCCCTTTTCCTAACAATTAAAACAAACTATGTTATTTTCTTTCTCACTTCTATTGTCTCTCCATGGATGCTCATCTATGATTTGTTTTTTACATTCCTTATCCCTATGTCCATAGCTATGATAAGAAAAACAATATCCATTGAAATTTATTTCATACCTGGATGCATTTAGTTTCCTAACTAACTTAGGCCTTCCTGTGTTTGTCTCCTTGATCTAATTCATGTATGTTTGCATGCTGGGACCAACCTTGTCATATTTTTTTTCTATGGATTCTCCTCTGAATCCTACACCTTTTTTTCACTATATGACCTTTAATTTACAAGGATTCCACTAAGAGATTCATAACTCTTTTCTAATTTTCTATACATTTGTATCTTGTCATTTACCTCTTCCAAATCAACATTTAAGTTTCTCAAATATTCTTCATGTTTAAGGAAGGCATCCTCTATGTATTTCAAACATTCTGAAACATTTTCAACAAAGGAATCCATCTCCATGAGTGCTTGGCCATGGTCAGCTTCCATGTGTTTGATTTCATTTTTAGACCATTAATTAGGGATTGAGAAATCTCATACTTCCTCTTCACGATTAATTTTTCTAAATTACTCATGCTTAAGTCTTTAGGATCACCTTTAAGATGTTAGGATTAATTCACAAGGACCAGCATCTGATACACATTATTAGAAATCTATGCACTAAGAGGGGGGATGAACCAGTACTTATTAAAATTTTGTGCAATTCAGAATTGGTCAATCATCTAATCTTTAAATTACATTAAATATGATAAGCATGCATATTCAACCTTGAGAGATAGAGAGATAAGTAAACACACATAAACATATGAGGAGACAAGATTTAATGTGGGAAACCCATCTCGAGACAAAAACCAACTGAAACAAGAGAACTAGCTTGGAAAATTGTCTTATAAAGTTACAATGATTTCATGATGAGCATCAACTCAACTTGGAGCTCCAATTCCAAATCTAGTCAAGTTACTACATGACCTTTAGCAAGACTAAGATTGCATAACAGATCTAAATCCATGCAATTTAACTAGGAACAACTAATCTTCTATCAGTTACTACTTATAAGGAGGATTCAACCCCCTATAATTTAACCAACAATTGATCTTCTATAAGCTAATAATCGCAAGGAGGTTTCAGCCCCCTATATGCTAAGCTATAATTCAGAATTTTTATAAAATCTATGATCACTTTATTATGTGGTCTTCCACAACTGATTATGACCACTTTTTCATTTCACTTATCTTCTCTTCTCCTTTCTTATTGTTAGTGTAGGTTATTATTTATCCTTTTATTTATTTATTACGATAATTCTTACACTTGTGTTAGCCTTACAATTGTTGGGAGAACTTTCTTAGGTGTACTAGTTATATGGAGTTAGCTTACTAGTCTTTTCGAGTTAACTTAACTACCAGTATTAGTTAGTGGGAGTTCTTCAACACTGATTTAGGTAGTAGTTGCACTTCCCTCCTCCTATATGTACATCTTTTTATTGAGTAATTCAAGTCATTTTATTGTAATGTATTGAACATTATGGATTATGATGGATTTCCATATATGGTATTTTAGATCTTCTAATTTTCAAATCTAATGTGGTGTGTTATTATCATCTAAGATCATGGCTCGGAAAAATCTTCTTATCATTTAATTCATGGTATCAGATCAATAGATGATGTAGGCATCCATCTGTAAGTTTATCTTTGCAAGGAAGGGTTTATTATTTTCATGTATTTGGAATTTGTTAGCAATTTTATGAAACATGCATTTTCATGCAAAACGGAGTACGACATTGGATTCGGAAGGTGTCAAAACCCTAGAATTGACTATAAAATCGACCATGTTTTGAGACAGTCAAATCTGGGTGCATTCTTTTATCCATTGGATATAAGCATGTACCTTATGGACGCATTCTTTTACCCTCTGGATATTTCAGTTTTGGATGCAATCTTTTATCCACTAGATGCATATTTGTACCCTTTGGGTGCATTTTTTAATCCATTGCATATAAGCATGTACCTTCAGGATGCATTCTTTTACCCTTTGGATATTTCAGTTTTGGATACAATCTTTTATCCTTTGGTCGTAAGCATGTATCATGTAGATGTACTCTTTTACCCATTGGACATTTGGGTGTCATGTGTACCTTTTAAAAAAACATCAACGCTAAAATATTATTGTAATAACAAAACCTTCTAGAGCTCATAACTTTTGATTTGTAGCTTGGATTAAGGTGATCTTTGTTTTGAATTTGTGTATTTTTTCGAGATCTATGCATTAGTAAAATTTTATAAACATATTTAAAATGTAAAAAGGTATTTTTACTCACTGTAATATTTACATGCACTAATTATAAAGTGTCAAATTCGAGAGGGTGTTGTGATCACTTATGGATGCAATTTCGGTTGAGCCCGACGTCATAAAATTTTAGGTGTTGAATTATTATATCTATGAGTATATACATTTATATCTCTCTTATTTGTTGAGATATTTTGGAAATATATTTTTGACACTTATTTTTGGCATGTTGACAGTCTCTCTTATGGGGGAGCTATTCTGGTGAAGCCCAGTGTTAGTTTGTTAATGTTTGAGTAGTTGATTTTGGCAACTCATATAGATCTGTGGTATCACTCTCCTCATTCAACTAGTATGCGAGGGTGTGGTGTTGATACTGCTTCTTCAGGTTTCATGTCCTTTTCTTATTACCTTGTCTTTTCTTGGATCATGGCACTCCTATTTATTTTGATCTTGTGTCCTTTCCTTGTTGCCTTGGTTGTTCTTGGATCCTTACATACCTATTTGTAGCAATTGATCAAATTATGTTTGGTATTTTTTTTACGTCACTCCATTGACAGTATCCTTGCATGGAGCTATTCTGGTGAAGCCCAGTGTTAGTTTTTTTGAGTTATATGATCAAGCAGTGGATTCAAACCATAGTGCACACCACACTTCTTTAGCATTGTATGAGTTTTTAGAGCGAGCTTCTGAGGATATCTTGCAATGCAGTATTTTGCTCTCTCTACTTTGTTATTATTGGTTTTGGGTACCTTGCGGTGTCTAATTTTCCCAGTTATTATACATGGGTACCTCATTAGGCCTTGTTGTCGGGACCCACCTTATTTTTCACCCACCTAAGCTATGCTTATGGGAGGGTGTTAGTGTAGGTTATTATTTATCCTTTTATTTATTTATTAGGATAATTCTTACACTTGTGTTAGCCCTACACTTGTTGGGTTAGCTTGCTTAGGTGTACTAGTTGTGTAGAGTTAGCTTAATAGTTATGTTGAGTTAGCTTCTCAGTTATGTGGAGTTAGCTTACTAGTCTTTTTGAGTTAACTTAACTACCAATATCAATTAGTGGGAGTTATTCAACACTAATTTATGTAGTAGTTGCACTTCCCTCCTCCTATATGTACATCTTTCTTATTGAGTAATTCAAGTCATTGTAGTTTAATGTATTGAGCATTATGGATTATGATGGATTTCCATATATGGAATTTTAGCTCTTTTATTTTACAAATCTAATGTGGTGTCCTATTATCATCTAAGATCACGGCTTGGAAAAATATTCTTATAATTCCTTTCACTTATTTTTCCATGGCTTCAATACATTCACACTCTTCTCACTTTCGCACAACAAGCACTCGACTCTACACACTTTTCAATGACATACCTACATTTGAAAATACCATTTACATGCTCTAAAAAAGGTTAAATAAACAAGAAAGATTACTAAAGATGACCCTTTACATTTCATTTTTAATGACTCTTTACATGACCATTCTTCCTACGTACAAAAGTTCAAATAAACTTGGTGTTTTCAGGTTGAAAAGTGGCACATCTTTAGCTACTCATTGGGATGGATGCTTGAGCTTCTCCATGAGCTCCTTTAATTTTATATAGAACTTACAGCTTCACATGATCAAATAATCTTGGAAGCTCAACAAACATCACACTTTGAACTCTTCCTCGTAGACTTTCCTGACTGAGAAAAAATTATGTCCCAAATTTCTTCTTTAGTTCGAGATGAATCAACCTGATTCATTTTGCAACACATCCATGAACCTTAGATAAAATTAATTTCAATTTTTTAGTAAATTTCATTGGTGCAATCTTGAGATTCAATGATTTTTCCATTCCAAATATGAGTGTGACAAGCTTCAATAATACCTCTTCTATTTTTGCATATTCTTTGGTATCATACATTGGACATGTGTCATCATCTGATTGTCTGTGGAGATTGCCAATGTTCATGTAGTTACTCATGTCACTTCCTCCACATGTCATCTTGTGACAAGTTATGTGGGTTATGGATTGTCTTGCATATTACATGTTGACATGTCCATTGCATTTTCTTTCAGACTTTCGTAGACCTAAAAATATATTAATCTTGGCTCATTTCATGGATTTCACATCCACCCAGAGCCATCTCTCAAAAATATGGCAGAATACTACCATGAGTCAACCTTTGGTTATCAGATCATCATCAATTGGCACCCTTTTCTTGGTCCACCTATCTTTTCCTTCCACTATGACTTCTGTCTCGGGTGTGTTTGATTTCCGAAATTAAATCCAAAAAGAAATATCCCAACACTTTGCACTTTTTAGGATTTTCTTAACCTCTACTGGCCACTGCGAGAAGAAAACCAATAAGGAGGCTCCACGTCCTTCACACTTATCAGGATTTTCTTCATCTATATATGACCAATGTGACACATAATCCAATAGGGAAGCTCCATATACCTTTGTATATTTTGCAATGTTAGTCTTTACATTTTCCAGTTCTATGTCGAGATCACTTAAAAGCGAGCCAATCATAAGGCTCTATGCATCTTCTCATTTCATGGTGTCGAACGACAATATTTCATAAAAATTACTTATTTTCTTTGTAACTGCTGCACGAAACTAAATTTTTATTCAATCCATTTTAATCCACACCACGTATCTATCAGGTTTTGGGATTTGATCTATCTTGCCATGCAGACTCAAAATATAGCTAAATCCTTCTCATTTGGGGAACCTCACATCCGCCAGGTGCGTCTACATAAGAAATTTCTAGAAATATGAAATGTGTCCATTAATGTTGCCTTTGATATGTACCATATGTCTCATCCATCTTCAACCATGTGACCCTACTCATGCCTTTGACTGTAAAACTTTGAATGGCCATAAATAACTCCAAATTTCACAAAATTAGAATCGTTGGAAATATCTCATTTGTTCTCAAATATAAATACATCCATGACCTCCAAAACATCTTGCACATTCTTGAATAATCATTTCAAACATGTAGAGCATCTAAGCCATGCATACAACCTTTATATACCTTCATTGGACATCAACTTCACTGTTCGAGCCGTAGCACTCTCAAAGCAATCTGGAACCATCCTAAAATCTCAAAGAACCATCTCGAGACCACTTCAAATCACTTTCGAGACACCTATCATTCCGCATGACATTTCACTCCTCTACCATCTCCGATTGTTGGTTTTTGTCAATCCCTCTACATCTCTTTGACCCATCTCATATTCTTGTGATTTCTAGGCATGTACTCACTCTGCATTTATATTATCTATCCTTTACAAGGTTCCTACATCCTTCAAAAGCTTGGAACACCATCTCATACCTATAGGAAATCATACACCATGGATTTCTAGCTTGTTTTCCACTTTGAAGATAGAGATATGAATTGGAGAGAACTCGTACCAATCATACCAATCATTACAACCTATTGAAAACATCCTGGAACCTCTTTGTAAGCTCCAGCTATCAATGAGAAGGCACTACCACCAACCTTCATGCCTTCAACTGAGCTTCACTTCACCATTTACACATTTTCCATTAATGTAACTTGACATCAATAACAACACCAATGACCAAGGTTCAACATCATGTAGTTATCCAAGCATAATTGAAAATGTATATGCTTATCTAAGACACCCCTATTATTCCCGATGTGTCTCTTAACACGAATCTAGTGAGTGAACTATAGGTTAAATATTTTATCCAATGTGGTAGTAGTGTTTTGTGTCTATTTTAAATGTATATACTATGCCTTTTCTCCCTTAAATATATTTGACAATACTTGAAGTGACTTACTCTTACTAAAACATGTATCTTGGACCTTTGAGTTCTTAGAAATGGAGGAAGCTAGAATTTATAACTTGGGTTGATTGCTTCAAACCATTTTGATAGATTCTCTCATTGATTTATATCTTTTTAAAGATATTTAATTAAGCCTTAAGTGATTTAGTGTTAATATTTTCAATACGGGGTCATGAGAATCCTAGGTGAGTTATGATAAACAATTGAATTTATTATATAGGATTCTATAGGTTAATCATTTCATTAAAAAGGACACGGGAATATGAAATGACACACATAATTTATATTCTATTGTAAAAAAAGTCATTAGACGAAAGGTTGTAGGACATTACTACATTGTGGCCTCAAGAGGTGTATGATTTTAATAAGCAATGAGTAAGCTAGAGTTCGGGAATAATTCTTCGGGGTGAATCGCTAAATTATCTATTTAATATATTTTATAGATCAATGATATAGAAGTGTGTAATGATGAGTAAGTTAGGACACACACACACACACACATGGGGAGGCGGGGGAGAGAGAGAGGGAGAGAGAGAGAGAGAGAGAGAGAGTGGGGGGATAAGAACGTCAAAAATTTCTTAGCATAGGTACAAATCCAAGTTTTTCATTCCGCCAATGGAAAAGTTATCTAATTTGAGTGTATACAAAAATCAGTAAAAATGCTCCCATTCATATTCAAATATCATGTGTGATTAATCATTGATTTTTTTTCATTCCTAATAACAATTTGGTGTTGTTTGGTAAACACACAATGTTTGTTAGACCTATTATGTGTTTCCCACGTGTACTTCATATTATTTCGAGTGATGATAATGATAAGTAGATACACCGAAAAGTATATGTTTATATAAGTACGTAATTCTTATTTTTTATTTTCTCGCTCGAGATGGTAATCTTACATAAATGTTACATATTATATTTGATGTGTCATAAACACTTATATAAATACCAAAAAAATAATGTACTAATGTTTAATCCATAATTGAGTTATTGAGAAAGAACTATAGGATAGTTTGTATGGGCTAATAAGTTTTAAAATAATGTTATTCATTCATTATTTTAAACATTCAATAAAAAAAATATAAATTAAATTTTTCGTTGAACAATAATTTTTTTATAAATTCATGTGAACTCAAATCATTTTTATAAGTTCGAATATTTTTTTTTCCATACATGTAATTATTATTATCCCAATATAGTAAAAATTGTATAATATGATGAATATCAACTCCCACAATTATGTATCTCAATGTTTCATCAATTCATAGTCTTAGAAAAGTATAAATAAAGATTATACTTTTCACTCAAATACTTGTACAAAACAAATTAAAAGTCCTAGACTAGCTTTTCCCGATATCTTGTCTTTTCCCGACCATGTACTTTCTACAAATTGTAAATATGGAGAAATCAAACAAGTTATCCAAAAGTACATCCACCTATATGTAACCAACCAAATGAACCCAATAAAGTAATTAAACACTTAGTATCTAATTTAAATCTATAATGCAATGTTCCATATCATAAGTTGATCAAATGTCACAACTTTCCTATTGAGAGCATTAATATGGTGATAGGATGCACCGATTGTTGACCTAAAATAAATAAAAACTCATCACTGTGTATATGATTTTCCAATACAATTGACAAGGAAGAAGAAAATTATAAAGCAAAGAAATTTGAAAATTCTATGTTATTCGTATAATTGTTTTCATAATAGTGGACGTGTGTAGGATATCAAAGGAATATTATTATTACTAAAATTATGCTAGGTGGTAAAAGCATTATCATTGAGTGTACATGTTCCAAATTGCATTCTAATCAAGGGTAATCTACAATAGGAAATACATCTTTTTATAATGAAAAAAACCATTACGTGTATATCAAGATTTAGATTTTTGTTCAACTTTTAACAACCAATTCTTCCTAATAGAAATTTATTTGAGAAAACCCTTATTTGTAAATTTTTACATAGTGAAACGAGACATTCTTGATTTTATTTTTAAGATCATCACAGTTTATGTGTAATTCTTTACAAAGTTCCAAAATCACATCATCCTTCTTGAAGTTTGTTCATTCATAAGATTCTTTATAATCCTTCCTTCTTATTTTTTTTTACTTACTATAAGTAAGAATGTAGTTATGAAAAAATAGATATAATACTATCGCTTTTGTGGATCTAGTTGTTAGGTTCAAGACAAAATAACATTGAATAGAGTAGATGTCCTTAATAGTACCTATTTAGTAGTGGGAGGAAGAATGGAATTGCTAACTTGGCTTTCTAGTAGTTTTGTTGTTCTCTTGTTTAGTCCATTCAAAAGTTCATTTGAGCATCGAAAGAAACTCGATAGAAACAACATCATGCATTTCCTTATATTGGATTGGTTTAGTTAAGCGGATAGTATATGGGCAATTAAGGATTCTTCCAAACCCAATTCATTGAAAGGGATATGATATATGAAAAGTTTGTATAGATAGACACACTATTAGGAAATAAGGGATAAAATATGTAGAATAATCCCTCACAAAATCGCAACAATAGAAACTAATATGTAGAAATTATTACAGATCTCAAATAAAATTGTAGAATAAAATAACACAACACAAAGAGATAGTATTTAACATGGTTCACCCAATTTGGGCTACGTCCACCAAGAATCACTTGCTTAGATTTTATTACAAGCCACCACTCTCTCAATACAATACCTAGATCCGTTTGGAGCTATGCTCAACAAACTCTACAGAATTCACAGCCGAATTCAAAGCACATCTGCAATGTTTTTCATTATACCCTACCATATGCATAAAACCATATAAGTAGGCAACTGCTTAAGCAATTTTACAATACCGTGGGTATCAAAACCATGGGCCAAAACCAGCCCAAAAACCTATGGGTCAAAAATATCACCCATATGAGAAGAGAACATTTCGATATGTTGGGTGCATTTTTTCAAGGCAAAAAATAATAATTTACGCGTAAAAATAATTTGGGGGCTGCGCCCTCAAACCTTGGCAAGGATACATGAAAAGTGTACAGTACTCTTAGTGTATAGTCTTCAACACTTTCACACATGAAAATAGGCTCCACAACCTAACAATCTCCCACTTGGAGACTAGTTTTCCTCTAAGCAAGCTTCTCAACCCTTCACTAGTTTTTGTGAAGACCAACCAAAGCTGAACACACTTCGCAGCTTTTTCCTCGTGACCACCTTGGTCATCATGTCTGTAGGATTCTAACCGGTATGAATCTTCTCCAAATTCAACTTCTCTTCCTCCAAAGCTGTCCTGATGAAATGGTACCTTAACTATATATGCTTTGTGCTAGAGTGGAAAGCAGAGTTCTTAGCTAGGTGTATAGCATTCTGACTATCACTATGTAACTTTCCTTCCTTATACTTATGCCCCAACTCCTCAACTAATTGCTATAACCAAATCATTTCTTTGCTTTCCTCTATGGCAACAACATACTCAGCCTCCATGGTTGACAAAGCCACCAACTTCTGTAGTCGTGAAATCTAGCTTACTGTTGTTCCACCTACAGTGTAAACATAACCTGTTGTGCTCCTCCTACTGTCTACATCTCCAGCCATATCTGAATCTACATAACCACACAAAGTGGTGTTTGATCCACTGTAGCACAAAACTATCCCCATGGTCCCTCGCAAATACCGAAGGATCCACTTTACTGCCTGCTAGTGATATCTACCTGGATCACTCATAAATCTACTCACTGCTCCCACTGCATGGGCAATATCAGGCTTAGTGCGCACCATGGCATACATCAAACTACCAACCACTGATGAGTAAGGTACCTTGGACATCTGGTTTCTCTCCTGCTCTATCTTAGGACATTGTTCCTTTTATAACTTGAAATGGCCTGCCAAAGGAGTCCCAACCGGTTTAACATCCTACATATTAAATCTCTCAAAGACCTTCTTAATGTACTCTTCCTGAGATAAAGTCAACTTCTGTTCCTTCCTATCCCAAGATATCCTCATACCAAGGATTTGTTTGGCTGCCCCCAAATCCTTCATAGCAAAGGATTCACTTAGCTACTTCTTGAGTACTTTTATTTCCTACATGTTTTTACTGTAACCAACATGTCATCCATATACAGATAAAGGATAATATAACTGTCATCCTCAAATTTCTTTGTATACACACAATGGTTAGAATGACATCTAATATAACCTTGCTCCATCATGAAGCTATCAAATTTCTTATACCATTGACATGGAGCTTGTTTCAAGCCATACAAGCTCTTATTCAGTTTGCACACCATCTCCTCCTCTTTACCTTTGACCTCATAGCCCTCGGTTCTTTGCATATATAGTTCCTCCTCCAAATCACCATGGAGAAATGCGTCTTTACATCAAGCTATTCTAAGTGTAAGTCTTCATTGCAACTATTCCTAGAACAATTCTAATAGAAGTCATTGTTACTACGGAGAGAAAAATCTCATCAAAATCTATACATTTTTTCTGTGCAAACCCCTTGACCACCAACCGGGCCTTATATGTTTTCTTGCCTCCTTCTTCCTCTTTGACTCTGAACACCCACTTGTTTTGTAATTCTCTTTTTCCTTTAGGTAGCTATACCAAATCCCATGTATGGTTCTCTATGAGAGCCTAATGCTCCTCATCCATGACTTGCTCCCACTTCTTCTTGGCATCTACCTGCATTGCTTCATCAAAGCTCTCTGGTTCTCCACTATTAGTGAGTAATAAATAATAAAGAGAAGGAGAAAAACGTTCAGGTTCTCTTCTTACCCTAGAAGACCTCCTCAATATAGGAGTTTGGGGTTCCTATTGAGGAGGTTCCTGAACTGATTCATGTGTCACTTTTCCATCCGGAAGATCCTCTACCGCTACATATTCTTTCTTAGATTCTTCCCTATTTTCCTGCAACTACTGCTTATACATGACTTTCTCATTAAAGACCACATCCCTAGATCAAATGATTTTCTTGTCCTTAATACTCCAACATTTATATCCAAAGTCATCACCACCATAACCAATGAAAGTACATTTTTTTGACTTAGCCTCTAGCTTGGTCCTATCATCCTTGTCTATATGAACAAACACCTCACACCCAAAGACACTAAGAAATGAATAATCAACTTTCTTACCATACCAAGCCTCCTCAGGTATGCCTCCATCCAAGGCACTTGAGTGTCCTCTGTTTATCAAGTACACAATTTTGTGCTCACCGCTTCGTCCAAAAAGAAAGAGCGATCCCTGCATGTAACCTCATGCTCCTTGCACGTTCCATTATTGTTTTGTTCATCCTTTTTGACACCCCATTCTACTGCGGAGTTCTTGGAACCGTCTTTTGCCTGTGGATTCCATTCTTAGAACAGTAATCATCAAATTCATTGCTGCAATACTCCCCTCCATTATCTGACCTGAGACATTTTAGCTTAAGACTGTTTCATTCTCTACCAAGGCTTTCCATTTAACAAAAGTGTCAAATACAACATATTTGTTTCTAATACAATAAACCCAAACTTTCTTTGTTGTATCATCAATAAAAGTAACATAATAACATGAACCCCCAAGAGATGATACCGAGCCGGCCCCACACATCGAATGCACGGCTCTAACTTATTCTCTTTCTTTGTAGGTCCAACATTGAGAAAACTTACTCACTTTTGTTTCCCATATATGCAGTCCTCACAGAATGCCAAACCTATTTTTGTATATCTAGGCAAATCCTTCTTTATGATCTAATGCCCTTATGGCTCATATGACCGAGCCTATAGTGCCACAATGTTGTATCTACTTCTGAAGCCACAAGATTACAAATATTAGTGCTATAAGTGGTTAAATACAAGGTTCCAACCTTCTTACCTCTTGCCACCACAAGAGCACCCTTGTAACCTTCCAATAGTCATTTGTAAATATCACAAGACAACCATCACTTCTCAAATGTCCCGCCGATATCAAATTTCATCTTAATGTAGGCACATGTTTGATATCTTTCAATAGCCAAGTATTCCCATTTCGCATCTTAACTGAATAGAACCTTTTCCAACTATGCTACAAGGCTCATCATCACTAAGGAAAACATGCCCAAAATCTCCTTGAATATAATCAACAAAATAATGCCTATGTGGAGAAGTATGGAAAGAAGCCCCCGAATCTAAAACCCAAGATTCAGTAATATTGTGCAAAGAAATAATCAAAGCATCCTGACATACATTACCCGTTGCCACATTTTCCTCCTTGTTTTCTTCTTGTTGTTTCTTCTTGTCCAAGCTCCCAACAATCCTTTTTTGCATGCCTAGACTTTCCACAATGCTAGCATACTATCTTGCTTTTGGATTTTGACCTTGCCCGATCCTTTGATTTTCCATGGCTTCCTCCATTCTTTTGTCTCCCTCTAGTTTCCACTATCAAAGCATTCCCTGAAGTAGAAGATTCAATAGAGCTTTTTTCTTCGCATTTCCTCACTTAGAATCACCCCTACAACATCCTCAAACTTCAACTTTGAGTTAGCTGGAATTGAGTTTCTTACCGCCATTACCAGGCTATTCCAACTCTCAGGTAAAGAGCACAGAACTAATAAAGCCCTAACTTCTTCATCAAATTCTATTATAACCGAAGCTAGCATATTTACAACCGTATTAAAATCATTTAGATGATCTACTACTGAACCATTCTCAGACATCTTCATATTAAACAACTTTTTCATTAAAAATATCTTATTAGAGGCAGAGGGTTTTTCATACAACTTCCCTAATGCATCCATCAGTTCTTTTGTAGTCTTTTCCTTTGAAACATTAAATAATACCGAAGATGCAAGACATAGCGGATTGTCCCAAGTGCCTTCCTATCCAGCAAATCCCATTTTGCATCTGTCATGCTCGAGGGTTTGTTCACCTTCTCAGACAACAGAGTATAAAGATCCTTCTGATAAAGGTAATCTTCCATCTGCATCTTCCAAAGACTGAAATTTTTCCCATTGAATTTATCAACCCTACATCTTCCATCATCTGCCATAGCTCCCACTCAAGATAAAACTTTCCCTTTGATTCAACACTTCAAACAAACCAAACCAAGCTCGATACCAATTGTTAGGAAATAAGAGATAAAATATGTGGAATAATCCCTCACGTAATCACAACAAGAGAAACTAATATGCGAAATTATTACAGATCTCAAATAAAATTGTAGAATAAAATAATGCAACATAAAGAGACAGTATTTAACGTGGTTCACCCAATTTGGGCTACATTTACCAATAATCACTTGCTCAGATTTTATTACAAGCCACCCCTCTCTCAATACAATACCCAGATCCGTTTGGAGCTATGCTCAACAAACTCTACAGAATTCACAGCCAAATTCAAAGCACATCTGCAATGTTTTTCATTATACCCTACCATATGCATAAAACCATATAAGTAGGCAACTGCTTAAGCAGTTTTACAATACCGTGGGTATCAAAACCATGGGCCAAAACCAGCCCAAAAACCTATGGGTCAAAAATATCGCCCATATGAGAAGAGCACATTTTCCGATATGTCGGGTGCATTTTTTCGAGGCAAAAAAACAATTTACGCCCAAAAAAATTTATATGAAAAGTGTACAGTACTCTTAGTGTACAGTCTTCAACACTTTCACACATGAAAACAAACTCCACAACCTAACACACACCACTCTAATATCTTGTATATTCTATTACATATGGTACTTGAAAAAGTTTTGACTAGTAAAATAGGAGAATCATTGTGACTGCCCTTGAAAGGTCTTATGAAGGGGAACATATTTTTCTTGAAACAATTGATAACTAGCTACACAAAAACAATTTTATTTTTGTGGGTTGGTCTGGTCTATTGCTTTTTCCTTGTGCTTATTTTGCCCTAGGTGGATGGTTCACGGGTACAACCTTTGTGACTTCATGGTATACTCATGGATTGACTAGTTCTACTTGTCCCACTTCATATCCGAGTATAATATTTAAGTTGATTTAGTGAGTGTAAGTTAAGATCTATAACACATCATATCCCAATATAATATTCAAGTTGATTTAGATTACATCTTCTAGCACTTCAAAATTTCACTTTGTCATTCCCCTGTTAAACTATTAATTAAAGTTGACAAAATTTTACTTTTGAATTAACAATGCATAAAATGATAAATGTCTTAATCAAATGATTTATATAGCTTTAATGAGCATACGCATACATATACACATACACCAAGTTCAAATGAAGTAATTGTACGGATTGATACGAATTCTAATTCGAAGAATATAAGAAGATATTTAGACCGAGACGTTTGAATCGGGCCCTGGAATATGATGGTATGTAGACCGCTTTTTTAGTATTTTAATCAGTAAATTACAATTTAATAAAAAACAAACCTGTCAATTTAGCCAGGTAATTTTTTAATAAAATTGTATTTCAGCAAGTTTATATTATTTAAAAACCGTAAAATTTCATAATAGCCAAATATAATATATAAGGTATATTACTATATATATATGAAATCTGATTGGATTTTATTCATTTTACAAAAATTCTATAAATCATATTGATAATGATTTTTAATAATTCCCAATTTAAATTTAGAAACTAAAATAAGTTTATGTGAATAATGAATTTATTAAACTCAGAGTTCACACGTTGTCTTTGCTTTTTTCTAAAAACATATAAGTTTCTAATTTCAATGATATTGTGACTGTATTTATTTTCATTTTGTCATTACCAATTGCAATCTACAAGTTTCAATTTAACTTTTATGCAAGTTTCAATTCAAATTTTTATTGTTGTAGGAAAATTTAAGGAATCTTGTTACAGACATCCAAGAAGAAGCTTGAGATACAGACATCAATACAGGTACATGATTATTATTTTGAATAATGTAAATTTAAAATTAAGATTTTTTGACAATTTAAAATTTTACTAAAAACGTAAATTGAAAGGTAACTATATCACGAAACCGTCATGAAATTTCCTTTTGACAGGCAAGGGTGACCGTCAAATTCCAGGCCTGGTTTGAATTGAGTATATGTTTGACCGAATGTCCATTTTTATATTCATCCGAATTCGGAACAAATACCACGAAAGGTCGATGAATTGAAATAGTCATAGTCTTTTACATCCACATGAATAACCGTGGCCCTTTTGTCATGTTAAATTTCCGGGGCTTTGCGCGTCACACATACTCACAAGAACTGGTCATATTTGACTTAGTTCTTTCACCGCCTGCACACTGCATTCCATGTGAGCGATTACGCACGCAAATTACATTTGTCAACGCCAAAAACGACGACTTCGACTTCTTTATATCCACACACGATTTCGTACTTACCACGAAACCAACATATTCTTTCGCTCTATATAAACTTCGCTCCCCATCTCAGATCTGTACACCATTTCTCTTTCATTCAACTCGGGATTTTTATTTGCCTCTTCCTTTCTTTCGCATATTTATTTTGTTAGCTATCACGAACTATGGCGATTGCAATGGGGAGTTTTTCAGTCGTGAAGATGGCCATGCTGCTGCTGCTTATTTTCGCCGTAATATCTTTTTGTATTGAAACTGCAGATGCACGAAGAATTCTCAAGCGAAAATCAGAGCACGACACGGACAAATATTCAGCGCAAAGCGTTCTTGTCATAGAAGATCACCCTGAAATTAAATGTCTTGTGGATCATTCAGGTTCAGAGGTGAACATACTGGTGGAACAGCGCCTATCCAGATCCAAGCATAGCCCAGCAGTCGGTCACATGCAAATCATACGTCCTCACAAGCAAATTAGTGCGTTGAAGAATAAGCTCCCTTCTGGGCCAAGTCATGGTGGAGATGGTAACGCATATGTGAACGCAGGAGGTGTTAAGAGTGGATGGAGATTATTGAAGAATAAACTTCCTTCTGGTCCAAGTCGTGGTGGCGTTGGGAACTAATAATCGAATGTGGTTAACATTCGTGAAATCCAAATTTGTTTCTGGCATCTGTCTTGTGGCGTTCCATCAATGGTTGCCCGGTCAAACAACAAAAGCAGTGCAAGAACATTTCATTGTTCTCAGCGAATTTACATTTTTCTGAGTCCGGGAGGTTGCATGGATGTTGGTGGCGACGCTCAACAGATTCGCACAAATTTAGTGAAACTCGGAGCCAGATATATTTGTAAATTTTGATACAAATAAAGACATTGATTACGCATCAAATATAATCATGTCGCTTTAATAGCGATCAATGTACCCGTTGCTATTCAGTGTGAATACCACCAAATATTAATGTAAACAAATGTTTTCTTTCCTATTGACAAAGTTGTATGTTAAAAAGAAAACCTCAAACATTGGAAAAGATCTCATTTTCCTCTTGCCTAAGCTACCTTCCTTCCATTTAGAAACATATTTACCTGTGTATATCTTCTTGTAGTTATTTTTAATTTGTAAGTTTGGGAAAAATAGTACTACAATTGGCTTATCATCTTCTATGGTCAATTGATTTGTTTTTTTGTTTTTTTGAAATTTCCATATCCACGTTTTGTATTATATATAGGGGATTACTTTTTAATTAATAAATACATATTTAAATTGGATCATTCTTTTGGTTAAATAGTGATGAATAGGGACAACCCAATCGATCAAAGTCATCCGTAAAATAGGCTTCGCTCTTTTAATTTGACTATTTATATTACGTATTTTAAAATACTTGTACCCAAGAGATGGTTTAGCAACTCATCATCACCACCACTAAACTATTATCGTTTCAATATTTATATCTATAATTAGATATTATATATTAGACAAATAACATTAAACTCTAACATTAACAGTTTAATTTGCAATGAACTATACACTCATGTGGTAGAAACTTTTTATTTTTAAAGTTAAAATTTGGTGTTTGGAAAGGGACCCCCTCTTGCATCACCGGAATGGAAAAGCCAACAAATATTAAATAAATATTTACAACTTCAAGATAGATCAATCAATAAATAGTCAACAAGAGCCTCTAAGCCCAAATGTAGTTGAGTCCAAAAATCATGAATCAATACATGAAAAAGCTCAATAGAAAATTGGAATTGAAAATTTAGAGCATACATTTATAGACCATGAAATGAATTGAAACCAAAACAACATTAGTCAGTCTCGCTTGAGTGATGATAATGATCTTACTAAACCTTAGATGCAATGACTTCTCTGATCCCCATGGAATAATAATAATAATTGTAATAATGTATGAGTTTACAGGACTCAAACTATTGTTGTCTAATTGTTGTTGAGTTAATTATTTATTTTTGGATTTATTTTTTTACAATAAAAAGCCATGCAATGTTTTTATTTTAAATTAGAACTGTTTGGATATTTTAAAAGAGAATACAACCAATCTATGGCTTTGTGTGCTTCAAAATTAGACTAAATTATTACTTAAAAGTAGTAGTTGTTAGGAATATATTTTTAGTGCTTACATTGTTTGTTGCACCTGTATAATTATAAATGGGTCATTTGTTAGCTATTTTGTAGGAGGTAATTCTCCTACCTCGTGGCTATATAATAGCCAATGTATTACGCTAGAAAATATAGAAGAAATTAATAATATCTTGTGTCAATCTCTGTGTTGCACCTTCATTTAGCATCAGAGTGAAATTTTGTTCTTATGGAGTTCTAATGATTTTATTGGGGCAGTTATATTCCTCCATTGCCCCTGTATATGGTGGTATTCTTTTGCAACTACATTATCTATATCACCATAAATTTTTGCAGTTGTTTACATTTGATGTCATTGAGAGGTCATGAATGTCTGTCCTAAGCAATTGTTTTGGATTTTAAATGTGTATTCATAAGATCTATTGGTTGTCGATTTCTACAACTACAAACTAGGTCGTGATAGCCATAGCAGAAGCATTGGAAGAGGTAAGGAGTTTCAAAATATTTTTTCTTTCAAGATTGAAGGTTTTGATCTATGGATGAGATCTTGGATCGATTCACCGATTCAATGCAAAATAATCAATATTCACGCTAATGTATAAATTAGGCACATAAAATAACAATTAAGCTGAAATAAAATAAAGAATTACAAAGAAAATATATTATTGCAAACTCGGATCAGAGCTTACGTGCATATATTTATTCTTCTAGTTCCAAAGCTTCGGATCAATACAATCTCTTTGAATGTGTTTGATATATCAAAACACTTACAATTGCCTCTAATAAATAGATGGCTTCATCAAACAATAAAAACTCAACTCATATAAAAGATAGAGCTAAAAATCACATGCTTTTGTGCAATAAAAAGATTTTGATTTATTTGTTTTATTATCTTTTAATAAAGATAGGAATCTAAATGAAAACTACCTAAAAAATTAAAAGCATGTAAAAAAAACAGCTTGTTAGTTTTATTGGGGCAAAATTAAACTTTTTTTTCTTTCACTGCCCTTTAATTTTGACCTTCAAACTTTTATTCTTCTGAAGCTGAGTGTGCACTTCTAGATCTGACATATTCCTAATCAAAAACTCCCAAATAAATTCTCAAATACTCAAAAACTTAATTTCCAAAATTTTTTTTAAAGTTATCAGCAAACTCATCTTCAGATCTACAAAATTCAAGATAAATTTCCTTATTGTTAGCCAACTCCCTGATGATGTGATACCTCAAGTCTATGTGCTTTCTCCTCTTGTGAAAAACATGATTTTTGGATAATGTTATTGTTGAATTGTTGTCACAAAAAAATTGTGTAGCATCCTTTTGATTCTGCCAAAAATATTTCAACACTCTTCTCATCTAAACAACCTGACATGTTGCTCCTGTTCTTGCTACATACTCGCTTATGTTTAAGATAGTGTGTCTATGGGTTGGTTCTTTGATGCCCATTAAAATACACCTATTCCAAAGTGAAAAGCATAGCTAGATGTGTTCTTTCTATAATCAATACTTTCGACACTATCATTGTCTATGTAATCTATGAGTTTGAACTCATATGTTGTTGAATACAAAATTACATGATTCTTAGTTCCACATACATACCTAAACATCCTTTTTCGAACTTTCCAATGTGAGTTATTTTGGAGATTCCATGAACCTTGAGATGAGGCTCACACCATCCATAATATCTTGCCTTGTGATCATCAAATACACAAGACTTCCAACTAGTTTTTTGAACAATGTTGGATCTACAAATGATCCGCATTGTCATCTTTTCTTAACTCCAAACTCTACTGCAACAGGTGTTGAAATTGATTTGCAATTCAACATGTTAAATATCTTCAAAACATCATTAGCATACCTTGCTTTTGAAATAAAAACTCCAGCTTCCGATTGTTGAACTTATTTATTCAAAAAATAGTGCATGAGGCCAGATCTGACATCTCAAATTATTTCTTCATAGCTAATTTGAATGAATCTATAGATTGATTTCCAATGATGATTAAATCATCCACATATAAACAAACAATCAAAATTTTACCTTGCTCATTCATCTTGATGTATAAGGTAATCTCATTGCTTCTCCTACCTAAACGATTATGTATAAAATAAGAATCAATCCTACTGTACCAAGATCTAGCTATTTTCTTGAGACCATAAAGCACTTTTTTCAACCTATATACCTTTCCTTCATGACCTTTAATCTCATAACCTTCTAGATGATTCACATAAAATTCTTCTTCTTCAAGAAAACCATTCAAGAATGCTGATTTTATATCCATATGATAAATAGGCCATTTGTTTTGAGTTAAAATTACTAAAACCATTTTTACCGTGTCCAAACATGCTACAGGTGCAAACATCTCATTGTAATATACTCCATATTGATGTGAAAAAACTCTGGAAAACAACCTTGCTTTATGTTTCTATACTTTACCATCAACAATATATTTGGTCTTATATACCCACTTCACTCCTATCACATCCTTTCCTTCTGGAAGATCTACCAATTCCCATGTCTGATTCTTCTTTTGGTGTTTATCTCATCATCCATAGCTTGAACCCAAAATTCATTGTTTATAGCCTCTTCAAAGTATACTAGATTTGCAACTTGAGAAAAAATGCAAAAACTAAAAAAGCATTAGTTGTATCAACATTATAAATCTCACTAAGACTCCTTGGTTTCCATTGCAAAGGGTTATTTGATGATGGATTTTTTTTACTAAAGGAGTAGCTTCTAGTGTTCTTTGTGGTGTCTGCTTGAATGATTGAAGATGAATGAAATCTTGGAGATATCCTAGATGTAGATGAAGGTGTAGCTTGTGCTATAACTTTTGGTACATGTCCAAGATTCGAAGAAGATACAATATCTTATTTCTCTATGCTTTCATCTTCCATATCATGATGAAGAATAGTTGCTGCTACACTGATTGTTTTCTCAATACTTCCATCCCAAACCTCATTTTCAAAAAACTGTACATCTTTGTTAATAATGAACTTTAGGGTAATTAGATTGAACAACTTGTAAGCTTTTTTATTCTCTAAATATCTAACAAATATGCATTTTTCTCCTTTTTGTATAACTTCTTCCTTAACTCATCAAGAACATGTGCATATGCCACACAACCAAAAACTCTAAAATGAGAAACATTGTGTTTCCTCTTAGTCTAAGCTTGTTGAGGAACCATGTTTCGAACAATTTTCGTTGGACACCTATTTATGATGTAAACAACATTTGCTACTACTTCTACCCAATACTCATTTGAAAGATGCTTTTCCTTCATCATACTTCTCGCCATCTCCATGATGGTTTTATTCTCTTTCTTTCCACACCATTATGATGTGGTGTATACTTGGTAGTAAACTACTTACAGTTTATACCGTGATATTTGTAAAAATTCAAAAAATCATTAGAAACACACTCACCTCCTCTATCTGTCCTCAAATACTTTGATGTAGTACCCACTTTACTTTTCCACTAAAGCCTTGAACTATGAAATATATCAAAATCATTTGATTTGTCTCTCAAAAAGTACACCCATGTCTTCCTTGTATAGTCATCAATGAATTTCATAAAATATGAATAACCTCAATAGAATTTGTTTGCATTGGTCCGCATAAATATGAGTGAAAATTTTCAATTGGTGCACTTGTTCTTCTTGTTTTGCAACTAGGAAGGACTCTCTGTGTTGCTTCCCCAAAATACAACCTTCACAAACTCTTTATGGTTTTTGAATCAAAGGAAAATCTTTCACCATTTTTTTTTGTGTAATAAATTCTAACCACCAAATTTAAATGACAAAACTTGAGATGCCATAGCCATGATTCATCTTTTTCAACTGACTGAAAAGCTGATTCAATCTCCTTAGCTCTAGATGTGGATGGTATAATCTTCAAAGGAAACATTTTGTTGCTTTTCATTTCACTTTAGAAATCAGCTAGGTACTTGGAGCTTTATTCATGATCACACATTCATTGTCTTCAATGTAAACTTTGTATCCCATTTGTACCAATTTACCAATGATTATAAGATGGTGCTTTAAACCTACAACATAATAAACATCCTACATAATCTTCTTCTCCCCTTTTTAGTTAGAATGTTGATTGTTCCTTTTCCTTTTACATTCACTGTATTATTATTCCCAAGGGTAACTTCTATCTTTACTAACTCATCCAAATTAGAAAATAAATCTAAGTTAATATGTGATTGCTACAATGAGAATCCAAATACCACACATCACTAGGAATTTATTGTGATAGATTACACTCAATAGGTGATGCTTCAAATATTTGTGCATGCAATAAACATGGATCTTGAAGTAGAGCTCCCAACCTGATTTTGATTCTACTTGTTTTGATCATACTTCTTTTCCTACATTCATAAGCATAGTGCCCATATTTCTTGCAATAGTAACATTGCACATGTGACTTATCCTGTCTCTGACCTAAAAATGATTATGATTTTTCTCTTGATTATGTCCTCTTCCACTTGAGTTTGATGGACCGTTGTTACATCCTCTAGATGAACTTATTCCTTTTCCTCTAGGGCTGAAATTTCCTCTTCATCTTCCATGATTTCCTGATACCTATGATGAGAAAGCTTAATCTACAACTGCATGTGATCTATTCAACCTCTATCCATGATTTCTTAGTGATTCATGCAACTCATCAATTAAAAAATCACGTATATCCTTAGTTTCTTAGATAGAAACTACCAAAGGATCAAATTTTGCAAGAAAACTTCTAAGTGATTTTTCAATAATCCTTCTGTCCTCAATAGTTTCACCATGAGATTTAATTTGATTGACCAAACCAACTACAAAATCAAATAAGGATTATATAGAATCTAAATCTTTTATTGGAATATTTTCAAAATCTCTACAAAGTAACTATAGTTTGGTAAGTTTTTACTATCTATTTACCTTGATATGCAACTTGGAAAGTTTTCCATGTAATTTTTGCTTTACTGACTATTGCCATTCTAGGTAGAATGCTTTCATGCATGGCTTGATGAATGAAGAAAATGATTTTTCCATCTTTCATTCTTAATTCCTTTAAAGTGTCTTTCTCTTTCTATGAGAGTGTGTTGTATGTTACTTCATTTGCAGGCTCTATGTACCCATTCTCTATGATTTCCCACACATCCTAGGATTTGAATAGTGCCTTTATGGTTAATGACCAATACTCATAATTATTTCCTATAAATTGTGGTGTCTGCAGACCGGATATAGAAGCCATAACTTGTTGTCAATTAGAAACCTACTGAAAAAAACCACACTCTGATACATATTTATAGAAATTAGGCACATAAAATAACAACTAACAAAAATAAAATAAAGAATTGAAAATAAAACATATTATTGCAAACTCAGATCAACACTTTTGTGCATATATTTCTTCTTCTAGTTCCAGAGCTTTGGCTTAATACAATCTCTCTGAATGTGTTTGATATATCAAAACACTTACAATTGCCTCTAATAAATAGATGGCTTCATCTAACAATAAAACACTAAACTCATAAAAATAGAGCTAAAAAGAACATGCTTTTGTGGAATACAAAGATTTTGATTTTTTTTCTTTATTAGCTCTTCCTCAAAATAGGAATATAAAAGTGAGCTACCTAAACAATTAAAAACATGTTTAAAAACTACTTTATGCTTTTCTTGGGGAAAAATTAAACTATTTTTCTAACAACTAAAACTTGGATTGGATCTATTTTGGATTTATTACCTTGATTCTCATCATCAACTACGTAAATATTGCTAGGCATCTACATCACTTGTTCATTGCTTGCATATGTATCTTTCCAACTTGGGCTATGCTCTAACGTTGGGCATCAAACAAGATTTACATTCTATTAACTAATTTCATTGTGGAGCAACTTGGAAACACTGTGCATGGATCTATTTACATGTGGATGTGTAGTGTTCATTCATTCATTGTAGACCTGAAGTGGCACAAATTTGTGTCCACAAACATTATGGAGCCGCACATCGAAATTTGCCTTGCATTGAGAAATTTTTGCTCGCGTGTGGGTCTCATGTTTTAGACTCGCTTTAATCTCTTAACGGGACATAAATACAAGGTTTCACGGTGTCTTTGTTGAAGTTAGGAGTATAAAAGTTGTTTTTTTGTCTATTAATTCACTAGTCTATTTGTATTATGTATTATTAATTTAGAGTTGATTTGCATAATGTACACGTTCATTTTCATTTGTGGGTAAATAATTAAAAGTCCAACATTTTAATTGGTCAATGTTTAACATTTTCCTTTTGTTACATTAAAAACTTTTATTAAAGTTTTAGTGTAACAATTATTGAGTCAAGAAATTAGTAGTATTTGTTCTCTATTTAAAGTGCTATTCTTTTCAATAATTATCTTGAGTCATTGTTGAAAGATTCGTTTATATTTATTATTATCGGGGTCGATTAAGTTTGTTGTGTCTTTGTTAAAAGTTGTAGAAAAGATTTTTTTACTCGCATGTGTCCTCTATTCATTTTTTTGTGTCCATCAAAGTGTCAAGTTAATCAAATAGGTGATTTTTAGGATTATCATCATCATCGAATCAAGTGTCAAGAGTGGAAAGTTAAAATAAAAAATATTTGCCCCACTTTTTAATAATTGGAAGCATTTTTCACTTGTATGCAATGTCCATCCTATGGGGATAAATTTTACAATGAGCTCCACGATCAAATCTAGCTGAGTTAGAAGCATATTGCACTAGAGGCTAGAGGCAAAAAAGAAGGATGAAGGAAAATCAATGGTCTGTCATTAGTCACCAATGACGAGGTTGCATAGTAGATGTGGTGGCATATATAGTGTGTGAGTATATGATTTTCAATGTACTTCAGTTTGTTGTGTTCATGTTGCTTTGTGTGGTGTTTAGTGGATACTAGAAAAGAATTGTATTAGAGTGTAGATGACCTTATGCCCCAACGCTCAAGCAATTGTGACCCTCTGACTGTTGTGCTTCATTGGAAAGTGGCCCGCTTGTGAATACATTCACTTGCATTGGGTGATTGTGAACGACTTGCTCCTCATGAAGGAAATTACTCGACTTATCCTTTCGAAGCATGTGCATCAAGATCTAACTAGCAAGATCCATTCAATAGTATGTACTTCGATATAGTTTGCTTCTCAGTGTTCACGTGTGGAAATTTCACATTGTGGGGGAACATGACACCAATGTTCCATTTCCATTCTGAGCCTTAAACGACTAAAGTGAAGGGAAACTTCTAGTGGCAGTGTTAGTTTCCTTTGTTTTTCGAGAGCGGGTGGTGCAAGAATCAACAAATGTACCCGCAACCATGTCAGATTGTAACTAAGAACAATGTGATACTTAGAAGTGGTAATGTGAAATATTTCTAGTATATACATTCTATTATTGAGTTTGTTGAGTGGTGTTTCCTATATTATTCCCTGTAGTAAGATATTGATGAGCTAAAAATAGTACTTGACACATCATGATGTGGTCTGTGGTAAACCACTTGGAAACCACCAGTATTAGTTTGTGGTCAGCCATTGTAAAACCATCTGTTGGGTTTGTGATTATCTTGTGAAATTTACCTAATCATGAAATCTAGTGCAAGTAGAAAGATAGGTTTTCCTGATGTTCGCACTAAGGGGGAATGTTAGGAATATGTTTTTAGTGCTTACTGTTATCTCTCGAAAGTGCACCCTGTAGAGAGATTATTGCAGGTTTTATAAGCTTGAACAATTGATCTCTCTCTTTTGTAGATACAATGGAAACACCTCAGGTATGTGGGTATACCTATTTTGAGGTGAGTCTCCGGGGTTAAAAGGTTGGTTCCTTATTGGTGTATCCTAAACTAATTTCAAGGCTTTCCATTTAACAAAAGTGGGGTTTTAAGGGAAAATATGATCACTTTTAAAGTAATTAAGACTAAGGTGATACACCAAATTTGTATGAGGGCTTTAACTAAGTATATGCACAATTGATATGTGAAAGATTTTTTGATGCACGAGCCAATCAAGAATCACTTGTCAGATTTTTATTACAAGCCTACTCTCTCAATTTTTCTACAGAATTTAAGGGAAAACACTTGGTTGTACTGAGGGAAAAATATCACAACAACACTGATAAGTTAACATGCACATTAAAATTATGCGCAAAAGAAAAATATTGAATTTGCAATAGGGTAAGATGATTGATCAGGGAATTTGCATTCACAAGACTAATAGAAACATACACAAGACTGCAAATAATTGGAAAGGCAAAAATACTTCACATTCAGAGGGTGAAACTGGCAAAAATGACTTTAGTACTCCTATATCCAAAAAAAGTCATCGTTTGTGGTTTGTAATGGCACACAATATATAGCAAAATAAATTTACCCTCTTCCTAAATATACCCTAAGGCTTGTACTCGCCCATGCATCCTATTTTTATCCTTTACTTAATAATATATAAAGGAATAAAAAAGAGCATGCAATTACAAATAAGCATTATTAGCCTTAATTAAAATATAGTAAAACTGAAGTTGACTGTTCTATTTTTAAGAAAGAAGGGTGAATAATTTGCTAAAAATGAGATTGCTTGCTAGGCAAGTCTCTCTCCATGGGCACGTAACTTTTTCTTATTATCTATTCTGACCTCTTTTGAAGCATGCAAAAATAACCCCTTGTGCAGGAACAAAATAATTACAATGATCGTAATATTTGTAAAGTATAAACATCCATTATGGGGACCACCTTTTCACTTCACCATGGTTTGGCCACCCTTGTGGACTTAGCAAAATTAATGGTCGACCATTTTGACATTACACATGCCAAACTATAGTCTCTACCACCTTTTAGTTAATACGTGCATTTATACATTCATCGGCTTTTGTATTTGAAAGTGTATAGTTTAAAATTTCACCTTTTCGGTGATCATTGATGGCATAATTTGGTTGGCATTTGTATTATTGAGAGCATACACTATGGTTAGACTTTTAAAGTCATTGCAATGATTATTTATTTGATTTGATGACATGGGCTGGCCCCTTCTCCACGATGACTCGTCCCTTCAATAGTTAGTCGGTGGCGTATTAATCAACCTTGGTTAGGGTTTCTTTGGAGCTTGATATGTATCTATCTTTCTCTGACCATGGTGAAGTTGGAGGTTTGTTGGTGACCATTGATTTCTATACTTTGTAATCTGAACCATTGAACTTAACCCATTGGGTGAGTTGAGGAGATAAGATGCATTTGAACCCTAACTTTGATCATTTTTTGCTCCTACGGGAATGGGCGAAGCCCTAGTGAATTATTCTTGGCCACTATTGATGTTCTTTGAGCTCTCTCAGAGCACCTCTAGTTCTTGGAACTTGATTGGATTTGTATCTTTGTTGTTCAGCTCTGGTTGCATTCTTGTTCCTTGCATTCGCTGAAAAGTTTCGAACAACTCGGTGATGGTTTGACCTCTCGAGTTCGATGACTCTGTGATCTGTTCTGTATTCCTGCTCTATAATTACTCTAGACTGGAGCCATGACCATCATGGTTGATTTCTGGTAAGTTCACAAATCTCCATCCATTACTCGTATGCATGATGCCATTTAACTTGAGCTTCAAACAATATTAGATCTAGTCCATTTGGAACTAGTATTTTCTCCACCCATCAGTTGGGTTGTATTTTGTTGTGTAAAAGGCACCTTGGCCACCATATTTAGAGTTGAAGCTCACATTTTGCTTTGATTTTATCTTTTGAATCTTGTGGTGAGGGTTTTGATCTGTTGTGTTGCTCTGTATTCGTAAATCTCAACAAACTTGGCTCTCTATACTAAACTTTTATTTTGAGCCTCTTTTTAATGGATACCTTCAGAAGGCAGGTGACGTGATGTTTTAAACCTTTCATTACTACCCATTAATGGGTCTTCATTTCTTGGCTAGGATCTGTTCATTTTATAATGTGATTCAAGATATTATTTCTATCTTTTCGCTCAGCCTTAAATCACATTCGTGTCCTTAGTTGGAAGGACGTTTGATTGTCTATTGTTACTCTTTTGTTTGACGAGGATCACCGATAAAACTCAACAAACGGACTTTCATAAGTATTTGATTTTTTTGCAATAACTAGCTGAAAAATGGGTTTCATATTTTCTACTTGAGGAGTGCCCTTCTATTCTGAATGTGCTTCTATTCATGGCCGTTATATCTTCATGGGGTTACATGTGTCTTTGATTCAAAGTTTTTTGGTCAATCCTTGATCCTTTTATAAAACCCTGGATATTCTTGATTGTTCTTTGCATTCCATCTATTGGTGTGTTGATATCGGAAGCATTTGCTTGAGTTGAGTTCATGAAGACCTATAGCTTAATCTGATCTTTGCTTGTATGACTGCTATATGATGATCATTCATGTACCTTGTGCTTTCGTAGCTGACATTGAAATGCTCCTTTCTGAGAGCTCTTTTCTAGGTTCAAACAACTTGTTCATTTACATTTATGAACATAACAACATTAGTATGTTGACTGTTCTTGCTGAAATTGAAAGAGCATTTTTTTTTTTGAGAACCTGAAAGAATTTCCGTTCACAAATTCTTGCATGTTGAACATTTAAGTTTTGTCAAAATGTTGTAGTTCCATTTATTTTCTACTTCAATACTATATTTGAGCTTCATTACAACTTTACATGCATGCTGGAAAATTCGTAAATGTCCATTTTACATGGCGAAGCCCTGTCAAAATTTTCTCAGATTTCCTTATCCATTCTTTTAGCTGCAATTTTATCTCGTTTCAGTTGACTTCAGCCTCTAAAATCTGATTCTTCTGCTTCACCTGATAATACACTTTTGAATGCATGAATTTCTGAAGTTGGAAGTATAAGGAGTTAAATTAAACCCTGAGCTCAGTATTGATGATCGTTTGTTTCTCCCTTTTCAGGTACCATGATGTAGTTGCAGTGGATAGCTAGAACAACAGTTTAGAAAGAGAAGAACACTCCCTCAAGGCAATGACGGGTTTCTTTTACCTCTTTACATTTTTAGCTTCATAAATATATGCATTGTTTTTCCTTTCAGTTATTTCTCATGGCTTGTGTGAGAAAAATATGTACTATTATTCCTCATGAATAAATGAAAATATTTTCATGTTATGAGATGTATGTCCTTCCTTTCTATACTTTCTTTCATTTGTATGGATAATGAATGAACTTATACAACTCAAAACACTCAAATAATTCACGTAATCATAGAAATAAATAAACAATCAAGCGTACCTTATTATAGCTCATTGAAAAATGCAAACTACTTGTCAAACTATAAATTATCCTTCAAAAATGCCACCTATCTATAGCTTCAGAGCATCATATTTGATACATGTTGCCCTTCCTACCTTCCTCGGGACCTATAATGGTTGTTTACTGATTGTTGCATAGTTTTGACAAGGGTTTCAAATGGAATGGCTGCATCTATGAGGCACAACGTTCTTAAATTGTTATCAAGTTTTAGGTTTGATGTCAAATGACTTGAGATATTGTCAGAACCAAACAATTAAAAACTCTATCTAAATCCAAGGTGGCTGTCCCAAATATAACAAAACTCGGAACTGACCAATCTCAGAAACTTTAAAAGTTTCGAGTTGACCTTTCTTACACTCGGGTACAAGAAATGTCAATAGTTACATTGTTTGTTATTCTCGTATAATTATAAACAGGTCATTTTTTAACTACTTTGTAGGAGGTAGTTTTCCTACCTCCATGGCTATATAATAGCCAATGTACTATGCTATAAAATATAGAAGAAATTAATAATTTACCTGTGTTGATCTGTTGATGCACCTTCAATAGTTCTATTTTTTATAATTATCTATATTTTGAAAAAGCTTGTACATATATGCAAATACTAAATACTTTTGATAAATGAATTATTACACAGACAAATGAATTAATTTGTTTTTTTAATCTATTTTTTTCCTTTAGTTGTATATAGAAATTTGACTATGGGTGTGAGTTATTTGATTATTTCATATTTATGAATAATGATTTTTTTTTCTATTACTCAATTAAAACCTTCAATTGGTATCAAATCAAGGTTTGGGTTGTATTGCTTGTATCAGATCTCTATAAGAAGTGATCATGGAAAAATTTAACTCTATTCTCATTTTACAATTTAGTGGAAATGAATATGATTATTAGAGCATTAAGATGATGTATCTTTTCATGGGAAAAGACTTACTAGATGTTATAGAATTTTGTTATGAAGAGGTAGTTGATTGGAACAATGTTTGACTCAATAATAAACAAAATAATAAGGAGGCTAAGAGGAAGACATCACAAATTTTATTTAATATTCGTAAATCTCTAAAAAATATTCTATTTCAACGAAGTGCAAGTGTAAAGATAGCCGGGAATCTTGGAAATCTTAACAAGAAGCTTACCAAGGTAGTGAACAATTTAAATTGGCTAGGTTGCATAATATGAAGAGACAATTTGATAATTTTAGGATACAAGAAGTTGAAAGACTGAGTGAATTTTATGTAAGAGTAAAGGATGTTGTCAATAAAATGGCTACTCTTGGAGAAGAATTGAACAAATAGGTTGTGGTGAAAAATATGTTAAGGTTTCTAACACCAAGGTGAAATCATGTTGCCATCATCATTGAAGAAAGCATTGACTTGATTACTCTTGAGATTGATCATCTAGTTAGATCATCATGTTATATAATGGATTACTCGTTTAATTAATAACAAGGAAAATTTTAGTGGTGAATGTTTTGTAAATTCACGAATATTAGGGATTTTGGAGATTGAAAAAGGTGAATTTTAAGCGGTTAGCTCTTTGCTGCGTAGTTGGCCTAAAATTTTGACTAACAAGTCATTTGTATGGTTTAGTTCACCTACTATTTATAGTTAAAAATAAACTGATGCATGTATTTCACCAATGTTTCTAATCAAAATCCACTCATATTCACCGAGGTATAATACATAAGTCTATTATTGAAGAGATGAAAATCTTAACAACAAAACAAATAAAGGACCCGGGTTGTGTGACCATCCATTATTTACCATCCGACCGAGGTTGGATGAAAAATAATGGACGACCCTCCAACCTAGTTTGGATGGTCATCCATTGTCTGTGATCCAAACTTAGTTGGATGGAAGATAATGGATGGCCATCCAACCTAGGTTAGACAACTGTCTGACCGGACATAGACGTCCGTCCAACCTAGATCAACGAAAATTTTCCAACACTTTTCCAACCATACAAAACCATAAAAATGAACACCCTGTAAATTTACCTTTTCCACAAATCACTTTTTTCTGAGATTTTCCATCGTTTGAAAGTCAATTTTGGAGATTCGCCACCCATTCTATAATAATTTTTTGGTGGGGATCTTGAAATGAAGCTTGATTAATAAAATTATATCTAGATTTAATCCTTCTTTTAATTAGTTATTGATGAATAGGGAAACATAATCTATCAAAGTCATGCAATTTAATGGGGTCTGCCCTATCTTATTAACTGTCTATATTAGGTATTTTAAGGACTTGTACTGCAAATAGTTAAAAATTATCTTATCGTATCCTATAGTTAATTGAAAATATTTTAAATTTTTTTCCAATATCCATTTTTTTATTATATATTTATATAGATTCCTTTACATTTTAATTTATTGATATTTTAATTTATTTTTTAAAAATCATGTATAACCATTTTCTTATTAGTATTAACAAGTACATTTTTCCTGTTCTTTGCGCCAGGGGAGAGGAAACCACAAAACACTTCTTCCCTATTATTACCCAGAACCGAAACATCCTTGGAGATTCTACCAGTGCCCTCCTAGGTTGCTCCAGCTCAGTCCAGGGTCTTAAAGGGAAGGCTAGAGGAACTACTACTAATAATGACATGTTATAGGGGACTTAATCCCTATTCATATAACTAGATTTGATCCTACAGAAACCGCTAGGGGAAACACTATTTCTACACATGAACACTCCCCTATAAACCAGAACAATCATATTTAGGATGTGGTTGAGAAGAGCTATACTTTCGTGCCCATGACCTTGGTATCTTCCACGCCGTGTGTGAATTTCAGAGAGGACGTGATCAAAGCCATGACGTACCTCTAGGAGCATGGTTTGATTTGCAAATTTAGTTGGTGATTCGCCATACTTCTTGATCTACATACCTAGATTTTAAAGTGTTGGTTTCTCTCTATTGATGGCCATGTAGATATTTATCCTCGCGCTAAAGGAATTTTTGTTTTTGTTATAAATGATATTAGTGATAAGAATACTATAACTGAGACGATTTGGATTAAGCAACCTCATTATTTGATTTTGAAACCCTAGTACCCATCATTCAACCCATTAATAGAATCATTTTCAGCCAAGCTAGTGTGGATCAGAATGCCACATTTACCGCTTTAATTTTGGGAGACAAATTGTTTAGTTTCCATTAGCAACTCTTTAGGAAATATCATTGATTTTGATGATGATACCAGCTCTTATATGCACACAATTTATGTCAGGATCCTTGTTGAACTAGACACTTCAAAATAACTTCCAGTAAATATTGATCTTAAATTCCAAGACAAAACTTGGATGCAGTTGTTGGATTATGAAGGGTTTCCCTTCAAAGGTAGGAAATGTTTTTCTTAGGGCCATATTGTTGCATACTTTCATATAGAGAAGTAGAAGAATGTGAGATCTACTAGGTGGAAGTATGCCCACCAATGTCATATTGCGATCAATGAAAATATAGAAAGTGATCCCGACTCTAATTCGATTTACAAGATGGTGTTCGGTAAATCCCATAAGGGACCCTGCGGTGCCTCCAAAAGCACTAACTCACAGCCAAACGGCTAAGGAGAATATACCTCCTACTTCTCCTAACATTGATAAATCATGTCTTCGATCAAGTCTTTTGAATTTCTTCTTCGATTTTAGGATAACAAGAAGGATTGGAAAGTGGTACATAACAAAATTAAAAATCACCAAAAAACCACTACTCTTTATTTATTCCTCTTCTCCTTGTGCTTTAGGGAAGTTGTTCTTGTTTTGTTTCATGTTGTGCTTACTATTCTATCTAGGCTCTCCGGGATTTTTTTGTTGTAATGAGGGTAGGGTCCATAGAAAAAACATTCTTTTACCAATAATAAAAAAAGTACATTTTTCAAAGCGGTTGACATTTGATTCATTACATATTTGTTTTTATCTAAAGAAGGGTTGATGGCTCCCATTCCCATTTAGATTAAAATTTAAAATATATACAATGAGTTCCCAAAATCACATTCCATATAGGTGGAGTAGAATATTTTCTAGCAAAGATAGAGTGGTAGCCAATATTAACCCAAACAAAACAAATACACCAATCTAAGCCAAAATTTTGTATCAATCTATCCTCACACCACATCCAAAAAAATATATGATAAGATTCTAAACACTTTACAATGAAGAAGCCATACTCTAGAATGAGAAAAAACATATGGATTGGTGGGATCATATCCAACAACAATATAGATAGCAAGACATGCCTCAAAAAGGTTCAGAAGATAAGTCCACATAAGATGACCTTTAATTTCAACCAAGTCCAAGAAATAAAATCACTAGCAGAGCTAAGAAGAAATCACATTTCCTCCAATAACATCAAATCCTTGAAAAAATAGACTTCTTTATCATGAATCACTTTACCAATCATTTGATTCATAAATCAAAACATTCCTTATTACCTTTAACTCTGATTGCATAAAAATAGGTGAAATCCATGTAGGATAGTCCTTAAACCTAACAATTGTAATATATTCAAATCAAACCTAGATTACTCTCTCCCAAAATTAACAAGAAATGATGTACCATTGTAGACCAAAACCTATTTTTAGCTGCAGGTTGGAACCACAGAGGAAGGCATGGATGAAATTGAAGACATAGCCCAATTTAAAATATGGCTAGGAACAAAAGCTTTTAAATATTGGATAAGAGAAAGATGGATGACCCTAACAATCACACACATATGACATGAGGTCAACCAAAATTAAACATATGACCTACAACATACCAAATAAGAGCCTTACCACTATAGTGCATCTAATTTATAAGAAGAAACGTTGAATTCATGTGCAAATGCACGTCCAAGTTAGGGACCTCCGTAAAATACAACCCGTATTGGAGGAAAAGAAATCAGAATGACCAAGTGATAACCCCACATATGGAATATTCTCCAAAAAGAGCATACCCCCATTTCCGCTAGTGACCCACATTCCTCAAGATTAATAGAGATATAACAACATCAACACCCTTAGTATGATCATTTTTCATTTTTTAAAACCTTTTAACACCTTGTTATACTCACTAAAAAATTCCCTCCTATGCATCGTATGTGCTCCCATATAGTTCTAAGGGAAACCCGTTCATAGGGCATGAGAAGTAATTTTTCCCCATCTTGTCAAACCTTAACACCTTGTCATAAATAATAAAAAATCCCCTCCTCTGTATCGCATGTGCTCCCATATGGTACTAGGGGCAACCCATTCATAGGGCATGACCAGGAAGTTTTCCCTAAATTTGTGGCCTCTGTTTAGATACTTTTACCATCCCGAGAAGGTGAAGGCACAGGAATCTCTACCTCTAACATAAGGTGCATGTGAAGTTCATCATGATCACGCATCCTAACATGCAACGATTCCTGGTACCGAGACAACCTAACATTATCCCTATGACCCTTGATGTCTAGGACTTCTGCAAGGATTTGCTACACATGCTCTTTCAAAATTATTTTGAAATGATTGGCCTGGTGGGGCATAATGTCCTTCACATAGGCTTCTATAAACTTTCGCTCCTTATCGTAATACAACTACTCAATTGCACCAAAATCTCATTTGTTATTTTATTTACAAGTTCTAAATCATGAATAATATGCACATCCAAATGATGAGAAAAAGAGGGAATATATTATTTACAAAATATGATACAACATGCATTTAAGGTACTACTAATTAACACTAAAATCATACAGAGATACATCATAGTCTACAAATCAAATTTATTATGGTCGATATAGTAATTAAATGGTACATTATGCATAACATAATTTTTAACATAGTGACAGAGTTCATCTAATTCATGAACGATTGCATATGATCTAGGGTTTAAAGGATGTACACAAGAAAAATAAGAATCTAAAATTTTAAAAGGTGAATAATGCCACCATAACACTAACCCTAATAGGAAAGGATAATAAAATCTTAATAATTGAAAAGTAATAAAAAACCAGGTCATTAATGGGGAATAAATATGAAAATATGTCTAACTAGTGTTTTATTGGCTAAGAACCCTAAACAATTTTAGAGACATTTAAGGAGAATCCATACTCACTTGTGAAAATTTAAACATTAATAATATATCATTTGTGAGACTATCAAACCATCATCTCATATATCCATGGTTCTTGAAGAATCATAATAAAATACACATCATTTCCATTTAGCAATTGACTTTACAAATATGTTTCCCTCTCATCAATGTGCCACTCTAAATTGATACTCATTGTATCATCTTTTTGTAATTTGATTAAGTAAACCACACAATCTACCATTCATTCACAATATATATACTCCCTTATTATATTTTTGTCTCTCATTAAAAATTAGTTCAACAACCAAAAATTCACAGAATGTATTTGTAAAACTGTTTGAAAAGGGAAATCCAAAAATTAAAGAATATCAATGGATTATGTTAATTATTTTGAAAAATTTGGGACCAAAAATATTATAAAAATTTCTTGTGTCCTATAAACCATTGCAAATCTAGCCTTTCGATTATATAATATACATATCATTTTATGTAATTAATGCAAGATTAGTTTGGCCATAAATAAACCCTAAATTAAAATGTTAATGACAACCCGTTTTTCATAAACCTTCACAATCTTTTTCCTCTTATAAAATTTTATATAAACACACAAATAGATTTAATAAAAAAAAAAAGAAATTAGTGTCAAAGAAAACATAAGCGGGTGTAAAAAAATGAAAAAATTGGGATAGTTCAAGAAATAAACATACCGTACATTTTTGTTATGTGTTTTGTGAAGTCATTTTTATTTTTACCTTATGTAGATCTTGAATATAAAATTAATATCCATAGTATAATTTTTTTTTCCCTTTTTATGAATGATTTTTGTAGTAGCAGAGAAATTTCCATGCAAATATCCATCTCCCACCATCTTCACCTAAAGGGGTAAGCCTAAATTATCCATTCAAAAATAGGATTCATCATTTTATATATCTTTGACATCAAGAGATAACATAGAACAATAATAATTTCTTCCTATCTATACAAAATGAAATAACAATTAGATGATGTGTAACATACTAGTAGAAACATTTCAAATGAGTATACAATAAACACATATTAGTACTATTATGAGTGTTTTAGCAAAGTAAATAAAAAAAAAATTAAGGGACAAAACATAATTCTATGATAAAAACTCAAAAATATTATAAGTGCATGTTATATCACTCATGAGAAAATGTGTAGGTCACGAACAAAAATTGTTAAACTATGTAATTCCAATTAGTATATTTAGATAAATATATTACATATACGTACATACCAACTATGACAAAATAAATTGACATTACTACGATTTAAAAATATGTAAAACAACTCTTTAAGTCTATTCATGGATGTAATTTTCATTCGCAAATATAATGTAATTGTAAAAAATACGAAAAGACTTCAATTACAAAACTTCCATTGTGTTTACCATGTATGTTATTTCTATTTTTATGAGTGGGAATAATAGAAAATGCATACTTTGAAATATATATGTTTATCAAAGTATCTATTTCATGTAAATATTTTTGTATATTAGATATTTCTTACAAACAAACATAAACGCAAACACATTTCTATTAATAATTTTTCCATGATCAAGGTATTGAGTGAGAGCTGCATTTAAGATTTGTAGGCTTAGAATATTTTGAATAATTTCATTGGTTAGCATTTTGTAATTGACTTTTTGATATTGGTAATTTAAAATGTTAAGTAGATTCACTTTCTATTCATAATAGAAAAATATTGGTATGGACATGTCATTGACACTTGAACTAAATTTATATATCTAAATATAATGTCTCCATACATTTAATTGTTCTTATTACACTACAATAAACATTCTACAATATAACAAATATCAACATTATAATTTATTTATGTCAATAATGCTTCGTTTCCTTTTTTTTAAGAAAGTATAAAATGGATTATATTATATTTACAACCAAGTAATCAATGAAATTATGTTGCTAAATTGGAAATTGATTGAAGGATGGATATTATATGATCATAAATGTATATGATATGTACTTTTATATGTATGTTAAAGCATATATGTAGGTGTAGCTAGGTAATAAATCAATTTGATCGAAAGTGGTATATCGAAAAAAGCATTCTATGAATTTTGACATGCATTGATTTCTCCTATAATATATATTTAAAAAAAAATCATTAAAAACTAGAGATGTATTTAATGTAGTCATATACCTAAGATTTATAAAATTGTAATCGCTTTTGAAGATTATTATTATTTAGAAATTTTGAGAATTTCCTTTGATTGAGAAATGTGAGATAGATTAGGAAATTGAACAAATAATGAGACATCGACTCTTAATGTGATCAATAATTCTTCCCAAAGTATAAGAAATAATACACTATTGAAAGAATCATAACATTGAAAGTAACACTCGTCAAATGATTTCAAGCTATCTTACTAATGGAAACACTCAAAATTGCGTTTATTATGTTTAAATACTAATTAATACCTCCACCCCTAAAGTATATACATTATATTATTGTGTTTATCAAAAGGTAGAATACAATTCTATGCACAACAATATGACAATATAAACTTAGATTATCCTTTTAGATTCCAAAAATTCAAAATCCATACGACAACTCTCCTACTCTTTTTCCAATATCACATATGAGTATTCATAGAAGTAGGTCTCATTCATTATCAAAATGTGGTTCCAAGTGATAAACACGGTGTTTATAAATAAATGACATGTTTATAATATGTAATTCCTATTTTTAAATAGTATATGATTTGAAGCATCTATATTTATCATATTCTATCATATATTTACTTCCTATTATTATTAAGCAATCTATATTTATAAAAATGTACTTCCTATTATTATTAGGCATCTATATTTATGAGATAGTATATTTATGATATAGTAAAGTTACATAAATATTATGTTATATTAGATGTGTCGTAAAACTTACACAAATACAAATAACTATCTTGTAATACATTTTACACACTCGAGTTATTGATAACTGAACTATATGCTCAGATTTAAAAGCTAATAAATGTTATAATAATTTTAGTGCTCTATATTGAAACACCTTAGTAATCAAAATGTCTATGAATTGAAATAGTCGTTATCTTTTGGTTACATTCACTTGAGTGGCCGTGGCCCATATATTGTATTAAATTTCCGGAGCTTTGCGCGGGACACATATTGACAAGAATTAAGCATATTGGACTTTCCTCTTTCTGTGCCATGAAAGCCATCACGCACGCAAGTTACCTTTGTCAACGCCAAGCAACGACTTCGACTTCATTAATCCACATAACATTTCTTGACTACATAAATAAAAAATAAATGTGGTATTTTGGTTTTGCATTTTTTTTATGGATTTATGAAAAACTATGAAGTAGTTTATTGAAAATAATTTATTATTACAGTTTTTAAATCTAGATTAATATTTTGACTAAACAATTATTAAATTTCCAAGAGTACGTATGTTTTGTAAGGAGTTGTAAATTCTTTCAAAATTAATTTATTGATAATAAATAATTTAAAATCTCAGATTTTCTTGTTTTATAGTTTTCTTGAACTATTTTATGTGTTGAGTGGATTAGTTTTCTATATTTGAGGGGAATATTCGAGGTTTAAATTTGATGGCCACTAATATTTAGTCTAAAAAAATAAAGTGATGTCATTTTTAAAGTATCGGCCTTCAAAATGTGCACAATTGTAGTATTGCATACAAATAAAAAGTTTGTATTAATTAGATATATATGAAGATAATATTTATATAGATATATATGAAACTAAGAGGCATATATTAAGTTTGCAAGATGAAAGTGTAGATACTAAAATCCTGCACTAGTCCATTTCCCACATATTCCCTCTTTAAAACCTATTTCTAATTTACATTTGAATACATTTCCCTCCTAAATACTATTTTGACCCCCTTTTCACCTCGTAATCCTTCCTATTTACTTCATTGACCACTTGTTTATCTCTACCTTATCCTAATCCCTAAATTAACTCAAACAACCCCTTCCTATCCTCGTGAATATATCTCCCCACTCTTATCCAATATCACCACCCATCGACCTTATTTGGAGGTGGTTAAAAACCACCTCAGCGGATGTGTTTATCCCCCTGGATCACTAGCAATTTCGATAATCGTTGGCGACCCTATTCTATAAGTATCCTCCTTCTTCCTTGATTTGAATAAAGGAAGTAATTTTATGAAAAGTTTGATTTTATGCTATTTTAAGCTTAGTCCAAACGACATACCCAGACACTCTTGAATGATAGAAACAACCTCATTTCGGGTGTAAGAGCGTTTCACAAGCATCAAGTATCTCATATCTCTCTTCACACGTACACCAATTCATCCACCTATTCATCAAGGTAATTATCTTACTATTTTTATATTCCATATTCTAATTTTTGTGTTGAATGATTAAATAAACTAGTTATCCATTATATATCAATATACATTTCGTTTTCACGACAATCACCCTGTGATTTGTGGGATCACTAGCGATTCCTATTTCATTACTTTATTTTCAAGATCCGATCATTTTCATCATATTATATCATATATTTGTGACTAACTTGTTGCTCCAAGTATGGACATGTTTAAATGACCTTGCCAGGTGTCCAACATCTGATTACCTCCATTTACGATCTTTGCGATCATTCAACATAGATTCTTTTGGGAACAATATGATATTGTTCACGAGTTAAGCATCCACGCTATGAATACACCACGACCGAGCGACATTGAAGATCAACTTGAAATCCTCCAAGAAGAAAGTGATCGGGCCGACCAATATTGGGAGGATTAATTTGAAAAACTTTGGTGGTTCATCAATCTCTCGTGGATTGTCTATTATGACCAACATCCAGGAAGAACACATTGAATTTTAGATTGGTTATTTGATTTGTCTCTAATATACTATCTAACATAAAAACATTGGGTAGTGTCTTTGAAAAACATTGGGTTTTTAAATTGTCATCACTTATCTATGTTGTTGTGTCTTATCATTTTATCTGTATCTTCAATAAAAACATAACCTGACACCCACGCAAGGAAGCCCATTGGTTCACGGGGTGGTTGTCCACGAGATGTTTTCCCTTAAATGAATGGTTTTCTCTGGCTATAATCAAGTTCTTCTCGCACTTGATGATCAACATAAAATTTCCTTCGTCACTCCTTGAAGAACCTTTCACTATCAAGTAATGTCCTTTGGTATTAAAAGCGAAGGATCCATTTACAAATGTGTGATGACTTACATCTTCCATGACCCCATACATATATAAAGACTATGGAAGACTATGTGGAGGATCTCTTAGGTAAATCTAAACATTGAAATGATCATCTTATTTTCCTCGACACAATATTTTCTCATATCCTCCAATATTTCCTTCAACTTAATTCCTCCAAGTGTATTTTCCGTGTCTTATTCGGTAAACTCCTAGGATATATAGTATCCATTCAAGGAATCGAAGTAGACCTTGCCAAAATCAAATCCATTATTGAAATTCCACCCCCATCTAATCTCAAACAATGTTACAGTCTCGAGGAAGACTTCAATCAATCGATCGCTTTATTTCCTAATTATGCACGATCGATGTCGGCCCTTCACCACCATCTCTCTGCAAAGATGTTCACTTTAAGTGGGAAAAAAATTTCCACGAAGCCTTCGATAACCTCAAGCAATGTCTTCTATCAACTCCTGTACTCACACCTCCATGCGAGGGAGAACCGTTCTATTTATATTTATGCACTACCGACCATGCCCTAGGCACCATGCTCGCACATAGATACATGCATGGTAAAGAAAAATAAGTTTATGATATAAGTTGGACTCTCCATGATTATGAAATCCCCGCACTAAAACTAAAAAGTTTTGTTGCAATTTAAATTTTGTGACATCCAAACTTCGTCATTATCTCCTCAATCAAAAACATTCATTTTCACCAACGTTAATCCTATCAATGCTATGCATTCAAAACCTTACCATAATGATCTCATCACTTGATGGCTCATGCTCATGAAAATGTTTGACCTAAATTTCCTCTCGTAATAATACATCAACATGATCAAAGTTATTGTTGACTAGATAGTTGAAACTCCTCTTCATAATAATCAACTTCCTAGTGAGCATTTCCCAAATGAATCAGTCAATTTTTTTATCATGAAGATGATCTTCCTATTAAAATGAATCTCTTCTTTGGCGGCTCTAAATTTCAACAAAGGGGAGGGGATGGTATAGTAATCATACCTCCTTCGGTGACTCCTATTCCTTTTTATTTCAAATTGAAGTGTGAATCCACTAATAACATGGTAGAATATGAAGCCTTAATCATGGGTATCCAAACTGCATCGTGTTTAACGTTATAATCCTCGATATCTATGGAGATTCTCAACTCATCATTAATCAAATGAACATAAATTATCAATGTAAAAACAAAGTACTACAAAAATACAATGCCATTGTTGATATCCTTTTGGATGCACTTGACGATTATAATATCCAAAAATTTAACCGTTCATCTAAAACATTTGCAGACACCATGGC
Organism: Taxus wallichiana var. yunnanensis; assembly: GCA_018340775.1. NCBI lineage: Eukaryota > Viridiplantae > Streptophyta > Pinopsida > Cupressales > Taxaceae > Taxus > Taxus wallichiana. The sequence continues at coordinate 556,825,235 of CM031243.1, read as the reverse complement.
TTCTCTCACCTAATTTATACCATGGTCAATTGACAATTCAAAAATATTTGTTATCATACACAAAATTGAACAACCATCCCACAAAAAAAACTTCCTTTTGTTAATAATGTTGAAAATGGTCAATCAGATGACTAGTATAAACATATATATGACTATCTTTCTAAATATAAATTATACTCCGACTTATCCAAAAATGGTCCAAGGTATTTTATCCAACATGCTGTCTACCTCATCATTTTAATAGGTATCCTTTATAAATGAGGATTTGACGACCTCCTCCTTAGGTGTAGTAAATGTCACGAGTCTATCCAAGTAATTTGAGATGTCCACGATGACATATGTGGTGGAAATTTTAATGGTTTATCCATTAGTAAGATGTCTTGCGAATGGGATAAAATTGGCCCGCCATCAATCATGACAGTTGCCAATATGTTAAAAAGTTCCTAAAGTGTTAACAACATTCTAATCTTATGCATGTCCCTAGCCAAGCCCTCGGCCTTCCTAGGACTTGTCCCCTTTCTCATAATGGGTGCTCAATCTTATGGGCGTTATCAACCCGTGCACTCATTGAAACATCATCATTTGATCATCACTACTACCAAATATTTCTCTAAATGGGTAGAAGCAATTCTCCTCGCCTCAACCAAAGATAATAAAATTGTAAATTTTATCTATCATCATATTATATGTCACTTTTGCATTCCTCATAAACTCATCACATATAACGAAAAGTCATTTAAAATTAAAGATCTTAAGAAATTTTTTGATGCCTTAAATATCAAACTTATCTTCTCTTCACCATACTATCTGGAAGCCAGTGGAAAAGCTAAAGAAACTAATAAAACACTTAGAAACATTCTTGTTAAAACCATAGACAAAACTGGTAAGAATTGGCATCTCTATATCCCCTTTTCCTTATGGGATTATCGTACTAGCATTTCTACACCTATGAGCACTACTCCCTTTTCCCTTGTTTATAGTTCCAAATATTTTCTTCCTCTAGAAATTCAAATACCATCTCACCAAGAATGTTTAGCACAACTTGAAATGATAGACGAACGTCACCTGATGGAATATGAGCATCATCACATATACCAAGAGTGTATCAAATGAGCCTATAATAAATATATCAAACAACGTGAGATTAATATTGGATATTTTGGTTTAAAAGAAAATAAAAATGTTACTACTTTGGAAAGGAGTCAACGTAGGAACTGTTCTCTGAATTGGCTTGGACCATATGTGATCACACACATGTATGGATCCAAGGCTTATTGTTTAGGTTCCCTTGATGGTAAACCTGAAGTCGAGCCTCTTAATGCCTTGCACTTGCAATTGTTTTGTTGCTAACCTTGCTACTCACATGAATTTAGTTAGATAGCGATATTTTCTTCATTCCTCCATCTAAATCCTTAAAACCATAATGATTTAGAACTACGTTGTATTTTGTTACTTTAAAATGACTACGTTAAATATAGGTATCACGAATCTTCCTATAACATCTTCTACATGGATAAGTTCCCTTGCTTACGGTTGGGAACCCCACAATGATTACTACCATCATCATTTTAAGCTACATATAGTGTGCACACTTATCTCATCCATTCATAAGTGGTCTCCTAGGATTTCTTTCAGCTTACAAAAGAAACAAATCAATGAGTTGGTCAAAAATCATAATACAGAACACTCCTTTGAAGGACAACTATCATCCATGAAAAATTACGATCAAAATAGTAGACCACTCCCTCAAAGGATGGATACTCATATTAAATCCAAGTCATAGATTGATCCCTCAAAGAACAACTATCTTATCTCAAAAAATTAAATTGCAATATAGACCACTCCCTCGAAGGATGGCTATAGAATAAGATATAAAAATAATCATGTAAAAGAGCTTTCTATTTTAATTTTCTCTTATACACATCCATCTTTGGAAATCTTCTCACATTGATCATATTTTGCACAAGACACAAGCTTCCCGCATCGATCATCTTGCACGTTAAATAAAATTTGGGGCAAAACCTTGTTACCATTTTGATAAAACCATTTCCCATGCACACTATTATAAATAAACATAAATTATTTATTCCTACATACCTCTCTTCCACCCCATTTAATCTTAATATGACTAATTATTGTTAGTTATATGTTATCTTTGAAAATGAGATACATGTGCAATGTCAATGTTTTAACATCTATCTAATATATATATATATATATATATATATATATATATATATGGCAAGTCTTATCACGAAACAAACATCCCATTAATTACTTCTAACCAATCAAGTGAGCATCATATAAAAAAACATCTCTTCATTTGAGTCACATCTTCATGTGCACCCCTAGTTTATACAACATAGATAAGAAAACATTTTGAAATCAACATTATCATCAACATAAAATTAAATATATACTTTGTTATGTCACATCTATAATCCACATCATATAATTTATATAAATTAATCCAATCACAATATTGAAATAACATGTGTTATCATCCACATTAACACATTTAAAATTAATCATGCATTTCAACATCTAAATATATGATCTACATCATAATATCCATATCAACATTAAATTAAAACCATATAAAATAAAATATATATCAAACCACATCAACAAATATGTAATGCAAAACATAAACACAATTTTGGATCCACCAAATCGATCACACACACACACACACACACACACACACACACACACACACACACACACACACACACACACACACACACACATGCACGCATACGCACATGCACACAAAAATATTTATACATCATAAAATGGTTTTATATGATCCCTATATCTTTAAAAAACATATACATATCTAATCTGTAAATTGGGACTTCCCTCACACTACTCTCCTCATCTACCTCATCCCTTACAGGATCTATAGTGACACTGACCATGACCTATAGACACGGTACCTTGCCTTGACCCCCCCCTGTATCGACCTAGCGATAATTACTCAAAGCTCGAGTAGCATGTCTCTGTACTGTCATTGAGATATGAACATCCCATATCTTATCTCATTAGGAATCCTATGCTATACATTATCCTCATAATAGTGCAACTCATCTCCTAAAGTAAGATATTGTGTCATACTCACACTTTCAGGAAGTGCCACCTCTTCTGCTCCCTATGGTACAATAGTCTGTGCCCTAGATACCTCTAAGGTAGGCCCTTATACTTAAGGTCACGTGACTACGAAGGCTATTGGTAAAGAATCCCTCCCATAAAGATATTTTTCTTGACCCACTATCACCCTAGCTAGCTCAGTCAGTGCTTCTCCTAAATAGTACCTCAGGGTATCTCTCTCTTAGCAGAGAGCATCTATCTCGAAAACTATTGCATCTCTGCCAATAGTGAACTAAGTCCTCGTTGCATCCCATAAGGCTTTTCCCCCTCTAATGTAGCTAGTGCAACCCTAACACTTCTAATATTATCTCATAATCATCACCCCCATCAGCCTCATGAGGCTCTAGTCATGCTCGCACACTCCTACCAAATCTATCCTCATGTGTAACCCACCACACTTTGTGTATGCCTTAGTAACAATGGAATCATATACTCCATCCTCATCTTCCATCGCCATAGGATTTGTGAGAGCAGGTAGTGGGGTGTCACTATCTCCATCATCCCACTTATATGAAATAGGCCCCGATGGAACATTTTGTACCAAACCAAATTTTCACCTCACGCGACTAAATCTCACGAACTCCTACTCCTCGACCACCGATTGTGAACCCATGTGTCATGTTGGGTGGATCTAAGCTCACCCTAATCACCGTACCATAGAGGAAATCTTGTGTATGGTCTCCATACAACACCTCCATCCTATAAACGCACGAAAAATCATCTATAATACTCTCCACTCCTCATTGGACCTATCACTCCTCTATCAACTCTCCATCTCATAAATCTTGGAGTTTTCTATAACTATGCATGACCAACCAACGACATTCCCCTTAGTTGAGCCACGATGATATGCTCATAGGTCCAACATTATAGTACCAACCCCGCATCAATACCAAATATTTTTCGTATCCGTCACAAGCATAAATCTATATGTATCTGAGCCACTAATGTAGGATCCTAGGAAAATATGGTCCTCTCATCCATATTTTCAGACAATACGACTCTCAACATCTGAGGAAATCGAACTCCACTAGAATCAGGTAAAGAGTAACAAGTGATGCACATCATCATCATAATCATTTGTGCTCACCCCTCTACCTCCAAACTATACAATGGCTGATATGAAAATGCTCGATACTGATCTCCACATCCTCCACGTTACCACCAAATAATCTCAGCAACGACTCATATCTCCCTTCCTCGTCAACTAGATATATCAACTTTTCCTTCATAGGTAATCTAAGAATCCTATGTAGATCCTCCACATTGATGGTCATCTCACCCATCTACAGCCAGAAGGTATTTATCTAGTGATCCCATATCTCGAACAAAGAAAATAATAACCCCTCTCTGCAAATACACCTATAATAGTCCATGCCTCCTAATCCAAAATCCTTCAAATGTAGCCAATCATCACCACACATAGCTAAGAACATCATCCAAATTTTTTGGGATCCTACCTCATATGGTCAATCTCTCCCTTGCCTCCATCTACAAAAGCATTAAACTCCATTAGCTATCCTTTAATTGAAAATTTAACCAGGAAAAATAATTTATTTCAAAGAAATGACATTTAAATGAACCCAAACATCTAACACATAATCACAAGTGATCTACATAGAATTTCCAATGCTCTAAACATAATCGCATGCCATTCTCGATGAATCACGATGATTCATGTGTACAATATGATATTTCCTAATATGGGATTGAAAACCAAAAAAAAAATTAAAAAATTAAACATTAAAAATACTCAATAAATTGTATCCACCTCCCGTATTGTTGGTCTTCGATGCCTCTGTGCCCATCCAATTTACTCCATTGCACTCAAAAATTTCAAAATGAACAAGTTCAAACCTCATATGCTATTTTTTCTTAAATTAACAATAAGTCCCAAATGAGCTTCATAGCCTCTTTATAGACCCCTAAAATTTCTCGCATGATAATCAATGACGATTCCCTAATCACCAGCTATTCAGCGTAATCCCCACATTTCATGTGCAATCTCTATGTCATACTTTTACCAAATTACCATATGCATCTCGATTTATATTTACACAACTCATCAAAATAAATCTTATCACTCTTCTACCTCCAATCAATCCACGATCTCTCTCTCCCTTGTGGTCGCAACTATGACAAAAATGTAGGATGTGACTATCACCAATGTTTTGGGCACTCTAATGATCATTATTTAAAAATTAAACATATTATTCAGGATCTCACTAATAAGAATGCACTTGAGCTCCCTGAGCCATCTACTTCTATGACAACCAATGATAATAAAAAATCTAAAAATCTTTAATGACCCATTACACAAGCATGAAAAGTAAGCTTCTTATTCTTCTACCAATCATACTTATCATGTCATGCCTCCTCCTTCATCAATTTTTCTTAATTTCCTTTTGGCTTCTTCTGACCCATCACCACTAGTCATTATGGTCTCAAATCATGATTATCATTCTACATTTACTTTGTATTCCTTTCAAATCAATGCTTCTATTGGTTCCCATACATTCAGTAATATTATGATCTATCCATCGGCTCCTACAAACGTATGCTCCGTCTCACTCCCTAGCTATCGGTTATCCACTATGTAATGTCACATTTTTAGTCCCTAAGTCTTTCAGCTATGAAAAACTTTCCATCATAGTTGGGTCCCTTACCATGCATGTATCATTCATTGTTACATCTTCAATCAAAGGTTGTGACATAATCTTGAGTATCTCTTGGCTCCACGCTGCCCAAACCATCGCTTTCGTGAATCATTTGTGTCTCAAATTCATCCATAATAAATAAATAAAAATTACTATCAAAGTAATTTCACTCTGTACACCATTCCTCACCTAATTTGTGTCTTATTGCGTGTTTCTTTCTCAATCTAGGACATTACATAACTAATGGTTTAGTATTAGCATTGGCTTTGGCTTGGAATCCATCCTTGGTGGAAATTAAAATACAATATCTTTTTAAAAGTTTTCTAGTTCATCCATAATTTTGTTCATGTCTTGATTTGCACTTTTCACAGTTTTTCATTTCCTAGGTCCACCCCATGTTATTGAATAACTTCTACAAAGGTCTTTAATATCATTCATTCTCAATTTAATGATGTTTCCTTCTCCCATTTAATTAAGGGTTTCCCTAGATTCATCATCCAGACCTTTAAGAAAAATGGTTTTTCTTATCTCTTCTTGAAGTACAAATCCACACATTTTACTCACAAAGAGGAATCTATCTAAATAATCTCCCATATTTTCATCCTCTTCCTGTTTGATCCTAAAAAATTCTTCCTTCCTATTTCTCCCTCTACAGTAGGCCTGATATTTTTTTAGGAAGGAATTTTCTATTATCCCCCAAGTGGTAATAGAATTTGATGTTAATCCCATAAACCACCTCATTTCTATATCTTTCAGAGTAGATGGGAACAACCCGAGTTTTTGATTTTCTATTTTGTAGTCATAGGTCTAACACAATACTTTAAATTCAAACAAAAATTGGTCAGGGTCCTCAAATGACATCCCTTTAAATGTAGAAAAGTGTGTAGGTGAAATATTATTATTAGGTGTATCATCATTCTCCAACTGAATTAAGTAAGTAAAGGTTCTACCAGGTTCTCTTTCAGCTTCTCGTGTCATATATGCAAGTATCTTCTAGCTATTTTTCCTAATAAATGTTGTATGTGATCTGCTTTAGTGAAGGTGAGAAGTCAGGAGTAGGAGGTTGACTACTCAATTAAGAATCAAGGCTTGCTCTAAGCGGGTCTTGGAATATAATCCTCCTCCTAAAATTTCCACTTCCTTCTAGTGATTGATCCAAAAATTCCAAAGGTAGAAGTTTTGCTTCTTGTCTAACAGGGGACAATGGTGCTTCTAATTCTTTCTCAACTTCCTTATTTGAACTAGACGATGCTGATAATTATTTTTGAGATATTTTTGGGATAATTCTATTGTTTGAGTCTCTTGGTCTACTCATAAAGTTTATGATAACGTAAGGATATTTTTCTAATTATTAGATGTATGATTGTTGTTCTTGTTGACAACTAATTAGACAATTCTAACTAGTGGGTCCCTAGAAATGGCACCAAAAATGATGGGTGTCATTATTTCCTTCATTTAATCAACTCTTTGTTGATGTCAAATTCAAACAAGGGTGTGTTTGAAGCTCTATGCAACAAGAAGAATCTCAGTGATCAAGTAATTGATTGTAGGTATTTATTATTTTAATTTTTTAAGGGGTTTTAAAGCATCTTTAAGATTAAGCCTTATTAAAGCTAAACTATAAGAAACTTTCTGAAATAAACACACATTGCTGAAATAAATAAATCTTTCAGAATTGAACGTACTACTGGAAATAAACACTCTTTGTAGAATGAAACAAATTGCTTTGGAAATAAACACACTTTTGCATAATGAAACAAATTGCTGGAAATAAATGTATGTTGCTAGAATTAAACACACTACTTGGAAATAAACACACGTTTGAAAATTTTGTTGAAAATTCTTGCAAAGAAATAAGAGTTTAATCTACAACACCTGCAGGAACAATTATGTAACAAATTTTAACTGAAGAATAAAAACACTTACAGAATTAATACTTAACAAATTTACACGAATTGCTTAAAAATATAAATACCAATAAAATAAAGATCATGTTTCTTAGAGGAGTGGGCCCTTTCTCCACCTTGAATCAAGAGTTGAAAAAGTATGATTCTCTAAAAATTAAATGGTTATCTTATTACTGAAATGTTCTATTTAACAAAACTTCACTATATATCTATATCATATATATAGATATAGATATATATATATCTATATCTATATCTATATCTATATATATATCTCGTGTGTGTGTGTGTGTGTGTGTGTGTAATCTATCTTCAAGTATTTACATGTATTTCATCATCCGAAGATGCATTTATAACCATAAGTTTTCAATAGTTTTCCATCCATATATAGGTTATAGTGAAACAAAATAGTGCTCAAAGTAGATGTGAAATTTAGAAACCTTGCTGGACATACAGTTGTTTGGTCCTACATGAGTAATTCTAGAGTATGACGAATCAAAATTCATTGATCTATTCCTAAGTTGAGGGCCCATTAATTGCTTTATCACCGGATTTTGTCAAAATAAACATATTTCCATTTATTCCAGAACTTTGGAGAAGTTTGGAACCAAAGGGAAACATCTTTGGAAGTAACTACGAAAGTTCCCGAGCTAAGTGCAGGAGTTCCAGAACTAAGTGATTGAGTTCCAAAACTAAGTCTGAATGTTCCAAAACTAAGCGATAAAGTTCCTTAACTAAGTGATGGAGTTCTAGGACTAAGATTGAAGTTTAGGAGCTAAGCCACATTGAAACCAATGTTCCCAAAAAGGTGCTAGTTGCTTCATACTTTGCTTATCTGACCGAATGTGACCTGTTTTATTCCAAAAACTAAATTTCCACACACTTTGTTAGGAATTACAAGGTTTTTAGATGTTAGAAAAAGAAAACAAAAGATGGAAAATTACATCCTAACTTATATTAGATCAAACAAAAGTCGAAAAAAGGTAGTCAAACTTGAATAAAAGGAGAGTAAAATGAGATCATTAATTACACATTGATGAGGCATATTTTGTCCTTATCAATACGCACTTTACATGCCTACTATTCAATTTCTTTTGTGTATTCACATATTTGATGGCTATGTGGTCTATAAATAACACAAACTCCTTAGGCACTAAGTAATGCCTCCAATGCCTCAATGCTTGTAAAATTGCATAAACTTCCACATCATAAGTAGAGTAGTTATTTCTTACCTCATTCAGTCTCTCACTAAAGAAATCTACTGTATTTTTGCCTTGACTTAGGACAACACCAATACCAACATGTGAGGCATCACAATCAACCTCGAACACTTTATCAAAATATGGTAGTGCCAAAATAGGTGCCTTTGTCACCTTCTTCTTCAAGAACTGAAAAATTTCCTCAACTTGCTTTGTCCATAATTACTCCCTTCCTTTTGTACAATTTTTTATAAGTGTTACAATACTGTTGAAAGTTTTAATAAGATTTCTATAAAATGTTGCTAAACCATGAAATCTTCTTACCTCTTTTATACTCCGTGGAGTAGGCCATTCAATAATTTCTTTTATCTTCTCAAAGTCCATCTGTACCCCATTTGCTAAAATAATAAAACCCAAAAATACCAAAATATCTTGCATAAAAGTGCACTTATTCATGTTTACATAGATCTTCTCTTTCCTTAACACTTCAAATATCACCCTCAGATGCCTTAAATGCACTTCTTTAGTTTTACTGAAAATCAAGATATCATCAAAATAAACCACAACAAACTTACCATTGTACTCCCGCAACATAGTTTTCATCAACCTCATAAAAGTGATAGGTGCATTAGATAACTTGAAGGGCATCACCATCCACTCCTATAATCCATTCCCTATGTTGAATGTTGTTTTCCACTCATCTCCTTCTTTGATCTAAATCTGATGGTAACCACTTCAAAGATCAATCTTTGTGAAATACCTAGATCCAACAAACACATCCATTATATCAACAAGGCGAGGTATTGGGAACCTATATTTTATTGTAATTTTATCGATTAATCTGTTATCCGTGCAAATTCTCCATGATCCATACTTATTTGGATTTAATAAATTCTAGGATGCACACAAACTCATGCTCTCCCTTGCTACCCTCTTTTTCATGAGCTTTGCCACTTGCTTACTCCATTTTGCATGCAATGTCAATCTCATCCTATAAGATTCTTGATTTGGGAGTGAAGACCCTAGGATTAAATCAATATGGTGTTGAATATATCTTTTCGGTGGTAATCCATCTGGTAGCTCATCAAGAATAACATCATAAAATTATTTTATTAATTCTTCTACTTCTATTGGTATTTGTGTACTTGTAGGTTCATCCTTATTTGCAACCATTGCATAACAAAAACTAGATTCCTTTGCCTCATTCACCAATTATTTTGTAGAAATCATATTTTCAGCCTTCCCCTCTTCTTTAAGAGGTAGCTAAACTATTTTTGTGCCATCCTTCTAGAAAGTATAAGTATTCTTTCCTCCATCATGAATAACTTTCCAATCAAATTTCCATGGTCTTCCTAGTAGCATATTACATGCATGCATAAGAATAACATCACACCAAATATCATCCTTATAAATTTTCCCAATATAAAATGTTATTAAACATCTCTTATCAATAGTTACTTCATTACCCTTCTTAAATCGTGCAATACGGTAAGGGTTAGGTTTCTTCTCACAATGTAGACCTATTTTTTCAACCATCACATTTGAAACCATGTTCTCATAACTACCATAATCAATAATAACATTGCATACCTTTCCTCCTAAATTTCATCTTGTTTTGAAGATATTTTTACGTAGCCATGCATCCCCCTTGATATCATTTCTTGGAGCAATCATCATCATTTTGATAATTATATTTTCTCCTAAACCTGGTAGAATTTCTATCTATTATTAATCTTCTTATTGTTCATCTTCAACAAGATTTACCCTTGCAGAGTCTTCTTGTCTCCTGTCATGTGTATAATAATGTGGGCATTTAAAATCCATATGCCCCTCTTCACCACATCTGTAACAATCAAATGGTCTTCGTGGAACCTCCCATCCTCTACCGCCAACATATCCTCTACCTCTTTGCTGATTTGGGGAGTGTTTTCTTGTATATTATTTATGTTCCACTCCACGAGGTGGTTCTCCCCTACCTTGAATGAAACCAGGTCATCCCGAGTGATCTCTTAAAACTTTAATGCCTTTGTTTTTTCTCATCCTTTAAGGCTAGATTATAGGCATCCTCCATGCTCTTAATCCTGTGCATATTTATTTCATCTTGAATAGAAAATTTTAATCCATTTACATACCTTGTAGCCATTTTCCCCTCAATTTATTCATGCTCTCCATGAATGGACAACTTGTAGAACTCATCTGTGTATTATTACATGGTTTGTAAGTTCTGTTAAAGATTCTAAAACCTTCTGAAAAGGGTTTTTGCATAATCCACAAGGAGAAATTTTTGTTTTAGCTTCTTCTCCATCTTAATCCAAGTCCTAATCCTTTCTTTCCCCTTTCTTAACTACTCTTTTTGTAGGTGATCCCACCATAACATAGCATGACCTTTTAATTTCATGCATGCAAATTTTACCTTCTTTTCTTCTAACATAGCCTTCCACTTAGAACAATTTCCCATGCTAGTCAACCAATCTATCAACTCCTCTTGTTTTAGACTACCTCCATACTCTGAAACATCAGCTCTTATCCTGTCATTCTTTCCTTTTAATGCTTGAAGCATCCTTTCTTCAAAAGCTAAGGGTGGCACTTACATCTCGTTCTCTTCATAAACATCTTCTTCATCGGTGTCATCTCCACTTTAATTTCCTCTCCAGGTTATCATTGTAACAAAGCGTAATAAATTACCTCTATAGATCTTGCATGTTTCTCTTCTTCTGGGAAATACCACCTCCTCTTCCTCTTCCTCTTCCTGCCATTTTTTCCAAGATTCAAACTTGCTCTGATACCAAATAATGTAGCCAAAATATGAACACACTCAATATACTGTAAATAATTTGAAATCCAAAAGAAAATAGATCACCTTCTTCATTATTGAATCATAAATTATAATGTTTCCTAAATAGGAAAACAATTCCCAAATTTATTTTCCAAGAAAACTCTAACTTTGACTAAATCTACTCTAGGTGGCAGAAATTACTATTTTTAGCAGTTTACTAGAACATGCTATTCTTAGTAAGTTCACATGCTTATTTGTACAGGAAATTTTTTTACATGCATCTTATACATACCTAAATTAGAGGAATTACCAACTTTCCAACTCACAATGCATCTAAGAGACTAACATTAACTAATGCCCTAAAATAGGAAAAAACTGAATTACAAATTAAATCCTAATTTTAGCCCTCAAATGATGGAATTCAAGCTCGGAAATGTGCTTAAACATGCTCTAACAAGAAGGGAGGGGTGACTGGTGTATTTTTATCATTGAAATAGGTGGTTTAAAAAAAATGGATCTAATCAAACACCCGGAGCACAAGTTATGACCTTGTCAAGTTCCTGCTAATTTTAGCGCATCAATTGAGGATACAACATGGGAAGATGAGGCAAATTTTTGCATCAAAATCCAGGGCTTGCCAACATTAGGGAATTTTTTTTTTTTTGAAGGGAGGGGCCTACTTTACCCATAGTCTTATAGCTTACATAATCTCTCTTCTTGTTATATGTTGTTCATTTACAATTTCATATGTTTAGTAGGATGGCGTTGGTGTTGGCCATAACATAGGATTGATATATATATATATAGGTGGTATTAAGGATTATTTTATCATCATATTGAGAATTTGAGTCATATTTTATGGTTTGGAGGTTTCCCCCTTAAAGTGGCTTTTGTATTCTACTTTCCTATTGTGATCATTTATCTACAATCTTGTGTTCTTTAGTGTTCTATTGCTCTGATATTTAGATTTATACATGTAATTTCATTACACAATGAGATATAGTTTTAATATATTGTTAAAATTTTGAGCATAAGTGAAATCAAATAATCAATAAAAGTATAATTCTCTTAAATTTTAGGAAAACATGTCCACTTAAGAAACCCCTGTTGGTACCCACATTTAATCTCCTTCAAAGACCAAGAAGCATCATCAATTTGACAAGATACTCATAGGCAGATAGAGGATTGTGTATGTCATTTTGTAGCCGGTGAAGCAATCTATCTGGCTTGTTAGCACTCAAGTTTCGAAAGGATTGGGTAGCACCTTAAAAGGATGTGATTTGATCCTAAATATTTTAGGTTGTGCCTTTCAACCACTTGGTAAGAGAACCTATTTTGTAACCTTTGTTATTGAAGAATACTAGTAAATCCTTCTTTTGCATAAATTTTATAGAGAATACATTGGGAAAATATGATCAACACACCAAATCTAACTCTCACGAGTTGTCACTTCCAGATCATGGAGATATTTTCACAAGGAAAAGGTTACTAAAGACATTTGGGAACCTAATTGCTTCTGCATGTTTTAGTAACAAAGATTATGCATTTGTATGCACATAGGAAAAATAGGGATAGTACAGGTAGGATTCCTTCTTTTTAAAAATATTTTGGTGGGAGGTGAGGTAGGATGAACTTGATTCACCAGATCCTTGAGAAATCTTACAAAATGGAAGGTTAGACCAACAGAATGCCACAGAATAGATAAAATGTTTCTTTAACCAGAATATGTGCTTCAATGGAGGCCCAGATTAGCACTTTTTCATACAATCTATGAGATTCTAACACAAAGGCTCGAATTAGAGAACCCAAAAAGCATCAAGATCTAAGCCAAATCATGCCTAAGGTACACCCAGAGGCTTATAGACAATATCTATCAAATAGATGAAAGAAAAGTGATTTTAAATAGTTTATTTCACTCCCAGATGAAGGCTCTTCCAAGAGAAAAGAAATTGTAGATGCCACTAAATTATCACAAGGATTGATACCTATGTGATTGAATCAGATTTTAATACAAGATTGCAATAGAAACAAGAAAAACTACCCACATAAATTCAGAGATGAAACATACAATTTTTTCTCAAGACAACACATAATAGTTAATATTTCATCTAAATTTATTAGCAGGGGAAAGTTTCTAGAAAAATCTCAGAGCTTGTCAATGGTTGTACACTCACAACCACCTTGATACAATAAAACATGATACAAAAAGAAATAACTAGGTTTCTTAGACGGCTTCTCAAAAGACAAGCTTTGTCAAATTTTCCTCTTGGGAATTTTCTTTGACCTCTAACACTCCAACCATTTGCATGAAAAATTTGTGCCATTTATAACATTTACAACAGAGCCCCTTTTTCCCCCAAAAATCTAGACATTGAGTGCCACCAATGCTTGCCATGATCATGATCACGATTTACGGAATCAGATCTATAAAAATTTACCAGATGCTCGAGGGGGTAGATCTCATCAAATATCTCCCACATTCAACTTCTCCCTCTAGTAGGTCACTCTTTCTTCAATTCGCCAACCACTTCTGACCCTAATCTGTCAAATCTAGCTCCTTATATGCTCGGGAGAAGAAAAACAAAAAATCTAATTGAGCTCAATAGTAAGACCATTTTAATGGTGAAAGACATCTTTTAGATCTCCCCACCAAACTCATATATCAACATTAACTCCCCTCTCGCTTGTCGTGTAGGAAATACCGGAAATCATGTATACTCACACTTTTAGGTGTGTTTCAAGTAAAATGGGGGAAAATCAGATTGAGACTCTCAGCTGCTTTGTTGATCTTTACTTTGAATTTGGGCCATCCACGTGGAAGATTAAAATTTCAAAATAGACCCAGGTGTTTCCTCTAAATTTTTACAAATTTTGGAAAAATAGAAAAATTTCACATTTTGTTCTGCACCTTCATCCTTGATAAATGAGCCTAACACATGTCTTGAGGTGGGTCCCAAAGGAACCACAACCAAATTTTACCATTTCACCTCTTTTATGGAAAAGGGAAAATTTTCCAAGTTTTCACCGTATCTCTACCTTTGAGAAATGATTTTGACACATGTCCTAATGTGCTTCCTTTTTCACTTTTAACTCCTTTTCACAAAAAGGGAAAATTTTCTAAATTTCCTCTGAAGGCCCGCGCCTCCTCCATTGACTAGAGCAAGCTTTAACCTTTCCTTTATCGGGTTTGTAGGCCATTTTGATGTTTTGATCCTTTGAATATTAGGGGGAAAAAAATGCAAGTTATCCTTAATGGTCTACCTCCCCGCCCCTTTGACTTGAAACAAGCTTTGATTGATCCTTTATCAGGATTGCGGGCCATTTTGATATCTTAACCCTTTTGAGCATAAGCTATAAAAATTATAAGTTACCCCGATAGTCCGCTTGCTCGCTCCTTTTGACTTATCAAAGCGCCACATGTCACTATGGTGCACCTTGAGATGGTCCCCAAAAATTGAGGCCTTGAATGAGCACGGGCTTGCCACATGTCCAATTGGCGCTTCTTCAAAAACCTTAAGGCTTCAAAATTTATTTGGTGGGGACTCACTTCCATTTTAGAATTTACTCCATTCTTCCAAGAGGAAAACATCCATCTTGCCTCCAAAGGCCCACATCTCTACCTTTAACTTTGTTAGGTGTCCTTCTATAGGGTCAAGGTAAGACTTTTTCCCTACCACTTAAATTTTTCTTTAATCAAATCATGACGGGGCTGTGGGGTGGGTTAATTTTTTTTTCTAAAGTAGCCACAAAGAACAAGTTCAAAAAAAAAACCCGCCTCACCTCAATCAATTGGAAGAAGCCACGTAAGCATCAAAAGAACCAATTAGATTTGAGTGGGGCTATGGGACCAAATTTTCCTTTTTCCAAAAAAGAAAAAAGAGATGAGTTGAAGCATTCACCCACCATCCCCTGTCCAACCAAAGGTAGCCACTTTTCCTTTTGATGCAGGGATAAGAATTTGAATAGGGAGAAATGCCCATCAAACCGTCAAATATAGGAAAATGACCATTTGAGTCCAGAAATGAAAATTTCTCCAAGGATAGAGAATTTAGGAATGTTAAAAGCTTCATATACATTCCTCAAAGATACATCCATTCATCTGCTATCAAGTATTTAGAGAAAAAATGACAAGGGCGACAAATCCTAGTTGTGGAAATGGAAAAAATAGGAAAGCTGAGTTTTTAGATGAATGGAGAACGGGAGACCCAAATTACAGACCTTTTCTAGAGGAACAGAGAAATGAGAAGAAAAATATGCACCCATACGTGATCTATGACTCAAGAACAGATTAAAAATTGTGACAGAGACTAACCAAGCACAACACAGGGAAGTAGAGAATGACAGTAGCCGTAAATCGATATATTTTCAAAGGAAAGCTAGGGTGAGAATATTTTGGGCACCAACATCGGCTCTGACTCAGGGATGGGCACTCCCTATGAATGCCACAAGAACAAAGGTAGACCAAGTGCTAAAAATATCCATTAGGCAATGCATTCAACTTGCAGAGCCATCTCCCAAAAAAATAGAGAAGCCAATAAAAATAGGTCACCAAGGACTAGAACAAGAAAAAACACAAAAAGACCGGAAACAAACCAACAAATTATACACTTCACAAATTTTTTTATCTTGATTTTAGGAATTAATCCAAAAAATGCTTTAGCTTCTGCCATTAATAGTAAGTTCGAGCAATTCACCATCCAAGTCCTTGAGGAAGAAGTTATGTTCACAAATCCTCATATCAATGGAGTAAGATCCCATCCATAATGATTCAAACTTACCATGATTTCCCTTATCTTCATGCCTGCTATCCCATAACAAAAAAATATCTCCAACATTGAAAGCTCTGGGAGTGACCTTCTTGTCAAATAACTTCTTCATTTTCTCTCTAAACTTTACATGCCTCTAGTGGGATGCCCTCCTCTCTTCATCAAGCTCAACAATCTGGTTAATGCGATCATCATAAGGACTTACCTTGATCCTCCAGTTGTTGAATGAATTGATATGAAGATAGTTGCATATGAAGGGGAAATAGGGCCTGAGTCCCATATACCAACTCAAATGAACTCTTTCCAGTGACCCTCTTAACAATGATTCTATCTACCCAAACAACAAACTTCAACTATTCTCCTCACTTTCTCTTATTCTGCTCCAATGTTCTTCTGATAATTTTCAACAATTTTTATTACTAGACTCAGCTTTTCCATTTCCTTGGGGTTTTAATTGGAGGCATATGTCAAGTTGATCCCATACTCCTTGCACATTGCCACCAAAGGTTTAGCTCTAAATCTCATGGCATTGTCAGCAACAATCTTGACTGGCACCCCAAACCTGCAGATGATATGGTTCAACAAAAAATCCATGACAATTTGGTGTGTTGCCTTCTTAGTGGGGATTTCCTCCACCCATTTAGTAAAATAATCATTTTCTACAAGAATCCACTTATGGCCAGCACTTGAAGGGTCTAAAATTTCACCAATGAAATCCATCCCCATTTCTTGAATGGATCTTCAATTGATACAGTCTACAAAGGAAGGGAGCCTAAAGCTTTCAGTCTTCCAGAGAAGTGTTGGCAACACTCACATCTTATAACCAAAAAAGTTGTATCCTTGAAGAGAGTAGGCCACTAATAACCAGCCATCAAGATCTTATGTGTTGTGACTCTTGCAGTAAAATTCCCCCCATAAAATCCTCCATGGAGATAAATAATTATCTTGGGGGCTTCTTCTTCAGTAATGCACCTTAAGAGGACTCCCTTTGGGTTCTTCCAAGCTAACCCATAATTAGTGATGACATATTTCTGGGAAGCCAACTTAAGATCTCTTTTTTGGTTCTTACTTAAATACTCAGGGCAGTATAAGTGTCTGAGATAGAAAATTACATCCTTGTACCACTCAGAACTCATCAACCTTTCAAAAACACCTTCCCTTTCTTCTTCTACCTCATTTACCTCAATAGTTTGCAAGTTTCTCTCATCCATAAGCTTAGCCAAGCCCAAACCTCTCACCAACTTTGTGGTTTGGATATCCATATCATATTCTTGCAACTTGTTCACTGCCTGCATCTTTTTCTTAAGACTTCCATCTCTAACAAGATGTCCTTCACCATGGTGTGGGGAACATAAGTAACCACTTTGGAACTTAGAATGTAAGGTCTAAAAACATTCTTTACTTTTACCAAGGCAAATGCCTTCTTTTTCATGATAGTGTACTTCAACTCAGCCCCCTGCAAGGCCTTACTGAAAAATGCAAGTGGCCTCTCAACCCCTTCATCATCCTTCTGCAGTAGGACAAAAGCAATATTGTTCTCTGAAGCAAAGGAAAATACTTGGAAAGGCTTCTTATAGTCTAGAGCTGCCAGAACATGTGCATGCTTTAGTGCCTCTTTAATCCCATTGAAAACTTGGATTTCAGTCTTCTCCCCTTTGATGGCATGGTCCTTCTTTAACATGGAAGTGATTGTAATGGTCAACTCAGCAAAGTTTGATATGAATCTTCTGATGAAGTTTATTTTCCCAAAGAAGGACTGAATTCCCTTCTTAGTCCTTGGGATTGGGACCTTGCTGATGGCCTCTACTCTTTCTGGATCAATCATCACCCCTTCTTGTGACACTATGTGACCAAGCAAATTTTCCTTGCACTCCAAAATGACACTTCTTTGGATTGAGTGAGATGCCATATTCTCTACATCTTATCAAGCATCTTCTCCAAGTGTAGCAGGTGATCACTTCTCTTCTGGAAAATATAGTTACATCATCTTGATAAACTACAATAAACTCATTGATGTAACCAAAACAATCATCATCCATTTCTCTTTGAAAGGTGGCTCCAAAATTCATCAGACCAAAGGTCATCCCGACATAAACATATGTCCCCCAAGGAGTACTAAATGATGTCTTGATCCTTTTTGATTCCTTCACCACAACTTGGTTATAACCAGTGAAACCATCCAAGGTGGAAAGCAACTCAGAACCAATCACTAACTGCAGCATGTTATCCATATTTGGTAAAGGATAATTATCTTTCATTGATGCTCTGTTTATATTCCTAAAATCCACATAGAGCCTGATGTCACCATTTTTCTTTCTCACTAGAACTAGGTTTGCAACCCAAGAAGAAAACTTTGTGGGCTAAATAATCCCTCCATCTCTCAGTTTCTTCAGTTTCTCTTGTATTTTGAGAGATAAGAGTGGATTGATGGGCCTCTGTTTCTACCTAAATGGATTTGCATCAGACTCTAATGGACTTTCATGCTGAAATAGGTCCTCTCTGTATGATTTTAGTTCAGAATAGGTCTAATCCATGCAATCTTGGTATTTCTTCAACATATGGATGTATGAATGCTTCTCCTCCTTGCTGAGATTGCTACCTAACAAAATTTTCCTTGGCTTCTCCTTTGTACCAAGGTCATTCTCCTCAATATCCCTCGAGGCTATTATGCATCTATTAACAATGCGATCAACATTATCAAAATTAGACTCAAGAGCAACCAACCCTCTAGGAATGGTATTGGTCTTTAGCTGGATGATGCCCTTGCCAAACAAGGTTTCCTTTCCCTTTGTTGTACATACCATTGGCTCCAAATCAATGCATTGATCAACAAACTCTCCCTTGTTTTATAGAAATCTTCTGATCTAAGCATCATCATCAAAAACCTGCCAGTGTTTAATGTTGTTAGGGACAGAGGGTCTTTTCAATACCTCAACATCATATTCAAAATATGGGAACATTGTACAATTGTCAAACCGAGACCCCAGCACTGTAATCTTGTCTACCAAGTCATTGAAATTCCTATCATGATGCACAATTTTGAATGAGTCAAACATCTCAATGAAATCCCAAAGTACATGCTTCTACTATTTCATTCGCTGATTCATTGTGGCATACAATTTTCTGACTTGTTTGACAACTAATTATGAATCTCCTTGACAATAATGTCCTTGACACCATATTTCCAAGAAATTCTTAAACCTAACAATAGTGCCTCATACTCAGCAATGTTGTTAGTGCACTCAAATTTGAGTTTTAAGGAATTTTTTTTTTTCCTAACCTAGAGAAAGCAGAACAACACCATCACCATTCCCAAACTTGGAGCAAGCTCCATCAAAAATAGAGTCCAAGGAGATCCTGCTTGTTCAAGACACCTACAATCCTCAATCTCATGCTCCTTTCCATCAGCAAATCCCACAAAGTTGTCAGCAACAACATTTGTGTACAATACTTCATAGGATGCATTGTTGGGATCCTCAATAAGGTGCAACATCTTCTTTTCCCCATACAACTGACAAGGTTGCTCTCAGTGGAATGGTGGCATAGGACATGTCCATTTGGATAGTCCCACCAACACTTGTGGCCCATTTTCTAGATAGCAACATACCCCACTTGGCTGGGTAGTCAACAATGACAACATCAAGTTTTAAATTTTTACTTGGGTAAGCTACAAGCTTCACCACCAATCCCTTCACACATCCGACTACTGGAACTTCTCTAGAGTCCATGGCAGTGCACTTCCAATATGTTTCTTTCACTTTGATATTCATCTCATTCATGACTTCCAGAGGCATGACATTACATGTTGCCATGGAGTTAAACATGCGGTTGTATGTACAACGATTTGTCCTTAATGATCAAAGTGGTGAAGAATGGATCCACATTCGGTGAGAGTCCACTACGGATGTTCCCAAATGGACCTCGGGTAGTTCATCTAGTTCCTCCAATGCTGGTGGTGTCTCGATTCTTCAATGATTGGAGGAGTCTCCACAAAATTTACATTTCTGCCTAGGGCAGTCTTCTCTTCTTTGAACCCCAAGTATTCAAATGCTCTCTTTTTGTGCTTAGGAATCCTAAGCAACTCAATAATTGGGACAGAGACTTTGATTTGACTTAAAACCTAGGCTATGTCATATGCGACATTCTTTGGCAAGGCAATATTGGAAGGAAAGCTAACACACTCATTAGGTGGTACATGATTTTTGATAACTTGGGCATGAGGAGGGGTATGATTTTTATTTGGAACTGCAAGGATTTTGGAAGATGCATCTTTCTTAGGAGCCTATTTAGGAATGTTTGAAAGTAAGGGATCTTTTGGATTGCCTTGAGGCCCTGTCCCTTTGACAACCTTACTTATTGTGTTATATTACTTCTCTTGAGAAACCACATCATTCATCAGTAACTTTCTATCTTCCTCAGATGGAATTCCTCCATCATACTTCTTTATCATTAAAGCCCTTAAATATTCAAAGTCATTATTGGTCAATTTAAAAGTTTGTACAATATCTACTTCTAGAGAGGGAGGAAGTATAGGTACCCTATGAATGCAGTCCCAAAAATTGGTAGCAGCCCGGGCACTTATCACCTCAGTTGAAGTTGCCCCTTGTTGTGAGCTAGTGGAACAACCCATCATGCATATATCATCATCGGCTTCTTCTTCTTCTTGCTGATCTTCTTCACAAGGAGCATGAGGCATCAAACAATTGTCACACCAATCAATCACATCTATCTCCTCCACAACAACAACTCTTACAGCCAAAGGGTTAGGAACCATTTTGTTTTCCCTACCTTGGGGCTGCCTATTTCCAAATCCAATAGTTCCCTTTCCTTTGTCATCAGATATTTGGTGATCTATAAACATGTCTTAGCTTTGTTGCTTGTGTTGACCTTGTGAGCTCTGTCCAATTCCTTTCTCATCACGGGCTAGTTTATAGGAAATTTCCTTGACAGCCCCTACCAAAGTTTTCACAACCTCCTCAAAATAAACAGCCTTTCTTATCTGAGGTTTTTCCAGGTTAATAAGTTTTACACCCTCTATCTTTAGAGGATTTTCAATTTCCTTGATGTTGTTCTCTATTTGCAGAGCCATGGTGAAGGCTTTCCTCAAGTTTGTGAGGTTTTTTATCCCTTAAGTAATATGCAGCCTTTTTATCAAACGCATCAAAATATTTGATCAAACATGTCTCATCACATGGCCTCATTCTAACAGGCAATCTCCTCAAGGTCTTATTAAACCTTGTGTTGAAATCATGTACTAACTCATTAGGATTCTTTTTGATGTTTTAAAATTCTGTCAAATAAACCTAGGGTCAGTTCTATCACCATATTGCAATCTAAATGCATTTCTCATCTTAGTCCAAGAATAAATAGAGTTATCTAGCAAAGATTTAAACCGAGTCCTGTCATCTTCTTCCCAAGTATGGATAAACAGTTTGATATATACATCTTCATGTTCAATCTCAAAATATTTTATCATATTGATAAAAAGATTTAGATGTTAATCAGCAGTTATAGCATTGTTTCCTTGGAACTTTGGCAGTTTGTTCCTTAAATCTTGAGGAATTGCATTCGGATAACCATCCATTCCCACAAAATTTAGAGGTCTAAAGGTGTTTACAACAAAAGGGAGTGCAGGTGGGGATGGGTGATGTTGATTTGAGGAGGTGACCTTGGAGGCGTGAAAAATTGATAAGGGGCAGGGGGTCCTTGAAGCAGAGGAATATAATTTTCAAAATGGAGATCCCCCAAAGGCCTTGTCTCTTGGAAATCCCTATCAACCTCAGAAAAGATAGGTGCAAAATGTGAAGAAAATTTTTCAAAATCAAATGAGGGCGTTTCTCTGGCTAGAGATTTCAATTCCACAAAGAGGCTACCTGATTCAGAGTCACTTGAATGGCAGTCTTCAATTATATGTTGATCAATTTCATCAATGGAGATCCCTCTTCTTGTCTGCTGATCTCCCACAACTCTCTAGGATTTTTTTCCTTCTAATTTTTATTTTCCTAGCTCTGGAAACAATTTCCTAGCAGGATCCCTAGCAAAGAAAGATCTTATTCCTTCCATCTTTGCAAATTTTAGTAACAAAACTCGCTTGACAGAGGTTAAGACACTGATATTCATTAAAATCAAATCAATAGGGAGTCGCCACTAAGGATTTCCACCTTAGTTTGGAAAAATCACTAAATATGATCTTCAAATTTCTATCAACACTAGAAACTGAAAATGGAAAGATTTTGACCTTTCTTTACCCAAATTTATCAAATGAAAGCTAGTGCACTAAGTGTGAAAACTGAAAGAATTGTACACAATACTTGGAGCATACAAGAAGTGTTTTACTAGGGTTTGAATGTGAAATGTAATCCCGGAAATGGTGCGGAAGCATGTTGGTACCCATATTTATTCTCCTTCAAAGACCAAGTAGCATCATGAATTTGTGGGACACTCGAGAGGTAGATAGATGATTGTGTATGTCATTTTGTAGCTAGGGAAGCAATCTATCTAACTTGTTAGCACTCAAGTTTTGAAAGGAGTTGGTAACACCTTAAAAGGATGTGATCTGATCCTAACTATTTTTGGTTGTGCCTTTCAATCAAGGTAAGAGAACCTATTTTGTAACCTCTTTTATTAAAGAATATTGGTAAATGCTTCATTATCCAAAATTCACCCTCAAGGTAAATTTGATAACATGCATCAAATTCTCAAGTCAGAGCAAATAGATTAAGTCACGGCAAAAATTTCATGTTTCTAGGGTCCCCTCATATTTTTCTAACTCCCTGTCCAAGTAGAAGAGAGCAAGTTATGAGGAAAGGTAAGAAAAATTGCAAAAAAGCAGCTCGGGCGAGAAAAATCATGAAAAATGGCTAAGTCCTAGTCCTCGCAATAATCGGACAGTTGGGACAAAAGGGCACGAACCGGCCGAAATGCCGCCAGGCGGTCTGCGCAACATTTGGGACATTTGGAACAAAGGGATGCGCGGGACGTGGAAATCGAACTTGCCAAAAATGGAAAAATTTGACTAAGCTGTTGAAGCAGGTAGATCTCGACATTTGGACGATTAGTACGCGGAGGATGCAAGTCGGTAGAAAAAGACTTAAGGTAGCGAAAAAGTTGAGCCAAAGGTACGCAAAGTACGTGAACCGCCGAGTTCGGCGAAATGAGAACTTTCAAAGGGACGGTTGGGACAAAAGGGCGCGAACCGGCCAAACCGGGCGAATCGGGAAAATTTGTCCCAGACGGTCCGAAAGCAAATGGGACATCTGGGCCGCGAGTACGCGAACCGGCCGGTTCGGCCGAAACAGGGAACTTCAGCACTGGGCCAAATGGGACAAAGGGACGTGCGGGACGCGGATAGCCGAAGGAGCCGAAAGCCAATCAGATCACGCCATGTGTCACCGGCAAAAAGGGGACATGGAAGCCCATTTCGGGCGGTTCGGAAGGATTTGTCCCGCGCAGCATTTGGGACAAATGGGACAAAGGGATGCGTGGGACGTGAAAAGCCGAAGTGGCCGAAGGCAGAGAAGAAAAGTCAACGTTTGGCCCGTGAAACTTCAAACGGCCATAACTTTTGACTCCGAGCTCCGATTTTCACAAAATTGGACTTTCTGGAACGAGCACGAAAACGCCTGCCAGACCCAAAATAGCTGCCCGCACTCAGAAGGCCATAACTTTTGCATTTCTTAACGAAATCACACAAAATTGGTACTGTTGGAATTGTGGTTCCGAGCCCGATGCACAACAATCAAGAAATTTCAGATTTGATTAGAAATTGATTGATATTTTTAAGGAAACGTGGCCGGGTTCAGAATAGTGTTTTATTTGGTAGCTAGGAGTGCAATTAAGAGGCATGGTCATCATTATTTCTCTGCTGCAGCACATGGGACAGTATGGGAGCCTTTTGCAAGTAATATACAATCATTTCACTCAATTTAATGCCTCTTACAGGTTGTTGAAGGACATATTTCAGGATTTCCATCTTCCCTTCTCTTCTCCTTCTCATTTTTCTATAAATTGGAGTGTTGGGCTCATTGTAAAGAGAGATTTTTGGGTAGCAAAGCTCTGCCAAAATTTCTTTGTGAAGTCAGTGTGTTACAGGCCCTTGTAGTGGACTCCTCGCATGGTGATCCAGGCCCTTATCTTGTAATAGATTGAACTGTGCATATCATGAAGCAATAAAATACCAGTTTGTGGATGTATCTTCCCCTGCTGTGTTTTCTTGCATTCTTCTTGCCCCTTTGATCTTTCTATAAGAATATTGTGTCTATTTATTATGTTCTTGTAGGGATTCATTATCATTGTGTATGCTTGGAATATTGTTGTGAATGCATTTTGCTAGATTATGGTGAACTGTCATCACCTCTTCTAGTGTGCACTTTCCCTCTGTATTTCACACATTTGGAGACTACTCTCACACCCTCCTTTTCTGGTGTATCACCGCTTTAGTGTAGGCTTTCATTTTATGCATTCTCTCTCCCTGGTCCCTTGGAAATTTAGATTAGAACAGTTAGCTTATCCTACATTAGAGTAGATTGTGGCAGGTAGTTTAGGAGCAAGAACCAGCTTTCTCTGGAGGTCTATCTCAAGTAGCAAGTCCTGACTTGGAGATAGTACCCATGTTATCCAATCACACTGTGAGTTCAAGTATATGCACTTGTACAAACATAAGGGTGTTGTGATTCGGTGATAACAGTTCTGGCACGCCCGGTGGGACCTTAGAGGTCTTCACTTTCATTGCAACAAGATTGATGTGCACTTGTTGTAAGTTCCAGCTTTGAAGGAGCTTTAAAATCACACATCTGGCGACTCCAAAAGAGGCATAATCCGCTGGTTTCTGCAGTCCAAGCCTGGAAAATTTATGAGAAGAATACAGACCAGGTCAAGAACTAGGGAGGAAGGATTGTTTGTTTATCTGCACCTATCTCCAGGCAGAGAAAGAAGGGGAAGAAGAGCTCAAAGATCTCCATCTCCACCTAATCGGACTTTGTCTACACCTCCACCTGGTAGACCTTTTCTCGCATCAACAAGGGTTCTCAGGCCAATCAGAATGGCACAACCACTAAATCCCTTTGTCAATTTCACTGGCAGCAGCCCACTTGCCCTCAATGCACAGAATCCAGTTCCAATTGCAGCATTGAAGAACATTCCATTTTTCACTGGAGAAAATCATACCACTCCTGGTGATCATGTCAAAGACATTGCTAACGTCTGTGCAATCCATGAGATAAATGAAATGGATGTGGCTGTCAAACTGCTAGCATCTTCATTCAAAGGGAAGGCATTGCAATGGTTCAGGAGCCTTACAGCTGGTTCTATCACAAATTGGAATCAGTTGTGCATAGTTCTCCATGAGCAGTTTGGAGAGAAGGGAGACAACTTGTCTCTACTAGAACAATTGACAACTATCAAGAGAGCCCCCAACAAAGCGGTGGCCCGACTTCAACTTCAGATTTCAAAGGTCTTGGGATAGGATTCCAGTGGCAGTCAGGCCAACAGCAGAAGGTGCTTTTCTATATTACCTTAAAGCTTTGAATTCTGATATTTCTATGTTAATTCAATCTATGGGAGGCACAACCTTACCTGCTGCTTATAGCATTGCCATTAGGGCTGAAAACTGTCTTATTCAAGCTGGTAAGCTAGCTCCTAGGCCTCCCATGCCCTTGTATCCGAACTTAGAAAATCCAAGCACTAGTCAAGCACCCACTTTGGCTCCTATTCCCACCCCTAGAAATCAAAGTTCAAATGAGACTTCTACCTCATCCTCTAGTGCTTCAAATGAACTCCAAGAGGTCATGAAACAATTGCAAAATTTGGGAAATGAGCTGGTTACTATCAAAAGCAGCAATGAAGCACAAAGTGCTGGGCAAGTATCGACCTCAAGCTCAGCCTAACAGGAAGCCATATCAACCCCAAAGACCACCCAATCTAGCTACAAATCAAGGCCAAGTAAGGCCTCCTACCAATAGACCATTTCAGCCCTATAACCCCAATGTCGTATCTGCTTCTAAAGAATTAGTGCCAGTCCAAAATAACATGGCCCAAGAATATGATTGGTGTTTCCCGTGCAGTCAGCCACATAACCAATCAATGTGCTTTAACAGTGCATTAAATCAGGCTCTAATGGTGCAAACCATTGGTGGGTCACAAGAGTCCAGCCATGAAGAAGACCAGCAGCAAGGGGCACCTCAGCAAGGAACATCTCCGAACGAAACTACTCTTGTCAATTGGCAGGCTGAAGATTTATGTGGTATGAATCAAATACCCTCTCAAAGTGTTGCAGCCAACACAAGGTCAAAGAGGAGAAATTTGGGTGAAGAACAGCCATTGGCTTCGAGTAATCCACAACCTTCTACCACTCCACAAGCCGCTGGCAAGCAAACTGTAGTTCCAAACATGCAAGGAGCATCCAAACCAGCTCCTAAACCAACTCAGATGCCAGCTGCTGCCGTTCATTTGCAAGGAATGAATGTGCAGGCCAAGGGACAGCAGAGGGATACTTCATCTCCATTCAGTATCATTGATCAGATGAAGAAGACAAATGTAAACATATCAATGTGGGAATCACTATCTATCCCAGGACAAAGAGATCTGCTACAAGCTGCCATGAAGGACTGGTCAACTTCAAATCAACAGGTCCAAATGCAAGAGAAGGTACTCACAAATGCTGCCCAGCCTGAGGGAAATCACGGAGGACAACAAGGTAAAATGTTGAAGCCCCCTCCATTTTATGTTTCATTGATCATAGGAGATAAGTTGGTACATAATTGCATGATTGACTTGGGAGCAAGTAGTTCAGTAATGCCCAAGCAAATAGCTGATTAGCTAGGACTCCAATATGAAGTCATCTCTAAGGGTGTAGTGCAATTAGACGGGACAACAGTGACAACGGTTGGAGTAATCAAAGGATTGAGCCTCACACTGCATGCATGTCCTAACGTAACAGTGTTACAAGATGTGTCAGTTATAGACCTACCACCACTCTTTGCATTATGCTTGTCAAGAGACTTCACTGCTAAAATTGGAGGCTATCTTTCGGTGGATTGGTCACACATGTTGTTCAGAACAAGGTATGGAACCAAAGCCACAATCAGGTCTGAACCTATTGCAAACTTTCACATTGAGCCTTACACTCCAAGCCAAATCAATACCAACTGTTCAGCGTTTGATCAAGAAGATTATCCAAGCACTGATGAAGCTGACACCAAGGTTGGAAGCATCCCAGATTTGACTCTTGATGAATGGGAAAACAAGGTGCATGCTTTTGATCCTTATCAAGAAATAGAAGAATCTGAGCTGGGAGTCTATTGTTTACATGAAGAGAATCAACCTCTTCCTAGCATCACCAAGCCAGTTCATAAAGACAATAATGAAGAATGGCAATTGTTCTTTGATGGGTCAAGGAGTAGACAAGGTGCAGGAGGAGGAGCTATGCTCATTTCACCGCAAGGTATAAGGTATTACTCAGCCTTCCGTTTCCATTTTTCCTGTTCAAACAACACAGCTGAGTATGAAGCCTTAATTCATGGACTGCACTGGGCAAAGAAGAAATGCATCAAGAATTTACAAGTATTTGGTGATAGTGAGCTGATCGTAAACCAAGTCAAAGGAAAAAACGCTGCCAAAAATGATCTGTTGAAGAACTACAAAAATCGGGTATGGGACCTCATTGAAGATTTTGAAGCTTTTAGCATCATTTCCATCCCAAGAAAAAAGAATGAAGCCACTGACAGACTGGCAGCAATTGGGGCTGCGTTTGATGTTGTAGAAAGTATCAAAAGTGAGAAAACTCAGCCTCATATCAAAGTGGTTGTGAGACCAGCTGTTCCGGATAACAACACAAGTTGGCAAGTCTTTGAGAATGATCAGCAAATTGTTAATTTCCTGCAAGAAGAAGCTGAGTTCTCCGCCAGGAATCAAGACAAGTTGGAGCAACAATATGGTGACCAAGTGGTGCAGCTAAGAACTAATAAATTACCAAAAGGCCTCATAACCTTGGAGTCAATATTCAACCCGAATGATCAGTTCCGGAAGGAGAAAGCGAACATTCAAGTAAAGGGTGAAGATTCAGAACCTATCTTAGTAGATGAAGGCAAGACATTACAAATTGGCAAAGTAAGTACTCCACAAGAGAAATCTGATTTTGTTCAGCTTTGTCAAGAGTTCCCAGATGTCTTTTCTTGGACTTACAAAGATTTAAGAGGTTTCAACCCAAATTTGGCACAACATACTATTGAGTTGGATCCAGAATCCAAGCCTGTCAGGCAAAAGCAAAGGCCAGTAAATCCTCATATCGAGCCTCTCATGAGAAAAGAGTTAAGCAAGCTCATTGAGGCTAGTATCATCTTTCCCATCAAACACTCAAGTTGGGTTGCAAACTTGGTGCCGGTAAGGAAGAGAAACGGAGAAATAAGATTGTGTGTGGACTTTCATGATCTAAATAGAGCATCACTCAAAGATCATTATCCGCTTCCATCAATGGAACAAATATTGCAGGTTGTAGTTGGTTCAGAAAGGTTTTCATTGCTAGATGGATATTCAGGCTATAATCAGATAATGGTGAAGGAAGAAGATCAATTCAAGACGGCCTTCACTACAAAATGGGGCACATATGCTTACAAGAAGATGCCATTTGGACTGTCAAATGCCGGAGCAACATTTCAGTGAGCTATGGATATGGCATTCAAAGGCTTAATCAACAAGATAGTGCTGGTATACCTAGATGATATCACTGTCTTCTCAAAGAATGCAGCAGACCATCTCTTTCACCTCAGACAAGTGTTTCAGAGGTGTAGAAGGTTTGGAGTGTCATTGAATCTAAAGAAGTGTGTATTCTTGGCACACGAAGGCAAACTGTTGGGCCACATTGTCTCTAGGGAAGGGCTAACAATTGATCCTGAGAGGGTTGAAGCCATCCGAACGCTTCCATTACCACACCACAAGAAATCTCTCCAAAGCTTCTTAGGAAGGATAAACTTTGTCTGCAGATTTGTGCCTAATTTTGCCACTCTTGTGAAGCCTCTAACAATGATGTTGAAGAAGAGTCTGGCATTCAAATGGATAGCAGAAGGCAAAGAGAGTTTTGAAAGCATCAAGCATGCAATATCACAAGCTCCAACTCTTATCAACCCAGATTTCTCAAAGGACTTCATGTTGTATGCATTTGGAGGATCAGATACAATCTCAGCTATCTTGACACAGCTGAATAGAGAAGGTTCAGAACAGCCCATAGCATTCTTCAGCCAAACCTTGGAAGATTACGAAATAAAGTATTCTTTCATCGAAAAGCATGTCCTTGCTGTCATCAGGAGCTTGAAGAAGTTCAGACATTTGGTCTCAAACAATAAAATTCAACTGCTGGTGTCTCATGCTGGCGTCAAGGACTTCCTCCTAAACAAGGATTTAAATGAGAAGAGAGCAGGTTGGATCACTCGGGTGATGGAATATGATATTGAAATCAAAGTGACCAAGCTAGTTCGTGGCAAAGGCTTGTGTGAGCAGCTCGCTTCCAAACAACCAGACGAGTCAAAAAGTGAAGAGGATGTTGTCTTGCTACTACAGAACGATCAAGACCAACTAGCTGATGATGCACCCGTCCCATGTTGGACTCAAGACTTGGTGCATTACCTCCAAACAGGCTTGTGCCCTCTAGAAGTGAGCAAAGCAAAGAGGAGATACTTCAGATTACAAGCCATTCCATATGTGCTTGTTGATGGAGTTTTGTTTAAAAAGGACATCAATGGAGTTCTATTAAGATGCATTGGAACAGGTCAAGTTGAGAAGATCCTACACGAGTTCCATGACGGGGAAGCAGGAGGCCACTTTGCTCCGCGAGTGACAGCTCTCAAAATCATGAAAGCTGGTTACTATTGGCCTACTGTGTTCAACGATTGCTATTCATGGGTCAAGAAATGCAGGAAATGTGCATTCTTCACGGGGAAAGAAAGGTTAGCAGCACTGCCCCTTCGTCCAATTTTAGTAAATCAGCCATTCATGCAATGGGGATTGGACTTCATTGGGGTTATCAATCCCAATTCAAGTCAGGGCCACAAGTGGATACTTACAACAACGGATTATTTCACCAAGTGGACCGAAGCAGTGGCACTCAAGGAGGTAAATGAATCTAATATCTTAGATTTCTATGAAGGAATAGTCACGAGGTTTGGTGCCCCTGCCACTATCATATCAGACAATGCATTGGCATTCCTTGGCACAAAGATCACTGAATGGGCTGTCAAGAATTGTGTGTATCTCAGCACTTCATCGAACTATTACCCTCAAGGTAATGGCCAAGCCGAGTCTACGAACAAGAACCTACTAAGAATCATCAGAAGGACTCTGGATGAAAACCAAAGAACTTGGCATGCAAAGCTCAAATCAGCCCTATGGGCTGATAGGATCACACCCAAGAGATCTACAGGAAGCTCTCCATACAAGCTTGTATACGGGAAAGAAGCAGTTCTACCTATATCACTTGAGTTGCCAGCGTTGGAACTCATGAAACAGTTGGAACTAGCTGAGTTTGAACCTATGGAAATCAGGTATGCAGAGCTGATGGAATTAGAAGAGACAAGAGAGCACGCAATGCAGACCATAGAAAAAGATAAAGCATTGGTCAAAAAGAGTTTTGACAAGAAAGCTAAGGCCAGGATATTACAAACTGGAGATTTGGTACTGAAGTGGGATGTTGATCATGTAAAACCAGGAAAGCACTCCAAGTTTGATGCCATCTGGAGTGGCCCATACATGATCATTGAATGCAAAGGTAGCAATGCTTTCCGACTGGCTAAGTTGGATGGTGAAGAATTGCAGATTCCGGTCAATGGGATCTATCTCAAACGCTGCTACTAGAAAGAAAGCTTCTCACCCTTGTAAATATTAATTTAGATTTTCCATTCCTCTAAGTGCTTATGCACATTGTACTACTGTTAGAGTAGTTTTTATTTCCCTAAGTGCTTGTGCACATGTCCTATTGCTTCTAGTATGTGCATGTTTGCAGTTCATCAAGCTCCTGGAAAAGAATTTGCAGCCATAGGAAAACCAGCTCAACGAATGTTTCAATGGCTCAAGGACACAGGTTTTCAAATTTCAGATCAGCTGAGAGGTTATCAAATAGACTCCATGCCCAATGGATTGCTACAAGTAGCTGGCCGTTCTTCATCTGGTGGCAAATGACCCCGCTGAGTCGCCAAAATTGTTATCCAAAATTCACCCCTCAAGGTAAATTTGATAACATGCATCAAATTCTCAAGTCCCAGGCAAATAGATTAAGTCACGGCAAAAATTTCATGTTTCTAGGGTCCCCTCATATTTTTCTAACTCCCCTGTCCAAGTAGAAGAGAGCAAGTTCTGAGGAAAGGTAAGAAAAATTACAAAAACAGGCTCGGGCTAGAAAAAATCATGAAAAATGGCTAAGTCCTAGTCCTCGCAACAGTCGGGACAGTTGGGACAAAAGGGCACGAACCGGCCGAAATGCCGCCAGGCGGTCTGCGCAGCATTTGGGACATTTGGAACAAAGGGACGCGCGGGACGCGGAAATCCGAACTGGCCGAAAAATGGAAAAATTTGACTAACTGTTGAAACAGGCAGTCTGGGACATCTGGACAGTTAGTACGTGGAGGATGCAAGTCGGCCGAAAAGACTTAAGGCAGCCGGAACAGTTGGGCCGAAGGTACGCGAAGTACGCGAACCGGCCGGTTCGGCCGAAATGAGAACTTTCGTACCGGGACAGTTGGGACAAAAGGGCGCGAACCGGCCGAACCGGGTGAATCGGAAAAATTTGTCCCAGACGGTCCGAAAGCAAATGGGACATCTGGGCCGCGAGTAAGCGAACCGGTCGGTTCGGCCAAGCAGGAACTTGAAGATTGGGCCAAATGGGACAAAGGGACGCGCAGACGCGGATAGCCAAAGGAGCCGAAAGCCAATCAGAGACATATTAATGAGGGTAGATATATTTAAATAAAAGAAACATATTCGGCTCTAGTCAGTCAATGCTCATTCCCGTCAAATGACAGAAAACGCCTGCCAGACCCAAAATAGCTGCCCACACTCAGAAGGCCATAACTTTTGCATTTCTCAACGAAATCGCACAAAATTGGTACCGTTGGAATTGTGGTTCCGAGCCCGATGCACAGCAATCAAGAAATTCCAGATTTTATTAGAAATTGATTGATATTTTTAAGGAAACGTGGCCGGGTTCAGAATAGTGTTTTATTTGGTAGTTGGGAGTGCAATTAAGAGGCATGGTCATCATTCTTTCTCTGTTGCAGCACATGGGACAGTATGGGGAGCCTTTTGCAAGTAATATACAATCATTTCACTCAATTTAATGCCTCTTACAGGTTGTTTAAGGACAGATTTCGGGATTTCCATCTTCCCTTCTCTTCTCCTTCTCATTTTTTCTATAAATTGGAGTGTTGGGCTCATTGTAAAGAGAGAGTTTTTGGGTAGCAAAGCTCTGCCAAAATTGCTTTGTGAAGCCAGTGTGTTGCAGGCCCTTGTAGTGGACTCCTCGCATGGTGATCCAGGCCCTTATCTTGTAATAGATTGAACTGTGCATATCATAAAGCAATAAAATACCGGTTTTGGATGTATCTTCCCCCCTCTTTGTGTTTTCTTGCATTCTTCTTGCCCCTTTGATCTTTCTATAAGAATATTGTGTCTATTTATTATGTTCTTGCAGGGATTCATTATCATTGTGTATGCTTGGAATATTGTTGTGAATGCATTTTGCTAGATTATGGTGAACTGTCATCACCTCTTCTAGTGTGCACTTTCCCTCTGTATTTCACACATTTGGAGACTACTCTCACACCCTCCTTTTCTAGTGTATCACCTCTTTAGTGTAGGCTTTCATTTTATGCATTCTCTCTCCCTGGTCCCTTAGAAATTTAGATTAGAATAGTTAGCTTATCTGCATTAGAGTAGATTGTGGCAGGTAGTTTAGGAGCAAGAACCAGCTTTCTCTGGAGGTCTATCTCAAGTAGCAAGTCCCAAAACTTGGAGATAGTACCCATGTTATCCAATCACACCGTGAGTTCAAGTATATGCACTTGTACAAACATAAGGGTCTTTGTGATTCGGTGATATGACTTCTTTTGTATAAATTTTATAGAGAAGACCTTAGGAAAATATGATCAACACACCAAATCGACTCTCATGAATTATCACTTCTAGATCATGGAGATATTTTCACAAGGCAAAGGTTACTAAAGAAATTTGGGACCCTAATTTCTTCTACATGTTTTTGTAATGAGATTATGCATTTGTATGCACACAGGAAAAACAGGGGTAGTACAGGTAGGACTGGTTATTTTCAAATGAATTTTCTTCAACCTCTAACACTCCAACCATTTAAACAAAAAAATTGTGCCATTTATAAAATTTACAACAGAGCCCCTTTTTCCCCCAGAAAATCCAAACATTGAGTGCCACCAATGCTTGTCATGATCATGATCACGATTTCTGGAATCAGATCTGTAAAAATCCAACATGTGCTTAAGGGGGCAGATCTGATCGAATATCTCCCACATTCAACTCCTCCCTTTGCTAGATCACTCTTTCTTCAATTTACCAACCACTTCCACCCCTAATATGTCAAATCTGGCTCCTTGCATGCTCGGGAGAAGCAAAATAGAAAATACGATTGAGCTCAATAGTGAGACCATTTTAATGGTGAAAGACGTCTTCCATATCTACCCACAAAACTCAGATATCAAAATTAACTCCCCTCTTTTCCTAGTGTGTAGGAAATACCAAGAAATCATGAAGACTAACACTTCCAAGTGTTTTTCTGTAAAATGGGGGGAAAATCATATTCAAACTCTCAGATGTTATTGATCTTTACTTTCAATTTGGGCCGTCCGCGTGGAATTTGAGTTAGTCGAGAAGATTTCTCCCAATATATTTGAATCATATGATGAAAATACCAATGAAGTCACACTCGAATCAATACTTTTTACGTTCTTGAACTCATCATATCTTAGCTTCCTCCTTCCTTGTGGGCTTCAAAGAACGATCCTTAAATCCATGTAGTTGTCTCACAAACAACACATCCCCTGTGGGAGCGTATGATACAACTCGAAACCATAGCTGAATTTTGTTTACTTGATACTTAAATATCAGATTTAGATGATGGTTACACCTTAGACAATCCCAATCTAATTGGCTAGGCCCATATTCATTGTTGACCTTAAGCCTCAACAATAGTGTGAGGGTTAAGAAGTCCACCCTTTGGCTAAGGATGTGCAAGGGAAAGAATAAACTAAATATTAATTAATGAACAAAAAGAATGTAAAATCATATAACAAAATTTTCTCCAAACATCAGTCTTTATTCATATCTCAAAATAGATTACATTAGTTTCATACACATATACTGAGTTCTCTTTATTCTCTATATGTTTTATATTCCTCCTTTTTGACACACATATCTTATCTCATGAGTTATATCTCTATTTTCTCATGTGGCACATCATATACATTGGATTAAGTATGATAAATATATTTCTTACAAAATAATCCAAAAGACACTTCTTTTGGTCATGCCTCTGTCGGCTTCCTCCTTCCTCTGTTTGTGTTTTTCTTGGATCTGCGGCTTTGTGTCGACTTTCACGAATTTATCCTATGTACCACATCTTCTTCTATCTATTATGACTTTCTAAATCTTCAGAATTTTTCTTCTTTATCCATGGCTTTCTATAGTTTTTGGTGGCTTTCCTCCTATATTTGTTGATTTGTTCCAAAAATGAATGAAGAAACCTGTCAACATCATCACCCAACTTCAAAAGTTGTCTCATCCTTGATACAACCAAGATATGAAGAACCTTCTCTTCCTTCAATTTTTTTTTAAAAAGTGTTTATTTGACTATAATAATATATATAGGACTAAAACCCCCAGAAACTCATATGTATGGCATAATGAAAGGTTCCCTTGCTTGAATCTCCCAATTGGATTTATGGGATGCCACCTTGAGGGAACATAGGCATCAACCCCCAAAAACTTAGAAGTATGGCGCAATAAAAGGTTCCCTCACTCAACTCACCCAACTGGATTCATTGAATGAAAAGGTTTCTCCAAGTATTCTTCATGGTGTACTTTGGGGGATGTACTTTGTAATCCAGGAGTAGTGATGTTCTTCTCAAATTTGTACCACAAGTCTAGATGGATATTAATCTCTTATATCAATTCCTGAAGCTATGAACTCTCTTGAATCAGTGGAAAGATATATAAAGGGAGTGGATTTGATTGAATATGACCAAATCTTTGTTTCCCATGTTTGAAATCTTGTTACAACCATATCAGTGTATTATCCATGGTGGTGATGCATTATCTCATGTTTGCGATATTTTCTGTCTACTTTTGTTGTTTAGTTTTATATTTCTCTATAAGTTCCACAAGTTTCCTCTCTTTGAGTTCCATATTTTTCTTTATTAATATCATATTGTGTAGATTATAGATGAAGTTTTTGTTCTAGTTTTTTGGATTATTCTTTCTATTATTGAGTTATAATTGGCCACCCTTTTACATATGTGTAGTATTTCATGAAATTGTTGAGATCTATCTCAAGTTTGGTAAAATTGGTTTGTATCTCCTTCCTTCATTTTTTATTGTTTTAGAACTTGTGGTTATAAAATATGCTCCTTGTATTCTTTTATGGCTTCTTCTCGAACCTTTTTCTTCTCATGTTCCTAGCTTGTAGTATTATCTATTATCATTTCTTTGACTTCTTGTTTTGTTGTTATTGCTATGTGTAGACTTGAATCAGTTTTAGCGAATGGCTTTACTTCCTGAATAGATGTGAGCATTCTGTTGATTGATTTTTCTAGGTCTACACACATTTTTTCATCCACTCTTGCTTTGCATTTTGATCGAATAATTGAATACATGAAGTCTTATAAAGGGGTGAGAGTTTATTTAAATGTAACATGTACCCTTCTGATGTTTTTCCACCACCCCTTCTTATAACTAAATGGATTGGTCTTGCTTTCGTAGTTGGAGGGCTTGCTTGATTTTTCTAGTAGATATCTAGGAGACTGTATAGTTACTATACCACTGGAAGTTTCAGCTGGTTTGGATGGTGCTGATGGTGGTACCTGTACTTTATTTCCCTCATCTATGTTCTCTTTTTGTCTCCTTTCTATCTCTTTTCTATCTTTTTCCTCCTTTCTATTTTCTTCCTCTTGTTTCTTTGCTTCTTCTTTTTCTACTTGTTCTTTCTTCTTTTCTTGTTCTTGTTTTTCTTTCTATTTTCTTTTCTCTCTTCTTCTTCTCTTTTCTTTATATCTTTCTCCTCTTCTTCTTTCTTATCTCTTTGTATTTATTCTTCTTTATTCTTTCTTTCTCTTTCTTATTCTTCTTCTTGTTAGGTTAATTATTATTTACCTTTATTAATTTTGCATTGCGTATTAATATGATTATTTATTTATTAGTTATATGGCTATATTTATTCATAACCATCTAATTGTCTTTATTTTTCATACGGGTGTTGTTATATTGTTTTAACAATATAATTATTTGATTGTATATAATATTGGTTATGCTTCCTAGATATATTTTTGGAAGCTTGTATAAGTTAGATATCATTACACCTTTGCAACTTATATTTTGGTTTGTATTCAGTTATACAATTCCTTTAAGAATTGCATCACTCCATTCTATCTTTGGTTGATTGAGATTAACAAAATATATCAGGATTTTGCCCCTATTGCTCAAGTTTAAATTTGGCACCAGAGTGAGAATCTAGACCTCTGAAGGTGTGGAAAGAGAGAGCAGTAGAGATAGAGGAGATTGGAGAAGCGTTTGTAGCAATTGAGAGCCCATGCATCCTCCTACACCCTCTCGGCCTACATCCTTTCCTCCCCACATCCTCTTGCTCATTCCAGGTGTTCGGAATGTAAATTGATTTTTCACTAGTGCACCCAGCACCAGGAAAAAATTGTTGCAGGTATAGAAAATTAAAAAGAAAAATATTCATTTTTTCCCCATTAGGGGTTTTATCTCTAATATTAGAGAAGTATTTAGTTACTACTACATTGAGCAGTCTACTATCAAAATTGGAGGAATCTATTTTTATTCTGGAAGAACAAGCTCCAACTAGGTTATTTGAGCTATTTTTATAGGTCGAGACATATTGGTTTTTGAGTGTATTAAAGACTCTGTGTTGAATCCATTATTCAAAGCCATGATGTTTCATTGTGTATTGGAGATGATTGCATTGGATACCGCACACTAAAGGAAGAGATGTGCAAATATTGGACCAAACCAGAATATCCATGTCTTGGGCATTTTATAGACCAAAGCCGACACAGTAAAGAAGCATTTGAGGAAGTTGTTCAAAACCAAAGTATACACCAAGCAGCTCGCCACATCATCAATCTCCCAACCTACTACAACTCTGCAAAACAATATATAGCAACAAAGATAAGTAGAAAGTTACCTCAAATTTTGAACATTTTCCCTACTCCATGAGCTCCCCCAACGTTGTCCTCATGCCAACGTGCAAGACCTGCGCAAAAAAAAAAGTGGCAGCCATCAAACACAATAGGGAAAAACATCAAACAAAAATACAATACAAATGTGTTCCATCAAAATAGATTCTACAAACATAAATAAGGATAAATTATAAGCATTCAAAGCCATGTAAATCAATTCCATGCAAAACATGCACCCCAAACTCGTAGTGGTTAAACAATAAAAATAAAGTGGTGGAATACATAACAACGAAGGATAGAAGGATTCGGATCCATTTTCTTAGTGCCCTAATCCACCGAGCAAGCAGCCACTTGGAGCTTCTATTCTTAGCCAAGTCACACTTTACAAAGGTTGGCATTTTGTGCATTATTTTAAATTAAATTTGCTTCATTTCTTTGCTGCGTTCATAGCTCACAAGGCGGTTAGAAGGAAAGACTTGGGTGTGTGAGGTAAAGTGTTCAAATCCAACCACCAACACAAAATTTTGCATTTTGAAATTTAGAGACAAAACTGTAGAAACAGCCAAAGTTAGAGGTGACCAAACAGTTTAATAACAACTAAACCCGCCTCTGAAATTTTAGTGAGAAAAACCCTATTTTAGGGGAAAAACAATTTTCTCTTATTAGGCCTGTTTTTTTATTCTGAGACACATTTTCCAAAGGGGAGATAGCTAAAAATTGCATTTTCAGCTGG
Organism: Taxus wallichiana var. yunnanensis; assembly: GCA_018340775.1. Taxonomy (NCBI): domain Eukaryota; kingdom Viridiplantae; phylum Streptophyta; class Pinopsida; order Cupressales; family Taxaceae; genus Taxus; species Taxus wallichiana. Next base: position 556,786,625 of record CM031243.1, on the reverse strand, counting down.
TTTTTTGTAATTCTTTGCACTCTGGGTCATATTGGGCTCCAGCGGCCACCAAGGCCCACAAAATAGAAAAATCCCGCCATTCAATTTTTTAAAGTTTTTTGAATGTAATTGTATGCTTCAGTATATTATAATAATTTTCCGGTTGCCATAGTCAACCACAAAATTTGTAACTGCTCAGAAACTAGCAGAATATTGTAATAAAAAATAGTGAAATTTTGTTCTAAAACACTCACAAGATCCTAGATCTCATTCGCAATGTTTGGTATATACAGTGCCTCTAAGAAGAGCTTATGGGTAAAGCCATCGTGACTACTACTACACTTAACACCTATTATAGTTGCAACAACATCATCTGGGCATCATCCCTTTAAATCAATGGGGAGTAATAAGGTCACATTGCACACACTATGAGCCATCTCATCCATCTATGAATGATTGCATGACATAAATCCGGACTAAGAAATTATCCAAGTATATACCGAAGTTACACGCACGTATGAGGATATTTCTTTGAGCCAGTGTCAATAATCTCATAGACCCCTTTTAGTATTGTCTTGGTACCACGTATTGAATTATTTCATGTACGTTAACACCTCTTTCATGTACCCTTTGGGTATATCGAAAGGGCATGTATATAGAAATATTCGGTATATCGACTGATGGTATATAGATTGGGAGACCTTATACCTGGAGTGATAAGAGCCAAACCCTATAAGTGATTTCCACAAAATGGGGACCACTTGCCCCCAAAGTTTTTCTTCCAAATTCACAATTACTTAGAGGAAACAACTATGCTGTATGGAAGACTAAAATCAAAACACAAATTAAATTTGAAGAGGTCTTGACTGTTGTGAATGGTACTTTGACTAGATCAACTACGATACAACACAACAACGGTAGTTTGATAAAGCGAGATCAAATGGCCAAACTCATTATCTTGTTTAAAGTGACCGATGATATGTAACCCCACATTTGAGATGCCAAAACAACCAAACAAGCATGGGATGAATTGAGCACATTATATGAGGCCAAAAACAAGGATGTCATACTAAATTTGTAGAGTCAGTTACACACACTGAAGTTCAAGTAGAATGAGAAAATTGAAGCCTTCTTAAGAAGATTTGCAGAGTTAAGGGCTTCACTTCTAACCTTGGGAGAAGTGGTCACATATGACTCTCTCATTCCCATTGATCTAATATCACTCCCCTCTTCTTACCACATTCTTGTAACAACACTAAACATGTTAGATATGATAGTTAGTTTTGAAAAGCTGGTAAACCTACTGCAACAAGAGGAATCCATGCACAATAGGGATGATGAAGAGGAGTACGCACTTTCTTCACATAACAAATGGAAAGGAAAAGGTAAAGGAAAACCTAATTGCTATCCAAATTCCCAATATCAAAATCAATATCAACATCAAGGGGAAAAACAACAAAATAAGTAATGTCTAATTTGTAACAGAGGACATGACTTACAAGATTGTTGGTTTAATACTTACGAGAAAGGTTCATCTAGTAACTTTGGACCTCCATAACAAAAATCTTACAAGGGACATTATAACCAAAATCAAGGGCAGAAAAAGGGGAACTGGGAAAGAAGATCCCATCAGCAAGGAAATATTGTTGAACAAGAAGAACATTCAGATAATGAAGAATTCTTATACCTTTCGCTTGATCAAGTGAACCCTCCACGTCATCTAGTGATGTTTGGTTTTTTGATTTAGGGCCACTCAACACATGCTCAGCCATAGAGACTAGTTTACTTCAATGAGGGACACACCTTCGAAAAACCATGTTTCATTGGGAGATGATTCTTCATGTTGATTCAGGGGAATTGGGAACATTTCTCTACCCATTGGTTCACACAACTACAGACTATCAAATGTCTTATATGTCCCCTGGGTTGACAAAGAATCTTATTTCACTCAATCAACTCCTAGATCATAACCTAAAAATTGACTTTGATATTTATAATGACAAGAAAACGTCTTTGATTCGAGAAAAATCACGAGGTTCGAAAATAGTTGCAAAATCCTCCAATGTGGGACACATGTTCCATCTTGTTTTTTCCATAGAGATGATCAGTTACTTGTGGTTAAGAACTCTACCTCATCACAGTTGTGGCATCAGAGACTTGGTCATGTTAATTTCAAGTATCTCGAGACATGTTTCTGGTGTAATATGGTACATGGGATACCATCTCTTGAGAAGGATACAAACAAGTGTCATTAGTGCCTATCAGGTAAAAAATAAAGAGCTTCATTCTAGAAGAGTACATATTGAGCTCATGGTAAGCTTGATCTGGTTCATACCAAGCTCTACGCTATGATACAACCAAGTCTTTTTGGATTTCAATACATCATGCTTTTTGTTGATGACTATTCAAGAAAAATGTGGACTTTTTGTCTTCGCAAGAAAAGTGAATCCTTTGAAACCTTCAAGAAGTTCAAAGTAGCTATTGATAATAAAATTGGTCATCACATTAGAACTCTCCACTCAGATCGAGGGGGGAAATTCACTAGTAATGAGTTCAAAGACTACTTACAAGCTCATGGGATTTTTCAACAAATGCCTCCTCCACAAACACCGCAACAGAATGGTTTTTTTGAGAGAAGAAATCATAATATCATGGAAATGGTGTGATGCATGATCAATGACTCATGACTTCCAAAGACATTGAGTCGGAAGAAACAAAGACAACAGTGTATTTTTTGAATAGAATTCCCATAGCTGTTCTTGATGAAGTAACACCACAAGAAGCATGGTCAAAGAGGAAACCATCTATTGCACACCTTAGAGTATTCAGATTTAAATCAAGTATGCACATACCCAAGCAAAATAGAAATAAATTGGACATGAAGTCACAGAAACTCATCTTCATTGGGTACAGTGAAGATAATCTTAGGTACAAATTAATGGATCGAAAGACCAAAAAATTTTACACCAGCAGAGATGTTGAGTTTTTTGAGAAGAAGGAAGCTGAGAATCCTCCTCTAGACTCACTAGAGGTATATTTTTCACTTATTCTAAAAATTGAAGCTGATGTTCCCACAAATGATGAAAGTGATAATGGGGATGATGGTGTTAATATGATAGAACCACGACCCATGGGAACAGTTCAACGTATGCCCAAGTGGTGTACTAGCACATTACAAGATTTAAGAATGGATGATCCACCGGATACATCCACCCCTGGACCATAAACTCGTAGTAAAGAAAGAGAAGAGTTAACTTTGCTTTGATGAGTAGAGTTATCGAGTCTGATGAGCCCTCTACAATCCAGGAAGCCCTACAGTCAAAAGCTTTGAAAGATGCCATGGAATCTGAATATCAATCAGTAATGAAAAATAATACTTTGCAGCTTGTCGATCTTCCACTAGGAAAGAAACCCATTGGATGCATATGTATATTCAAAACAAAGTACAAAGTAGATAGGACAGTGGAAAATTAAAAAGTAATAATTGTAGCAAAGTGGTATGCAAAAAAAGAAGGTATTCACTATGAGGAGACATTTTATCCCACAGCTAAGATCAAAACGATCTAGATGATCTTTTCTCTAGCTGCACAGTTTGGTTGGAAAGTCCATCAAATGGATGTAAAAAGTACGTTCCGCAACAAAGATTTACAAGAAGAAGTCTACATGACTTAACCTGAGGGATATGTAGTACCTTTTCAAGAAGAAAAGGTATGCGTAATCAGGAAATCTCTGTATGGCCTCAAACAGGCACTACTGGTATGGTACATCGAGATTAATGAGCATCTCGTACAACATGGATTTGTTAGAAATCCATACGATCCCAATATTTACCTCGAATAGCAATGGGGGGAGATTTTGATTGTCATTGTCTGTGTTGATGATCTAGTCATCACTGAAAGTTCAGTGAGGATGATCGATACAATGAAGAAAGATCTTAATCAATCATTCGACATGGTGATCTCGGTGATGCATTATTTTCTTAGATTGGAAGTATGGTAGAAATAGAATCACATCTTTGTTTCTCAGATGAAATATAAGAATAAAATGCTCGAGAAATTCAGGATGATGGATTACACACCGATTTCAACACCTATGGAGAACATATTTTAGTTATCTCATTAAGATCCATCTCCTAAGGTAAATGCCACTCTCTATTGGTAGTTGATTGGAAGTCTCATTTACCTGACCTACACTAGACTAGATATCAGCTTTGCAGTAAGCTATCTATCCAGGTTCATGAAGGAACACAAAGTTTTTCATTGGAAATAAGCAAGGTGCATATTGAGGTATCTCAAAGGATTAGTAGATCTTGGTCTATAATACAAGAAGAATGAAAAATTCTTCTTCTTAGGATATTTAGATTCAGATCATGCAAGTAATATTGATGACAAAAAATCCACTTTAGGATTTGTGCTCTTTATGGGATCTGGACCAATATCATGGAGAAGTACAAAACAACACTTTGTTTCTTCTTATTCCACAGAAGCCGAGTATCATTCAGTAGGAGAATTTTTCTGTGAAGTGATTTGGCTACGCCACATACTAGAAGGACTTGGAATACCACGGGAAAATCTGACCACCATATATGTTGACAATGAAGGTGTTCTTAAACTTGTTTGAAATTCAATTTTTAATGCAATAAAAAGAAACATCGAGGTACAAGTTCATTTCATATGTGAGCATGTGTTGAATCATAACATCCATCTTCAATTTGGTCCAACATCTAAAAGCAGCAGATATCTTCACAAAGTCACTTGCACGTGACAAGTTCGAGTTGTTGAGAGATTTCATCTCCTAATCCCTTGAGATAATGCACAATTAAGGGGGAAAATGTTACGTTAATTATTATTTAACTTATTAATTTTGCATTGCATATTAATAGGTTTATTTATTTATTGGTTATATGGTTATATTTCTTCATAACCATCTAATTGTCTTTATTCTACATATGGGTGTTGTTATATTGTTTTAACAATATAATTGTTTGATTGTATTTAATATTGGGTATGCTTCCGGATATATTTTTGGAAGCTTTTATAAGTTGGATATTGTTGCACCATGCAACTTATATTCAGTATGCATTAATTTGTATAATTCCTATAAGAATTGTAGCACTCCATTGTATCTTTTGTTGATTGAGATTAATAAAATCTATCACGCTTCCGCCTATGTTTCTCAAGTTTACACTTCTTTCTTCTATCTTACTCTTTCTTCTTCTTCTTCTTTCTTCTTCCTTTTTGTTTCTTCATTATCTTTCTTATTCCTTTCGATTTCTTTTTCTTCTTTCTATTTCGTTTTTACTTTGTTGTTTTTATTTTTCATCTTGTTGTTTTTCTCTTGACTTCATTCTCCCTATTTGCCTTATCTTCTCTCTCTTTCTCCCTTATTTATGCCTCATGCATTTTCTTGTTTTGTTTTTCCTTATATATTTTTCTATCCTCCTCTTCTTGTTTCTCCCTTTCTTCTCTCTCTTTTGTTTCTTATGTAGTTTGTGGCTCTTTTGTCTCGTTTGTCTTCTATTTCCCTTTTCTCTGCTTTGTTTTTGTATTCTTCTCTAGGTTTCTTCAGTTCCTCTTCTTTTTATTTTCTTTTTTGTGAATTATCGTGATTAACTCTTCTACCTCTTCCATGCAGGTTTTATATGTGATTATCTTCTTTTTCATTTTTTTAATTGTTTTCGTTCTTGTTAAAGATATTGTAGTGTGTATGCCTCATCTATGTCTCTGCTTGTACTTGTATTTCCTTCAATAATTCATGGGGAAGGAGCTGGATTATATCCCCTACCATTAAATAACACTTTTTCATGTAATGTATGATATATTGTTCTATGGCCACCTTTTATATTCCTATGCTTACATCATATTGTTGTGCCAACTAGGAAACATCACCTCAAGTTAAACATATCTTATAGTATCTATAAGAAAGTTTTGATAATGTTGTCTCTTCTCATGGTACAACTTCTCCTAAAAATGTGGTCTTGATTTCTCGTGCGGTATTGTTGACGATGAAGGTGGGGAAGAGGGAATTTCTTCTTCTTCTGATTCACATATTTATACTAGGCCCATGAATATTCTTCTTCTTCCTCACTGACCTATGTTTCGTTCACTATTTTTCTTGAGGCCATTGTATTTTTTCATTTTGTATATGTGGCCGAAGAAATATTCCCTTTATTTTTCCTTATTTTATATGTTATAGGTCCTACACTACTTGGTTATGGTTTTCCATATTATTCTAGATATTTATTCATGAATTCCTCCCAAGTTTCTTCAATAATTTCATTAATATTTGGCGGAAATGGTTTCATAGGGTCCAAAAGAAGATTTCTTATTACTTCTATGGTTGTCGCCACCAATTCATTTGACGTTTCTTAGGGTAGTGGGGGTATATGTGAGGTGTTTGGAATGAAGGGTATGATAAATGTATAGTTTATGTATGTATTGAATATTACTTCATTTTCATATTTTTCCACTATATGTTATAATACCCTTGTTTTGTTTGATATCAGTTGTCTCATATTATTTTTCCAACCTATCAATGACGTAATTTGGTGTCTTTGTTCCATTTTTTTTCATGTGTTCAAATATGTTTTCTATGATAGGTGTATCTAACCTCCATTCAACTGAATCTATATGGGTCTGGAGTGTTTTAGTAAAGTACGGGGCCGAAATAATAAAATAGTCCTATGATGCAATGTATGTTTTCCCTCCTTGATTTTCCTAGTGTTCTCACGAAATTCAAAGCACAATAGTTATCAAAGATTGTATTCCTAATGTGAATTTACCATATCTAGGGAAATTTGGGCACTACGTCAATAAGGGCATGATTTTAAATATTTGTAGTTTGTACTCCTCTTTTGGTCTTATTTACTCCCATCACCCACATTGTATCTTTCATGAGGGTCTTCTTCTTTATTATTATTGAGCGCCCTGTTACCAAAAATACGTAAACTTAGAAATTACTTTTTTATTGATTTGATATGGCTAATATAGATATAGCATTTGGTTATGTAATCACCTAAGGATAACCGTAATCATGTTGATGGCATTTACAAAATAAGGAATATGGATCCATCCATCTATTTTCATCTCGCCTAAAGATTTTGAAGTATTTTTATATTCTTGTTCTTTAGTAGTAGGGTTATCTTGAAGGAGCAATTGTCTATCCACTTCTAATCGTGTGTGATCGTATTCTACAATCTAGGAGTGGGTGTACTTTTTAAGGTCGTGTGTATGTGCAACCTTGAATGGCATATGTGAGATTTCCCTATTGGATCATGCTTACTAGATGTGATAAAATTCTTTGGAGCTTTAGATTTGGGAGGTCTTCTTGTGTAAGAACAGTTGGGGTATCCACCATTCATGATTCTTCTTGGCGTGCCCTAGTTTTCTTCTCCTTCTCGATTTTGTCTATAACTTATTTTCTTTTGCTACTTTTCTCTTTATGCCTTAAGTCCTTCTAGGTTGATGCTTTTTATATCATTATAATGTTCACCTATTGCATTTATTTTTCTTTTAGTGGGAAGTTATTTAGGATTTGTCTATATGTTTGTTAGTCCATGGATTTATTTTCTATGTTATGCAGCTCCATATGTTGTCAAGCAAGTATTTACTTACTTCGCGACTATCTTCGTTCATCTTTTACTTGATCATGCTTTTCAACGGTTTTTCCCATGTCCCTCCTTTTTTTTTAATTTGCTACATAGGCCTCCTTTTCTCTGTGGCTTTCCCTCATTATGCATTTATTATTTATCCACAATTTTTTTTCGTTACGTGGGTATTCTTCCTCCACGGATTTTTCTTCGTTCAAGGCATTCTTCCTATGCGTATTTTTTCTTCATTAGTTTGTTATTCTTCCTCCACATATTTTTATTTGTTATGCAGGTATTCTTCCTCCATGGATTATTATTATTTTTGTCTATATATTTTTACTATCTCCTTGTTTGAGCAAGGATGGCCTTACGGGTTTTCATCCTACTCCTTGTCCTATCCGCCAAATTTTTTGTTTGTATTTTTTTCTTTTATTCTTAATTATGATATTTTTTAGATTTTCTCCATTGACATAATCCAAAAGTTCTTTGTGTTACAATGTTTGATGTTTTGTATCTTTTGATGCTAGTATGTCCTTGATGATATAAGGTCCTAACCATCAAAATTTGAGCTTCCCAGGATTTTTCCATTTTCTATCATATAATAGTACTTGGTCCCCTATGTCAAATTCCTTCCTTTTTATATGGTGGTCATGCCATGATTTGTATCCTTTTCTATTGAGTTTTATTATCCAATGCTAGAAATAATGTTTCATCTAGTTTCTCTAACTCAATGAGTATTTCATGTATTGAAGAGTCTTCATTCAATTTGAATGTCACTTGCCACTCTTAAACTTGGAAGGATGAATTCTATGGGAACTGTGGCTTCAAGTCCATATACCAATTGAAATGGGAACTTTTTGTCAGCCTTTTGTATGTAGTGTGGTAATCCCATGGTGATACTTTGGTATCTTTATGTCTTAATCTAATTATTTTAGTGATCATATTTTTTGAGCACCTTTTCCAAGACCTTGTTCAATGATTCCACTATCCCATTGGATTGTGGATGATATGGGATGCTACGGTTATTATTTATCAAAAAATGTCTTAACAACTATATAATAGTATTATTCACAAAATGTTTTCCTTGATCACTTGTGATTCTTATAGGACATCCAATCTAAGTGATGATGTGTTCATATATAAATCTTTTTGTTTCCTTGGCAGTGAATTCTTTGGTTGGAATGGATTCTTTCCATCTTGTCAGATATTCTATCCCTCTAATGATAAATCTAGCTTGAGAATTTTTTGTGGTGGGTTTATTAGGTCCAGTAAAATTTGTGGTCCATTTCTCAAATGGGGCTACTGCTAGGACTAGTCTTAAAGGCATCTCATCTCTTACATTCAGTTTTCTAACCCACTTCCATATACAACAAGACCTTGCATGCTTATGTGCATCCTTGATAGTGTAGGCCACCATAGACTGTCATCATTACTTTCCTGGTTGTTTGTTCTCCTCCATTGTGTCCATCGATTATGCCTTTAGGAAATTATTCTAATATGTTCTTTCATTCATGTTCTAAAGTAACCCTTCTAAGAACATCATCATGTCCTTTCTTGTATAAATATCCTTGAATTAAGGTGAAGGGAAAACCCCGACATAGTAAGTTCTTCTTTTGTTGCTTTTTATATTCACTAAGGAATTCTCCTATAGCCAGTACTTGCGCTATATCATCAAACTCTTTTGGGATGTCCTCAACTTGAAATAGATGTGCTCTGAGGAATTCATCATCAATAGGTCATTTTATTGGTATAACGGGCTTGTCACACAAAAAATAATAATTTTATATTCTATTCAAAGATAACATACAAGACTCGTACACCAATATTTAGGGATGTGGTATCCTATAATATAAGAACCACTTACAACAATATATCCCTAATATAGCTCATATCATATGGTTAGTGAGTTGTTAAAAAATCAAGTAACCAAAGACTAAATATTGCAAACCATATTTGAAATATTATTTACAATGATAGTCTATCATGAGTAAATTATTAATAATCATGAGAGCACTATATACTGAATACTTAACATTCCCCCCCTTAGTGCGAACATGGGGAAACACACAATCTTCAACCAAGAAGCATGTCACTCCTTAGCCTACACATGGTCTCGTTCCTCAACACTGAATGTGGAAACTACATCATCCAGGGACCATTTAACCTATTAGATGAATACATGAATTACAACTGTTCTACCAATTCACATCAACCATCAAGTCAATTTGATCAAGAACACTTACTGCTAGTATCAATGGTACAAATATCCACATAATTATTATCACAGGGGAAACACAAGCACTGAAATTCACATAGGAACGGGGAAGCTCATTTATTCTTATTCATCACACACAAAACAAAAAGTGTAACTAAAGAAAATTTGCGGCTCTACGAGGTGGTAGCGAATCGGAGGATGTTGATTATCCTCCTACCTCTATTGCCTCCATCATCCATTCCAATTTCATTAACTCAATGAATTTGACTTTTTATGATCAATGGTTACCAGGACGTCAGGTAACACCGAAAATGCGTCTGTAAGACAAAAATTTTAAAATTTATTTTTACACTCTTTGACTTTTTGAAAATGGACCCAAAAATACTTGACTACAACTTGGTAATAGAATTTGATATTTAAAACAGTATTTTAACAATTAATATCTTTTGAATCTAATAACATAATACTTGACTCTTTTACAAACTTCACTATTAAGAATCAACAACCTACTATGACTCAAATGACTACACCATTCAAAATACTATTTATAAAACATCAAAAAGTGTGTCGCAACAATAGACTCCTCTAAAAAATTAATACTCACATATGAATACTAATGAGAAGTAACAACTTGGACTGTATTTATATGACTACAGACCACAATATGACAACTATTGACACGTTAGATGTAAAACATTAAAATATTCTAACATAAATTAGGTGTGACAAAAACAGGTGGGGCTCATGCATTAAGAATCTCAACATTCAAAGATTGCATGACAAAATAATTTCCCTCACCAAATTCCACGTGAGATTTGCGTAGCAGATCCTCAGAATACTGGTGCATATGGATAATAATTGAAACACACTGATCAATGAGGTGAGTCCATTGATTGATCAACCACTTTAATCTTCGTGGAAGATATACGGCTGCAAACTAGAATGCGCAGGATGAGAGGAGATGCCAATACAAATAAAAGGAGCTCACAGTGAAGGATAGAGATCCTGCTGGGCTGTATAGCCAAACAGATTGAAAAGGGACCGATTTGATCAACAAGGTCAGGATATTCTTTCAAACGCACCACATTTCGTTTCTCAACGTCACTTAAAACAATGTGAAGAGATCGATGCTAGAAATAACTGTTGATGTCAAAAAATATATTTGATGCAAAGTGAACAATGAATAATGGATCTCGAATTGATAGGTACACACAAAGGTCTCCAGAGTCACATAAACCACGATCTTGACATGAATCTTGTGACCATGTATCATGTGAAACATATACCTAAATCCAAGCTTGCAAAACATATAAATATGTTAATATTGATCTTGCAGAGACATCCCTCGTAAATAGTGACTGGCGAGGCACGTTTCATAGGTAAGAATATGATCTCAATAAAATAAACTCCAATTGCAAAACCACATAACATCTATTCGTTAACCGGTGGAGGAATAGATGGAATACGAGCTATGCAATTAGAGGTCAGAGGGCACTGAGGAAATCATTTACAAATCAAGATATTCTCATCCAAACGGGCAATTTATTTTAACGATGCCCCCAGCAAATTAACAGTCCATATTGAAAACCTACAAGAATCACACTCGTTTTGATACCAAATATTGATATAGAAGGATTTTCACACAGAAAATAATAATTTGATATTCTATTCAGCATAACATACAAGACTTGTTCACCAATATTTAGGAATGTGGTATCCTGTAATATATGAACCACTTACAACAATATATCCCTAATATATCTCATATCATATGGTTAGTGAGTTGTTAAAACAACTCACGTAACCAAACACTAAATATTACAAACCATATTTGTAATATTATTTACAATAATAATCTATCACGAGTAGATTATTAATAATCATGAGAGCATTATATAACAAATACCTAACTTCTTTATCTTCCCCTATTTCTATTCTTGATAGAAAATCTGGTCCATTGTTCTTCTTACCAGGTTTTCCAGCAATAATAAAGTCAAATTCTTGAAACAACATCAACCAACGACATATTCTTCCTTGTAGTATTGGTTTATTTAGCAAATATTTTAGTGGCTCATGGTCTGTGTAAAACACAAATGATGTAGCTAGCAGATAATGTCTGTAATTTTTTAAAGTATATACCATTTTCAATGCCTCTCTTTATTTGGTAGAGTAATTTATTTAAACTTTAGCTAACTTGTAGCTTGCAAAGTCTATTGGATGATCCATTTTATCTCTTGGTTGTGTTAAAACTGCACCAATGGTAATGCCTGATGCATCTACATATACATGGAAAGGGAATTTCCAATATGGAAATATTAGAATGGGTGCATGTAATATTTTATCCTTGAGAACCTCAAAAGTATCACCACATGGTTTAGACCATTCTATTTGTTTGTTTGGTTTTTTCTTAAACAGTTTTTCTAAAGGTGCACTGATTTAAGCATAGTTTTTTTACGAATTTTCTAGGATATCTTGTATAACCTACAATTGTCCTCACCTCTTTTTGTGTCTTTGGAGATTTTAATTTTACAATCACTAAATTTTTAGCTAGATCGATTAGTAAGCCTTATTTGTAAATCAAATCACCCAAAAGTGTACCAAATGGGGTCAAAAATATGCATTTCTTCAAGTTTAGTGACATCTACGATTGCTCTGCATCTCTGGAACGTTAATATTAATACTTTGATGAGATAATTCAATAGTCCATAAAAATTCCAATCATTTAGATATACTTGAGGAAGTCATGGATAAAATCTTTGAATGTATTAATCATTATTCTACTAAACATAGTTGGTTCATTCTTTAATCCGAAACATCTAATATTGTACATGAAAGATCACCATTCTGTAGAAAATGTCATTTTAGGTTGATCTTCCGGGGCGATCCAAGCGATGCTAATGATTATATTACTATGAATCTTTTGTTAAGTATTTTGTCCCCAGACTCTAGATGCCCTCGTTTCTCAAAGCTAGTAACGACTAAGTATGAAATGCTCGTGGTAGTCTCCACATGTCTCATAGGCACATCCCCAAGTTCGAGCATTCAAGCGGGTTCTCAAACTCATGTAGACACTCCACATGTCTATCCAACACATGTTTGATATATCCCAAAAGGAAGGAGGACCCTAAGTGAGCGTGAGCCCTCCACGTGGCCCAAATGAGGAGTCTAATCAGACAGGGACTTAGTGGAAATACCAAGAAGGGAGTAGATGTGTGGATTTCTATAAAGGGACGAAATATTTATTCCAAAACCATGAAGGTCAAATATCCAAATTAATAGGGAAGATAGTGGCGGTGTTGCATTTAAAATACTAGGGGCAGGAGCCAAAAGGATAAGTGTAAGGCCTTATCAGAATTGAAAGAAAAGGGTGGTAGCTGAAAGTGACAAAGGAAAAAACATTTCCTATAAAAGGAGGTGAGATACAAGATAAAAAAGAGAGCAGAATTCTGAGCCAAAGAAAAGGGAGGAGGAAAGCGAAGAGTTCTGTATGTTTTATCTAGCCTTAGTAAGCCTCTGTCATAGAAGAGAAGTGTAATTTGTGCTTTCATGGGCCTTATGTACCCTTTCTCTATATGAATAAAGAGTTCTTATTCTGTGCAAATTGGATTTTCATATGTTCTGAACTTTTGTTTCTTTTATGAAAGGTAGTTCTAAATGAGTCAAGAAATTCATCGTGTTTGACGCCCTTAGAATTTCCTTGTTTTCATTTATTATTAATCATTTCAGTTCCTCATATTTTTACGGCATTATCAGAGTAGTAGATCATGTTATTTAGCCCTTCAACTATTCTTGATAAAGATCTCAGATATTTTGTCATTTCTCTTTTAAATTTGGCACATTGCCTATTTATTTCAGTCATTTACATGTTTTTTCTAAACCTACTCCTAAAAACTAGAGAAGAGCCAACTTCTTTAAAACCTAGAGGTCACCTTAGGGCGCACGTCTCACCAACCTAAGGTTTCCTACGACTCTGATGGTTCATCTATAAAGATCATCGTCAACAATTTTCTGGCATGCCCGGTGGGACATTAATCTTTCCTATAGGTTAAAGCAGCACCCAAGATTTATCAACGAATGTGAACAAGATCAAGAGTAAGGGAAGAAGGTCTCATCAACTATTTACAACTATCCCCTCCATGACACATAAGAGGAAGACAGGTTCAGAGGTCTTCGTCTCCCCTAGACTAGACTCTCTCAACCCCTCCACTAGGTAGGCCCTTCACTCAGTCAACAAGGACCCTCAGACCTATCACTATGGTGCACCTTCAGCCTCCATTGCCGAGACCATTTGTTTCATGGGATCAGGGAAGCCCACTCATTTTCCTACACCCCCAGTGGTATGGAATCCTATTCCAGCCAATGCATTGAAAGCATTGCCCAAGTTCAGCGGTGAAGACTTCAAAACCCCCGAGGAACATCTCCAAGACGTAGCGAGAGATATGTGCGGTACATTATATAAGGGAGCAAGATGTTGCCTTACAATTACTAGCCACCTCTTTCAAGGGGAGGGCCCTGGAATGGTACCAAGCCTTGACCCCTAACACTATTGGTACTTGGGACTAGTTGGGAACACCATTTGTAGCAAGGTTCAACGAGAAAGGAGACCGATCATCACTCCTACAGCAATTAATTGGTATCAAAAAGAGTCGGCAAGAGTTGATGACAGATTTCAACACCTGGTTCCACAAAACTTGGCAAAGGATTCCAATCTTGGCTAGACCACCTACAGGTATGGCTATTGTTTTCTACTTAAAAGCCTTAAATTTAGATATTTCGGTAATGATTCAGTCATTAGGAGGATTATTTTCCACAAGCCTATAGCCTTGCGGTCCAAGCTGAGAACAATCTAATAGACATAGGAAGCTTCCTCCCAAAACTCTTTTTCCCATAAATCCTGAGATAGCCCCCTTTCCGTAAGTATAAACCTAGAGTTCAACCTCAAGCCTTGCTTCTCTATACAATTACGCCCCAACAGTGGCAGCTCCCCTCCTACAGCTATGACCTCATCTTCATCCCCGAGATGGATGAGATGAGAAACATCCTAAGAAGTTTCTCAAATGAGATAGTAAACCTTAAGAGAAATCAAGCCACTTATCCAAAGAAAAATTATCAGAATGTCCAAAGTAGCCGACCCACTTACCCGTCCACATACCAGAATGCTCATAGGCCGCCAACTGCTCACCATCGAATCAAATAGTCCATGTACCCATGCCACTTTGAACCACTCCCCCAAATAGCAGTAGAGAGCTCGTCCCTCGAACAAAATCATCTGGCCGAGGAACCCAACGCCTGGTGCTTCCCTTGTAATAATCCTCATATGCTGAGAGACTATCCCCAAGGGAACTTGTAGCTAAGGATAGTTGAGAAACAGTAAGAGAGGGTTATGACGCATGCACAGTTGGACCTCATCAATCTGAGGGAGCCCAAAGCATTGCTTTCACCACCCAAATGCAAGGAATGTCTTTAGAACAAGAGCCGAGATTGCACTAGCTCCTGGGTCAAGGGGGATGAGTTCATTTTTATAAATGACACATATGTTCTAAAACTTGTGTAGTTCAACTACAATACTCGCTTCAAGAAAAGGATCATTGAAGCAGACACACCAACTTCCAGTTCGGTCGACAAGGTGTATAAAGAGCCTCACGATTATTATAAGTGTGTCATTGCAAAGACGAAAGAAGTTCCCCAACCAACTATATAGGAGAAAGAGGTCCATCACCTTGAGAAGGAGAGGACAAAGCATCAGCCACCTCTTAAACCATCACTGGTTGGACCCATCAACGTAGTCCAATAGTTAAAAAGGCACCAACTAGCGCATCCTTATGGGATCTCTTAAGCATTCTTGAGCAGAAGGAGTTGCTCAAGGGACGTTAAGAGAGGAGGACGTGATCGTGGCAGGTCCAACGAAAGGACAAATCAAAGACACATGAGTGCCTTTAGAAGCCATATTGCTAAATCAAAAGGAAGAAGTGAGTAAACCAAGGCCCAACCCATTCTTTTTTACTCTTATTATAGGAAAGAAGTTACTACATAATTCCATGATAGATTCTAGCACAAGCACTACTATCATGCCTTAGGAAATAGCAGATGCTTTAGGAGTCCAATATTTACCTTAGCTCATGTTCACCTAGGTACATTATTTACCTTTATTGTATTTATCCTCACCCACTTATGTGTGTGGATATTTCTTTTTATTTATTTAGATATTAGGAGATATTATCTAGTTGAACTAGGTATAGTTCTTTCCTTAATCTATGGTATTGACTAGTTCTTTCCTAGATCTATGGCATTGACTAGATCCTTGATGTCTAGTTCTCCCTAAATCTATGGTCTTTACTAGTTATTTGATGACTAGTTATTTCCTTGATTTATGGCTTGATCTACGACCTTGGTGGTTCTTAGATTGTTATTCCTTTCCTATATAAACAAGGCCCATTCTCATTGCATTGCATTGAGTTCCATTATAATATATGATATTGCTGCTCATTTGTTTACAAAGGTTTTATGTAAAGCTATTATGGCAAATTTCTTTCATCTTATTTTATCGTGCTTTGTTTGATTATCATCTATGTTCTTGGCTTGGTATGATTTGGTTATCATTCTTTTTAGGGGCGTTACGAGAGGAGGACGTGATCCTGGCGGGTCCCATGAAAGGAAAAGTCAAAGACACACGGGTGCCTTCAGAAGCCATATTGCTAAATCAAAAGGAAGAAGTGAGTAAACCAAGGCCCAACCCATTCTTTTTACTCTTATTATAGGAAAGAAGTTACTACATAATTCCATGATAGATTCTAGCGCAAGCACTATTGTCATGCCTTAGGCAATAGCAGACACTTTAGGAGTCCAATATGAGCCCTTGAAGAAGGGGGTTATGCAACTAGACAATAAGTCTGTACCAACCATAGGAATTATCAAGGGACTCCCATTGCAACTCTATTCTTGTCCAAATATAACTGTTCACCAAGATATCATGGTGATTAATGTCCCACCGATCTTTGGGCTCTTCCTCTCCTGAGACTTCACACTAAAATTGGTAGGTACATGTCTTTGGATTGGTCCCACTTAATCCTACACACCAAGTATGGGTCCAAGATGAAGGTCTTGTCCAAACCACTCTCCAAGGAACATATAACAGACCAAGTACCTTCTGGTTTTGAGGCCTCCCATGCTATGATCACAAGAGAAGAAGAGCTATATATAGAGGAGAGAACCCCGGAGGGTGACCATCTATCTAATCTTCCCCTTGGAGATCCGTTTGGAAACTTCGATTCAACCAGCCTAGGCACTTACGTCATTTCTGATGAAAACCCCACAATCCCAAAGGTAAAAAGTGAGGGTGACGCACTAGGGACAAGCTCTCCCGGTGACCCTCCAATATGGAGCTTATATTTTGACAGGATAGAAGTAAGAATGGCTCAGGAGCTAGATTTTTCCTCACCTCTCCAACCAGTAGGAAGATTCTCTAGTTGGTACGTTTCTAGTTCTCTTGTACTAGTAACAAAGTAGAATACGAGGCCTTGGTGCACGGTTTATGCACCACCCGAAAGGAAGGTATCAGGAAGCTAAGGGTATTCAGTGATTCAGAATTAGTGGTCATGTAAGTGAGGAATACTGCCGCCACCAAGAACCCAAGGATGAGATCCTACCAAAGCACCGGGTCTAGGATCTAATAGAGGATTTTGAAGCTTTCAACATTAAGGTAGTTCCCATGAGCAGAATGCAGAGGCAGACATAATGGCTACCATTGGGTCTCAGTTTGACCTAGCCCAGGACCTTATAGAAAATAAAGATGCCATAAAGGTAATCATTCACCCCTCAATCCCTGACAACCTCCATCATTGGCAGGTGTTTGATAATGACCGACAGGTCATACATTTCCTCCAACAGTCTGATCAATTTACAAATCAACTCCAGTCAAGGTTGAAGAAGCATATGGAGACCAGGTAATACAGTTAAAGATGAACAAGCTCCCAAGAGGACTAATTATGCTTGAAAACCTTTTGAATCAGATGATGCTAGCTCAGATCGAAGGAGGTTCAAAGTAGTAAAAGAGGATTATGTAGAGCTGGAAATAGCCAGGGGACAAACAATGAAATTCAGCAAGTCAATTAACCTAAAAGGATAGAGACCGACTCATGGATTTGTGTCACAAGTATGATAAGGTGATGGCCTAGACATACGATGATCTTCACGGCTATGATAAGGATATCATCCAACACACCATTGATCTGGAGGAAGGGGCTAAGCATGTGCGACTAGAAACAAAGACCTGTGAATCCTAAAGTGGAGGCCCTCATGGCCGAGGAGTTGAGAAAATTGTTGGAAGCTCGCATCATTTTTCCAATCAAGCACATGACATGGGTCTCCAACTTGGTTCCAGTAAGAAATAAAATGGTGAAATCCGACTCTGTGTAGATTTTAGGGATCTAAATAGAGCCTCCTTAAAAGACCATTATCCCCTTCCCTCTATGGAACAGATTTTACAGACGGTTACGGGATCCGAGATTTTTTCCTTGTTGGATGGCTTCTTGAGTTATAACCAAATATGGCTCAAAAGGGGATCAACATAAAACTACTTTCACAACTAAATGGGGAACTTTCACCTATGCAAAGATGCCTTTTGGGCTCACAAATGCAGGGGCTACTTTTCAAAGAGCCATGGACACCGCATTTGGGGTGTTGATAAACAAGGTAATCCTCATATACCTTGATGATCTTACTGTGTTTACCAGAATGGCGGAGGATAATTTTGATGCTTTAGAAGCCATGTTTAAAAATGTCAAGAATTTGGGATCTCTCTGAATCCCAAGAAATGTATTTTCGGCATTCCCAAGGAAAACTCCTGGGGCATGTGGTGTCAAAGGAAGGAGTTTCCATTGATCTTGAGAGAGTCAGGGCCATCTTGGAGCTGCCCCTGCTAGTCAACAAGAAGGTTGTTCAATCCTTCTTAGGAAAGATCAACTTCATCGGCAGGTTTATATCAGATTTTGTGGGGACCGTCCACCCCATTACTCTCATGCTAAAGAAAGATCTAGTTTTCAAATGGACTGAGGAAGGTCGAAAGTATTTTGAATTGATCAAAGAGGCTATTACATCGGCCCCCATACTCCACAACCCTAACTTCTCAAAATATTTCATCATGTATGTATACGGGGGAAAAATAGCATAGCATCTGTGTTAACTCAAAAGGGAGAGCGACAGGGGGAGGAACACCCCATTGCTTTCTTTTCAAAAATGCTTCATGACTATGAAACAAGGTACAATTTTGTGGAAAGGCAGGCCTATGCCATAGTCAAAGGTTTGAAGAAATTCAGACACTTGGTCACACACAATAAAATTTTGGTCATGGTGGCTCACCCCAACATCAAAGAGTATATAATGGAGGGTGAGATAACTGAAAAAAGGGAAAATTGGATAACCAAAATCTTGGAATACGACATAGAGATAAATCCCACAAATCTTGTAAGAGGCAAGGGACTATGTCAATATTTGACACAGGAACCGGTCCCGAAACAATTGACAAGTCGAGAAAAGATAATGTACCTGCAGGAGGATAGGCCCGAGGGGTGGGTCTCTAACAGAATTCATTTTATTCAAACTGGAGAGTACCCTAGCCATCTCCCCTTGAAAAAGAGGAGGTATTATAGGAAACAAGGGACTCATTTTGCTATAATTAATGGCTTCCTTTTTAAGAGGAATTTTAATGGGTTGATGTTGAGATGCCTTGAAGATGAAGAGGCCAAAAGAGTCTTAAGAGAATTGCATCACGGAGACTCGGGTGGTCATTTTTGGCCCAAACCACTACTATAAAGATCTTGCAAGCAAGATACTTCTGGCCTAGCTTGTTCACCGATAGTCAGGAAAGGAAACAAACAAATGTAAGGTTTGTCAAGTTTACACAGGTTTATGAAGAAATGCAATGTTTCCCCTCAACCCCATTTTAATTGAGGAACCTTTCACACAATGGGGTATTGATTAATCGAATGGTTAATCTGACTTCAAGTGCCAAACATTGGTGGATTCTCACAAAGCAATTGATTATTTCACCCGGTGGATGGAGGTAGTCCCACTTAAGGAGTCTACTGAAGATGTGATCCTAGGACTCTTGTAGGATATCACTACTCATTTTGGTTCCCCGCACCATTATATCTGACAATGCTAAAGATTTCCTGGGAGCTAAGGTGTCTGATTTTGCGGTCAAACACGAGATATATTTAAAGACATCCTCTAACTATTACCCACAAGGAATGGTTTGGCAGAGTCTACAAATAAGAATCAGCCCATGAGCATAAAAGGTTGTGGCATGAGCATGTTAAAACAACCTTATGGGCTGATCAGATCACTCCAAAGCAGATCCTAAAAGCTTCGCCATATGAAATGGTCTATGGGAAAAGTGTTGTGATGCCAATTTCTTTGGAGATTCCCACATTACAACTACTAAAAGGATTTGAGATAGAGGAGAATGGAGCAATGTCAGTAAGGGTTTTCCAAGTTGGTAGAACTCCGGAAAATTGTGAACTCACCCACGAGGCCATGATTAATCACCAACAAATAGTTAAGACATGGTTCGATCAAAAGACATCGGAGCCGAACTTCCAAATTGGAACCGTCATTTTAAAGTGGGATGCTAGAGCAGCTAAACCCGGGAACCATGGAAATTTTACCCCTTATGGACTGGACCATTCATAATCAGTGCATGCAAGCAGCATAACTCATTCGAGCTCAAAACCATGGCAGGAGATCCTTTGGTGATTCTAGTAAATGGGATTCATCTGAAGCCCCCGCATTTAGGTATCTTCTAAAATTGTATCATATGTATATATTGTTGTTTTTTTTTAGTTTTAGTTTTGTTTTGAGCCTCCGCTTTCATTGGATGTTTTTGCCATATGCTCCACCACCCCTATCCATGTCACTTTTGATATATCAAAGAAAGCACCCCTACCATCTTCTCACATTAAATTCATCATCAAAGGTAAGGGCCTCTTTCCTAAATAAAAGATCCACAATCAATGCAAGATCTATCAAAGGCACCAAGTTCGGTGCCTTGGGTCTCTCGCTTAAAGGAAGCATTATGAGAAGTAACTCCAGAACGTACGATTTTTTACTCCTAGGGTAGCAATGGCTATTAAATGCCCCTCGAGCTCTGTTCGGAAGGATCATTATGAAGTATTTAGATTTTTATCGATGAATATCAAAGTTTCCAAAATCTCCAGAGTCATTCGAAAGAAATTCAAATCACCATGGCCAGCACCACCTCTAGCTCTACTCAGTAACAAATTACACAAGGATAGCCCATTCCTCCCCAACAACACCATCCAAAGTTAAAATACCTAGACTCATTATCTTGGTATAGTGACCCTTCACTGGTCATTGACCCCGCTGATGATATATTCGAGCCCAGTCTCAAAAAAAGGCCTAAAGCTTTGAGAGAAGTGACATTCACTAGGTTTAACTTGAGGGAGACAGAGAGTCATTCAATGCCATGACCTTGATCACTACTCTTTCCCAATACATGGTTCCTCTCACACACCCATGCCTAGAGCTCATACAAATGTGCACGACAAGTTTCAACTCAGGAAACCATACCATCAAGGGCCGAATTTAGCTATTATAATCACACCGCAGGCCATCAGGGACATGTTAGCCCTAAACTATGATCAATTAGCCAATTTTTATGATATATCCAAGCTCTAAAATGTATGGGTCCAATGTCAAATGAAGGCCATGACCCTTACCAAGGAACTTAGATAGTTAGACTCCAATGCATCGGGGTGTTGGTCCTCAAATTAGTCTTGCTCCATTTGTCATTGAAATTCCTCAGTTTGCGGCCTCTATCATGTTTTCTATCTCCCCATATTGATGCTTGAAGACTTTATCCTCCATTTGGTTGCCATGAATAATCCCTACCTTGGTCGAGGATCACTCAAAAGTATAGAATTTATTTTTGTTCCTCTATCCATATGAAAGAGTCTGTAACTTGGGCGTAAAACTCATGTTTTTCCTTTCCTTCCATTTTCCACAGTAGTGTTTTGTTGTCCCCGCCATTTATGTCCCAAATCTATGTAAACGTGATTAGATGCAACTTGGAGGATCATATTTAGGCCTTATAACATTTATAAACTCTCTATCCATGAAGAAAGATTCATTTTTGGGCTCAAATGGTGTTTTTCCTGCATTTTACGGTTTGATGGGTGTGTTTTTCCCGTCAAATTTACATCTCAGCATCAGTGGAAACATGGTCCTTTTTGGTTGGATGCAGCTTAGTGGGGCACTTTAAAAATTCTAAGGCTTGCTTTAGACTCAAAGCTTGTCCACATGGAGGGTCGGTGCTCATTTGAAAATTTACCTTTTGGTTTAGCCTTACGGTTGTGTCGAGAGAGACATGTAGAGATTTCTCTTTGCCTTGCCAAGACTTAGAAAAAAATTCATACAGCCAAGTACATTTTTGGCAGACCATGGACATGTGGAGGGTAGGCACTCTTTTGAGGATCCACCTCAGGGTCCCACCATAACAATTGTGATAGGGAGACGTGTGGAGGTTTCCACCGGCTCTGCTCTATACTTAAAATTTTCAAAGCAATTTTCTAAGGCGTGGGACATGTGGTGAGCCCGCACTTGTTCAGGTTCTCCGCTCTTGGGCAACATCTCAAAGTTGTGCCATGAAGACATGTAGAGGTTTATGTTGGGTGTTCCCATACTTACACTTTTCAAACAACTTTCTAAAAACCTAGGACACATGGAGGGATCGCGCCTATTTGGGGACCAGCCCTAAGTTTTATTTTGAAGAAGCACCAGGAGGACACTTGGAGGATTCTACTCACTTTTCCATTTGCTTGGACTTTTCAATGGCCAAATAAAAATGTCTCGGACCCTAGACACATGGCACCTTCCACTGAACCTTCAACTTTTTAACAAACTCTGCCAGACTGAGACACGTGTTGAGCCCGTGCTTGTTTGTGGTCTCTGCTTTTGGGGACCATCTCAAAATGGGTCATTAAGACACTTGGAGGCTTCCGCTGGATCCTTTTTACACTGAGAATTTTCAAAGGCCAAAAGGCATTTTTCTTGGGCCCAGGGCACATGGAAGGCCCATGCTTGTTTAGAACTTGCCTCTATGTTTCCCCTTATAGTTAAACAAAGGAAACACATGGACGGCTATGATATAAAGTAGAAAAGGGGTAGAATTAACTGTTGATGTGTATTCCATCTATTTTTCTACCATTTTTGCTCCAATACTCATGGAGACATGAATATGCACTTTTTTCATAGTTCTTTGATGAAATTCCTTGTCATCTCTATCTGTAAAGTGTCATTTGATTGATTCAGAACTTAATTTGTGACTCCAAGGATTATTAAGTTCGATATTTTCAAGTTGAATTGCTCATGCACTTACAAAAATGGGAATTACTAGAGGAGATGGATGTGGGAATAATTGCAGAGTTAAGAGAGGGAAAAGGGATGAAATGATGAAAGTGTAGATAAAAAGATGAAAAGGTGTTGCCTCAAGAGAGAAAAGGATTACCTATAATATCTAGCGGTGCAGAGCCTCCAGAAAATGATTAAAAGGGGGATTTCTTGCATGATACAATCAGAATGATTAAAAGGTATCCAAAATGTTGTGGCATGGCATCCTAGTCATTAGTCTGGGGCCCAAGAAACCTTATTAGTTTATAATTGGTTCACCTAGAAGCTTTCAAATCTGAATTTGTTAAACATCGTTGTATGAAACAAATTGGTAATAAGGAAAGGTCCCTAAAATATTCTTCTCTCTTTGGGGGAAAATTGAGTGAGAAAAATGTATAAATGCAATGAGAATACGCTTGCAAAGGGTCGAGGATTGAATTCTTAAGAGAAAATTGGAGAAAGCCTTCTTCCTGAGAGACCAAGCTAAGATAACCTGTTATTTTCTTCTATGTTAAATTTTCTATCGTGTCAATTTGGTTGCAGATGTATAACCATTGACGAGAACTGAGATTTCTCTGGAAGCTTTCACCTACTGATGAATCTAAGCAATTTTGAAATTAATTTGTGTCAATCTTAGAGCAATTAGTGTCTGCTTTGTTTCAGAATGTCTGCAAGTAGTTTTACTCATTCCTATTACAATCTTAATTTAAAATATTTGTGAAATAACACAGGATCTCTTCCTTGTGATAGTTTAGTGGTATTTGTAATTCCATTTCAAGAAGAGCCTTCATCTTGTGATGAGATAAACAAATTTAAAATCAATTCACTGTCATTTGTTGATAAATATTATCTGTAAGTCTTTAGGTGTACCTTAGGCGTGATTGATAAGATATTTTGGTGTTTAATTGAGTCTTCTAATTCGAGCCTTCCTACTAGATTCTCAAATATTGTGTGAAAATGTGTTGATTTGGGCCTCCATTTAAGCACATCTTCTGGTTGAAGGAACGTCTTAAGCTGCTTACGAAGCTTTTGGTTGTTGAATTGTCCATTATTGTGAAGTTTCTCAGAGATCAGGTATAATCAACTTTATCATGCTTCATCTCCCACAAAAATCATTCAAAAACCATGAATCCATCCTGAACTACCCCTGTTTTCCCTGTATATCAAAAAAGGAACAAAATCTACTTACTAAAATACGCAGAAGAATCAAGATTTGTTAATGTCTTCAGTAACCTTAGGCTTGTGTTGAAAGTATCTCCATCTTTTAGAAGTGACAACTCTTAAGAGTTAAATTATGGAGTATTGACCATATTTTCCCAAGGTTTTCTTCATAAAATTTGTCCAAAAGAAGGATATCTCCATATCCTTCATCAAATAGAGGTTACACTAAGGGTCCTCTCACCCTGGTTGAAGAGGCACGACCTAAAGTAGTGAGGATAGGTCAAATCCTCTTGAAGGTGTTATCCATCTCTCCACAAATATGAGTGACAAAGGGCCAGTTAGATCTCATCCTCGGCTACAAAATGACACACACTATGATCTATCTGTCTCTAAGCTCCATGCCTAATCTTTGATGAACATTGCTCAACTTGAAAGGGAGAACATTATTGGATACACACATGTGTGGTGCCATTTTTTCGGGACTCTTTGAAGTATTTAAACAAATGTGTACACGTAAAAACCCTAGTAATTCTTTTTATAGATTTTAAAGTGCAAATACATTGTTGGAACATCATTCTTTGTTCAGATTTGTAATAATTGTTGAAAGTTGTAAGTTCTTAGTGCAATATTTCCATCTTATACAGTTATTGCACTAAATTTTGTATCATCATTGACAAATTTGAGCTAGAAGAAGAGTAGATCTTGTAATATTTGCATGAATCTGGTATTGATAGACATTTGATAGGTCTTTCATAGTGCATTTGCACAAAATAAGGTGAAAATCCTTAGTGGCGACTCCGTGCTATTTAAATTCTTAATAAATACTAGTGTCTTAACATATATCAAGTAAGATTTGTCATTAATCTCGACAAAGTTGGAAGGAAGAATATATTTCTTCACCAAGGACCCTATTAGAAGGTTATTTTCAGAGATGGGGAGGTCTAATTCAAAGTGAAGAATAATTTGGAAGGTTGTTGGAGATCAAGCATCAAGAAAAGAGATTTCCATTGGTGAAACTGATCATCATGTGATTGAAGATTGCAAAAAATCCTCAAGTGAATCTGAATTAGGTAGTCTATTTGATTAATTGAATTCTCCATCTGGAGAGGGTCCTTCTTTTGTATTTGAAAACTTTGCTTCTCAATCTGCCTTTGTATTTTCTAGATCTGATAGAGTTTTCTAAGAAATAGAGCCTTTACTGAGGGTAGTCAATCTGAGAATTGCATCCCTTTACCACACATGAATTCTCACTCTTTGTCGGTTTATATCTCCTCCAAGGTCACCTCCTCGAATAATATGGCTCATCCTCCACCTGGACCTCAATTTTATGTTAATACTTTTGGTCCCATTAGTCTTATAGGTATGGATGGCTATCCAAATGTTGTGCCACAAGATGTAAGAAATAGATTGCCTAAGTTTCAGGGAAATAATGAAATCAATGGTGATCAACACTTGAATCTCTTTATCAATATGATGGAGGAGTTTGCAATAGAATTTGAGGATGTGTACGTTAAATTGTTCATTCATACTCTAGAAGAAGATGCAAGGGACTGTTATAAATCTCTACTAGATAATTACATTGACTCATGGAAAGAGATGAAGAATGCTTTTAGAATGCAGTATGGTGATAAAATAGAACATAGGTTTCTTTTATCAGATTTTTGAAATATTAAAAAGAATCCTAATGAATCAGTGCAGGCCTTTACCATGGCTCGCAAATTGAAAAACATTAAAGCGGTTGGAAAACCTCATAAGAGGGAGGGTGTTAAACTCGATCAACCCCGAGAGGCCTCAATCAAGTAATATTGTGGATCTTAAGGAATCTGTAAAGACTTTGGTTGGATCTATCAAATAAATCTCTTACATGTTGGCCAGGGTAGACAAAGGAATTAGACAAGGTTCTCAAGGTCAACATAGGAAACAAGGACAAGATATATTTACAAATCATCCTAGAAATTATTAGAGGTCTGATGAGAGAGGTAAAGGACCCATGGTAGCTAGACAACCCCAAGCTAGGGAGAATAGAGTAGTTCCTTATCCTCTAAATGCTAGAGTTGTTGTTGATGAAGAGACAAATCAAATGGATTGGTGTGATAAATGCTTCTTACCCCACCTGCCATGTGAAGTAGATTAAAAAGTTGAAGAAGTTAATGATGATGATAACACTAATGATGATGCATGCATGGTGGAATGCTCTACAAGCTCATAAGGAGAAACTTCAACTGAGGTAATAAGTGCAAGAACTATTGCAAGTTTTTGCACTGCATTCACCGGGTACCTCTTCTTCCTCCCTCTCATGATTTAGAAATAGATATGGTACAAGCATTTAAACTTCCTAATAATGATTTTTAGTACCTAAGAGCTCTAATGATTAAGAAGTATGATGGAGCAATCCCATCAGAAGAGGATAGACAGTTTCTAATGAATGTTTTTGTGGCTCAAGAAAAGGATTATAAAACAAGAAGTAAAGCTATCAAAGGGGCAAGGCCTCCAGCCAAACCAAAGACCCCAATTCTCACCAATGTCCCAAAAGAGGCTCCAAAGAAAGATGCATCTAGAAAAGGCCTTGTTGTCTCAAGTAGAACTGGTTTTCCCACCCATGCCCAAAATGTGAAAAATCTTGTGCTATCTGATGAGTTCGTCAATATTTCTCCAAATGTTGCTTTTCCCAAATACATTCCCTATGACATTGCCAAATTCTTGAATCAGAACAAGATTTTTTTCCCAATTTTTGAACTCCTTAGGATTCCTAAGCACAAGAAAAGGAATTTCAAGTATTTTGGATTGGAGGAAGATAGGAATGCCCAAGGAAAAAATATAAATAATGTAAACACTCCTCTTCAACCATTGCAGACCTAGAAAAACCACCAGCATTAGAGGAGATAGGTGAACCACCTGAAGTTTACTTAGGGACATCATTAGTTGATACTCAATTAAATGTTCATCCATTTTTTACAACATTGATTATTAAGGACAAAATGTTAGACGGTTGTATGTTTGTCTCCAGAGCATCATGCAATGTTATGCCTCTAGAAGTTATGAATGAATTGAACATTAAAGTGATAGAAGCCTATGACAAGTGTACTGTAATGGATTCTATAGAGGTTCATGTTGTAGGATGTGTAAAAGGTTTGGTGGTACAACTTGCAACTTATTTGGGTAAGAACTTGAAACTTGATGTTGTCATTGTTGATTTCCCTACCAAATGGGGCATGTTGTTATCAAGAAAGTGGGTTGTAAGTGTTGGTGGAAGTGTTTAGATGGATATGTATTTTTCCACCATTCCAATTGAAGGCAAGCCTTGTAAATTTGTATGGAGAGAAAAAGATGTTGCACCTCATTGAAGATCCCAATAATGCTTCTTATGAAGTGTTGTATGTTGATGTAGATGTTGATAACTTTATTGGGTTTTATGATGGAAAGGAGCATAAGATTTATCAATGTAAATGTCTTGAACAAGTAGGTTTACCTTGGACCTTGTTATTCAATGGAGCTTGTTCTAAGTTTGGAAATGGTGTTGGCATTGTTTTGATTTCTCCAAGCCAGGAAGAGTTTGTTTTTTCTTTCAAACTCAACTTTGAATGCACTAACAACATTGCTGAATATGAAGCATTGTTATTAGGTTTGAGAATTGCATGGAAATATGGTGTAAAGGATATCATTATCAAAGGGGATTCATAACTGATTGTCAAGCAAATTAGAAAATTGTATGCTACTAAAAATCAGAGAATGAAACAATACAAGCATGCAGTCTAGGATTTGACTGAAATGTTTGAATCTTTTAACATTGTGCACCATGATAGAAAGTTTAATGTTGTTGTAGATAAGTTAATAGTGCTAGGATCTAGATTTGGGAATTACACAATGTCTCTATTTTGTGAGTATGATGTTGAAATACTAACAAGGCCATCTGTCACTGATAACATTAAAATTGGAAAGTGTTTGATGATGATGCCCAGGTGAAATGGTTTATGCAGAACCAGGGTGAGTTTTATGACCAAAATATGGATTGGTAACTAATGGTGTGTGCTGCTGAAGGAAAGGAAACTTTATTTGGTAAAGACATCATCCATCTGAAGACAAACGTGATTCCCAGAGGTTTTTGGCACTTGAATAAAAATTTGATAATGTTGATTGCATTATTAAAAGAAGTATGTCAGTTTCAAGAGATGTGGAAGAGCACGACCTAGGCACAAAGGAAAAACCATGTAAAATATGGTTAGGAAGCAATCTCAACAAGGAAGAGAAGTAGTCCTATGTTCAATTGTTGAAGAAATATCAAGACTGCCTAGCTTGGTCTTACTCTAAGTTGAAGGCATATAGGGAAGATTTTTTCCAACATGAAATTCCTCTTGAATCTAATGCCAAGCCTTTCAGGAAAAAATAGAGGCCCATCAATCCGCTCCTTTCTTTGAAGATGCAAGAAGAACTGAAGAAGTTGAGGGATGGAGGGATCATTCAGCCCACAAGGTACTCATCTTGGGTTACAAACCTAGTTCTGTCAGGAAAAATAATGGTGATATAAGGCTATGTGTAGACTTCAGGAACTGAATAAAGCATCATTGAAAGATAATTACCCTCTTCCAAACATGGAGAATATGCTACAATTGGTAACTAGTTCTGAATTGTTATCCACTCTGGATGGTTTCTCTAGCTATAATCAAGTTGTTGTGAAGGAGTCAGAAAGAATAAAGACTTCCTTTACTACTCCTTGGGGAACTTATGTCTATGTCAGGATGCATTTTGGCTTAATGAATGCTGGAGAAACTTTCGAAAGAGCAATGGATGTAGCATTTACTAGTTATATTAATGACTTCATTTTTTTTTATCAAGATGATGTAACTGTGTTTTCCAAAAAAAGAGATGATCACTTGCAAAACTTGGAGAGAACACTAATAAGGTGTAAAGAGTATGGCATATCATTGAATCCGAGAAGTACCACTTTGGAGTGCAAAAGGTGAAGTTGCTTGGTCACATTGTATCAAAGGAAGGGGTCATGATTGATCCCGAGAGAGTGGAAGCCATCAAAAAGGTTCCAACTCCAAGAAATAAGAAGCGAATTCAATCCTTCAAGCTTTCAATGGGATCAAAGAAGCACTAAAACATGCCCATGTTTTGGTAGTCCCAAATTATAAGAAGCCTTTTCAAGTGTTTTCTTTTGCTTCAGAAAAAACCATTGCATTTTTTTTATTGCAGAAGGATGATGAAGGGGTTGAGAGACCAATTTCCTTTTTTAGTAAGGCATTGTAGGGAGCTGATTTGAAGTACACCATCATGGAGAAGCAAACATTTTCCTTTGTGAAAGCAACAAAGGTTTTCATACCCTACAACTTGAGCTCTAAAGTTCTTTCTTATGTTCCCCACACCATGGTGAAAGAAATATTATCGAGATGAAGGTATCAAGCAGAAGATGCTGATGGGTGAATAAGTTGCAGGAGTATGACATGGATATCCAAACCAAAAAATTGTTAAGAGGTTTGGGCCTAGCTAAGCTTATGGTTGAGAGGAACTTGAAAAATATTGAGGTGAATGAAGTAAAAGGAGAAAGGGTGGATATTCTTGAAAATTTGGTAATCTCTAAATGGTAAAAGGATATAATCATTTATCTCAGACATTTCTGCTGCCCTGAATATTTGAGTAAAAATCAGAAAATAGCTCTTAATTTAGCCTCTCAAATATATGTCATTACTTATTTTAGGTTGTCTTGGAAGAACCCAGAGGGAGTGCTCTTAAGATACATTACTGAGGATGAATTCGTAAAAAATAATTGTTGATCTCCATGGAGGAGTTTGTGGGGGAAATTTTGGTGGAAAAGTTATAGCACATAAAATCTCGAGGGCTGGTTATTGGTGGCCAACTCTCTTCAAGGATACAAATCTATTGGTTAGAAAATGTGAAAGTTGCCAAGCATTTTTCGGAAGAATAAAAGCTTCAGGCTTCCTTCCTTTGCATTTTGTGTTAGTTGTAGCCCCATTTAAGCAATGGGGAATGGATTTCATTGGTGAAATTTCTGATCCTTCCATTGTTGGCCATGAATGTATTCTTCTAGCCACCGATTATTTGAATAAGTGGGTGGAAGCAATCCCCACCAAGAGGAGAACACACCTAGTTATCATGGAATTCATCTTTGAACGAAATCATATGTAGATTTCAAGT
Source organism: Taxus wallichiana var. yunnanensis (assembly GCA_018340775.1). Taxonomy (NCBI): domain Eukaryota; kingdom Viridiplantae; phylum Streptophyta; class Pinopsida; order Cupressales; family Taxaceae; genus Taxus; species Taxus wallichiana. The sequence continues at coordinate 556,756,122 of CM031243.1, read as the reverse complement.
GCTAGCTAAAATTATTACTGATAATGCCATGAGTTTTAGAGCTAAACCTTTGGTGGCAATGTGCAAAGAGTATGGAATAAATTTGACATATGATTCTAACTACAATCCCTAAGGAAATGGACAAGTGAGTCCAACAATAAAAACTTGTTGAAGATCATTAGAAGAACCTTGGAGCTGAACAAAAAGAAGTGGGGTGAGCAACTGAAGTTTGTTGTTTGGGCTGATAGAATCATTGTCAAAAGAGCTACTGGTAAAATCCCATTTGAGTTGGTATATGGAACTCAAGATTTTCTGCCCCTTCATTTGCAATTTTCTTCATTTTAGTTTGTTCAACAAATTGAATATCAAGAAGTTAGTCCATATGATGCTCGAATCAATTAGATTTTCGAGTTAGATGAAGAAAGAAGTGTTATCACCGAATCACAGCACCCCTGTGCATATATTTGAACTCACAGTGTGATTGGATAACATGGGTACTATCTCCAAGTTGTGGGACTTGCTACTTGAGATAGACCTCCAGAGAAAGCTGGTTCTTGCTCCTAAACTACCTGCCACAATCTACTCTAATGCAGGATAAGCTAACTGTTCTAATCTAAATTTCCAAGGGACCAGGGAGAGAGAATGCATAAAATGAAAGCCTACACTAAAGCGGTGATACACCAGAAAAGGAGGGTGTGAGAGTAGTCTCCAAATGTGTGAAATACAGAGGGAAAGTGCACACTAGAAGAGGTGATGACAGTTCACCATAATCTAGCAAAATGCATTCACAACAATATTCCAAGCATACACAATGTTAATGAATTCCTGCAAGAACATAATAATAGACACAATATTCTTGTGGAAAGATAAAAGGGCAAGAAGAATGCAAGAAAACACAGCAGGGGAAGATACATCCACAAACTTGTATTTTATTGCTTCCTGGTATGCACAGTTCAGTCTATTACAAGATAAGGGCCTGGATCACCATGCAAGGAGTCCACTACAAGGGCTTGCAACACACTGGCTTCACAAAGCAATTTTGGCAGAGCTTTGCTACCCAAAAACTCTCTCCTTTACAATGAGCCCAACACTCCAATTTATAGAAAAAATGAGAAGGAGAAGAGAAGGGAAAATGGAAATCCCGAAATCTGTCCTTCAACCACCTGTAAGAGGCATTAAATTGAGTGAAATGGTTATACATTACTTGCAAAAGGCTCCCCATACTGTCCCATGTGCTGTAGCAGAGAAAGAATGATGGCCATGCCTCTTAATTGCACTCCTAGCTACCAAATAAAACACTGTTCTGAACCCGGCCACGTTTTCTTAAAAATATCAATCAATTTCTAATCAAATATGGAATTTCTTGATTTTTTTGCATCGGGCTCGGAACCACGATTCCAACAGTACCAATTTTGTGCGATTTCATTGAGAAATGCAAAAGTTATGGCCTTCTGAGTGCGGGCAGCTATTTTGGGTCTGGCAGGCGTTTTCTGTCATTTGACGGGAATGAGCATTGACTGACTGGAGAAAAACACTTTTCCTTAATTTAAATATATCTACCCTTATTAAAAATAAGAAATCCAGTTTTTGTGGCGTAGAGGACGTCGTGCTCGTTCCAGAAAGTCCAATTTTGTGAAAATCGGAGCTCGGAGTCAAAAGTTATGGCCGTTTGAAGTTCCACGGACCAAACGTTGACTTTTCTTCTCTGCCTTTGGCCGCTTCAGCTTTTCACGTCCCTTTGTCCCATTTGTCCCAAATTCTGCGTGGGACAAATTCTTCCGAACCGCCCGAAATGGGCTTCCATGTCCCTTTTCTGCCGGTGACACGTGGTGTGATCTGATTGGCTTTCGGCTCCTTCGGCTAACCGCATCTCGTGTGTCCCTTTGTCCCACTTGGCACAGTGCTGAAATTTCCCATTTCGGCTGAACCGGCGGTTCGCGTACTCACGGCCCAGATGTCCCATTTGCTTTCGGGCCGTTTGGGACAAATTTTCCCGATTCGCCCGGTTCGGCCGGTTCACGTACCGCGTACCTTCGGCCCAACTGTTCCGGGCTGCCTTGACTCATTTCGGCCGATCCGGCCGGTTCGCGTACTTTTGTCCCGCGCGTCCCGGACTGCCTGTTTCAACAGTTAGTCAATTTTTTCAACTTTTTGGCCAGTTCGGATTTCCGCGTCCCGCGCGTCCCTTTGTCCCGAATGTCCCAAATGCCGGACGGACGCTGGCTTGCCTTTCAAACTGCCGGGCGTCAGATGTCCATGCTCCGTCTCCGACTATTGCAAGGACTAGGACTTAGCCATTTTTCATGATTTTTTCTGGCCCGAGCTTATTTTTTGCAATTTTTTTTTTTTTTACATTTCCTCAGAACTTGCTCCCTTCTTCTTGGACAGGGGAGTTAGAAAAAATATGAGGGGACCCTAGAAATATGAATTTTTGCCTGGACTCAATATAATTGCTTGGGACAAAAGAATTTGATGCATGTTATCAAAATTACCTTGAGGGGTGAATTTTGGATAACAAGAAGGGCATCCCATCGGTGGCATGTGAAGTTCGAGAGAAAAGTTGAAGAAGATATTTGACAACAAAGTGACTCAAGAGCTTTTAGCATTGGGGATCTTGTCTTTATTATGGGATACCAGGCATGAAGATAAGGGAAAGAATGGTAAATTTGATGCATTATGGATGGACCCTTATTCAATTGATATTTGAATTGATGAAAATACCTTCTTCCTAAAAGACTTAGACGGGGAACTACTTGAATTGCCTGTTAACGGAAGGCATTTGAAACATGTCCTTGATTGATTTATTAGAATCAAGGTATACTCCATTATACAGTGTATAGTTCGTGTTTTCATTCTACTTTTCTATTTTTTTCATTCTCATCCTTGGTGACCTGGTTTTGCTAGTCTCTCAATTCTTTTCTTTTTAGGATGGTTATGGTTCCACTTCTATGCAAGCTTATTCTTTGACTCTATTGCCAAATGGTCTATTTTTGGCACTTGGTCTGCTATTTGTTCTTGTGGCACTCACACGGGGAGTGCCCATCCCGAGTCGGAGCTGATGTTAGTGCTCAAGTTAGTCTCACCCCGTTTGTCATTAAAATTCCTCAGGATGCGGCCCTCTATCGTGTTTTCAATCTCCCCGTATTGATGCTTAAAGACTCTGTCCTCTATTTGGTTGTCATGATCAATCCCTTCCTTGGTCGAGGATCACGTAAAAGTCAAGAATTTGTTTTTTATTCCTCTTTCCATATGAAAGAGTTTGTAGCTGGGGCGTAAAACTCGAGCTTTTTTCCTTTTCTTCCATTTTCCACAGACGTGTTTTGTTGTCCCTGTCATTTATGTCCCAAATATCGGTGGAAACGTGATTGGATGTGGCTTGGAGGATCATATTTGGGCCTTATAACATTTCTAAACTCTCTCTCTATGAAGAAAGAGTCATTTCCAAGCTCAAATGGTGTTTTTACTGCATTTTAAGGTTTGACGGGTGTGTTTTTCCCCATCAAATTTATATCTCAGCATCAGTAGAAATGTGGCCCTTTTTGGTCATATGCGGCTTGGTAGGGAACTTTGAAAATTCTAAGGCTCACTTCAGACTCAATGCTTGTCCACATAGAGGGTCAGCACTCATTTGAAAATTCACCTTTTGGTTTAGCCTTGCAATTGCGCCGGGGAGACATGTGGAGATTTATGCTGCCTTACCCAGACTTAAAAAAGTTTTCATATAGCTGGTATAGTTTTGGCGGACCACAGACACGTCGAGGGTAGGCACTCATTGGAGGATCTTCCACAGGGTCCCACCTTAATAATTGTGACATGGAGACATGTGGAGGCTTCCGCTGGCTTGACTCTATACTTAAACTTTTCAAAGAAATTTTCTAAGGCATGGGACACGTGGTGAGCCTACACTTGTTTAAGATCTCTGCCCTTGGGCACCATCTTGAAGTTATGCCATAAAGACACATGGATGTTTTCATTGGATCTTCCCATACTTAGAATTTTCAAGAAAATTTGTAAAGGCCTGGGACATGTGGAGGGACCATGCCTGTTTTGGGACTAGCCCCTAAGTTTTATTTTAAAGAAGTGCCAGGAGGACACTTGGAGGCTTCCGCTCACTCTAACCTTTGCTTGGACTTTTCAATGGCTAAATAAACATGTCTCAGACCCTAAACACATGGTGCCTTTCACTTAACCTTCAACTTTTTTAACAAACTCGTTGGACTGAGACATGTGTTAAGCCCGCACTTGTTTGGGGTCTCTACTTTTGTGAACCATCTCAAAATATGCCATTGAGACACATGGAGGCTTCCACTGGATCCTTTTACACTGAGAATTTTCAAAGGCCAAAAGGCATTTTTCTTGGGCCCAGGGCACATGGAAGGCCCGTGCTTGTTTGGAACTTGCCTCTGTGCTTCTCCTTTGTAGTTGCGCTAAGGAAACATGTGGACAACTATGATATAAAGTGGAAAAGGGGCAAAATCAATGGTTGTTGTGTATTGTGTCTATTTTTCTGCCATTTTTGCTCCAAGACTCCTGGAGACGCGAATATGCACTATTTTTCATTGTTCTTTGATGAAATTCCTTGTCATCTCTATCTGTAAAGTGCCATTTGATGGATTCAGAACTTAATTTGTGAGTCCAAGGATTGTTAAGGTCGATATTTTGAAGTTTGAATTGCTCAGGCACTTGAAAAAATGGGAATTACTAGAGGAGATGGATGCGGGGCACAACTACAGAGGAAATAGAGTGAAAAGGGATGAAATGATGAAAGTGCAGGCACAAAAGATGAAAAAGGTGTTGCCTCAAGAGTGAAAAGGATTACCCGTCATATATAGGGGTGCAGATCCTCCAAAAAATTATTAAAAGGGGGATTTATTGCATGACAGAATCAAAATGATTAGAATGATTGCATAAACATTGTGGCATGGCATCCTAGTCATTAGTCGAGGGCCCAAGAAACATGATCAATTCATAATTGGTCCACCTGGAAGCTTTCGGATCTAAATTTATTAAACATCGTTGTCTGAAACAAATTGGTAACAAGTAAAGGTCCCTTGAATATTCTTCTCTTTTGGGAGGAAAATTGAGTGATAAAAATGTCCTCTTGAGAAAGTTGTCTTCCTGAGAGACCAAGCCGAGATAACCTGTTATTTTCTTCTGTGTTAAATTTAATATTGTGTCAAGTTGGTTGCAGATGTATAGCCATTGACAAGCACTAAGATTTCTCTTCAATTTTTCCCCTTTTGATGAATCTAAGAAATTTTGAAATTAATTTGTGTCAATCTTGGAGCAATTAGTGTCTACTTTGTTTCAGAATGTCTACAAGTAGTTTTACTCATTCATATTGCAATCTTACTTTGAAATATTTGTGAAATCACATAGGATCTCATCCCTATGACAATTTATTGGTATTTGCAATTTCATTTCAAGAAGATCCTTCATCTTGTGATGAGATAAACAAATTTAAAATCAATTCACTTTCATTTGTTGATAAATATTTTCTATAATTCTTTGGGTGTACCTTAGGTGTGATTGATAAGAGATTTTAGTTTTTAATTGAGTCTTCTAATTCGATCCTTCATTTTAGATTCTTAAAGATTGTGTGAAAACGTGCTTATCTAGGCCTCAATTGAAGCACACCTTCTGGTTGAAGAAACATCTTAACTGTTCTAAAGCTTTTTGTTGTTGAGTTGTCCATTGTTGTGAATTTTCTTAGAGATCAGGTAATCAACTTTATCCTAATTCATCTCCCACCAAAATCATTCAAAAACTAAGAATCCATCCTGAACTACCCTTTTTTTCCCTATATATCAACAATGGAAAAAAATCTTCTTACTAAAATATGCAGAACAATCAGGATTTCTTAATGTCTTGAGTAACCTTAGCCTTTTGTTGAATGTATCTCCATCTTGTAGAAGTGACAACTCTTAAGAGTTAAATTATAGAGTATTGACCATATTTTCACAATGTTTTCTTTATGAAATTTTTCCAAAAGAAGGATATCTCCATCTCCTTCATCAAACAAAGGTTACAATAAGGGTCCTGTCACCCTGGTCGAAGAGGCACGAAATAAAGTAGTGAGGATAGGTCAAATCCTCTTGTAGGTGTTATTCATCTCTCCACAAATCGAGTGACAAAGGGCCAATTAGATCTCAGCCTTAGCTAAAAAGCTTTGTGTCCAATCTATGATGCTACTCAGCTTGAAAGGGAGAACAAATTTGGATACCAACAGCGGGTTCCCAATTTCCCCATCCCCTTAAAGTTCATTAAGTGTGATGTTTACGATGTCTGCTCTATGTTGGATTTTATTTTTGGGTAGGAATCTGACAAAGACATTGAGGAATGGAAGATGGTGGCTATATTATGAATGAGGACCATTAGTATAAAGAAAATATATAAATTTTACTTCATGGAAGTCATAGTAGGGTCAATTTGTGAATAACTCAAGCATTTCTCAATGACATCCACCTTCAGGTATTCATCTTTCCTTTTTCACCTCATTCTGTACCAAAATGCTCAGTATTTCAGTCAATTCATGACCCTGACCCTGTGGGATATGGAGGTGAATTACCCATGTAGACACCTGTAGTTTGGCCAATGCACTATTACGACTAATATTGTGCTAGTTGTGCTTCTCCCTGCAAACCGATGATACACCGCCGGTTCGACCTATCTAACTTTCTTCCTACGACATCCCTTTTCTCATTTTTCCTCTTGTAAACCATTTAAACAAGCTATAATAACTTCCTTCTAACTACAAAAGCTTCTTACTCTCTTCCGGTCCACGTCTACCACCTTCTTGGTCTATCAATCCATTCCATTGGATTGATCGACCCCTTCAAAATCTCTCCAAACCCTAATCACCTCCTAAACATGTTTAACTAAGCTTAAACATGGTTTGTCACTCCCTAAACCTAGTTAAAGTAGGCTTTGACTTGTTAATAGTGTTTTTTGGAATTTAGTGTTTGTCCCACATGCACTCAAGTTTCCCTTTTTCCCAAATGGAAAACTATATATAGAGCTAGACCCCCTCCCTCATTTTCAAGAATTCCTCCCTTCTTCCTAGGCATAGATTATAACATTTTGCATATAGGTTCTAGATTTCATTTCTAGTTTAGATATTGAGTTATTTATTTCACTTTTACATTGTTAATCCAATTTGTAGAGTAAAAGAGAAGAACCATTGGCTTAAAATCCTATAATGGGGAGATCTCTTTCTCTTAATCACTAAAAACTAATTGCTTAGGGCTTACTAGGTTCATTATTTTAAGCTTTCAAAGAATAGAGGTAGTTTTAATTAGCTTAAATTTGAGTGTTTACTTCATAATGTATGCTAGTTAGAAGATCTTGCTCATTTCTTATCGAATGCTCCACTCATTTGTTGCTTGAAGCCTTTGGGGATTCTTTAGGAATTCTTACCCCAAAATCCATGGCTTTCACAACCTTTCTTTGAACACATTTGGCATGCCCAGTGGGACTCTTATGTCTATCCTCCATTAATCGAGGTCATTTAGGTTTTTCAAAGTCATTTTTTCAAGTTTTTTAGTTTAAATCACTTGTTATTTCCTCTATTTCTGTTTTAAACCTTGGATTAATGAACTCTATTTACATGCATTTGTGGGTTTAACATAGAAATAGGAAGCTTTGACTAACTAATAACGTGTTTGCTCTTATAATTTTGAAAATCAATGTTTTTTTGTAGGTTTTTACAGGGCACTTGTAGGTGTTTTAAGGTGGCACGTACACGTTGAGATACATGCGTCTCCGTCGGAAAGGCCGCATACCCGTCAGGGTGTCCTCTATGTTTATAAAAATTTCTCTACAGGGACATGTCTGCGTCTCCATTTACTTTTCTATGTCTTCGTCTCTCTGGACACGTCTGTGTAATTAATATCACTGTGTAAAATTTTATAGACCTCTTTTTACTTGGGTCGTGTATCCATCGGTAGGAGCATGCGCACGTTGAAACACTAGCATACCTATTGGATTAGGGCACGTAGGTGTTGGTAACTATTTTGATCTTAATATAACCGCATAGGTGTTGGTGTAGGTGCGTACCCATTGGTTGGGGCGCGTACATGTCGGTTTGGGCGTGCAGGTGTTATTGTCAAAATTAAAAAAAAATTACAGTATGTTTTAGTTGTTTCTATGACATTTTTTATGCAGGTTTCTAAAGGTTGACAGGTTTAAAAACAGGCTAACCCTTTAAAATTTTAGTTTGCATGATTAATTATTTTTCATTCCTTAGCTTATATTAGGATTTGTGAAACGTGTGTATGCTCTCTCCTCACACTTTCCAAAGCGATCTTGAAGATCAAAAGAACTTACACAAAATCTATTTTATATGTTAAAAACACTTGTTCTTTAAAGGATAAAGTAACATTTTTATGTGCTTTTAGTAGGATTTCCACTTTGTGTATGCTCTTCCTTCGCGCTTTCGGGTGATCTTAGGAATCAAAAGCAAGTGTGAGTTCTCTTTTACCTCAATCAAGCAAATGAGAAAACTACTAACCAACTTGTTGTCTACAGGACCTAACATTGGTCAAAGAAAGGTTTTAAAACAAAGTGAAAACTTCTATTACACGTTTGCTTGCAGATTGCCAAATGGTGTGCCACTTTTGAAACCACATTAAGATTAAAAAAGATAAAAAACACACCATATTCAACACACTATATTGCAGGTTTCGGAAAAGGGTAAGTCCCTCTCCACTTAATTGGAATGTAACCCCTTTGGCATAACATCTTAAGCTATAACAATGGGGGTGGTTCTAGGAATCCTAAAGTAGTCCACCGCTGAGTAACCTCATGGACAAAACAGGAAGCACCTCTCTTACCCACTTGACTAGTACACCTTGTGAGATAGCATTATCGGTTGTCCGTGTGGCGACCCCAGTGATAGTACATGTAGACGCACTAGTTGCCTACTGTTCTTGAAGGGGGTAAAGTAAAGCTGAGATACTCCCAAACTAGTTAGTGTGACTTTTTGGGTAAATCACGCTCACTTAAGACAACCTTGTAAAACCTAGTTGAGAGAGCTTATTAAGGAAACCATTTTTTTTGAAGGCCAAATTTACTAGTCCATTCACACCGTTTTCCATCACGAGGTGATAACTTGTTTGGATTCAACACCTTGTTTGTCAAACACGGTAACAAACCCATTCTAAGATGGATCTAAGTGTTTTTCATCACGAATTTAGACAAACATATTACGTAGCTTAGCTTCCTTCTCATTTTTCGAATGAGGCAATTCTCTACCCAAAGTAAAACTAAGTGTATTCCCACATATTTTTGATCTACACCCATGCATTCGTACTTTTCATGTTGGAAGTCGAACAGAGGCATACTTTACGTGTTGTGTCAGAGATAGTGCTAGCTACTTTTTTGTATGTTTACACTCATCCATGTTTGCGGCTGGGGTGTTAAATGACTAAAGCAGGTAGGTACATTTTCATATATTTGGCAATCCTAAGATCTTGACTTTAGGATCTTCATCATTGTTACGAGTCAGTTGTGTCATTCTGTCTCTCCCTAGTTTGTCGACTTTTGCTTGCATTTTAATCGTTTAGAATTGGCATTTACATTGCATCTCCCATTCTTTGGACATGTAGTATGAATCCCTCTATTATGTGGTTACAATGCTCGCATCTTCGTAAACTTCTTGTTATACCTTTTACTTGGTTTTAGTTCTGACATCATCTAGGTTTTTGGATGAGTGTTGATAATGCATTATATGTATCGTCATGATGTTTTATTGATATTGACGCCTTGCTTTCTTGGTTGAGATAGCTTGATAGCGTTGTTATGCTATATCTAATTGTGACTTCCACTTTTCAATACACTTGGCTTGTTGACAGTACTTGAGTCAGTTCTAGGTATACCTTGTTAGGGGACTTTGTCAGTATTGTCTTTGATATTCAAGCCTTATTATATTTCTAACTTTGGCCCACATATATAGTACAACATTTTCATTCATCTTGGTATTTTAAGTATAGATTTGACATAATGTGACTTAGGTAAGTGATACATTTTCATCTGTCCATATCGGTATCCTTTGAAAACTAGTAAACATAGTGTTGCATCTTATTGTCGGCTAGCAATGCCTAAACTTTTCAAAATGGAAACAAAATCCAATGAACTTAATACAGAGCTAATCCTTTCAATGATTTCCCCTTTAGTGGGAACAATCTAGGACCACTCTTCTCTCAATTCAAATATATGGAAACGTTAATCAATCATAGTGGCTTGGACTCTTCGAGAGAACAACAAAGGTTAGACCTAAATGCATTTGACAAGATCTTATATTATAACAAAGATCAAGTACTCATGAGAGTCTTAGCATTAGGAGATAAACTTGCATGAGCACAAAGAAGAAACAAAGTTCGTTGACCCTAACTTAGGAGAGTGAAGATTCATCTTAGACATAGATAATCCTCTCAATGTGGTATATGCATCCACTTCTAGGCAACATAACGCCGCTGTTGAAGGTGAAACATCACGTAAACCTCAATTTAAGGCTTCATGTAAACTAAAAACTAATCGGAAGGCCTCACCTCCTCTAAAATTTGATGAAGAAGAGGATTCCCTGGTTGAGGAGGAGACCCTCCAAAAACATATCTTGAAGTTGAGTCAGAAATTAGCGAACCTAGGCACTTCAAAAGGAAACATAGGTAAAGAAAAAGACAAAACTAAACTTAACAAGTTTCAATTTGATCCACACACAGACTATACCTTTAAGGCAACTCAGGTTCAAAGGTTGATACTGCCTACTAACGAGCAACTCATCCAGGATGAATTGAAATCTATGAAAGATATGATCACAACATTACAACAGGGAAATATAGGCCAAAACAAAAAGTATCTCTATGAAGAACTATGTCCTTATCCCTTTGAAAAAGACATGCTACTATGCCCTTTCCTAAACATTTCACTATCCCAAAGCTTGACAAGTACAAAGGCAAATGTTATCCCCGTAATCACATTAAAGACTTTTACATGGCTTGTCAAGATGTCACCTACAATGATAATATTCGATACGACTCTTTCCCTACAGTTTGGGAGCTTTGGTGATTGAATGGTTCTGTAACATACCTAAAGGATCTATAACAACATGGCCAACACTAGTAGAAAATTTTTTGTGACACTATTATTTCAATATTGAAAATGATATCATGATGAATGACCTTTGCAATGCAAAGAAAAAACCTAATGAAACCTTCACGGGTTTCTTACAACGATGGAGAGTGCTGGCTAGTCGCTTCCCTTGTGCTTTACCTGAAAAAAATTAGTGAGCATTTTTGTTCCTAATTTGAATGTGGAGATAGCCTTCCATCTTCAAATGCATTGTGGATCTAACTTCAAGGAAGTTATAGAGAAAGGTAAAAAAATTGAAAAGGCTCTTATTACCAAAGGAACACTTAAACCCTTTGTCAAAGACAAACATGAGGAAAAATCTGTAGACAAACCTAAGTTCTTTAATAAGAACAAGCACGTTGTTAGTGATGGAATTACTAACTCCAAAAGAGTCCAAGCTATGCAAACAGGTCCACTTTTGAAGCTTTCACAAGGACCTCGTCCCAAGGCACCTATAAAACGTATGTTCACAACATTGAGAGAACCCCTGAGTGTTATATTAAAACAATTAGATGATGCTAAAATGGTAGAATATCCAAGCACCACAGTACCATTCCCAAAAAATGCTCCAAAACCTGGTTGGTATAAAGACCATGAATACTGTGACTTCCATCGTGTTAAAGGACACAAAATAGATAGATGTCTACGGCTAAAACACTTCATACAAGACCTCATTGAAGAGGGAAAGATTGCCATAGAATCACCTCCTGATTCAAGACAGGGTCCTAATGAAAAAATGGGCATATACAAATAACCTTTTCCCAATCACACGGATAATAAGAAAAGGAAACCGGATGACGAGCAAGTCTATAATGACTATATCGCACTGTTGCATATGTTTACCCTAGTAATGACAGTCCATTCGACTCCCTTATAGGTTACATCCATTCACCTGATGAACGAGTAAACACAATCTGAATTCTCAAAAAGAGTTATGCAGTTGGAACATGACACACTCGCTTAATCATACCTGATCCAATACCAACTACCCAAAGCCAATATAATTTACTAGACCAGCTAGATAAAACACCAGCTAAAATATCCATTTTAGACCTTCTTAAAATCTCTACTACTCACAAGGATATATTGTACAAAACATTACAAAATTCGGAGTCTCTACTGAGGTAGATCCTGCGCACTTGCAAGCTATAGTCTCCCACCTTGAACCCGCTAATCATATCACTTTTTATCGCAATGTTATCCTACGTAACAACCCTCAGCATAATTTTCCTCTCTATTTAGAAGTGGTGGTTACCCATTGTAAGATTAAAAGAGTGCTTGTTAATGGGGGATCTGGTCTAAACATATGCTCTTTGAAGCTGGTTAGGTAGCTAGGCCTTTCAGAAAAAGATCTGGGAGCTAAGACCATCACCATCACAACGTATGATAATGAGGAGAGAGAATCCCTAGGTACTATTATAGTGCCCATGGAAGTAGGTCCAACCTATCATGATACGACCTTCCATGTCTTGGATTTAGATCTCCCATATAACATGCTCTTGGGGTGTCCATGGATTCATGCCATGCAGGCTATCCATTCGACATTTCATCTGTATATCAATTTGTACCATGAAGAGCGTATCGTCACTATCCTGGGTGATCCTGAGCCATTCACTCACTATCGGGCATTGCATAGTTTCTCTCATGTAGCCTATGAGTGCCCTTCTACGGATGTTGTCATCCCTCTTAAAATAGAAGCTATGAAGAATCGTGTGGACTCAGAATCGCTCACACCTTATAATCAAGACTTCCCTTATTTGGTTAATCTTTTTACATCTTGGGAGGCTACATCAACAAAATATGGCTCAAGAGAGCCATTTACTCTTGAACAAGCATTATTAATTTCAGACTTATCAGTGTCACCTAGGACACAAGGTAAGCCCTATTTTCAGTTCAAAAATACACGAGAACCATGTTTATAACCATTGGATAAATTTGTTCGTAGTGGCCTCCTGTCCGAAGGAAAGATGTTGGAGGATCCCATTAGTAAGGTGCTAGAAGGAACCATGGCCTCATGCCATCAAGTGCCTCAGTATACTAAAGGACATTGCATGATGTTTGTCATGGGTTATAAAGGATACAGATGCAGAGCCACCACACAAGGTTGTCTAGAACCTATTCCTACTTTCCATTTCAAACCTGACAAGCATGGTCTTGGGTTGAAATCCCAGGATGCTCAACCCGTCGAGGTTGATGTTACCTTTTACGAATGCGAGGAAATTTCGTATAATGGAGATAGAGATACAAGTTCCCAATGTAGCCACTACGAAGATTTATATTTAACGAACATATTCCTAGAGTCACCATCCTTACCCTATCTGAATCCATCCCTTCAACTGATTATCAAGTCACCCTACTTTATCCTGAACTTGTAGATTAGGACCAAAAACTTTACGTACCACTTGATATCTTCGAGAATGATGAAGCATTCATGGAATTCATGGGACTCAGGGATTTTCTTCCTACTAGGGACCACAAGAAAGGATTCCAAATTCAGTTAAACACATGTGCATACTTCGGAGAAGAGGCAGAGATGTGTGGCCACTTGGGTAAGAATGTTGTGAATAAAAGTAAAAATACTTTAGAGTAGCCTAGTACAAAGAATAAACAGAAATCTCACAGTGACAAACTCTTTGAAACACTTATAGAAGAACAAAATGAAAAGCACGTGGATAAAATAAATTATCCATTTGAAGATGATAAAGAGCTACCTCAGGAGGTTGATCTCACCCTCCCTCCTAATCCTACCAGAATGGAGGACACATCTAAGATGCTCATTGAGGAAACCATCAGTGTTAACATTGGTTCAGAGGATTTACCCAGGATGATCAAGTTGGGAGCTTCACTCTCAGCTCAAGAACATAAAACCTTTGTGGAGCTCTTAAGAGAATATTTTAATTTTTTCACATGGACATATTCGAGATATGCCCGTCTTAGATCCAGTACTAGTTGAGCACAACCTTGTTATGCACCCAGAAGCCAAGCCCATTAAACATAAACTGAGGAAGATGCATCCTACAGTTGCACTTCTTGTCAAAGAAGAATTGGAGAAACTCTTGGCTACAAATTTTATCAAACCTATTGATTACTCAGATTGGATCTCCAATATAGTTCCAGTACAAAAGAAACCCATTGGAATTAGGATTTGTACTGACTTCCATGACATCAATAAAGCATGTCCTAAAGATGATTTTCCTTTTCCAAACATAGATATGATCATAGACTCTATCATAGGCTATGAGATGCTATCCTTAATGGATGGCTTCTCGGGGTATAATCAGATAAGGATTACAGAAGAGGATCAGCACAAAACTGCCTTCATCACTCCATGGGGAACCTTTTGTTATAAAGTCATGTTGTTCGGACTCAAAATGCCAAGTCTACTTATCAAAGACGCTATGACTGTCATTTTCATGGTATGATGAACGATATTATGGAGGACTATGTGGATGACATATTAGCTAAATCAAATAGTAGAGGAGAACACCCAAAAGTTCTTAGACGTATCTTTCAGTGCCTTAGGGACTACAAGGTTCATCTTAATCCTAAGAAGTGCATCTTCGGTGTGTTATTAGGAAAACTCTTGGGATTTATAGTATCACAGAGAGGGATAGAAGTGGATCCCACCAAGGTCACTGCTATTATGGACATGCCTCCACCCACCACTCTTAAACAACTCAGAAGTCTGCAAGGAAAGATCCAGGCTATTCATTGTTTTATTTCTTATCTTGTGGATAAATGTCATCCGTTTACACATCTTTTGAAGAAGGATGTTGCTTTCAAGGGGGGGCTCGAATGTCAGAAGGCATTTGCTCTACTCAAGCAGTACCTTGTAAATCCACTTGTGTTAATGCCCCCTACTCCTAGAGAGCCTCTCCTTTTATATATTTCTGCTACCCAATTCGTTATTGGTGCACTGCTTGCCCAATACGACCTTGGCCATAAGGAGAGAGTTGTTTATTACCTTAGTCGTACATTGATTGCCTATGAATTGAACTATCCACAGATTGAAAAGGCTTGCTTGGCAGTCGTATTTACATTTCAAAAACTCTGCCATTACCTCCTTAACAATAAAACTAAACTTATTTCCAAGGTCAACCCTCTTAAGTACCTCTTATCCAAACCTGCTTTAACAGGCCAAATGGCTAATTGGATCATTCTTTTGAGTGAATTTGAGATAGACTTTGTAAATCAGAAGTCCTTAAAAGGACAGTTATTGGCAGATAAATTGGTAGAATCACCTTTACCACGAAAAGAGCCTTTGTGTTTGGATCTCCTAGACGAATGTATGATGTATATCAAAGAATCCGCTGAATGGCAGGTCCATTTCGATGGATCATTTACTTTTCATGGATCAAGAGCAGGAGTGGTGCTTATTACTCCCACAGGAGATATTATACAAAGGACATTCCGATTGGGGTTTCCTTGTACCAATAACATTGCAAAGTATGAGGAACTCATTGCTAGCCTCAAGCTAGCTATCACTTGGAACATCAAATAGCTGCGCTTTGTTGGAGATTCTCGGCTCATCATTAAGCGGGTCAATGATGAATACAAGGTTAAAGATGAAAAACTTATCACCTATAAGAAGATGGTTAAAACCACGAAAGAATATTTTTCACATGTCATATTTGAATGAAAACCCGAGATCTCTAATAGATCTGCGGATGCCATGGCTACCATCGGCTCTCTCTTGCGCATCCTGCATGAGGAGAGTAAGATGCCTTTCTTTTTGGAAAACTTACGGATGTCGGCGTATGATATGCCCTGAATCTGTTTAGCATGTGAATTTTTGGTCCCCTATCCCCACCCTATGACCCTATTTACCAATACCTACAAGATGGAAACTTCCCACCTAACATTACCCATTAAGAGAAACAATCCCTTATTCACCACATAGCCTGTTATACCCTCCTAAGAGGCACACTTTATCATCGTGGATACAACAAGAATTTGCTTCACTATCTAAATTTCTTGATTCGGTTCACGCAATTAAAGAGGTACATAGTGGTATCTGTGGGGCACACACTAGTGGCATGGTGCTAGCTAAGAAACTGTTGAGAGTAGGCTACTATTGGCCTACCATGGAATCTGATTACTGCAACTTCATGAAGAAATGTGAACTTTGTCAAAAGTACGGTAATCTCATACATGCACCAGCATAGGCTTTGCAGCCTATTGCAACGCCTTGGCCTTTTTCAAAGTGGGGTTTAGATCTCATAGGGAAGCTCCACCCTTCTTCATCAGATGGTCATACACACATCATAACTACCACCGAGTATTTCACTAAATGGGTGGAGGTTGTTCCTCTTACCTATGTCACCGGTGTGCAAATATCCAAGTTTATCATGAACCATCTTATATGCCGTTATGGTATCCCCTCAGCCATTGTCACTGATAATGGTAAATCTTTCAAAAACAAGATGGTAAAAGCCTTGTGTCAACGCTTTCATATCCAACTTAAATGGTCCACCCCCTATTACCCTCAAGGTAATGGGCAAGCAGAGGCTACAAACAAAACTCTTGTGTGCATTATGGAGAAAATGGTCTAGTAAAACTAGTCATAATTGGCACTTGCAAATCCATCCCGCCCTCTGGGCTTATCGAACCTCCATCCGCACCCCTATTGGTGCAACCCTGTATTAACTTGTCTATGACACTAAAGCCATCATACCTTTGGAAGTGGTGCTTCCCTCCATGAGAATATCTCTCAGGGAATACCTTGACAAAGATGAAGACTACAGAGTTGCTTGCCTGACAGATTTGGAACTATTAGATGAACGACATATCAAAGAGCTTAATCACCTTAAAGTATATCAAAATAGAGTATCCAGAGGATACAAAAAATGCATCATTCATAGGGAATTTTATGTAGGTGATCTCGTACTGAAAGAAAATCAGAAGAATACTACCAAAGACAAGGAAAAGAAAGGTAAATTTGAGGCCAATTGGCTCAGCCCCTATGTGGTGACTGCTAAATATGGATCAGGGGCATATAGACTTGCCAATTCAGATGGTGAAGAGCTTCCAGATCCCATGAACACCATTCACCTCAATCGCTTCTATGCTTAGGAAAGGCTGGAATATTGAGATAAGAAAATAAAAAGTAGAAAACAAATTAAAAACAAGCAAAAAATTGAAAATTTGAGAAAAAGTAAAAAAAAAATAGGTCGTCCTCGTGTGAAAACCACGCAATTGTGGCGCAGTGGGCATGTCCTTTTATGAAAACCAGTTTCCGACGCTCAAGGAAGGTTTCTCATACACAAGTCACTCTTGCGACAAGATGGGTAACTCTTGCCACTTGCTAAATTCTACAATACCCTAGCTAGGTCTACGAATCCGACCTCAAGCTCCCTTGTAGGACCTGTGATCTTGTTTACTTACACTATATCTGTGTGAAGGATGTGGCCTATTTTTATATTCCCATATCGCGTTGGGGCACATTCACATTCCACTTCATTATACGCTAACACATGGCATTTGACCCTTTGTATATTCCTACATCACGTTGGGATCATTCCACGTTTCTTTAAAGCTTTTCCATTACTATCATAACATGACCTTGAAAATATAAAAACATTTGAAAAGGGTACACAAAATCCTAAACATCTAGAAAAGTTCCCTTCTTAGGGATGCAGTTACGTTAGTTTCACAACATTATTTTAGGGAAACCTAGACAACAACGTAAACCGTAGTCTTAAAAAACTTATCCTTCATGATAAACTCAAAAACATTAGAAAATATGTCAATACTATCCCACAAAAACAAAGTGGTAGTTAGATTACTTTTAGTTGTTGGTTTGTATAGTTTTTATGTACTTAACTTATTGTGTTGTTCATTTTTTTAATGATTCTTTTCTTAAATTATAGTAGATCTTGTTAGGTTTAATTGTGTGTTGCACTATGTTCATTGTTAGGACTTTCATGCTTGTAATTAATTGTTGTATGTTTATTTGATTGCTATATGCATTCGTTAGAACTCATTTTTTTACTTGCTTGGATTAAAGTTTTAGATTAATCTTAATTTTAGTTGCATTGCATTGTGTTGCATGTGTGTTTGTTTAGCACATTTGTTTGTTATCACATCTATCATCTATCATTTCATCACATTTATCACATCATTTACTACATCATATATACAAAAATGCTAAGTAGTACATCATGTATGTATGCTAAGCTAATCATCACATATCATATCATCAATGGGGGCAAGAGGGATTGCGCATAATCACTAATCTATCCCCCGCACCAATATCATCTAGTATCATCCCAAAATGCTAGCCATATGAAATCAAACATCTCATAAATAAAAAACACATGATATCAAATACACGAGTATATCATCGTTATGAAAGAAAAACATGTACATCTCTACATCTGAAAGTATGTCACATACATGAAGAGGAAAAGATACAACATGAACATCAATGAAACATAATTACCATGACAATATATCACTACATGACAAGATATACAAGAAAGTGTCCATATGGTACATGTATAATAAAAATCGTGTCAAAGTCTGGTATATACAAAATGCTCTGTCCATCTGCCATATAAAAGGGGCAGGGATCAAATACTAAGCCTACATACAGAGGCATGGTGGTACATAACAAAAGTATCTACATCGATCAAAATCGGGCCTTCATCAAGAGGCATCCACAAAAGAATCTAAAGAATCTATACATGGGCAAAACCCACCTTCATAAGAGGCATATACAAATGAATACATACATATATATTGTGGCATGAGTAGAAGACTCATCCGCAACCCTCACCCTCAATGGGGCTGCTAGGACCATGTCCTAGAGGATGAAATAATGGAGGCTTTGATGGGCCAGCCCCTGAAGAACCTACCAACTGTGAGGAGGGACCCTGTGTACCCCTCTGTTGTGTACTCGGCTATGTGGTCGGTTGTTGTACTGACCTGGCCGACCTCCGTGATCTAGAGCCTGTGTGGCTCACATCAAGCTGGGCATAGGGCGTCACTCACTCTACTGTTGGAACTACTCGGAAGTAGGTTATCCTATAATAAAGAGCCTCGCCTGTGGCCCTGATAGTGTCACATATCAAATCATCATCTCCTATGGCTAAGGCTGCCTGTAGGGTGGCATCACGCTCGCCTATCAATCGACCTCTATTAGCATCAACCTACCTAGCAGCGGTAGCCTCTCGATCCCTCTCCAGTGTGATGTTTTGTAGATCGCTATGGGCCTGGTCTCTCTCTATCAGATAGGTCTGTCCCTCGCGCACTTGGTCATGCTGAACCATGACGCTATATAACTGGCTCTGTGCGTGGCCTAAGGCACCCACTAACTAAGCGCCCTATGCTACCAACTATGCAATCTGACCCTGCCATATGGACCTACCACTGTCTTATACCTGATACCTGGCCCGGTCTCTCTCGGTAGTCAAAACCTAAATCAGTGCCCTAGCTTGATCTCTCTTTTTGGCCACCTGAAGCTATCACGCTATTGCCTGTAACTATTGTTGTAGTACAATAAGCAGTCCATCACCTCCTCCTGGGGCCTAAGGAGGTGGACCCTACTATGGTAGAACCTATTGTAATGGGACATATATGCCCACTGGAATGCCTACTAGAGGTAATGGACCAGCTGGGGCCTAGTGTACCTGTCTAGGTATAGGCCTAGGACCCTATACCTACGGCTGTGGGGCCCTACCTCTAACTCAATTATAGGCATCGAGGCCACCCTCGTCATCTGAATCATCATCATCAATACCACCTCTGGCGCCATCATCATCGCTAGGTGGATCCACTGGGGGAGGCCTCACAGCTGCCTCATATGATGCCCTCATAATGGTTAGCCTGTGTGGAATCACGCCATGGTACCAAGGCGCATACTTTCTTTGTGCGCCCTGGATCTTGCACCTGCCTCAAAGGTACCCATGTAATGGGTACCACCTGTGTAAAGCTAGCCCAAGCTCTGTCAAAGGCTATCTATGGCCCCATATCAAAATACTCACATGCCCTCCGTGCATACCACATATCAAGCCCTGGAACATCCTGTGTGGTGCCAAACTATCACTGACACCTATCAAATCAGTAAAAATCCCACATATAGTTGTGGCTGTGCATGATAAAATGCTTCACTCTAGCTATGGATAGCTCTCGGGCATCCTCGGTCCACTAGAAATGTCAATACAGCCTCCATACCATGGCCTCCTACTGTAGATCATCGAGCTCTCGATGATAGGGGTAGGGATCACCCTTGTAAGGCCGAACATCGTCCCTGACTGGGACCCAACCCATGGTAGATGGCTCCTCTAGAGCTTGAACTCTCAGAGTGCATAAGGGGTGCCCAATAGTAATGTGATCCTAGGCCCATATCATAAGGAGCCTAGCTGGGCCTACCGTATTTTGACGGTAGTAGGTGATAAGATTAAGATCCCAGTAAAGATGTGCTAGAATGCACTGGCCCCAACAATAAGTCTCTCCCTGTATCAATCCAAGAATAACCCTAAGTAGTCTAAGTGGGATTGAGGAACCAATCTTGTTAGGGAGTAAAAATCCACTAACAAAGGCCACCATATATACCACGACCCGATCTAACTCAGGATCGTTGATGCAGCATGAAAATTGTAGTGTCATCCCATGACGAGGTATCATCGGGACTCCAAATAGCTATGCAATGCATCCATCCAACACTGCTCTATCACTCACATACTGAATGGGCTGGCCAATGATGGGAATGTGCATGATGTGCTAGACATCCTCCAACATAATGGTAATCTCCCCTGTAGGTAGCCAGAAACACAAGCTCTCACTGTGTAATCTCTCTGCTATGGCCATAAGAAGGTTGTGGTCCAGTGTGATCTAGGGCATGTTAGCCACATAGGCTAACCCTGTGACATAAAGGAGGATGTCTAATATACTCCTATCTCCATCCTTGAACTGTGCCTCTATCATCTCAAGGCGACCATATCTCTCCCATGTATGAAGTGCGGGTAATCTACACTGCAAGATCAAAACAAGTGTTAGGCACTTATCTAACTTCTAGCTATCTTTCTAAGGAAAAATGATTCGCTGAGTCCTTAAAATTACTAATTTCCCTTTTTCTTCTAAATTTTTCTAATTTTTCTCCTTTGCACTTTGCTAATTTATTAATATAAGTGTGTTTCATTTTCTTCCGGATGCATGTGTGCCCTTTTCGACGCACATGCACCTTCCTTGATGCCTACGCACCCTAACCAATGCATACACGCCCCCTACCCTTTTCATTTTTCTTGTGTATGCCACACAAGATGCGAACACACCTAGTGTGATGCCTACACATCTCTCCCAACATGCACCCGTGTGCACATCCATTCCTGGAAAAATCAAAATTTCCGCCTAGCTCCTACGCGCTTGGTTCGACGTGCACGTACACGTCCTGTTTTCCCCCTTCAATGGCCACACGTGCGCGTACCTATTTTTCAACGCATACTCCCATATGTACCCACTTTTTTGACACGTACGCGTGCATGTCCCCATATTTTTGACACATGCATGAGTGTTTTCCCACCTACCTACCCTAGAAATGACCTAGAAAACATTAAATGCGTAATTTAAAAAGAAGGGATAGACCACTCACAAAGGGTCCATGCGCAGGGTATTGCTAGTACTCTTAGATCTTGTCTACTCATCTCTGCCTCATCGGTAATCTCTCCATCACACTCTAGGATCTCTCGCTGATACCTTGTGGTAAAAATTCGCAAGGCCTCTGGTACAAATGAATTGATCATGATTGTTTTTACCCCACCCTTAGTGGGTATATTAACTTGTCGCGATGCCCCTGGGGCATGTTTTCTCCACCGTGATCATTCTAATCTTCTTCTACCCACTATGATAATTATTTTATTATTAAAATAATTATTTTTATTAATTTTCACATGCTGGGGCACTTTGTGCTACCTTGCAGACACTTCCTCTTAACCTTGGCATTGTTTACAAACGTTATAGGCGTTTTCCTCTATTTTGATTCCTCTTTTCATCTATCTACCTCCCATCGTGAAAAAAAAATCTCTACAATCATTATTATCACCCTGTCATTCTTTCCATGGGGATACCCTTTTGGCTCTTTTGTGGCCTCGCCTTCCCCATTCGGCCCGCGCTTCTTGTTTTAGGAGATCTCTTATCTTTTGAATTCTTCTAACCAATCAAAAAATTTAAAATATTGTAAAATTGATTCGAGAAAAATCAAAAACAGTATAAAACTTCGAAAATGAACTAAAATTGGTAACCAGCTCATTTTTCAGCTAAAATCTATATCTTTTGCATGGTGCTCATCCTATATCCTATTGGAATTTTCACGTGTTATGAAACTATGACTTGCGAATCACCCTGATCTACAATCATTTACAAAATACCACTTTGCTTACTCCATCGTACTCTGGGGCACTATTATTTGCACAAATGCTTGTTTTGTCATGCACGTTGCTTTTTCATCAGACCCAAGTGTCCTCCGTCATTTCCCTTGCATGTGTATATTACCTAGGGCATCGTTCTTACCCTTGTCATTTATCAGAACATTTGGTACTTCAGCTTGATAAAAAAAATTTGTGCAACCTTCTTGAACATTTTTGGTTTAAGTGTGTTTGGTTGTACGTATTTCCCTATTACATGAGTTTATTTACTTCTCGTATTGTGTTACATGTTTGTATGTTGCGCGGAGTTGACATTTTAGCAATAGACAGTTGTTTTGTATCTTGGATTTTCATGTCACTATACGCTTCTGTTGTATGCTCACATTTTTAATAAGGACCGATGAGGAGGTCTCTAAGCAAAATGATGATTTAAATAGTGGATACAATTGATTTGTGGATAGCTCAATATCTCTTTTCTTGTTTCTCATCCTCTTCTCTTTGCATCCTGTCCCTTCCCCATTCTTCTGTCTATATCTCACCTTTTTGGATCATCGATCGACTTCTTTCATCACCCCATTAACACTTGAGGGGGCATCCTTCATCCTATTAATTTTTTCTTCTATCCCTTCAAATTTTTTCTTCTCTTTTATATTTGTCTACTTTCTTCGAAGTGATGTAACTTACATCACTGAAAGAGGGAAAATGTAGACACCTGTAGTTTTCCCAATGCACTATTATGACTAATATTGTGCTAGTTGTGCTTCTCCCTGCAAACTGACGATACACCACTAATTCAACCTATCTAACTTTCTTCCTACAACATCCCTTTTGTCATTTTTCCTCTTGTAAACCATTTAAACAAGCTATAATAGCTTCGTTCTAACTACATTTTCTTCTTACTCCCTTCTAGTCCAATTATACCACTTTCGTGGTCTCTCAATCCATTCCATTGAATTGATCTGAACCTTCAAAACTCTCTCCAAACCCTAATCACCTCCTAAACATGTTTAACTAAGCTTAAACATGGTTTGTCACTCCCTAAACCTAGTCAAAGTAAGCTTTGACTTGATAAAAGTGTTTTTTGGACTTTAGTGTTTGTCCCACATGCACTCAAGTTTCATTTTCTTCCCAAATGGAAAACTATTTATAGGGCTAGACCCCCTCCCTCATTTTCAAGAATTCCTCCGTTCTTCCTAGGCATAGATTATAGCATTTTGCATCTAGGTTCTAGATTTCATTTCTAGTTTAGATATTGAGCTATTTACTTCACTTTTACATTATTAATCCAATTTGTAGGGTAAAAGAGAAGAACCATTGGCTTAAAATCCTATAATGGGGAGATCTCTTTATCTTAATCACTAAAAACTAATTGCTTAGGGCTTACTAGGTTCATTATTTTAACTTTTCAAAGAATAGAGGTAGTTTTAATTAGCGTAAATTTGAGTGCTTACATCATAATGTATGCTAGTTAGAAGATCTTGCTCATTTCTTATCAGATGGTCCACTAATTTGTTGCTTGAAGCCTTTAGGGATTCTTTAGGAATTCTTACCCCAAAATCCATGGATTTCACAACCTTTCTTTGAACACAACCCAAATATTATCCCAGCATCTACATGGACCCATATACTATCCCATTCTTTAGACGTCTATGATTTTTTCAATGCTTTTGTGGAGCCTCTTTTGCTAGAGCTTGATCTTGAAGGGATTGATAACAAAATGAATGACTCTGCACGGTCTATCTTCTCAGACCCATTGCACCCCATTGACTACTTCTTTTCCAGAGGTCATTCTATGATTCGAGTCCATGGATTTAGAGGTGAATCCTTCATGCTCTCAAGGATCCTCACACCTTGGATAGCAGGTCTCGAAGTCACCCGATAGCTCATCGTGCTAGACCTAGAGGTCAGCTTGACCAAAAAGAAGAAAGCAATCTATGACCTCCCTTTTAGTAGGGGAGGGATTACTGTAATCAAGAGGCAGGTAGACCATTGTTTGTTTCAGAATTTGGCCTCCTATGGCTTCACCTTGATCCAAGACTCATGGAGGTATGATCCGGATGGGAAAATAGCTGAAACCCTATCTACAAATAAAATCAAAGTCCCCTACAAACATGAATCGAGGCTGGTTTTTAATCATGACGAATCCCCAAGGCTGAAGCACTTGAGGTATTCATTAAACTCTAGGATATCCCCACTCTAGATTGGGATTCATTTCATCCAGATGAAAAATGCATTTGACCCTACTCTAACGATTGGGAAAGGGATGAAAGCAGCCTTAAGAAGAAAGGACTAGAATTCCAGGAAGATCAAGGGCTTTTGGAAATACAGGCAAGAAATCAGCCAAACCACATAGAAATTTGAGGAATTTCTCACTGAAAATATCTAGGAGGATAAGTGGGATGCGGAGCATGACTCCGATGCAGATAGTGAGGATATACTTGTCCTCACTTCTGAGCAACCTCTCAGGTCAACCACGGGGTCCTCCAAGCTACAACAAAACTACCTAAAGAACCTTCATCGGCTACTCCTCTTTAGACTCCTCCTAAAATTTATCCATCCCCCGAGCTCTCAGAAGCTACTGCAGAGGGAGATCCTCTCTCCATCCCGACCCGTAAGAAGCTAAAATTAATCGTGATTCCTAGAAGCCCACCACTTGAGGCTCCACTCTCTATAATGTTTCCACCTCCACCTTCCCATTCAAAAGGAATCCTTCAGTCTTTCACTACATCCAAATGTTTTGCTCTGCGTGGTGCTCCTCTACTTCCGTGGTACCCTACTGCCATCCCAAGATTCTTGCCTTGCATTATCACGTCCCCTTCTTCAGCCCTAGTATCTGTAGTATCTCAATCACCAGTGACTGTTCCATATGACCTACCACCTAGTTTCCCATTTGTAGGAGGGATGGTCTCTTCTCCTTCTAAGTTTTGGAGCCAAGTAGAAACCATAAGGTGGCCCGAGATCAAAGGAGACAAAAAAATAAAAGAAGGAGATGGCGGCTCTGTCAACTAAGCAGGTTCGATCCCTATATGATCATCAATAGGGATCCTTAACCATTTCTCACCTTGTCCCTCAGGTATCCAAGCCCACGGAACAAATGTGCCATGATGAATATTCCATTAGCGCTATCACAGTGGACCTTGTTGAATTCCAACCTCAAGAAAAAGTTGAGTTGATGAATGAAACGGTGGTGGTAGTCACTACCGACTATTTAAAGCTCAACAATCAGCTGAAAAAGGTGCAAGCCAACCTCTAAAAGGTAGAAGCTATAGCAGTAGGCTACATGGCTGAGCTTAAGGCCAAGGATAGAGAGGTAGACCAGCTCAAGAGGGAGTTAAGGGACACATCGACCAAGAAAGCCCTCATGGCTTCTCAAGCAGAGGAAAAATATTTGTCACTAAGCTCACCACCGCCGAGGCCCTAGTTAATTCACTTTCACAGGAAAAGGATGGCCTTCAGGCCAGGTTAAAATATTTTGATAAAATGGTCAAGGACTTGACTAACCAATTGAGTCAAGAATCTCAGAAAGCTAGAATTGTATCATTAGTACAAGGTCTATATGCCTCCTATTGTGATAGGATCGCCACCACTGCCGAAAATCTAGCCCACGACCTTTGGGATTTATATCCAATGCATAGGAATTGTGCTCTAGGGTAGAAAGTGTAGTCTCTACCATCAACAATGCCTTATCCACCAAGGTCCAGGAGTCAAAACTCTTGATTCAGAAACTCTACGATGCCTCAGATCTCGCTCTTCATAATGCAGGAATCACCGATAGGCGGTTGATGGTGGAAAAGATCAATGAGATTCTGAGTTGTGACAAAGCTTCTATCAAATGTCAGAATCTCTTGGCACAGCTTCGCCAGGGTATGAGGGAAATAAAATAGAATATCAATGAATTAGTACAACTTGGTTTCCCCTCTCCCTTCCTAGATGAGTCTACAGTCTTATCCAAAGACCAAATTCAGTAACTTCTGATCGCTAAGCACCAAGACAAGATGATTTTCTAGTCTTTGAAGGAAGACTCTAGTGTCGTTGAGGTCAAGGCCATCATTAATCCTATCATACAACTAGAGTTCTGCTTGCATGTGGTCATGCAGAGCCTTCAAGGTTTCTCCCATAAGGAGATAATTGAGTTGGACTGAGATTTTCAAGCCTTGCAACGAAGAACGTACCCGACATAATAATAATGGATCAGATATTAGGCTTCTTTACAAATGCTCTAAATGACCTGTGGTTAGCCATAATTTTTGAAATTTTGGGAAGGCATGAGATATCAAATTCTTCCATGGCAAGCATGAAATCCTTGGTGAGTCACCAAACTGATTATATTATTATGACTCTTTTGTTAATTATTTTTTCCCCAAACTCTAGATGCCCTTAGTTGCTCAAAGCTAGTAACGACTAAGTATGAAATTCTCGTGGCGGTCTCCACGTGTCTCATAGGCGCATCCCCAAGTTTGAGAATTCAAGTGGGTTCTCAAACTCATGCAGAAACTCCACGTTTCTATCCGACGCATGTTTTATATAGCCCAAAAGGAAGGAGGACCCTAAGTGAGCACGAGCCCTCCATGTGGCCCAAATGAGGAGTCTAATCAGATAGGGACTCAATGGCAATACCAAGAAGGGAGTAGATGCACAAATTTCTATAAAGGGATGAAATATTTATTCCAAAACCATGAAGGTCAAATATCCAAATTAATAGGGAAGATAGTGGTGGCGTTGCATTTAAAATACTAGGGCGGGAGCTAGAAGGATAAGTGCAAGGCCTTATCAGAATTGAAAGAAAAGGGTGGTAGCTGAAAGTGACAAAGGAAAAAACATTCCCTATAAAAGGAGACGAGATAAAAGATAAAAACAAAAGAGTGGAATTCTGATCCAAAGAAAAGGGAGGAGGAAAGTGAAGAGTTTTGTATGTTTTATCTAGCCTTAGTAAGCCTCTATCATAGAAGAGAAGTGTAATATGTGATTTCATGGGCCTTATGTACCCTTTCTCTATATGAATAAAGAGTTCTTATTCTATGCAAATTGGATTTTCATATGTTTTGAACCTTCATTTCTTTTATGAAAGGTAGTTATAAATGAGTCAAGAAATTCATCATGCTTGACGCCCTTAGAATTTCCTTGTTTTCATTTATTATTAATTGTTTCAGTTCCTCGATTTTTGCGTTATCAGAGTAGTAGATTGTGTTATTTAGCCCTTCAACTATTCTTGATAAAGATCTCAGATATTCTGTCATTTCTCTTTTAAATTTGGCACATCACCTATTTATTTCAGTCATTTACATGCTTTTTCTAAACCTACTCCTAAAAACTAGAGAAGAGCCAGCTTCTTTAAAACTTGGAGGTCACCTTAGGGTGCACGTCTCACCAACCTAAGGTTTCCTACGACTCTAACAGTTCATCTGTAAAGATAATCATCAACAGTAACAAGAAAACCCATCAGTGAAGGTATAGACCTCTCTTCCTACTACATTTTCTATAACCTCTTCTTTGAATGGAGTAGGGAATAGGTCATGCACATGATCTTTATTGAGCTCTCTATAATCCACACATATTCAAATCTATCTTGTTTTCTTATTACGGATGACCATAGGGCTTAAAAATCTAAGTCTTCGACGAGGTTTGATGATGCATGAATTCAAATTTTTGTCTATTTCTATTTTTACTTTGACCTTTAGATTAGGGTTTAATCTATAAGGCCTCTTCTTTAATGGTTTAATTCCATCCTTGATTTGAATTTTCATGGTTCCAACTTCTTATTTTATACCTCATAACTCCTTAAAATCTTTGGGGAATATATCCTAGAATTCTTGGAGAATTTCTACTACTTTGGCCACTTCTTCCTCTGACTAATAATCTCCAATATTAACAAACTTCTCATCTCCATTTATACCGATATTTTCACTCCTTATCTTCTGAGGATGATAATAATATTTTTCCTCTTCTACTTTGGTCTCTACTACTTCTCTTTCTCCTTCTATTGTCTTGTATCTTAAATTTTCAGGTTTTTCTTCTCTTTCTTGTTTCTCCACTGCAAAATAGTAAGCCATCTCTGGAACTTTATTTGGATGTTCTTGCTTCTAGGGTTCTTTAGGTTCTAGTTTCTTTTTTGAAAATCGGTATGTGGTCTCTTTAGGGATTAAGAATAAAAATTTCCTTATCTTTTCTAGTGCGAAAGATATTAAAATTTGCATCGAAAATTTAAATCCATGGAAAAATTATTTCACAATCTGTCCCAACTTCTTGTTTCTTTTCTTATTTCTTGATGCATGTACCAAGATCGAGGTATGGGTCCTAATGTCCATATAAATAGTTGATTCCATACTAGAGGAGAATTTTCACCACATATTTTCCAATTTCTTTCAAATGTTTGGATGTGTTTCTATGGATCTCCTTCATCTGTATCTCTAGTATGGCCACATAATATCCTTCACTTTCTAAGTATCTTGTTTTCATTAGTATGGTAAAAGAATTCCAATGAGATATATTAGTTTTATGCATTACCCACCATCCTGCAGCATTGATTGTAAGGGTATCATCTAAGGAATCTATTATTGCTTTCTCATTAGAAAATAGTTTCACCATTTGTTCCAAATAGCCTTCTAAATCTCCAAACCTTGAGTATTTTAGTAGATTTTAGTGGAATTCCCCACGGCTTAGTGTGTATACTCTTTTGATTGGTTTATCCTCTAGTTCTTCATAGACAGAAATAATATCCATCTTCTTCAAAAATTTCTTGTGCGGGCTAGAAAATATCATCTGTAGGATCTGCGGAGTTGATGTTATCATCATCTAATGTGATTACGAGGGGTGGTAATGTTTTTATTTTTCTTTCTTTCTCTTTCTTCTTCTTCTTTCTTTTTTCTTTGTCTTTATTCTTCTTCTTTATTCTTCCTTTATGTTTTCTTCCTCTTCTTTCTCCTTCCTTTCTGTTTATTTTTCTTATTCTTGTTTCATTTCTTCTTGTTGCTTTTGTTTTTATTCTTGTTTTTTTTCTCTTGACTTCATTCTCCCTACTTTCTTTATCTTCTATCTCTTTCTCCCTTATATCTACCTCATGTATTTTCTTATTTTATTTTGCCTCCTCTATTTTTCTATCCTCCTCTTCTTGTTTCTCTCTTTCTTCACCCTCTTTTGTTCTTCGTAGTTTGTGGATTTTTCTCTATTTTTCATTTGTTTCCCTTTTCTTTTCTTTATTTTTGTAATCTTCTCTAGCTTTCTTCACCTCCTCTTATTTTTCTTTACTTCTTTTGTGAATGATCCTGATTAAATCTTCTACCACTTCCATGTGGGTTTGACCTATGATTGTATTATTTTTCTTATGCTTTAATTGTTTTCTTTCTCCTTTGAAGAGATTACAATCTATATGCCTCATCTAGGTCTTCTCATATTTGGATTTCCTTCAGTAATTAATGGGGAAGGAGTTGGATTATATTCTCTACTATTAAATCAAATTTTTCCATGTAATGTATGATAGCTTCTTTTATGGCCACTTGTTATGTTCTCGTTCTTACTTCATATTGTTATGCCACCTCGGAAATAACACTCTCAATTAAGCATATCTTATAATATCCATAAGTAAGTTTGGATAATGTTGTCTCTTCCAAATGTTTAGCTTCTCCTCAAAAATATGGTCTGAATTCTTCCTGTGGTACTATTGGCGGTGAAGGTGAGGAAGGGGGAATTTATTCTTCTTCCAATTCAGAGATTTGTATTGTGTTCTTTGAATCTTCTTCTTCTTCCTCACTAACCTATGTTTATTTCACTATTTTTCTTGAGGCCATTGTATTTTTCCATTTTGTAGCTAGGGCCAAAGAAAATTTTCCTTTATTTAGCCTTATTTCATCCTTAATGATATTTATTTATCTTTTCTTCTTAATTATGATATTTTATAGTCATGCTCCATTGAGGTATCATGATAGTTCTTTGTGTTGTAATTTCTGAATTTTGGTATCTCCTGATGCTATTATGTCCTTCACGATATATGGTCCTTAGTAATAAATGTTATTTGGCATGATGTTATAATTCAATTGGAGGATTATATCGATGATACGTTATTCACCACATAGTCTAAAGTTCATTAAAAAGTGGCTATTATAAAACATGTCATCCAAGACTTCATGACCCGTTCCTGAAGCCACATTTTGTATCCATTCGACAAAATTATCACCGATACATTACAATATTTTTCCCCTCGTGGCTATTTACCTATAAGTACCATGACTACATATTAATCTTCTCCTTTGGCTTGATGCCTATCCTTACTTCAACTCTCGGCCCCCACTTTGGTTTTACACAAACATCCTCTATCCTTGTTTGGATTCTTGATCCCCCTTTGGGTTTATCAAAATATCTCAAAAAAATCATTACGTCTTTTCCTGGACTGTTCACTCCACTTGGATTCCTCGCCATTTGTACCCTGACATCCTATCATTGGATGTATTAGCCTTTTTCACCTCTTGGATTCTTTGTATCACACAAGTTTGGTCATTTTATTGATCCCCTTCTCACTAAATTTACCTATCTATGACATTATCATTATTCCTAAGTACCATGCTACTATCATATACATAAACATGAAAAGTGGGAAAATGATAAATAAATGATCACATACACATCACAAAATATAAAAAAAAATCATCATATATATATATATATATATATATACACACACACACACACACACACACACACATCAAAATTGAACCAGTTTTATACATTGAAAAAAATAATTAAAATGGTTCTAGACCATCTACAATATGACTCAAGCACCCTCATCCCCTATGAGGACTCTCTAATGCTTTGGATCAATGGGGCCGTGCTATCTCATCTCACTATGCAAGATAGAAACATTACCCTAGATCAGGCTCCAGATTCCTCTCTTTACGCTCTCACAAACTCCATCTGTAATGATGCAATATATATTGCAACCCTCTTTACATCTACTAGGAGAGATTCTGCTCTTAAACTAGGGATTCATGTGCCTGTAATAGACTCGCAACATCACATATATGCTTCCAAAGGTAGCCTCCTTCTCCTACACGTCCTGATATCTCTACCGTAATATCCTGGATGCCTTGCCCACTAGATGAAATTATCTCACTTAATCACCAACCAATGGTACCGGGATCCACCATCACCGTAGTATCCTCGAATATCTAACACAAGGTCTAAGATCTCTTAGTGGATTCTCTTAATCAACTAGTTCCACTCCTCCATCATCCCTTTTGTAAAACAAAAAAATGCCACATGTTACTGACAATATCACATACATCTATCAAAATTATCTAACTAACATGATATAAATCATACCTAGCTACCTGAGTCTCTCCAAGACGATCTCATCATCTCCTTAGCTACCAAATACATCTTCCAACTCATCATCACAATGAGGTCTAGATCGTACATATTGTACCCACCTATCTCTAGGCGCCAAGATCATATCTACTTGCCGTTGTGGTCTAGACCTTTGTCTCAAATTCATGACCATCTAAACTTTGAAAGGCATAAAATCCTTTGTATGGATGTCATATCTTGTGCTCTTTGAACCATGGTCGTGTCTTGTTGGATCCCCTCCTATAGTACTAGGATGTGCTACATCCTGTGGTCCTACATATGTTGATCCTCCATCTGATATCTCCTCTGAACCACTGACTTCTATAACCTATGGTTAGCCTTAAGAATTCCTAACAAACCTCCGCTACCTCTAACCAGGTGCACCCACTACCTATATCTTATAGGGTCAAAGTGTCGAGTATTCGGACCTCTACTCCTGCAGTCTCTCTGGGATGAATAAGTTAGTAGTGTAGCAATCATTGTATCACCATTGAAACTCATGACCCAAACTTCCTCATGACCCTGCTCACTCCGTAGGTCTACACCCAATAAACATAATGTCTAATCACCTATTTCATGCTATCCAATAAATCTTCCTTGGCACAACTGGACCACTGATCTACATTCCCTATGTAGGGCTACCATATTTTGACCATTTCTGGTCATCTTGGTTGAGGGGTACAAAAATATCTTTACAGCTTTATTGGTTTGGAAAAATGAATTGCTAATCAATGTAAAATTGTTTTATTGTTGGTTCTGGATACCCATTACCCACATAGGATGCCTTTCAATTTTGCTTCTTCATTAAAATCATGCATCATCCCTTAATGGACCGATGTAGGGTTCAAGTGAAAATGGGAAAGACATCTTACATTAAAAAATTAAAAATTAAAAACAACAAAAAATCAGATATCGGTTTTTAAGTTGTCATTATGGGAGCAGATTTAAGTTATGAGGGTTATTTATTCATTCATATTAGATTATCAATTTCAGATTATTGGAAAAGGTACAAATAATTTACCATTTATTCTTTATGATTATATACAAATGTATCAAACAAATTAGAATTTTTAAAAGTTCATTAAATTATGCAACTACAACAAGATGAAAGATGCAAAAGACAACTCATTGCATAAACATTTATTTATATTCATAAAGAGTAATTGTACATTTTTTCCCACACATGTCGTGTGATATGGTGAAAAGAAAGAATGCATATATATGAAGTTGGAAATGTAAAGAGGGAAAGAAACCCATAATTTCTGTATGTACAAAGCCCCTTACTTGATCTTGTTGCTTCTCCAAATTGATTTGGATGAAGGCTGCCGTGGTACCTAAAAGAAGAAAAAGAGATATGATCGAACTCGGGGTTCTACTTTACCTCGTTCTACTTTTCCTCATTCTTCTAAGTAGGCTAGTCCAAAGATGTGTGTCTTTGACATGTTTCGGTGTGGAGCAAGCAACAAGATGACAACTCCTTCTTATCGGGTTCCCCTGCCTTCCCCTTCTTGGGATGTGGAAGGTTTGTCCTTAACTATTCCTAAAGAGCTCATTACGGATCTCAAGAGAACTATGATTTTTTCTCTACAAGGTAGATTCATTGGCACCCATCCAAACATTGATGTTGTGAGGAGCTGGGTAGAATGAAAATGGAAGCCAATAGGTAATATGGATATTGTTTCCATGGCTCACATATCAAAGCATATAATTATGTCCCACTTTTATGTAATTTTTGTAATTTCAGAAAAATATGTTTAATAACCAAAACATGACTAAACAAATATTAAATGACCAAACATTTGTTGTTAATATCTTATAAATACCAAGGTGGAGGGCATCCATAATTTACCTGATGTTTTAAAGATTTTATAGTATTTTTAAATATTTATTTACTAGTCTGATTTTAACATATTTTTGGCCACCAAGTGACACACATTTATATGCTTTGAAAAGATCGTCATGTTCTCAATATGGTCAAATGGACCCCCGGGTTTCTTGGTTTCCCACCTCCCAGCTCTTTCCTTGACTGGGTTAGATTGCATGCTCTACCTCTAGATTTATGTGAGCCATAGGTGACTCAGAGCATTGATGGTGATCTTGGAACCCTTATAGTTGTGTACCCGACCACGAAAGCTTGTTCTAGGATTTATTATGCTCGTTTTTGCATTAGTTTCCAAGCTAGGAAGTCCCCTACAACTATCAAGCTCAGAACTAAAAATGGTATCTAGATTCAGAACCTAGTTTTTGAAGAATCAAGGATCTTCTGTGCTAAATGCTATGAAGTGGGAAATTTCTCGACTAGTTGTTGGCCATGTTTGCATGGGCGCAGAAGGATGTATCTAACCTTGTTGTCAAATGTCCCTCAACTAGTTCATAATCCCACTCCATCTGGGCTCAATGTTGTAGGGAGAAATCATTTGGCTTTGGACATGGTATCATTCCCTATATCTACCCTACCCTAAGACTCAGATGTAAACACGTGGATTTGGGAGAATTTGAATCAGTGACAACTAGTTGAAATAGAGGTTAAACCCATGCTATTGTCTGAATGCGGTCTGTCTCTTGTGATGGATAGTGCATTGAAGGAGGTATGCTTTTAAACATAGTTTTAGAGCATGGTCCCATGCAAGGGGAAAGCTAAAAATTTTTAGTAGATGTGGGAGAGGAAAAAATAGGATATATTAGCATTAATAGGGTCCCATGATTTTTTATTTTTTTGTGTAGAGATAAAATAGGAAGCTTTAGCACTAGCAAAAGTAGGGTCCCGTGAATCTGAAATAAACTTTTGGATGGGAAATTGAGAGGGAAGCTTAAATTAAATGCCAAGTGTCCAAAAAGCTCCCTAAAATTTTTAAGTAGGTGATTTATTTTTGTGCCCCCATCTACTTTATGGGGCTGGAAATCCTCTCCCTAAAGTATAGCTATTGAGAAATTTCAAGAAATTTGTTGGATTTTAGCAGCAACAATAATTTTTTTTACATGGGACTATATTTCGCAAATAAATAGGAGCAGTAGCCCAGCATGGGACCATGCTATTAGTCACCATTAGTGGTAGGTGCGAAGGGGAAAACCATTGATGGTTCACATGCCCATCCTAAATCTTTTTGGCATAATGTGGCCCCACCATTTATTTCATCTAACCTTAGTTTTGATCAAGAATTCCCGATTCGACACAATCGGACATGGAATCTTTACAACACACTGATCTCATATCTTCTATGGTGAAGATTAGTTTGGTCAATGAATTAGCTATGGAGGAAAACACAGAAGATTGATTTGAAGAAGAAAGAATGAATATGTAAGAATAACGATTCTCAAAAGGAAGATTAGAAGTCATTTTGAATATTTTTCCTCTTAATGTTCCTCATCCATTATTCGAGCCTAGCGGTGGCTTGGGCCCCATTCCTCTTGACCCTTAGTCTTTTAAAATCTTAAAGGTTTAGGAGGGCCCACTCAGCTTCAATATTTCATTTTACATCATTTTTCAAAATACATTATGCTTATTATGTTGAAGGCGCTACCCCTATCAGAAAGGGCTTATGCGGACATTCAAGAGAGCGTGTCAAATTTCATGGCCTAAATGATGGTTTTGCTATTTTTAACAAATTTTCTTTCGCTATTTTTAACAAATTTTCTTTTTTCTTTTCTAACAATTTTGTTTTTTTAATTTTGCATGTTGCTTTGGCTTTGCTATTTTTAAATTTTATTTTATAGCTTTTGCATATTTTTAACAATTTTTCTTCTTGTTTTTCTAACAATTTTCCTATTACGATTTTGCATCTTTGCTTTGGCTTTACTATTTTTAAATTTTATTTTATTGTTTTTTCATGCATTAACCTTTAAATACTGGTCACTAACACTATAATTTCATTCTTCACTCTCCAAGTTCCGGTAAATCCCCTTCATTAAATTAAATTCTGCAAGTATGCATTTAACTTCTTTTCTTGAGATAGACATGTTTCTTTTAGTCAAAAGTCGTGGATTTGTTTTCTTCGATGTATATTGATGCATCCCCATGCACGAGATAGTTGAACCAACATCGAAAATCAATTTCAGAAAAGGAATGATACACACTAATTTTAACATGCAAACTACATTCAATCTACAAAATTTTCAATCCAAGTACGAACTTGAGAAATTAGTATTACAGATCACATGACCACTGATTTTTATGGTCTAAAATAGTTAAAATTTTGTTATAGAAACAATTTTATGAAGACAATTATATAACTTCTCTCTTCTTAGTTGTTACATGTTTCACATGTAAACAATTTAAGTTACAACATAGGAATTATACATTTGAATTGGAAAGTGGATCAGAGCCGCAGACCAGTCACCTACATTTCATCTTATCAAGTTACAAATTAGACTACATGTTTATAAACAAGCAATATCACATGCTTCCAACATACCTACACATACTAGACATCCCAGGCTACACCCTTGTGCATTTGCTCATGGAAAGCAGAAATAAGCAAAGAATTCAAGAATCGAAAGTAATTTCCTTAAAATATATGCAATTCTTGCTCCCTAAACTCAATTTGTTAAAGGTGACAAATGCTAAAATCCCAGTTTAGACACAATGGACATTTAGAGCAAGACTTTGGGAGTTGATTCTCATGTGATAAACAAATTGAAAGCCCTTCAGTACACCAAGTGAGATCATGTGCACTTTTTGACAACCTCATACATGCAAATAGAAACTTATCCCTACACATACCATTGTCAAAAGTAAGCTGCCGCAGCTTAAGCAGCGTCCTTGGCCTTATCTTTATCTCTTCAAGGTGTTCTTCTAATTGCTTGTATCTTTGCCTAGATAGTAGTGCATTTTCTCCATGTTTCTCTATAAAAGAATATAGATTTGTCATATTTTCCCATACTAGAACTGATACATATCCCATATTATGATCTACTTCAAAATTTATCCATCCTTGTTATGTCTACTCAAGTTTTCTCCCTCCCTTGGCCTTGGTAGATGTTACCAATATAGTTTTTGAAATTTGCAGAGAACAATAGGTGCCTCAAGGGGGTGTCTAGGCATCCCCAACAGTGTTTAGAAATGAAACATATAAAATTAAAGAAAAGAAGCATCTCATTTATAAACAAACCACTCATCATCCACGGACTGTGGAAGCAACTAGACAACATTGTTTGAAGTTATATTTTTGTTTTACAAATTTATGTTAGGATCTTTTGATTTAACTACTTGACATCTATCTCACTTAGTGGCAACACCTATATTTAATCTTGTAACAATACCTATATTTAATCTTGTAAAAATGATTTCATTGTCAGAAAGTGATTTTCTATATCTGTCTCGTCTACATTATTGGAAGGAGATTGCACTGAATCCAAATCCTATACAAATTAAATTCTATGGCAATCAGTGAGAATTGTTTTATATTTTAAATTTCCATCCAAAGTGAATATTTTGACTTGGATGTCTATGTCACGATAGTTTCTAGTCATAATTTCCTAAAAATTGTTGAAAAGCTACTTCCTACTTTCTTGTTTGCTTCTTCCCTTACACTCAGTAAACATAGAGATGTCATAAATTTAATATTTACATCTAGATAGGATCATGTGCATTTATTTGTTATGAGAGTGTGTCAATGTAAGTTAAATATGCATCACAATAGATTTTTTATTTCATGGATCATGGATGTCTTTGCATGTTTTCAGTGATTCAGTTATAACTTTTCAGACTTTCGAAAGCTTATCGATGTGAAAATTTATAGTTCTGCATATTTTTCTTTATCTATTTCTATTCTATAATTGTTTTTTATTCACGTTCCCTTGTGACAACTGAAATTTAATTTTTGGACAACACCATCATCTCACCCCTCACCTTTCAATCTATACAACACCTTTTTGAGGCAACACAATAGATGTTTTTTGCTCTCTTTTTCATATCCACATGGCTACTCCATATAGACTTCCCAAGTCAATTCATCATTAACCAAAGAATTCTTGACATGAAAATGATGTACATTTTACTTAAACCGAGAAAAAAAAAAAAAAGGACACATCAGAGGGTGATCACTTTAGCCACAAGTGTTAAGTTTTCTGCATATCCAATTCTTTTTTTGTTTGTGTACTTCAGCCACTCATTTGGTATTCGATGACAGGTTCACCTTATAATTCACACTTAGTATTTTAGACCCATCTACACCTAATAAATTCATTTCATTCTGATAATTATGTCCTCGTCCAAGTATATTCCTATGAATTCGTTTGATTTCTTAATCCATTTGCAAGTCTCCCCTTTGTACCTCACTTGCCTCAAAATTAGAAGGCTCATCTCAGTCAGTCAACGGTAGAGCTATGAATGCATAATTAAATGTTTCGCACGCTCATCCTACTGCCTCTTCCCTTCTTGTTCAATAAGTTGTGTCTCAAAAATAGTCTACAAGTATCATTTTGGTATACTATTCTCTCAGGGATTTGCTACAGTCTCCTTACATACCAACTCATCATTGTCATGTGCAATAGTACTCAACAAATATGACATGTTATTTTTGCATTGAAGTGTTGGACTTTGGTTATTCTGGATGTTATTTTTCCTCTGTACATTATGCTAGGATACATAAGGCATGTGAACTGTATGATAAAATTCCTCAATGAGATGTGATCTCATGGACTCAAATGATTGTAGGATATGCATAAAATGGGTTTGTTGAAAATGCCTTCAAAACTTGTAGGTGAATGCATTTGACAAGTGAAAACCTAGCCTCCACAACCTTAATACGAATAATTCCTTTCTATACCAATATGGGAGCCTTAGTACAAGGTATGAACATCCATCAAAGTATAATGGAAAGTGGATTTTTGTTTGCAAAATTTCTCAAATAGATGCGGTCTCATGGAATGCCATAATTTTAGGATATGCACAAAATAGCTCTCACAATGACACTCTCATGCTCTTTGAGGTAATAAAGTACTCTACAATGTACCCTATCCATTTAAGGTTCATTTATATTTGCTTGCATTTTTTGTCTCATTTATGTTTCTTGGAGAGGTAATATGTTGAAGGACTGAGTGGTTATTTAAATCTACTTTGACGCCAACACTTCACATTCACTACATTGTGAAGAGTGAGTGTTAGCAAACATACATGTCTCACTTGCATTTGTATTCAATTATTACACAACTAACTATTATTTAACATCACTTCCAATGTACTTTGCAAAAATTTTTTTGGCTTGAATATAAAATCAAAATTGTCAATCACACCTCTTATCCACATAAACTACAAAAGATATAACTATCCCTCTAAATAAAATAACATATTCCGTTCGGTGTTCACATTGCATTGTACACATACGATTGCTAGTAAAATATGTGCTTATACCTCAAGGTTATATATATTTCCAATATAAATAAAGTGTTTTGGATGTCAATGATGCCCTCCTTAATTTTCATTTGTTTTAATATCATATTAGGCATTTTAGTTAGTTCCTCATCATTCAAGGTGCATAAGAATTTTGTAAAAATCATTTCATAGTTTCATCTCGATTACCCATGGTCTAATTATATTTACACTATTATATAGATCTCTTCTTTACCTCGTTTATAGAACATTTATGATTCGTGTAACTCTTACTTTCCACTTGGGGATTCAAGAATTCAAAAGATTTGGATTCTAATTTTTTTTTTAAAGTGAAACATCGTACATGAATATAATTACTAATGAGGTCAAGAAGAAAGGACATGTTCCAAAGTGTTCACATTTTTTGTGGTTTACATATTTATAATTTTTGTCTTAGATATCCCTCCTTCAATAAACAACAAGCTACGTGCACAAGCCATACATCATTGTTTTGATATTTACGCCTTTGCTTCTATGAGTTACACTTTATTCTGTTAGCATAGTATACGTACCTAATTTTATTATTAGACTAATCTTCTATCTATTCCATTATTCTCTCACCTACATCCATATCTTCCTCCTTCAGTTTAGGGGAATATTGTTTATTGCCTCTCCTATATAATGTACATACTACTTCATAATAAAACAAGGTGTGTAGAGTATTTCACTCCATATTCTTCTCTCCTATCTGAGTCCTACATTTTGGTATCAAAGAAAACTTGATCTTTGTCTGCGTCTGAAGGAGAAAAGTCTAACATAGGGGAGGAATAGGTGACCTACGTGCGTGGAAGAAGTCTTCTATTTTATGTGTAGAAAGGATTACACATTTCTATACTGTGTTGAGGAGCGGTCTGATATTTTTTTTATTGGACTATTCATCCACTTGCTGAGTGAAAATGATTCTTCACTTCCATTTCACTATTGATTTGTGGAGTCTGGCTTTATCTTCAACAAACGTTCTTAACTATTAATGTGTATAGTTTGTGGAGTTTGGAAAAGGAAGAGTCTTTGTCTTGCATATGTGTGAGAGGATCTAAGCAAGGAGCCAGGAGAAAATTTTGTGTAGAAGGAGAAAAGTGCATGGAGATTAGATTTATAGTTCCTACATGAAAGAAGCTTAAAATCTTCTATTGTGTGACTGATTTTCTTACCTGTGTAGAGGAGGAATAGACCAAAAGCTGCTTACTGCGTGGAAAGTGGAAGGATAATTTATTTTTGCGAGATTTCTTTTCTGCAGAAACCAAGAATCATTTCCTTTGGAAAACACCTGTGTAAAGAGTTAGAGCAGCGTGGGAGAAAGTTGCATACTTATGCATAGAAGATTGAATCCAATTCTATTATTATGATTTTTTTTGTTTTATTTACTATAGCAAATTCAAAACAAAATTTGGGTGGAAGTATAATACTGGTGCATGAAGCTTTTATACTTTTGTGAAGACACAAAAGTCTTATACATCTGCAAGAAAAAGAAACTTCTACTTGACTGTATTGCGTGCAGGAAACAACGACCTGCAAGGATACTGGCTGGTGTAGGAGCAAACTCTCTTTAAATCAAATGAAAGACATCTTCACCAAGACAACGAGGAAGTAGTCACTACAGAAACTACATCGAATGTCAAGCGTAGATAACTCAATTGAGAGCGTCAATAACACGGTCGCCATAGCTGAAAGCCAGAACATCAAGTCACAAGCCAGAGAACACTATGAAGAAGTTCTTGAGAGCTCTGGGTTCTACTTTGCTTTACTGAATGAGCTTCAGAATATTGGTAATCTAGCCTTCTACAAGCATATTTGAGAAGGAATTCTTCAATATTTCCTTTTCGACGTCTGCTATCAAGCAAAGCGAGTTCATGAAGAATTAGAAGCTGGGTACGATGCCGAATGTGATGATGAAGAAGAACGCCCCATAAAGCATCATCGTCGTCTCATAGCATGTGAATATCATGAGCATCTACGAGCCAATAATTCTCATCAGTGAGTCAAATTTGTAATAACTCTTGAAATAAATAAATAATTTTTTTCTATTACAATGTCTACTCTCGAAGTTGCTTCTTTTTGATGCTCAGTTGCTCAAAGGGCCCAATTTTGTGGCCTGGAAAACAAAAATGAAGACAATCCTTCAGTTTGAAGGATTATGGGGCATCGTGACCGGATCGGTGCCCGTTCCCACTGCTCCTGACGAATTAGTTAAGTATGAGATGGCTAGTGCAAAAGCCTTGATGCTAATAATGCTTAGTATCAGTGACGATGTGCAACCACATGTTCAGAATGCGGACAAACCAAAGGAAGCCTGGGACAAGCTAGCAACAATTTATGAAACCAAAAATCAGATGAAGATTCTTCATCTTCAGTCAAAGTTGGACACCTTCTCTATGGGGTCAGATGAGAAAGTGGAGGAGTTCTTACGTCACATGGCTGAGTAGAGATTAGATTTATTGGCACTCGATGAAATGGTGGACGATAAACTTCTCATTGTAATCACGTTGAGAGAACTCCCTTCTCAATTCCGAGTGTTCATTACGAAACTAAATGTATCTAAACAAATAGTGACATCGAAGAGCTTGTGAATTTTATGCAGTAGGAAGAGGCCATCACTTCATCCCATGAGGAGTCTTAAGATAAAGCCCTATTCTCAAAGCCATACCATGGCTAGAAGAATCGAAAGGGTCCCCCAGAGAAGACAAATCAAGCGCAACCAAAACAACAATAGAAAGATCAAAAGTCAAAGAGGTGGTGTCACATTTGCAGAACCAACACTCATGACATTGATCACTGCTGGTACAATAGCTTGAAACAAGGATCTTCAAGTTAAACTGACATGTTAGGGCACAAATATTTTTAAAAGTCCAAACGACGTCCCCACTGGAGAAAGCACAAGGGACATCTCGCAGCTCAACAAGAAGATGATGAATCTGATGAGGAGACATCAGAAGGAGCCCATTGTGGTAAGAACCTTGTACTCATCTCTCAAACTTCTCATCCCATGAAGAAAGTTTGGTTGATAGACTCTGGTGCAAGCAAGCATATGTCAGGTGACAAGAAGCTGTTTGATTCACTACATGAAGAACCAACTGGAGATTGGGTTCGGATAGCCGATGACAAAGAATATGTTGCAGAAGGAATTGGAAATGTCAC
The DNA here is from genome assembly GCA_018340775.1 of Taxus wallichiana var. yunnanensis. NCBI lineage: Eukaryota > Viridiplantae > Streptophyta > Pinopsida > Cupressales > Taxaceae > Taxus > Taxus wallichiana. Next base: position 556,713,813 of record CM031243.1, on the reverse strand, counting down.
CATTCCTCTGGGACCACAAAAATGTACACTTACAAAGGTACTATATGTTCCTGGCTTGACTAGCAACCTCTTGTCAGTTACTCAGCTCTTGAATCATCATCTTAATGTAGAATTTCTTGTTCAAAATGACATTAAATCATGCTTAATCTCCAGACAAGGTATGGTTCTTGCTAAAGCATTTGTAAAAGATAAGTTATTTGCTTTAGATATTGTTTCATCTTCTACAGTAGCTTTATCTGCTTCTACAATAGAATCAATTGCCCTATGGCATTTTAGATATGGACACTTGTCGGTTAGTTCATTACAGTAGATGAGTTCAAAAGCAATGGTCCATGGACTACCAACATTGTCAGTTCCTTACCTATTTTCCCTGGCTATCTTGCAGGAAAACAACACAGGGATTCATTTCAGACAAGCACTTTCTATGCCAAGAAGTTTCTAGAGGTAGTTCATACCGATCTAAATGGCCCATTTCCTATTTCATTTTTAGGATACAAGTACTTCCAACTATTCATGGATGACCACTCTCATAAGATGTGGGTATATTTCCTAAAGAAGAAAAGTGAGGCTCTTCAACATTTGTAAAACTTTTATCATCATATTGTCAAAGAGTTTGAACAACCACTTCTTCTACTCTGCTCAGATCAAGGGGGGAATTCACATCAAATAAGTTCTTGGCCTTCCTGAACCAACAAGGCATTAAGAAACACCTGATTGCTCCCTACACGCCCTAGCAGAATGGCATTGTTGAGCGTCACAATTGCACAGTGATGGAGATGGCTTGCTACATGCTAACAACTGCAAAGCTAGAAGAACGCTATTGGGCTGAAGCAGTACAGATAGTGTATATTTATGGACAAAGATTCTACCAAATAAAATTCCAGAAGAAGTATGGAGTGGTAGAAATCCATCAATTTCTCATTTATGAGTATTTGGTTGCACAACATACATACATGTCCCATCTCAGAAGAGAAAGAAGGTTGAGCCAAAGTCACTCCCGTGCATCCTACTTGGCTATAGCACTACCTCAAAGGCGTACTATCTCATGGATCCTAAGACAAAGAAAATATATGAGAGTCATGATGTGGTTTGTGATGAGTCATCTTTTGACTCAATAGTATCAACAGAAGATCCACTTCCAACCACCTCTCACCGACTAGTCTCCGAATCAGATGATGAGCCAAAGGAGACTACTCAAAGAAAAGAAATGCTGCTAGGAGAGATATTTGTTGACCTTGGAGAATTGGAGAATGTGACTCCACATCAATCCACATGGAAATGATACAGTTCTTCTCAAAAGTAGCCAAGTTCTCATCCGAAGTGGGTACAAATCACTATCAAGGACTCACATTTTGACAACTCCCAGATACATCATCGGAGTCAAAACAAGGAGTCAAATAAGAAATGAGGTAAAATTTACACTCATGAGTTCACTGATTGATATCTCTAAGCCTGATAATGTTTGTGAAGCACTCAGTCAACCTCAGTGGAAGGAATCCATGGATATAGAAATTGACTCACTCAAGAAAAAAAGCAGACATGGGAACTTGTCAATCTACCCACAAGAAAGAAACCCATAGGCTACAAATGGGTTTTCAAGAAAAAATATAAGGCAGATGGATCCATCAAAAAACATAAAACATGACTTGTAGCAAAAGGATATGCTCAGAAAGAGGGCATCAACTATGAATAAATCTTTTCACCCACTGTGAAGATGAAGACCATCAGAGTAGTTTACACACTAGCAGCATAGAAAGGATGGACACTTCAACAGATGGACTTCAAGAGTGCTTTCCTAAACGGTGATCTGAAAGAAGAAGTAGACATGATCCAACCTGAAGGATTTTTTGATGAAGAGCATCCTAAAAAGGTATGTCGTCTCATCAAATCATAGTATGGACGAAACAAGCTCCAAGAGCATGGTATATCAAGATCAACGATCACCTTTTGTAGCATGAGTTCACTCGTAGCCCCTCATATTTGAATTTGTATATAAAGAAGGTAGGCAAAGAAATAGTCATTCTTTTTATGTATGTAGATGATCTTGTGATCACTGGAAGTTCAGAAGACTAGGTTGATAATGTAAATAATGATCTCAAAAGAACCTTCGACATGACAGATTTGGGGCTACTACATTACTGTCTTGGCTTGGAGATAAAGAGCATCACAGTTTTGTCTCCCAGACAAAATACGCCAAGACACTCCTGGAAAAGTATAGAATGTCTGACTGTAAACCTATATCCACTCCCATGGAAAAAGGATTGCAACTTTCAAGATTCCAGGACTCACCTCAAGTAGATGCTACTATCTACAGGAAATTTGTTGGAGGACTCCTCTATTTCACATATACCAAACCAGATCTCTGCTATGCTATCAACTATCTTTCCAGGTTCATGCAGGATCCGAATAATTGTCACTGGAATGCATCAAAGCATGTTTTGAGATATGTCCGAGGAATAAATGATAATGGTTTGGAATATAAGAATAATGATCAATTCTTCTTATAGGGATACTGTGACTCAGACCACACCGGATCTGTTGATGACAAGAAGTCAACTACAGGATACATATTTCATCTTGGATCTGGACCCATCTCGTGGATAAGCAAGAAGTAGAATGTTGTTTCTATCTCATCCACAGAGGCAAAATATCACATCGCACAAGGATCTATGTGTGAAGTGATATGGTTACATCATATTTTAGATGATATTGGAGTTCTAAAAAACATTCACCTATTCTCTATTGCGACAATCAGAGTGTGTTGAAGCTCATGTAGAATCCAGTTTTTCATGAATGAACAAAGCATATTGAGATTGATTGTCATTTTATTCGAGAGCACATCTTGGACCATCACATTCAGCTCTAGTATTTTCCTACAGAAGCACAAGTTATTGACATTCTCACAAAATCTCTTGGACAAGTGAAATTTGAACTTTTTAGGGGTCACATTTGTAAGAATAATGTAATAAGGGGGGAATGTTAGCATAGTATATGTACCTAATTTTATTATTAGACTAAGCTTCTATCTATTCCATTATTCTCTCACCTACATCCATATCTTCCTCCTTCAGTTTAGGGGAATATTGTTTATTGCCTCTCCTATATAATGTACATACTACTTGATAATAAAACAAGGTGTGTAGAGTATTTCACTCCATATTCTTCTCTCCTATCTGCCTCCTACATATTCATCTATATTATCTAGCATGGTAAGTTTCAAAAACTTTATTACCTATTGAATACATATCGACACACTTGTGATCCTTGTGAGGCTCATCTTTGAGATGGGAAAGGATGTTACCAAAGGTAAATCTCCCGCAAAAACAAATATCTTTTTTTTAGTTTTTTTATAAATAGAAAAAATATTTAACCTTATGTTAAAGGAGTGTATCTGGTTACTCTTTACATTCACAATATCATCTTAGCGAGACATCCTTTCTATGATTGATTTGTGAATACCTTATTCACCCAAAAATGACCTCTTAAGAGGTATTAGACATATCTTAACCCTATCTACACAACAAAGGTAAACAATCTACAAGGAATTCCATTATAGGGTAGTTAAGACATACCCCAGCTTTAAAAAAACCAACATATCGAGGACCACTTTAACAATCTTACGACGAGGCATACCATGTATACAATCATTTACATGATGAGAGTATCCTTGGGTTCCAAGTAGCTACCAAGTTCAAGGAACTCTTAACTATGTGTAACATTTCAAGGATCAAAGGATATACACAAGGTACCTACGTAGGAGGATTTATAAGTATAGATTGAGTATTATGCCACACATAAAACTTGAGCCTCAAATCGAATGGTGCATATGAATGTGATGTGTAATGGTACAAGGATTTATTAGCTTAGCAAGTAAAAAATACATAAGACACTTGTGTCCAAAGTGGCCAAGCATATATGAAGGCACAACAAAAGGTATTTCCCATTGGTCCAGAGTAGTGGTTCATTTAATGGATCATAACGTAATCAAGGTGAAAATATCATAGGAAGGGATTTAGGAAGCAATCTCATTTTGATAGATTTTGAACAGACCATTCTATCACACATGACAAAATATCATAATAGGAAATAAACTAATGAAGACCATCACGTTTTTGGAGTATAACAAAATCATAGTAATTTAATACCTAACAATTTTCTTTTGATAAATGTCAACAAGAATTTAGTCAATCTCTTTCAAAAGTACAAGAACATGAAAATTCATTTAATTAAAGTGACTAATTCATTTACTTCCCATAAGTAGTATTACATGTTAAATTCTAGTTTCTCAACATTGAGAGATTTACATGAAACTTCATGCCATTTAACATGGGATACATTTTACAAATTGGATTAATACTTTCTTTCTTCATTTCTCAAATTAAAACAATTTATCATAATGCAACTACACATTATTTTCAGACAAATGATATGAAAACTTCTTTTTCCAATTACAGATATACATATAATATTAGGATGTGCATAGCTAAATTACATGTCATGAGCATAGAATAATGTGCATCCACCATTTCCTTCCACTTGCATCCACATGTTGTCAGCACTAATCTCGCATGAAATCACCCCTCCCCCATCTAGTATATATAAGAAATCATGCATCGACAATTGATGTCCCACAAATATACTTAGTCTTTTTATTTCATTCGTACTAATAGGGTTTAAAGAGACAAAAGATGAGGAGAGAAAGTATACATCACCTTAAATAATGTTACAAGACCGTTATATATCAAAGTTTAAGAGAGAGAGAGAGAGATAGGTAGAGACATAAAATTCATAACTTTCCATGTCACAACTTATTTCGTTTCACAATCCATATATATATATATATATATATATATATATATATATATATATATATATATATATATATATATATATATATATATATATATATATATATATATATATATATATATATAGAGAGAGAGAGAGAGAGAGAGAGAGATACAATAATGTATTTGTTTTTCACGTTCATCCATTTTTTTAATATACCATAACATGTAGGGGAAATTATATGAAAGAGATAGTCTTTACAAGAAAAAACAACTTTCAATATTGGATGGAGTGTGAATGGTAAAAAGGGTGACCCAAGATCATGAACTACAATACAACTCAAATAACCCAAGTAGGCTGCAAAATTCCCTTTGAATAGTTGTGAATGGTATGCAAAAGAGGATAAGGTCTCTTCTCGCCTCTATTACTTTAAACCATGATTATTCAATAATTTATGATGGTAAGAATAGATATACGATGAACATTTTGGAGGTGTATCTCCGTGTCAAAATGTCGAGTTTAAAAATTTACACCATAGTATAAAGTAGTTTCGACTGGTCACAAAATGGCCTTGAAAAAAATGTGTATGCATGACCAACGAAATTCTAGATACTTCCAACCTATTCCCCTATATACTAAAATCTCAAGGGACATGATGGAATTACGATCCAAATTATATAACTCATTTTGGGAGCATTGTTCAAGAGGGAATAATTAATTCTTAGTAGCTTATGCCTACACCTAGTAGGCTAAGTAGGCCCTGAAATAGGCATGCAAAGCATATTGGCCAACTTTCATAGTGAATACCAACTATGTATCACCATTCTTCATATAACAGGTAAGGGCTATGAGGTGACAACAAATTTTTTCATGACTCGTAGTTTAGTTTTGCAGGATGATTCCGAATCGAGTTCATAAGCCTACAAGTAGGTGTCTCCTTCATTGGACTCATTCTAAATGTGAGATAATGGATAAATAAAACACTCCAGATCATAGATTTGATAATTTTTACAATTAATAAATTTTCTCCATAACACGAGCAATGTTATCAAGTTGGAAAATGTTATTCTCGCAGGATAAGAATTTGTGAATACCAACATAATATTAAAGTAAAATCAACATTTTAAATTTATTTAATTAAAAACACTTAAAATCTCATATGCTAGCATAAGATGAAAATAAAACAAGAGAGGGAGAGGAATAATCCCATTCATGTTTCTAACGAGGTAGAGAAGAAGGGGTGTTTAGCTAGTTTACGGGTTGCCTTGACATCTTGTCAAATAGTTTGCATGCGTTGCAAAACCTTCACATTTGGCACTGATGGTTATTGATTCTGACTCTACGCCCTGTAAAATTATTTTATTAAACTCTCCAAAGAATTTTTAGCATACTCCATTTTAGAATATTTGAGAATCCACACATTCCACAATACTACATTAGTTTGAGGTATTCGAAAAAAATTGGCGTGCCTTGTGAGGTCGAATTCCTTCAAGGCATTTTTTTTGAGACAATTCATGTGCCAAGTTCACGATTCCATATTTTACATACATATCTACCTGAAATTTGCAAATAAAAAATATGACAAAAGACCCATTCAAATCTTCATTATGCTTTGGTGTAGATCCATGATATCTTTTAAAGCTTCCATTTTAACAGTGTGACAGGATGCTAGCACAACCCGTAGAACTTTAGTTTTACCCTAGCCAGTCACATTTAGTTTTACAGGTTCCAAGATCTCAAAAAAATCCATCTTTCCAATATCCTGACACCATTGACTACTATGGAATTTTCAATAATAACCAGAAATAAAAAAAATGTTTTGATTGATGTGTTTAATCTATTCCATACGCATTTATTATGATCAAAAGTAGGAGGAAATTTGGACAAAATACATGGGGGTTGTCCCTACTCCTTACACTACATCTACGTACTCAAGACACAATAAAACAAGATTGGCATCTGCATAACCAGTTGCACACCCATCTATCTAGATGTGTGCAATATAAATAAAAGAAAAAAATCTACTTTCACGCATTGGCAAAGAATGGACAAACATAGGGTTTCACCAAGAGGAAGAGTGAAAGAGAAAAATTTTACAAATACATAAGTGGGATATCAGGAAAGGGAAATTTCAATGTCTTAATTAATAAAACTACCCTAAATAAAAGATAAAGAGAAGGAAAAATGAAGAGGTAGCCATTGTTTACCTCGAGAATGGTTCCGCAAAGGTTACAATGCACGTAGCACAGGTGCTCAGAAGAAGAAGAAGCAAAATCAATACAGCTAGACATTACGCCCGAATGAAGTGCCTCTTAGTAATCCTCAATCTTCTTCTTCTGCATACAACAACAAAATAACAACAAGAAGTAGTTTCCTTTCCTCTTAGAGAAAATTGAACCCACTTTAGATACAAGATACATATCCAAATCAATCAATTTATATATAGTAAAATGAGGAGATATTACGGTTAAATATTTATCTCCGTGTGTAGGGATAATTTTACTAATAATGGTATTGATTTTGGATGGCTATTAGTGAGAGCTTCATTTAGCAAAGTTCCCCATCACATTCTATTTATTTAATAATGAGAGTACAAAACCTAGCTTTACCATTGTTAGTAAAGCAGATTTCTGACTTCTGCACTTGCTTTAACTATCCAATTACTACTAAATTTACAATGTTAACTTGGGTTTCACCATGGTTACACCTCTGAATCTCAAATAAAGTGCATGTATTATTATGCAAGGAAAATGATAGGTCTATAAGGATGTTTAGGATGTGTTGTTGCATATTGAGGGAACCAATATTTTCTGTAACTTGCAAATCAAACCTCTAGCCAAACAGTTCACATGCCAAGTGTTAGCTTCCACTTTTACTTGTGTTTTTAGATAGGGCAGCTGGATTGCAGGGATACAGGTTTGAGGGGACAATTTGCACAAATGAATAAGCATTTCTATTTGGATAAACACTTTACATGCATCGACCAAAATCTGCACTTTTCCCAAGAAGGTTAAATGCATAGTTTAGGCTTCTTAAGTGGTCCCATGACCACATTTCCACATGAAGATGGGAGGGATCTTACAATGCACAAAAGAGAAATTTTCTACCGACTAAAAAAATAATATTGTCAGCTGATAGCCTAATGTTATCGGTCAATAGCATAATGTTGTTGGTCGGTAGCATTACGCTATTGGCCGATAGCATTTTCTTTCAATTCATGGCAGTCACCAATATTTCAAAATTCATTTGAAGAAATTTGCCAAGTTATATCCATGTTTTTTTCGGGGGAGGGGGTGGGGGTCTTAAAATTTACCCTGCACTCTAATCGAAAGCAATTGATCTGGTGACTAGATGCACCTATTTCCCCCCTAAAATACATACAAACTCATCGCATGTCCTGTCGCTTTCCAACATAGGCTATAAGGATTATAAAATCAACAAAGTAAAGAAATTCAAAACTTATGGGTAATTCATCTAATTTTATTCAAAATAATGGATATGTGTATGACAACAAGGGAAGCTTGGGGCTAAAACAAGATTAAGTGGTTAAAATGTTTCCCACTAGTTTCCATGTTATTGTCGGGGAGAATCATAATGTACATCAAATCATATATGTATAATGATTTTGTAAAAAATATCTCCATTCCACCATATAGAAATTTCACTATGTCATTTACAATATTTACGCACAAATTAAAGTTGCAAAAAAATTGTTTTGATGAAAAGAGATCTTATATTATATTAATGCAATAATATCCAAGATAGCTTTCAACAAAAAAGCGGGCAGAATGAGAGCACACCCCAAAACCACAATGAAACTAGGCAAAGCCTAAGACCAAAACAAACAAACTAGGCAACACCTAGGAAACCATCAAAACACAACATTATGCAGTAGCAACAAACATTCCCGAAGGGGGATGGAGGTGAGAGGGTTTTGGGTCGATGAAGCCCTATGGGCTTACAAAGAACCTTAGCACAAAGCGGTGGGAGTGGGTGAAGATGCTTAACGTTTTGGTGAAGCTACATCTGTTGTGTTCTTGCACAGCGGAGCATGGCATGGAGGGAATTGTTTCTCACTCCGTTCCTCTGGAGGAGAGTCTGGCCATTGAGCTTCTTCAGGAAGCTAACCAGTCCGCTTGTTTCCTCTTAAGCTAAGATGTGAAAGCTTTTCTGGATGCTTTCAGGAGTGCTTCCGGTCCTATTTTGTTTGCTCCTTTTCCGATTGAGGGTTTTGTGTCTACTTTCATTCAGTTTTATTCCTACTTTCACCTTCTTCCTATAAAGGAGGAGGTTGTGCTTCATTCTGAAGGGGTTTCTCAGTCTTTTGTGGCTCCGTCGGGTGTGGAGGTCCTTTTAGTGAAGGTGAAAGTGTTACAAGACCTTTCTCTTCGTGTAACCTTGATTATTCCTGATTTTGTTTATGTGTGCGGTTCCTCGGAGCAGATCGGCTCGGATATGGGTGTTGGGACGAACCCGGGAAGTGGTTTTCTTTCTGAGAAGAAGCGTCTGTTGCGGGGGTTGACCTTCGTGTCTTCTGGTTCGATCCCTACCTTTTTTTTTTCTTAGAGGGGGTTCGGTGCGACTAGGTTGCTTTGTTGTGTGTCGTTCTTGATCGCACTGTCTGGCAGAAGTCGTCTTTTGGTTTCTTTTTTCTACCTACTCAAGTATCTACCATCTTGGTTCCCCAAGTGTAGAATTAGGAAGAAACTTTATCTTCGGTTTTTATGGGTTTGAATCTTCATCCGCTCATGAATGAGTATCAGCGGATATGATCATGTTGAATCTTTTGCGGATGTTTTTGTTTCTTGGGCGGCTCGATTTTCTTTGATGAAATGCTAGTTATTTCAACCACTTCTTTTCGTGTGTGGTTTCGTAGTAATGGTGGGTCGCTGGATGGTGGTGGCTCGTTTGCTGATGCAACATCTTTTGGGGTTGTCGTCACTTCTTGGCTGAGTGGTGTTGTGTTGGCGTGGGTCACCCTTCTTCGATTTTTGGGCTTTTGAGTTGTTTTGGCCCTTGTCGGATTGTCGCGGCCTTGGAATGCTTTCCCCTACTATTGGCGATGTGTGGTGTCCAACTTGGAGAGGTCTCTCTTCCCTCTTTTGGGTCTTTTGGTGGCTTCTCGTCTTCTTTCAGCTCTTTCGCCCTTCTAGCTCGATCCTCGTTCGGGGTGGTTAAACGTGAGGGGTGTGGAGGTTTTCGTCGCTGGTTCATCATGATTGGCATTGTCTTGCTGGTTATGTTCAGTGTTCTCCACTGTGTCCTGGTGTTTTTGGTCGTTCTATCGTTCTTTGTTTTCTCTTTAGTGCCCGTCAACCCTCCGGTTCATAACTCCGATTAAAAGCGTTTAATAATAATAAAAATTAAAAAAACATTCCCGAAACAAGGGGATCATGATCATCCGACCAACCCAAGCCTGAAAAATCTACTCCAGGCAAAAAAATTATTTTCAAATTTATAATAGATGAAAAAATCAATAACATACATCGATATAGATGTGAAATTTCTCTTATATATCTTGGAACAAACAAAGTTGCATCGAGTTACGGATCAAATAATTGATCGCATAGATATCAATTCTAATTCGAAGAATTTGACCGAATGGTCATTTTTTATATTCATCGGGATTATGGTCATGGTCTATGAATTGAAATAGTCGTAGTCTTTTACATTCACTTGAGTTGGCGTGGCCCCTAAATCATGTTAAATTTCCGGGGTTTTACCGCGTCACACATATTGACAAGAATTGGTCATATATGACTTTATGTGAGCGAGTACGCACTGGATTTTATGTAAGCGAGTACGCACGCAAAATTCATTATATCCTCACAAGATTCAACACTTGCCACGAACGAACATATTCTTCCGCTCTATTTATAATTCATGCCCATCTCACATATGTACGCCATTTCTCTTTCATTCGACTCGGGATCCTATTTTCACTGTAATATCTTTTAATATTGAAACTGCAGATGCACGAAAAATTGTCAAGCGAAAATCAGAGCAAGACAAATATTCAGCGGAAAATGTTCTCGTCAGAGAAGATCATCCTGAAATTAAAAGTCTTGAGGATCATTCAGGATCAGAGGTGAATAGCCCAGAAGTCGATCACATGCAAATCACACGTCCTCACAAGAAAATTAGTCCGTTGAGGAATAAGCTCCCTTCTGGCCCAAGTCATGGTGGAGTTGGTCATGGATATGTGAACGCGGGAGGTGTTAAGAGCAGATGGAGATCAGAAAATATATTGAAGAATAAACTTCCTTCTGGTCCAAGTCCTGGCGGCGTCGGGCACTGAAACTTATAATTAACGAATGTCGTTAACAAAATTGAAATCCAAATTTCTTGTCTTCTGGTACCCATCAATGGCTGCCCGGTCAAAACAACTAAAGCAGTGCCAAAACATTTGATTGTTGTCAAGGAATTCACATTTCTACTCACTAGAAACATATATATACATACATACATACACACACAGATATACACACACACACTCTTGTATATTACAGATACTTGGTTTAAATTTAGTTCCTATTGTTTTGTATTTTTTGTGTTGTTTGATCTTCAACTTATTTTTCAGAGTTTATCACAAATTTTAACACTTTTAATCTTGTGAATCAAGTAGACATGAGAGTTTAAATACTTTTTTATACTAGAAAATTTCTCTATGCTAAGAATTTACTTTTAAAAAAATCTTCATCATATCAGACTTACATATGTATACCACTCAAGGTCCTACTAACTCCACCACTATATTGTCACAAAACTCTAGCACAATATCCGTGTTGTATGGCACAACTTTACCATAATGTGGCTAGTTTAAGATGAGTTAATGATGATTAATTATTTAGTGGTTTCTACAAAGCTATTATAATAATTGAACCAAAGCTTAAAATTCCTCTTTTGATACTAAAACGTTCTTCTATTAATTTTAAACTAGTGATCATATATCTAATCTATCAAATTACACAAGGTATTCTAATATTTAACTATTTAATCGAAGTCTTCATCCCTTGTCAATTGCCTTCCATTTCGTCATGGCCTTTTGAAAGCAACATCTTTGTTCTCTATCATTTATTATACACTTGTAGACATAAATCTCTTGGTCCACTAAGTGAGGTTGAATGCTAAGTTAAAATAGATGACTCCAAATCTATCGGATATATTAATTCCAATCTCTTTATTTGTATACATATATTTGAAAATTATTATTAAAAACATGGCAAGAAACTAAATTATTGTATAAAACTTTGTAATAAAAGATAACACAAGTATCTTTGTGTGTGTGTGTGTGTGCCTATATGGACATGCCAAATGTATAAAAGAACGTGACATATTGAAAAGCACACTTGAAATAAACATAAAATAACAAAACAAACATAATTGAAATTATTTTTGAAGTAAATAAACGGAATTCAAACAATGATTCAAAATTATTACTATATATGGATTGAATTTTAGATAGAACATCATCTATGATGAAGAGTTCACATGCTAATTTTTTCATATAGTTTGCTTCATTAATGAGGTTCATCTAGTTGAATGTAAATATCCTACAATTTGTTAACCACCACATGAAATAGGTACACCGATGTCTTTCTCATAAAAATGAGAAAGAGTATAGTTGATAATAGTAGAGCATTGGAAAATAATAATAATTATCATCTAAAATATGTGAATATAAAAAATTGATTTGTCTTAAACTCATAAAATACAAAAAAATTAATTGTGTAGAAATTAGGAAAATATAATATTGAACAACAAAAATTAAATAAGGAATATTGCAAATAAATAGAGTATTTCAAACTCAAATCAACACTTCTGTGCATATATCTTCTTGCTTGTTAGAGCTTCAACTCAATGCAATTTGCGTGTGTAAAAACACTTACAAATATTGCCTCTAATATATACATGGCTTTCCTCTAACAATAAAACACTCAAATCTTAAAAATAGAACAAGATTATATTTGCCTAATTTTTTGCATGAAAAAGCTTTTTAATTTCTTTTCCTAAAATTAGGAATCTAAAATCGAGCTATGTAAAATTAAAAGTCACGTAAAAAGAAAATTGTTGTTTGCTTTTCTTAATAATTGCCTAGGGACAAAATTAAACTTTTTCTAACACTCCCCCTTAATTTTGACCTTCAAAATTTTATTATTCTAGAGTTGAGTGTAAATTTCCAAATCTGACATATTCATGATCACAAACTCCCAAACAACTTCTCAAATACTCAAAAACTTCATTTCCTAAATATTTCGTAAAGATATCAGCAAACTAATCTTTAGATCTACAAAATTCAAGACAAATTTCCTTGTTGTTAACCAACTCCTTGATGAAGTGATACCTCATGTCTATATGCTTTCTCCTCTTGTGAAAAATATGATTTTTGGAAAATTCTATTATATGAAGTGTTATCACAAAAAATGTGTATCCTCTTGATTTTGCCTCAAATATTTCAAAATATTCTCACATAAACAACTAACATGTTGTTGTTGTTGCTGCTACATATTCGCTTATACTTAAGATAGTGTATATGGACTTCTTCTTTGATTCCCATGAAACTACACCTCTTCCAAAGTGAAAAGCATAGTCGAATGTTCTTTTTGTCATGTGTAGTGCCCCATATTTTGACACTCGATTCAAACTCAATCACCTAAAAATTGAGCAATTTTTTTAGTTATATTTATTATTTTCATTTTTTTTATATTCACATATGGCCACACTACTATATGACACTTAATTAATACTATGTTATATTCCCTTATTTTTTCCATGGGGTTAAACACCCCCTTAGTCTAACTTAAATGAAATTAAATTAATTTAGACAAAGAGACATTCATAGGCTACCTAAGCCTAATGTATCCATTAATTAATTTAAAGAGGGCCAATGCCTAATATTAGTTCATTTGTTTAATTTTCTAAGAGAACCCCCTTTAAATTAAGTCCGCCATTTCATTTAAAATAAATTTCCTAAGTTTTCCTCTAGTTATTTTTCCCAAATTTATTTAATTCATGCTCCCCAACATCCCATTTTCCTAGATAAATCCCCTTAGTCCATTTTTAAAATTATTTTACCCAAAACCCATACAATGCCAATGCCACAAATTTAAAGGTGTAGGATTTAATCTAAGCCCTTAGATCTTTTTTTTTTTAATCATAGATTTTTAGGGTTTCCTACAACCTAATCCTATCTTTTCACTTTTATTTTGGAATATTTACTCCTCATTGTGTACGTTTGAACAGGGAGGAGGAATAAGCCCATGAAGGCCATTTGGGATTCATGGACATATCTCTCATGGAGGGGTTTAAGCTCTATTTTTTTTTCTCCTCCATATATCTTCTTCTTTATATATTAATAGTCTACTTTTTGATTTCTTTATTATATTTTTGTGTGCACACATGTGTGTGTAAATAATACGTAGGGTTTATACACACACACACACACACACACAACACACACACACACACACAAGGATGTGTATGGCCATGGCCCGGGTAATGGTGAAACATATGTGGTGGGGGGATATAGTGGTAGGGAAGGGGGTGGGATATGGTGTGGTTGTGCCTATCCCCCTACGGTGAGTAGGTGTTCCCCCTATAACACAATATATATATTCTGCAATATATTTTTTTAAACACACACACACACACACACACACACACACACACACACACACACACACACACACACACACACACACACACACACATATATTCAATAAATATTCGACATTAATGAGTTAGTATTTATAATTTTTAAAACATATATATATATATATATATAAATATATATGTATATATGTGTGTATGTATATATATATATATATATATATATATATATATACACACACACGTGTGTATATGATATATGTTTCTTATATATATGCATTTATATAAAATGACATATTTTAATTCTAGTTTGATTTATTTAACAAATATATTAAGGGAGAAAGTACCATGAAAAATAGTTTTATTAAATTATCCTCTTTCTTATTTTCTCTTGAGAAAAACAACTCATAAAATGAAACAATAGTGTAATAATTTCAAGAGTAAGAAGGTAGATTAAAATCATTCCCTCTTTTGGAGCACAAAATGCAAGATATTTTAACTAAAATAAATTTTCAACAATAAGCTTTATTGATTCTCTCATACCATTATATTTTGGAAGATAATGAGAGGAAATTTAGCTAAACTTATATCATGCTTAATATAATCCCATTTTCAAAGTTTTAACATAATGAGAGCAAATATTGTGACAAATCATTCTTTTAATACAAAGCTAAAAGCTTCACTATCACTTTACATTTAGTACTAAGATATGCTTAAAATGCACCAAAAAATCTATTTTCTTTTCTTCCACAACTCATACAAGTTGGAATGTCATTTGATAAGTAAATGAATATAAATGAAACTTTTTTATCTCAAGACAACAAACTAGTCATATAGAATATGGATAAAAAAATTATTGGAACTCAACATTCATCCATTCCTTTAAAACTTCATTACAATAGAAATGAAAATCAACCTCCCAATCCCATAATCCAAGCCTTAAAATGTTCTTTTCAATAGATGAAGGCATACCCAAAACTTCCATTAAACAAGGTTTACAAAACATGCAACAAAATCAAGGATAGGAGTCTATTACAACATGTAGAAACAAGTTTACAATACTTTGAATCCTTCTTCTCAAAGAGAGGATAAAATGACACAAGCTTACAAGTGCAAAGAATCAATCTTCTTCTCAAGATAGGAGAATAATAACAATTATTACAACTTTATTACAAAAGAAAACTAAAATGCAAGAAGATAAGCCTCCCAAAATGGGGAAAACATGTCGAAAATTCCATCTTTTCTTCTCCAAACTTGAAGTGAAATCTATAATTTTCCACTCCAATACAATCTTCAAAGCACAAGAGAAAAGGGTCCTGGTTTCATCCTAGCCAAATTTCATCATCACATGCCATATTCACCAAATGGAGGACATGTTAGCCTCCCTCCCAGCCCATAGGAGAGAGAGAATGCATGTCTCAAGTTTGCACAAGTAAAGTAGGAAAAAGGGTGATAATCACACACACACAACAATCAAATGAATAACAAAGTCACAATGGGAGAACTCCATGTTTTCCTCAAAGGGGATGAGTGGAAAGGATCCCATAGTAAGCTATAATGTGAACCAACCATAAGAACACTATAATAATCTCCAAAATACCCTCCTTATCTCTTGTTTTAAAAATATCCTCCTTATCACTCCATCCCAAACACAAAGCCTCCTCCTTGGGAGGATTTTCAAACAAAGCATGTTTTTCTATTCAAGGATGGAGAATGAGGTTCAAACCATATGAAATGACCTTCTAGCACATCAAAACATATGAGGGGAGGAATAGTAATAAATATCATCATGGCTTACCCATTGAGCCATGTGGTGTAAGAGGGACACATTCCTCCCTCTTCCCCATAAAATTCCAAAATACACCAAAAATAGGATGGGTGGAGAAAATTAAATGAATGAGAATCACAAAACATACCCATAAATAAACATCCAACATACAAGATTCAAACAACCATTTTTATTTTCACATTATACTATAGAAACCAAAAACATGAGGTATGAAGCCTACCTCAAACTAGCAATCCAACTTTAAGCACAAAAATCTCTCCCTTGCTCCAAGCTCCAACTCCCAATAGTGAAAAGTGAGAAGCAAAAGTCTCGACCCCCTCTCCATAAGAAGTATATAAAGAATAAGAAGTCACCAATCCTCACAATGAGAGGGTGACATGTGTCACCCATCTCATCCTCCAACAAAATATTCCCAAAATCACAATGAGTATAAAACAAAACACATTTAGGAGGTAATCTCCCAAATTCCCTAAAATGCCAATAATCCAACACACTTCAACTTTTAAGAAAAAAAAAACAACCATACTTACAAGATGGTGACATGAGAGGGGTCAAATGGGAGGGAAAATCCCATTTGACCTTGAAAAAAAACCCCCTACCCATAGGTAGGGTCCAAGGGGTCCATTTCCATGTAAGGGAGACCCCCAAAGTGAAAAGAGGCCCTTACAAATACCACATTTAGCCCAAATTCGAGATTGGGTAAAGTGGCTCAAAGAAGAGGTGGTGGGGCCCACCCAAATGATAATTAGGTGGTCCCAAACCACTAACAACAAAATTAATTAACATAAAACATCTCTAATGGATGTAGGGACCATTAGGTCCTTAAACTAGCTTATCACAAGGTTAAAAAAATAAAATTAACATAGATACATTAGGAATCACCAATGGTGTCCAATCATGAATACACCACATACACACAAGGCTACACAAAGATCTTACATGGCTAAATGATTTAGCCTAATCATCGATTACATGCAACTTAAGGTGCAACTCGAAACCAATGTTTTGCTTTGTGCCTTGTAATTTGCACACTCAATTCACACATTAAACATTCTGCTCAATAAAATATATTAAATAAATAATATAAATAAATCAATCATGGATAATCATTCTAACTATACCATAATCAATGTCAGTATGAAATAGCTAAGCACTAACCACATACATCCATATTAACTCAAGTTATATTATCCATCTAAGAACTTACATGACAACATTCAATTATCCATTATCAACCAATGATATCAAAGTATATGACAAAATCCTACCTCCATCCATTATATATGAATTAAAACCAACTGTATCACAACATGTTGATATCTAAAATCATGTAATTCATGAAACTAAGATAGTGATCATAATGTTATCTTGGTGCTACATGCCCTAATCATCATATGTGTCACCAAATGATTCATACTTTGAAACTACATAGTATCCAAATAGTACTAAAATCCATGTCCATAATCTAATAAAATAAAATGAGTCAAACAAATGTCTTGATGCAAGAAAAAGGTGGGCACTACATACCCCTCACCTAAAATTATACTTCCCACGGAAGTCATTGAAAGAGAAGGATATCTAGCCCTCAATTGTGTGGAATCCTACCACGTAGTTATTGTCTCATCAAATAGGTCCTACTGTACTTTGTCTATGTCCAAGTCTCGCCCAGAAGGGCCAATATCCTTTGCTCCGGAATGCTTATGGGATCCGGTCTTCATTGTCCTTCGTCCGCAACATGTAATTCCGACCAATCCAATATATGAGAAATATCAGGACATATCTACATAAAACTAAAACATTAAACACATCGTGGGCCCGGGATAGGCGTGTGGAAAAGCTAAGCGATAGGAAAGCTGGACCTACAACCTCCAAGATCTGAAATGGCCCCACAAACCGAGGTGAATATTAGAACCCTTTCCATATAGGATTGGGCTCTTGTGTGGTCGATATCTCATGAAAACGTTTTCACCCACTTCAAAGTGACATTCGGTCCTCTTGTTGTCTTCATATGGCTTCTAGCATACTCTAGCCTACTCAAAACACTACCTAATAAAAATAACCTCCGCTCCAAGTCCCGAAGAAGATAAGTCATCTAACATATCCCAACTCAAAGGTGTCTTGAAAGGTTTCCCATACAAAGCTTGATAAGGATCCATACCGATAGAGTTGTGATAACTATTATTGTAAAAAACTCTTAAAGATGAAAGTAATCCTCCCACTTGTTCTCTTGATCCATCACATACATCCTCAAGTACCTAATTAACATTATACATCTTTTGTTTACATATATAAAAATAATTGAAAAACCTCACACATAGTTGCATAAATTATCGGTCAAATAATTGTACTTGTAAATTGAAAAATTCAATGACAGATTTCAAGCACGGCTTTTGAAATAAGTATCATGTTTGACCGAATACCCATTTTGATATTCATGGGAAGTGGAACATCTATAATCAAACACAAGTAGTACTCATAAGGTCTATGAATTCGAAAGGTCGTTGTCTTTGATATTCATAACCGTGTCCCTTAAGTCATGTTAAATTTCCGACGCTTTGCACGTCAAACATATTGACAAGAATTGCTCATATTTGACATTCTTCTATAACCGCCTTCACAATGGATGCTATGCCAGCGATTACGCACGCAATTTACATTTGTCCACCCCGAAAACGACTTCTTCCTCCTCATTTTTTCCGCATATGAGATCGCACTTAACACGAAACCAACATATTCTTTCATTGCTGCCCATCTCAGATATTACTACTACCTAGCTATTTTGTTTTGCCACTTCCATAGTTGTGCATATACAGGTGGACCAGCACCTATCAATATCCAGGCATAGCCCAGCAGTCGGTCACATGCAAATCATACGCCCTCAAAACAAAATTAGTGCGTCGAAGAATAAGCTCCTTTCTCGCCCAAGTCATAGTGGAGTTGGTCATGCATATGTGAACGCGGGAGGTGTTAACCGTAGTTTGAGATCGGATAATATATTGAAGAATATACTTCCTTCTGGTCCAAGTCATGGTGGCGTTTGGCACTGCCACTGATAAATGAATGGTGTTAACAATATTGAAATCCAGATTTCTTTCTGGTATCCATCAATAGTTGCCTACTCAAGACAACTAAAGCAGTGCCAGAACATTTGATTGTTCCAAGCGAATATGCATTGTTTAGTGAAACTCGGAGCCTGCTTTTCTTGTAAATATTGATACGAGTACAGAGATTTTTATACATCAAATACCATGATGCTGGTTTATAGAGAGCACTGTACCCGTGATATTTGGTGTTAATACGAGCACTTAATAATGCAAACAAATATATTCTATCCTATGTAAACACGGAAAAGATCTCAGTTTCGTGCTCTCAAAGTTATCATCCTTCCCACTAGGAACATATCTACCTGTATATATCTCAATGTAACTATTTTTCAATTTGTAAGTTTTTTTGTTTTAAAAGAACAAAAAAACTTGAAATCATCTCGTCATCGGTCAATTAATTTTTTTTTCCATGTCTGTGTTTTTAATTATATATATTAGATTACTCTTTTGCTGAATAAATATACATATAAATTGAATCCTTTGTATGGTTAAGTAGCAACAAATATGTGCAACTCTATCCGTAAAAGTTGCCCATGAAACTCATATATGGTACGAACATCTCCTGAAATGTGTGCATATCGACGAAGTTGCACTCTAAACAAAAACACATAAACACTCCAAGTAATTCACAAACAAAATAATCTCAAGAAACTTGTGCATATGAAAAATAGTCTACTCATCCTCATAGATCAAAAATGAAGAAGTGCATATGAGGAGTGTTGTGTAACTACCATGCCTAGGCTTTTCATACTCCAAAATCGAGAGAAGTGTTACAATGCTAGAATAACATGTAACTCTCATATGGCAATGACATATATGACGCATATGATATATTATATGACAAAATCGATCATATGTTATATAACTCCCTAAAAGATGTATGACTCACCTCGGTGAGATGGCTCATCATGTGTAAGATGTAAATAACCTAATAAACAAATAAAACATAAAATAAGAGCCTCACACCATTATTCCCCTTGATCAAAGCTTAGGAAGAGGCATCACAAGCTAGGAATATAGGAATCCGTTAAAAAAACTAAGAAAGATGCATCATATGGGTCCCAACAACATGACCCAATAAGGTACCCATGTAAAATTGTAATCCTTCTAGAAGAAGAAGAAGAGAAGAAGATGACTACAAATCCCAAAGAAGATGTGTTATCTTTTGCATTACACCTCACCTAAAGATGAGATCACAAGTGCAAAAACTTGGCTTTAGTGAAGGGTTTGGTAAAGATATCTACAACCTGATCTAAAGTCTAACAATACTGCAAATCAATGATGTCTCCATGAATCAACTCCCAAATGAAGTGCATGGGTATCTTAATGTGCATCATCTGTTGATGCTAAATCTGTATTTATGTAGATGGAGATAGTGTTATGGTTGCCAAAGTAGATGATGGTAGGTTGTCTAAACTAAATACCGAACTCTATAAAAATCCCCTATAAACAAATAAATTACGTGGCATAGTTGACTACTCCCCAATATTCTACATCTCGCAAAAGATAAATCAATCACTTTCTCCTTCATGCTTGAGCAACCGACATGACACAATCCAAGAAAATTTTTGTATATGGAGATATATTTTTATGATGAAGACCACCGACCCAATTAGAATCAGTGTACCTAATTAAATCAATCTCTGTCCCTCCTAAGTAATGAATTTCATCGGTGTAGGTGATTCTAACATAGTGAAGGACCCGATGTGTTGCTTTGCAATCCAGCTCATGAGGCTCATACATAAACCGAGACATGATTCCAACAAGAAATGAAATATGTTGTTTGGTATGGGTTAGGTAGATCAAGCTCCCAACCAATTGGTGATAAAGGGTACCATCGACTATGGGAGTGGAACAAACTACTAACTTGACTCCAGAAAGGAATGGAGTGGGATATGGCTTACAATCAACCATGTTAAACCTAGTGCAAACAAATCAAGAGAATACTTGGGTTGAGAAATGATGATGCTTGAGTCATCTTGGGTGATCTAAATCCTAAGAAAGTAATAAAACAAAGCCAAATTAGTCATGGAAAACTTGTTGGATAAGGTAGACTTGATACAAGTAAACATTTGGGTCAAAGTGACACCTAGTTAAGCGAGAAGTGAGAAGAATGGATTCCATCTTGGCATGCCAAGCCTGCAGGATATTTTGAGGTCATAAATAAACTTTTTAAGTCTACAAACAAGGGAGGAATCGTGACATAACCGGTGGCATATAAATATCTTCCTCTATGTTAGTATGAAGGATAAAACTCTTAATTTTCAACCTTCCCATCAAAAAAAATACTTAGTTTGATATATTCACTTACACCTAAGAATTTACCTTCCCTTAGGAAGAGGGTGGGATCCCAATTATGGTTCTTTATGATAGTGGAATACTCCTCTTCCATATAAGAATCACACATGGGAATCCCATTAACCTCCCAAAAAGACTAGAGCGAAGTAGAGGTGAAGAAGGAATGTGGCCTAGAAAAAGATAAAAGACTTCATCTCTCATATAAAGGACCCCTTATTCAATCACCAACAATCTATAAGATATG
Organism: Taxus wallichiana var. yunnanensis; assembly: GCA_018340775.1. NCBI lineage: Eukaryota > Viridiplantae > Streptophyta > Pinopsida > Cupressales > Taxaceae > Taxus > Taxus wallichiana. The sequence continues at coordinate 556,691,981 of CM031243.1, read as the reverse complement.
CCTAGCCAGTGAGGACTAGGAGGAGAGTGGGGATTAGAATTTGTTTGATCATCGAGTGAGTGAGAGGGGACATTTTCTTCATCATCACTACCTGATAGAAAAAATAGATGGTGTAACGGGAGGAGTAGGAGGAGAAGGAGGATCGGGGTAAGAGGCTCAACAAGATCATCAAAAGAGTCTAAATCATGGCTAGAGAAGGGTAGAGTGACCTCTACAGGTGGAGAATTTGAAGTAGGAGATGTCTCTTGGAATTTCAAACTAGTTTTGATATAGAGCTAATGAGTGGTGGTGTATAAAAGTATATAACTCTTCATGCCTTTGTGAAACCCAACAAAGATACAAGGTTTGGATTTTGGTTCCATGGCCTAGAATTTCCTCATAAGTAACCGAACCATGGAGGTTAGAGCGAATACAACAAAGTTCTCAACATCATGTTTGCATTCATATGAAGCCTCAAATGGTGTCATCCATTTTCTTGCTTTGTGTAGAATGCGTTCTAAATGTAACAAACATAGGTCATGAAATCTACCTAATACTATGGAGGAAAATTTTGGATTGAATCATGTTGGTGATCATCTCATTAATAATATGGTTCTTTCTTTCTACAACTTTGTTTTGTGAAGGGTTGTAAGCAATTGTAGGCTACAAATAAATCACTTTAGAGGTGTAAAATAATAAAACATATTAATCTCATGTTCACCTTTATTGTCAGTTTTAAGAACCTTAGTATACCTTTTAGCATGTTTCTCATCAAGAGCCTTGAACTCCCGAAAGTGATCAAAACTTCATATTTCTATTTGATAAACTAAAACCATGTATAATGTGAAAATTTATCATTGTAGGTAACTATGTATTGAGCTCTAATGAACAAAGAAGACGGAAAATGGATAGAAATTTCCCTTGTCAAATTTATCTTGGGTGCTTCCTAAGGTGTTTTCATGCAAATGTAAAACATGAAAATTCCAATTTTCAAGGATGGCAATGGGCCCCAGTGTCAAAACATTGACTACAAACCTTCACGGGAAATCTCCTAGGCTATCCCATCCCCTGTTCTAGGCCTATCCTCATTCATTCAATATACGCATGTCCGTGGTACCACCCTTTCCCATTTTTTGAAAAGAGGAGAACAAGTTCATTCAAGTGCTTCGAGACAATATGTTTCAAGGTAGGATTTTAAAGAGACTTATGAATGTTTATTATTAGCCATTATAAGGAAGGTGAACATCCTTTAGAGTGGAATTGAATGCCTAAATTCCTTGTAATGTGGTATTAAATAGCTAGGAACATTTTGGACTTGATTTTTGAAGATTTGGAATGTTTCAAAGGTTTTTGTACAAGTTCCACAAAAGCAAATTTTGAAGGTGAAGGAGCTTGAGTTCAAAATAGAACATGAGATTTGCAAATTGATTCCAAAATCTCCATAATGAGTTTGAGTTAAAATTAAATATCATTGTAAAGGTATTTCAAGTACACTAAGTTAGGTTGGTTTCATATTTTCCGAGAAGACAATAATTTCTTTCCACAATCTATTTTTGGATACACAACCCGCAATCCATAGAAAAAGGCTACGTTTTAGGGGTTATAGGTAGAATCAAAGCATGATACCCATACCATTCTTCTCAAAATTATCTTTCCAGTCAAAATAATATAAAGAAGTTCCTAAAATGACCTTTGGATGCTCAAGAAATGTCATTGTCAAGCTTCTCTCCAACTTATGTTTTAGGACTTAGTCAATTTTCTGGGTGGACACATGTCACTCCTAGGATCTAAGAACAATTTATTACACAAACTATCCCATCCCCTTGGGAAAATTTTTACATAAAAGATAATTTTTCTATCACTCATTCTTAGCCTCATTCTTAGCGCTTGTCACTGTGCAATCAGATTCTCGCACACTTGTCAACACCAAATGAGGCCTAATTTTTGTGCACCATGTGTACCGTCCCCTTGGGAAAGTTAAGACACACAAAATTTCCCCATGCACAACATAGCCCTTAATCCCTCATGTGACCCTAGAAGGTGCTCCACAAGCCATTTTTAGTGCCCTCTCTTCTCGCCTCCGCAAACCAACATCTCGTTATTTGTCATCACTAGGTGATGGCTCATTTTATGCCCCTTATTTCCCATCCCCATGGTACATTTCTAAAAAAAAATGTACCCAATCCTATTTCCTTCCTTTGTCCTCCATATGAACCAGTTTCATCACCAGGGGACTTTTTAAATGCATTTTCTCTCTCCTCCACTACCAATCCCCGTCTACCACTTGTCATGGTGAGAGAAAGGTGAATTTTCTTGAACTAATTGTCCTATCCCCTTGGGACATTTGGGACACAAAAATGTGGCCAAGCCCAAGAGGATTCCAAAATCCAAGAATTGTAAAAATTTAAGCTGTTTTATTGTTTCTCCATGTGCATTCGAGAAAACCACCGCCGAAAGAAAAGTATAAAAGAATTTCCCTCCTCCATTCATATATTTTTCTTCCAGTCCTCCATGTTCATGGCTTAAAAATATCCATAAAACCTTCAATTTATTCAGACACCATATCCGTTCTTCATCAGATTGATTTCATGGCCTAAAACATAAAAACGTAATTTCTCACAATCCAACGCACAGATCAAGTGAGATTTTTTGTAGAATTCTCCATTTTCTCGAGGTCTTCGAGAAACAAGTTACAACATAAAAATGAATCCTTGAATTTTGAATGTCAAGAAAACCCCATTTTGTGCCCTAGCTCTCATTCCTTTTATTTTCCATCTCTATGGTGGAGATATCAAGTTAAAAATGTGAGCACATAATTTATGAGAAAAACCTATCTTGATGGAGTTGGTTTCATCACGGTATGAGACGGGAAAGAAAACGGTGAAAAAACTCAATTTATCCATTAATGGCTTCCATGGTAGCTTCATACCTAAAATTTTCACTAGGATTTTTTTATTTTAATTTTTAAGCATGTTGGTGGGTGAAACACAATGAATTTTGGAGCACTAGATCGTGACGAAGAGGTGAATCTAAAAATATTAATCCCATCAAAATTTGAGGCCATTTTGTCATTTACTAAAAATAACATATTTTATTCTCTTCCACATGCTAAAAATTATAATTTCCTTGAATTGTAAGTTTTAAACACCTAGACAACCAAAAAATGGTGCAAAGCAGAAGACAAGGAAAAAAAACAATTTTCACAAAATAACAGATCGAGAAAATGCATATTCAAATTATTCTTCGTAATCTACCTATATTACTGATTATTATTATTTTATCTGCTTCAGATTCGAGATACAAGCATGTGGTACAATCGGCTACGCCATATGAGTGAAAAAGGAATGCATATCTTAAAGGAAAAGGGTAAGTTATCAGATCTGAAATGTGTATATCTTTATTTCTGTGAGCATTGTATTTTTGGAAAGTAAAAGAGAGTGAGATTTATCAAAGTTGTGGAAACAAATAAGAATCATAAATTGGAGCTTGTGCACTCGGATGTGTGGGGACTAGCCTGTAGCTTCTCATGGAGGATCTCTATACTGTTACTTTATTGATGATGCCACAAGAAATGTATGGGTTTATTTTATTAATCATAAATATGATGTTCTTGAAACTTTTAAAATATGGAAAGCCCTTGTGGAAAATGAATCAAATTCAAAATTAAAATGCCTTAGATATTTCTAGTATGTAGGACATTGGTGAAGTTAAAGAAAAGCTAGCTCTTACATTTTCATTGAAGGATTTGAGAGTTTTAAAGAGAATCCCTCTCATGAAAATTCATTAGAGAGGAAAAAATAGATAGTTTTATTTGTCTCACAAGAAAGGGAACATTATATCAATAAGGTGTTGGAAAGGTTTAATTTGAAAAATTTAATACCTTTAAGTACACCTATGGTGGAAACTTTAAATTGAGAAATATCGTGTTCTACATCACATGAGGAGGTTGAGTAAATGGCATGAGTTCCGTATGATTTAGCGGTTGGGAGCTTGATGTATGATATGGTTTGTACTAGACTAGAAATTGTACATGAAGTGGGAGTTGTGAGTAGATTTAGGTCTACTATTGGTAAAGAGCATTTGAAAGCAATCTAATGGATTCTTAGGTATTTGAGAGGAACATCCAACATGCAGTTATGATATGGAGGGTCGAGATACTTCTTTACGTGGATATGTCGATTAAGACATGGCTGGTGATTTGGATGGAAGGAGGAGCACCACTAAATATGTTTACACAATAGCGGGATGATAGTTAGCTGGATTTATAGATTAGAAGGTTATGGCCCTATTTACTAAAGAGGATGACTATGTCACAACTACAAAAGCTAACAAGTAGATGATATGGATGAGCATGTTCATAGAAGAGTTGGGAAAGAGAAAGAGGATTGCAAATTTTATAGTGAGAGTCAATGTGTAATTCATCTGGAAAATAACTTAAGTTTCATTCTAGAAAGAAATACATTCGAGTTGAGATATCACTTCATACGACAAGTATTGGAGGATGGGCGGCTAAAGTTGGAGAAAATTCTTACAAAGGAGAACCATGCGGATATGCTAACGAGTTCGATGAAAAAGGATAAGTTGGAGCTAAAATCCACTTATATTGGTATTGGAGTTCAATACTTGAAGAGGAGAAAAACGCAAAAGGAAAATATCAAAGGATGGAGTTATATGATACAAGTGCAACAATTTATCTCCAAGTGGGAGATTATTGATTTGTGGAGTTTAATCACTTCACCGGCATGTTTTTAGAGCATTTTACGGAATACATAGTAACTAGCATCGAGTTAACGAACCTTCGTTAGTCAGCCATGGACTGGTATCGGTTAGGAAAGGAGGAACCACCATCAAATAGGGATAAGCGACATCGGTTAAGGCTAACCGTTATCGGTTTCTGTATGTGACTACTATAATTAAATTGCAGGAATTAGATCTATATTTATTTGTAAATTGAATCTGATGGTTGTAATTGCATAGCTAAAGTTCCATAAGATTGTAGATGCATATATAGCGTAAATATTTCATGTATTTGCCACGCCTTATTGCAAATGCCACGATTGCATTCAAATCTTTTATAACCTGATCCACGCATTATCCTTGGCATTTTAGGCGCCTAAAAATAAACATCCATGCACCATGGTTATCTAGCCAAGAAATGCGCCCACTCCTTAGGAACTATGGTGGCTCTTAAGCCAATGCAAACAGCCATCTTTGGCATTATTAAATGCCCACCTTTTTGCACGCACCCACAATGTGGGATAAACCCCTTCAAACCCGCCTAAGGAGAAGGAGAGAGAAGTGGAGGGGATTGGAACAGCTGACCTCCCATGCAAAATTTTAGGCACCTAACCATTGCGCCAGCTGTTTAGAAACATTATAAAAGGAGAGTTATTTTATTTGAATGGGGACGGAATTTGCCAAACAGCTTAAGGACCAGTTTTCAGAGAACGCCATTTTTGAAGGCCTTGCACTCAGATTGGGCACTCGGAGTAAAAAGATGAAATGAAGGAAATTCTGAGATGATTCCAACAATGTAATATTTGATCTTTTTGTTGAATTTTAACCTTTTTGGAAGATTTGAATGCAGATTTTAACGAGGATCTACAAGACTGACTAGTTGGAAAACACAAATTTCAATGCACTTACAGTCCGAAATTGTGACTTGGTGTAAACATGAAAAATGTTTAGAATTCAGAGATGATCTTAGATATATGATTTTTTTCATATAATTTTTTAAATCTCCATTTGTAGGTGTTTTTCTAACACTAGTTGCAGGGAGATCACATTGTGAAAACACTGTAGGAGCCACGGATCGTTCTTGGGACGATTTTGCTATTTTTCAGAGTTCTTGGGACATTGATCAGCTCATTTGTAGGTTGTGATTCATTATTGGTTGTTTGTAAGAGTTATTGTACTTACATTTCAATATTATTAATGGATCGGTTCAATCGAACCCGGGACGTAGGAATTTCCGAACCCTGTAAACAATCTTGTTTGTTATCTGAATGTTTTCCAGTTTTCTAATTATTTATTTGCTACACAAGTTTTCGCACTTCTATGGATGCATAATAATCAGAATTTAATCAATTTGTGGAGTTTAGAATACTTAAAATTGGTTAAGAAAATCACGATCTTTGGAAACTTTTAAAAGTGAAAAAAATACAACACACGTTTTCAGATCAAGTTTGGTATCAGAGCAGTTAGATTGCCGGATTAGCTTCTAATTGTGTTTGAAAATTTGGCTTCAGTTTCAATATTGATTTCAGTTTTCAGTGTGTAGACATTTTGGGGCTTGTTAATCTTCTTTTGTAGTGTGCAGTTTTGGAAGTACAGGTTGTGTTTGCAGGCAAGGGGAATCATGGGCAAGTCATCCAAACAGAGCAACTGGATGAGCTTGAAGCCATAAACCACCAACTCCAAGAAGAAAACTCTTTCTTGAGAGATAAATTTTATTCCTTGGAAGAGGAAATAGTGTGGTTAAAATCTGAGCCACAATCCTCTATAACCAAGAAAGAGGAGTATGTCAACAAGATGCTTGAAGAGAGCAAGAAGTTGATGGGCTTTGTTAAAGAGTTGCAGGAAGAAATACGGACCAAGGATGCCCTCTTGGAAAAGCTGCAACAAGGTGAACACAAGAAGGAAATGCCTTCCAAATCAGATGTAGGTACTATGAAAGAATGCACTGTAAGTTGTTCACATTTTAATTCTTCCTCTCATTCAATTTCAGATATTCCTTTGGGTCAGTTTGAAAAACACACTAAGGGAATTGGGTCTAAGCTAATGGTTAAGATGGGATTTAATGGAAAGGGCCTTGGTAAAAATGGACAAGGTGATGCTAACCCAGTATAGGTAGAGGATCAGCCTCGGTTTGCAGGTTTGGGTTATTCTAGTGGGAAAATGGAAATTGGAGAAAGTTCCAAAGCAGCTGAAGGAAGACAAGCTTCCAACAGCCAAGGATCTACACCACTAGAATTGCAGGATTCCGCCATCAGGAGGAACAATGAAAGGTGTAAGAAAATAGGTAAAAGAGGTAATCAGATTCCACCTCCTTCCACTTACACTAAAAATAGCACTAAGGGAAAATCAAATCCTAAAACTTCTAATACACTCTTTCAGTTGGAACAATATAGCTTTGGTAGGCAGAAATATGCTTTCCCTTGCACATTTTGTGAAGGTACTAATCATTCTATTGCATATTGTTGGAAGAGGAAAAATTTGATTAAGAAGTTAATGCCTTTTGTGAATGATAAGGCAGGTGCTAAAGACCAATCTCACCAAGGAAAGGCGAGAAATGGCAAGAATGTTACCTCTCCTAAACAGGGGAATCATTCTCGTAGACAGAGTTCTGAGAATGGTAAAATGGGTAAGACTCCTAAAAATAGGGAAGTTAAATTTTGTTCCCATTGTAATAGGAATGGTCATGATGTTAAGGTTTGTTGGTTTGTTTCTAAACAACAAAATTGGAAAGTTGTTAAAAAGAACAATATTGTAAAACCAACAGTGCTAAACCTAACTAAAACTCATTTTGGTACTTGAGAAGGTAAAACAACCAAAACGGAAAAACCCAAGTGATTGGTTGGGAAAAACACTCCTCAACTTTATATTTGCACTATAGTAAATTGTTGATAGTAGGCAAGCAAAAATTTTTGAGCTATATTTTAGGGATTCCTGTTGATTGATAAGGATTTGTTCCTAAGTTGATATTTAAGCTTTGAAAATGAATGGAAACAGCTGAAGAGAAGATTTGAGTGATAGGTTCATCATACTCATGTTTTGTTTTCTCATATTGGTTGGTAGTTCCATTGTTGAAAACACTATGCAGGGATAGGCATCAATAGCATGTCTAAATTTGAAACTTGCGGTTGTAATCAGCATAATCACAAAGTGTCAGTTGAACACTAGCTTCCGTTATAGATGGGTGTTATTATCTGACTTATTATTTGTGATGGCGATACAGTGTTTTGGCATATTCATGTTGATTCAGTTGTTGACTATAGCTATTTTTGGGCGTTGATAGTCTATTATATTCTGATAGTGAATACTTGCAGTTATTACAGTTTCAGATGGGCAGTGGGCACTAGCCTAATTGTGGGTAGTTTAGATGTCTTGTATACTGATCTGTGTTATGGAATTGTAATTTTTGGTAATCGGTCGTATCACAAAGTGATAGTTGAACACTAGCTTTCCGTAATAGAATGGGTGTTATTATCTGGTCAGTTATTTGTGATGGCATTACAGTGGGGTATGGCAGTTCACAGTTGTGCGTAGAGTTGACAGGGTTGCAGCATTTCAGTTGAACACTAGCTTAATTGGGTGTTATTATCTGATCGGTTATGTGACTAGCTAATCAACTATTTGCATTTATTTAACCTATAATGTTATTTTGGGTTCTTGTATGTGTTTGTAATGCAGGAAGAGATAGCATGTTTTTGTGGGTTGATACACAACTTTTTGTGGACAAAAAGCCTTTCTCAGTGGGGAGGTGTGATCAGGGGATCATTTTTGAAAAATTCCCTAAACATCCCTAAATGGTGTCAGTGTAGAAGATCATCTTGAGAGCTTTCCAATGACTATAAGAATGCGACAAACGGACATCGGGAGCTCTAGATATGTTCGGTCAAAGTTGGTCAAGACAAGAGAAAGTCAACTCTGGTCAACTGGTCAATATTGGACCAATCGCACTGCGACACGTGGCGAAAAGGCAAAAGGGAGTTGTTTGTTGGTTTTCGATTTTCCGGTCTTTGGAGCATAAAATGGTACACGAGAACAAGAGGCTCAACTATTTTTATTACGGAGGAGCCGGCCGCCGTGTGGACTATGGTATTATCGCCAGCGTGGTGGGTCCACAAGCCACCACGTGGCTTGCCACCACTCGTCGAATTGATCGAATTTGCCTATCGGAGAGGCAATAAAGTGGAATATATATATTACGTAGTTAATTATTTCCATACCATATTACATGGGTGAAATTATATTTACTTGGTAAGTCCACTTGCCATATTCACGCATTTAATGTTATCCAAATCCATATTACATGTTCCCACGCATTTCATGTATTTACCACATTATATTTAGGAGCCATGTTAATATGCCGTGGAACATTGCCGTGGAATCTATTTATAACGGTTTGGATCCACGCATTATCCTTGGCATTTTAGGTGCCATAAAAATCATTAAGGTATACATGCACCATGGTTATATAGCAGAAATGTGCCCACCCTTTTCCATAGGATACTATGGTGGCTCTTAGCCAATCCATGCGAAATAGCCATCTTTGGCATTATTAAATGCTCAAATTAGCGCCATTTTTGATTTTATCCCATTGTAGGACAAACCCCTTCAAATCCGCCTAAGGAAGGAAAAGAAGTGGAGAAGTAAGGGGATTTGAACCCCTGACCTCCCATGCAAAAACCAAGGCGCCTAACCAACTCGCCAGCCTAGGCTTGAAACAGTTATAAAATGGAGCTTTACTTATTTGAATTGGGAGAGTGTTTGTGTAAAGCGGCTTAAGGACCGAGTTTTCGAGAAAATGCCATTTTGAAGGCCTTGCACTCAGATTGGGCACTTCGGAGTAAAAAGATGAAATGAAGGAAATTCTGAGATGATTCCAATGATGTAAGATTTGATATTTTTGTTGAGTTTTAACCTATTTTGGAAGCTTTGAATGCATATTTTAATAGGGATCTACAAGACAGCTAGTTGGAAAACACAAATTTCAATGCACTTCTGGTCGAATTGTGACTTGGTGTAAACATGAAAAGTGTTCAGAATTCAGAGATGATCTCAGATATATGATTTTTTTCATAGAATGTTTTTAAATCTCCATTTGTAGGTGTTTTTCTAACACAGTTGCAGGGAGATCACATTGTGAAAACACTGTAGGAGCCACGGATCGTTCTTGGGATAGTTTCTGCTATTTTTCAGAGTTCTTGGGACATTGATCAGCTCATTTGCAGGTTTTGATTCATTATTGGTTGTTTGTAAGAGTTATTGTACTTACATTTCAATATTATTAATGGATCGGTTCAATCTGAACCCGGGGACGTAGGAATTTCGAACCCCGTAAACAATCTTGTTTGTTATCTGAATGTTTTCAGTTTTCTGATTATTTATTTGCTACACAAGTTTTCCACACTTCTATGGATGCATAATAATCAGAATTTAATCAATTTTGGAGTTTAGAATACTTAAAATTGGTTAAGAAAATCACGATCTTTGGAAACGGGTAGACAATTCAAAAATTAAAAAAACCTGATCTGTGATAGTTTGAAATACTTCTTGGAGAAATGACTATATTTAGAAGAGCAACAAAATGGAGTCCTTTGAGATGTTCTAGTATGGTTTGAGATTATTGTTATAAGAAAGGGAAGGAAAATGTGGTTGTTGATGCTCTATTTAGGAGGGATGAGTCCACATAAGCATTATTCTATGCCATCTCTATACTAAAGGCAAATATAGTAGATCAAATAAGGAAGATTGGCAAAAATATGCAACTTGACCCATAATATCATTCGGAATCTCCAACGGATCCAAGCCATATCAGAGCAATTTCTATGGAAGGGGATACGTTGTGGTATAAAGATAGGTTATATTTGGTTAATAACTCTTCCTTGAAATACAATGTTATTTCATAGCTTCACTCTTCTCCATTAGGTTTCCATTTTGGGTTGTTAGAAACTTATGAGAGAGTTCAACATTATTTATTTTGGGAGGGTTGAAAGGATATGTTTAAAAAAATTTATAGAATGTTTGGTTTTTTTCAATGTAATAAAGAAGCGCAAGACCATTAAGACACTAGGTCTTCTCTAACCTTTTTCTATTCCTAGCAAGATATGGGAAGAGGTATTGATGGATTTCACTACGGGATTTACTAAATTAGAGGGAAAAGTGTCATCATGGTTGTGGTGGATTGACTTACTAAGTTTGCTCATTTTTGTGTCATGGCTCATCCTTTCACCGACTAAGTACAATTTCCATCTCATTTATGGACATGGTTAAAAATCTCCATGGTACGTCCAAAATTATTTTAAGTGATCTTGATTTGATATTTACATGTAATTTTTTATCATGTTTAGCTACATAACTTGCTTAATGTTCATCTTATCATGCTCAGTAGAGATGGGTAAAATGAGGTGGTAAATAAATGTTTGGAGGGATATCTTTAATGTTTTAATTCAAAACAAGAATGTTGGGTGTAATGGTTGTCACTTGCAAGAATGGTGTATGATACTTCATTTCATACCTTCTCCAAAATATATCCATTTACTGGAACTTTATGGGTACACGTCTTACTATCACTATTCTCTATCTTGAAGGTTAAGCCAGAAGGTGAGAGAAATTGAAGATAAAATTCAACACCGGCATGAGGTAATCTCTAATGTTAGAAATAATTTGGCAAGAGCACGAAGCTGCATGAAGGAACAAGTTGATCAACATCGTAGTGAGAAACACTATGAAGAGGATAAATTTGTTTTTGTATGGTTTAGCCATATAAGTAGTTATCATTAAAACAACAAAATAAGGATGATAAGATTTCTCCTAAATACTATGATCCTTACTAAGTGTTGTAAAAAAATGGTAGTGTGGCATATCAGCTTGAGCTCCCTCTGGGAAGTAAAATGCATCCAGTCTTCCATGTTTCATGCTTGAAGAAAGTTATTGGATAGAAAACTTCCACCCAGATTAGTTCTTCCTAAAGCTGATAAGGAAGGAAGGATCATATTGGAACTGAAGGTATTCTTGAGGCGAATCAAAAGTTTAAGCACAAAGTCGATGCTTGAGTACCTAATCAAGTTGAAGAATATGAATATTAAGGATGCATCATGGGAGGATGAAGTATTTTTGAAAAAAAAAAAAATCTAGGGATTACCAACATTAGGGACACTTATGTTATTTTAAGGGGAGAGGGGAATTTTATGCCCTTATTCTTATAACTTATGTTGGATATGTAGTGCCTGAAACTTGTGGCTTATATAATTTTCTTCTTGTCATATATGTTATTCATTTATGCTTTCATATGTTTAGTAGATCAGCCTTGGTGTTGGACATAACATAGGAGTGGTATATATAGGTGGTATTGAGGGTATTTAAGATCGTATTGAGCATTTGAGTCTTATTTTATGGTTTGAAGGTTTCTTCCTCAAAGTGGCTGACCTATCCTACTTGCATATCGAGATCATTTATTTGAAATCTTGTGTTCTTTAGTGTTCTATTGTTGCTGAAAATAAGATTTATCTGAAGTAATCTCATTCTGATAGGAAGGATGCATTTTTTCACCATGTGTCTCATCCCCTTATGACATTTTGGGACATAAAAAAATATGTCCTATGTTGAACTTCGAAGCCCTCGATCCCTCATGTGACCCCAAAGGTGCTTTGCAACTGAAGCCATTTTCAGCCCCTCTCCTCTCTGCCTCTGCCAAGCAGGCATGAGCCATTTGTTATTAGTAGGTGATGGAACATTTTTCTTACACCCCTATATCCCATACCAATGGAACATGTTTGACATAAAAAATGCACACCCAATCTATCCCTTCAGGGGGTCCTCTAAATCGAAGCTTCATTAACATCTTTCAAGGCTATTGCTTGAGTCCATTGTGTAAAATAATATGTAGCGGTTAAGATCCACTTATGTCCTTGTGAAAGCCGAAGGTGGGTTTATCATGCCAATAAAATCAAGACACTACATAAAAGGTTGATCAAGGCTGAAATAAGTTTGTAAAAGGCCCAAGCAAGATGTTTATTTCCAACAAAAAAAAACACATTTCTTACACTTTCTAATCCATTCAAAATAGTCTTTGAATATGCTATGCCCAATAGTAACCTTCTTTCATAATTTTTTAAAGCGTAAGTACGTCTTGATAAGTGACCTCATGCGGGTCCTTCATGGAACACGATAATATTTTTTGAATGTTATCATAAATCAACACATAGCATGACAAGATCCATTTTATATCCCTTTTGAACAACACACCATCGGCGAAAAGTAAAAGACTATCTTGTAATCTTAAATATCTTGGTTTATTCTTATCCATACCTTCCGAATAGGTACCATGTTGTAAGTAATTAACTGGAAATTAGTCATCCACCTTGATTCTTGGATCTCAGCAATA